>OW569414.2:47194398-48394398 GCA_937662695.2 Halyzia sedecimguttata | reverse complement strand
CGAAGGTGCGAATTCAGATTCACTTCAATTTCTACCTGAGTAAACAGTAATTTGGTTTACCTGCCATAGAAACGATCAGGTATCTGTGCAGGTATCTTATCGGTATTCTATGGATCCAAGTACACATATTTCATCGGAATAGTTATAATATAAAATTGTCCACTCAATAAAAATATATTTATTTGAATAATTTTCATAGTTGTAAACAAGGTTCGTTGACACTTTCAGAAATTAATGACAAATCCATCACATTCTGAATCACTGTAATTCTGAACGCGCAACAGAGTCATCTATCGGATCTCATCCCATGGAAATCATGGAATTTGCGCAGGCAGAGACATCTCTAGAATGCCAATGAACTAAAAACAGGGTTTGGGGTGGGGGAAAGAGAGTGTCACGACTGTTTATGACATTTTGTGATTTTACAGGTTAATAGTCGAATTTAAGCGAGTAACCGGAGCAGAGCGGTTAAGACCAATCCCTTGCTGAACATAACCAATCGGTTATAATAGCAAGGGATTGGTCTTAACCGCACTCCGGTTAGGGCGGGTTGTAACTCAGTTGGTTAACTATTTGGTTAGGTAACCTGAAGTTCACCAACCATGGAAGTTTAACTCATTTTGGGCCGGTTTCTCAATTGCGAGTTAACTCGAGGTTGCGAGTTGACGCATGTATTTAGCGATATTCATGAATGCGCAACACTCGGGTTACCCGCAACCTTGGGTTAACTCGCAATTGAGAAACCGGCCCTTTGTGTTGTAACATAGAAAATGAAGAAAAGGTTAAATAAACCACAAATAAACCACCGATTTGTAGTTTTAATGTTGGATACATTGCTCATTTCTCGACAACGTTCGTTTATGTCAACAGCTATCAATTCAAAATTCAAATTGTAAATACCTTTGAAAGTGAATATTGTTCATTTACTTTCTGCAGCAGCTATGGGTAAGTTAATAAAAGGCAAAGTAGTTTTGAGTAATTATTCTTCATATATTTTTTGATAATATGTTTGAATATATGTACATACATATATACTATTCTGGGAAATTATATAAGCCAAAAAACTTATGGATAATTTTTTTTTCCAGAAATGGACCCTAGGAACATTTCAATCAATAAGCGAGCGCCAAATTTCTCAAAGAATGAGGAAAATATTCTCTTAACGTTGGTCAAGAAATATTCCAATATTGTTGAGTGCAAAAAAACCGACAGCAGCAATAACTCAAAAAAAGCGGCAGCTTGGCTGCAGATAGAAAAAGAATTCAATAGTGCAGGTGGTAATACCTACCGAAGCATGGCAATTTAAAAAAATAAATATCTAAACTTGAAGAAGACTTCAACAAAAAAATTCTCTGCTGAGAAAAAACAAACCTACTCAACCGGCGGTGGTCCTTCTGTCATGTTTAGAGACACTGAAATGGATACCAATATCCGGGAAATCATTGGGGTACGGATGACTGGTTATGGCACTGAATTTGATAATGATATAACAGGTAAGGTAAAATTCAACCCCACAAATTTCCTTCATTTATGTCATCTACAAATGCTACAATTTATTGAACTGTTTTTACAGAAAATGCTTTTAGGACCAAGTTGTCACATTGGGCAGCATCAAAACAGGATTGCGCTAATGTGCAGCAACAGTGCGTTTTAGACGAATCAAGACAAAACCTGAAACTGAATTTAGAAGTTCATGACCAACAGATGAAACATAACGAAGAAGCTCACCAGCAGAATATTGCTCACAAACAAGAGGAGCACGAGGTGAAGATCTCCATATTGAAATTACAAAAGCAGAAATTATTAAACGAGTTGTCACAATAAATTGGACCTTTTATAATAAAAATTTCCTAATGACTGTATTGAATGCTTTTATTTTCATCATAAATTTTCATTTAAAAACATTAAAAAGTTTAATATATTTTTACAGGCGAAGAGGCAAGTATTGATCAATTAAATTATGTCGAACTAAATTATCCACATTGAATCGAGTAACGGCAGGTATCTCCAAGTTCATATTATTGGTCTCTTTCTTCTATGGCTGTTGCCAATTCTTCCTCAACAGAAAGTTGAGGTTCATGTTTCTCACAGGCTATATTGTGAAGCACAGCACAAGCAACAACAATTGCTTCTACTTTTTTAAGATCAAAGAATGAATTGAACTGACTAAGTGCAAAATACATGATATGGCTTCTCCTATCTCTTCAATTATTAATTGCACTGTTTCTTTAGATAACCTAAATCTAGCTCTGAATTCCAGGTCATTCCATTTCAAAAAAGGATCATCTCTCATTCTGAAATTTCGTTGAGCCCTTGGAAACAGTTCTAATTCAACCAGTTCTAAAAAGTCTTCATCGTCCGTTAAGTTTAATTCACGCAGAGTTCCCCTTTGGATATCCATTCTATCAACTTTTTTCTGTCTTCATTCACAAATTCCCAATTCTGGACCACACAACCATTTTCAGAGATATTTCAGTTTTTCCACATTATGTATAGGTATAGGTTATATCAAAAATATGCAATTTTTTACATGTATTCTATGCATTATGGCTCTTAACCGCAGTTTAAACTCACAAATCGGATGGTAAAAAATTCCAGTAGTTAACCACTGGTTAACTTCCAAAACGTCAGGGTTACAACGTCTTAACCAACGGTATCCGATGGTTAAGGAAAACCAGAGTTTAACCAACTGAGTTACAACCCGCCCTTATTTGCTTAAATTCGACAAATGTGTATCAAACCAAACGTCAAAACAAAAGCACAGATAACTAAAGGCTGGTTTATGCTGGCTGGTAACTTTAACTTATCCCCTAACTTAAAAATTGAAACATTCCGCCGTATTCACAAAGCATAAAATCTCCGTTAAGTCCTAACTGAGGTCCTCAGTTAAGGATAAATAAGAATCGCAACCTCCGTTAACGTATGTAACAGTGCTGAAACAGGTCTGTTTCAAGTTAATTTTCATTTAAACTGAGGTTGCGATTCTTATTTATCCTTAACTGAGGGCCGGTTTCTCAATTGCGAGTTAACTCGAGGTTGCGAGTTGACGCATGTATTTAGCGATATTCATGAATGCGCAACACTCGGGTTACCCGCAACCTCGGGTTAACTCGCAATTGAGAAACCGGCCCTGAGGATCTCAGTTAGGACTTAACGGAGATTGAATGCTTTGTGAATACGGCGGATAGATTTCTAACGCTATGGTTGATACTGAGACTGAATAATCCGTTTACTTATTATTAATAATGATGATTACTAAGTGAAAGGATTAAAAACCATAACACTAAAAATAAATGTCTAAATATATTATATATGGCTGGTTTTCCTGTCACGCTGACGGTCGGCGCTGATGAGTCAATATGTATGTAGCTATAGGTAGCGTTTTCGAGTCACGCGGCGCTGACGGCCGTCAGCGCTGATCTACATACGCGCACGTACGCGCCGGCGCGTCGGCGCCGCTGACTAGCTGGCGCCGACAAGCCTCCACATTCAGTGAGCCAGAGACAATAGCATCCTTCTATTTCTTTTTGTGATCAGTGCGATACTAAAAGGATCCGAGCTGACCGATCAGCGCTGACCGTCAGCGCCGACCGTCAGCGTGACAGGAAAACCAGCCATATATAATATATTTAGACATTTATTTTTAGTGTTATGGTTTTTAATCCTTTCACTTAGTAATCATCATTATTAATAATAAGTAAACGGATTATTCAGTCTCAGTATCAACCATAGCGTTAGAAATCTATCCGCCGTATTCACAAAGCATTCAATCTCCGTTAAGTCCTAACTGAGATCCTCAGGGCCGGTTTCTCAATTGCGAGTTAACCCGAGGTTGCGGGTAACCCGAGTGTTGCGCATTCATGAATATCGCTAAATACATGCGTCAACTCGCAACCTCGAGTTAACTCGCAATTGAGAAACCGGCCCTCAGTTAAGGATAAATAAGAATCGCAACCTCCGTTAACGTATGTAACAGTGCTGAAACAGGTCTGTTTCAAGTTAATTTTCATTTAAACTGAGGTTGCGATTCTTATTTATCCTTAACTGAGGGCCGGTTTCTCAATTGCGAGTTAACTCGAGGTTGCGAGTTGACGCATGTATTTAGCGATATTCATGAATGCGCAACACTCGGGTTACCCGCAACCTCGGGTTAACTCGCAATTGAGAAACCGGCCCTGAGGATCTCAGTTAGGACTTAACGGAGATTGAATGCTTTGTGAATACGGCGGATAGATTTCTAACGCTATGGTTGATACTGAGACTGAATAATCCGTTTACTTATTATTAATAATGATGATTACTAAGTGAAAGGATTAAAAACCATAACACTAAAAATAAATGTCTAAATATATTATATATTATATAGTCCGTTTATATATATATATGTTCTGTGCCCGCAACCTCGGGTTAACTCGCAATCATAGACAAGATATACTATATATACCATGGAGGTAGGAGGAAGCGAAGTGGAGGGAGCATGTGCTATATTTCCCTTGTACTTGTAACGAAAGTGTCACATAAAATCGGCCATCTTGGTATGGGCAAATCCTTTGTTATAAACATGAAATTGTGAGTTTTCTATGGTTGGAATTCCGGATTCCTATAGAAAATTGGGACACACCAATATGGCGGAGTATGTGACAAGACAAGTTTCGATCTTTATGCCCCCTCCACTCTACAGTGACAATAGGCGTATTCTTTTTACCTTGTCTCATCTCAATAGATGCATAGAATCTTGCATTTTGCCTTCTAACTACTGAGTCTGAACTGAGAATCTCAGTTTATCTCAGCTAAAGTTGGTAAAAAGAATACGCCTTATAGGCTGTGACTGTAGGCCACTCAACGTTATTTCTGTCCTTGCAACACTAGCGGTGCGGCACTGGGATTATTTGAAGCTCGAACGAGCGGGAAATTAAAATATATCTCCCATATATCCTATATTCTATTGTATTGTTTTCCAAAACACTGCCAAACACCAAGTTGACGATAATTCGTCAAAAACCTGGCATTTGACAATGTTTTTGGAACAATGGTTTTCGCTGTAATTGAAAGAAAACAAATGAAATCCCAAAACTCTCTTTAATAAAATTATATCAGATTCATGAATTTAAGTTCAACATTTCATGTGAACTAATGTACATATATATTAGAAAAAGAAAGAATATCAAAATTAAAAAATACATTTGGAATGAAAATAAAATTTAGTGTGACATCAAAATTAATTATACAGCATATGAGGTAAAAACTTTCTTCAATAAAATTATCCTTATATACCTTCAAATTTGAAGGAGCAGTTAAATGAATGGCTGCCTAAAGCCTGGTTTATGCTGGCTGGTAACTTTAACTTATTCCCTAATTTAAAAATTGAAACATAGATTTCTAACGCTATGGTTGATACTGAGACTGAATAATCCGTTTACTTATTATTAATAATAATAATTAATAAGTTAACGGATTATTTAGTCTGATTATAAAGCATAACACTAAAAATAAATGTCTATATATATTATATATATATGATTAAGTTAAAGTTACCAGCCAGCATAAACCAGCCTTTAATTCCAATATTCATTTACAAGGACAAAATCAAATGTGAAATATCGTACAAAAAATGGTTATCATTATGCGAGTACAACACTATGTGGAAGTATATTCTACTCCAATATACATTTAGAAGGACAGAATCAAATGAGAAATATAATACAAAAAATGGATATCATTATGCACAACATAATGTGAAAAACATTTTGTACGTGAAAATCACCCAGTGGTTTCTCTATATAGCCTATTTATAGCAGCTACATTTGCAAAACCTTGATCACAAACAAGTGCCACGACATGAGGCCCACGATCTAACACCGGTGTGAACCTAGCAGACTGTTTCAGCAGACCGTTTGGCGGAAACACCCGAACGCTCCAGGCCAGTGGCGTGCAGGCTGATTCTAGTTTCTCTCTCATATGATCATCTGTTCGCCAGAGCACTTGAATATTTTGGATGTGGGTTCCGTATAGCAATGGAAATATCGCCTGAAAAAAATATATCGACTTCCCGAGAGGCTGCGGGATAGTCTTTTCAACCCTTAAAGTTCAAAATTTAATATCTCTGGAACTATTCGCCGGAGCACATACAGATTTTGCATGTGGATTACTAATACCGATAACATCATCCCCTGAAAAAATTATCGACTTCCCGAGGGGCTGCGGGGTAGTTTTTTCAACCCTTATATTTCAAAATTCAATATCTCCGGAACTATTCGCCGGAGCACATACAGATTTTGTACGTGGGTTAATAATACCGATAACAACATCCCCTGAAAAAATTATCGACTTCCCGAGCGGCTGCGGGGTAGTTTTTTCAACCCTTAAAGTTCAAAATTTAATATCTCCGGAACTATTCGCCGGAGCACATACAGATTTTGCATGTGGGTTAATAATACCGATAACAACATCCCCTGAAAAAATTATCGACTTCCCGAGGGGCTGCTGGGTAGTTTTTTCAACCCTTGTATTTCAAAATTCAATATCTCCGGAACTATTCGCCGGAGCACATACAGATTTTGCATATGGGTTAATAATACCGATAACAACATTCCCTGAAAAAATTTTCGACTTCCCGAGGGGCTGCGGGGTAGTCTTTTCAACCCTTAAAGTTCAAAATTTAATATCTCCGGAACTATTCGCCGGAGCACATACAGATTTTGCATGTGGGTTAATAATACCGATAACATCATCCCCTGAAAAAATTATCGACTTCCTGAGGGGCTGCGGGGTAGTTTTTCAACCCTTATATTTAAAAATTCAATATCTCCGGAACTATTCGCCGGAGCACATACAGATTTTGCATGTGGGTTAATAATACCGATAACAACATTCCCTGAAAAAATTATCGACTTCCCGAGGGGCTGCGGGGTAGTTTTTCAACCCTTAAAGTTCAAAATTTAATATCTCCGGAACTATTGGCCAGAGCACATACAGATTTTGCATGTGGGTTAATAATACCGATAACAACATTCCCTGAAAAAATTATCGACTTCCCGAGGGGCTGCGGGGTAGTCTTTTCAACCCTTAAAGTTCAAAATGTAATATCTCCGGAACTATCCATTGGAGCACATTCAGATTTTGCATGTGGTTTAATAATACCGATAACATCATCCTCTAAAAAAATTATCGACTTCCCGAGGGGCTGCGGGGTAGTTTTTTCAACCCTTAAAGTTCAAAATTTAATATCTCCGCAACTATTCGCCGGAGCACATACTGATTTTGCATGTGGGTTAATAATACCGATAACAACATTCCCTGAAAAAATTATCGACTTCCCGAGGGGCTGCGGGGTAGTCTTTTCATCCCTTAAAGTTCAAAATTTAATATCTCCGGAACTATTCGCCGGAGCACATACAGATTTTGCATGTGGGTTAATAATGGCGATTACAACATTCCCTGAAGAAATTATCGACTTCCCGAGGGGCTGCGGGGTAGTCTTTTCAACCCTTAAAGTTCAAAATTCAATATCTCCAGAACTATTCGCCGGAGCACATACAGATTTTGCATGTGGGTTAATAATACCGATAACAACATTCCCTGAAAAAATTATCGACTTCCCGAGGGGCTGCGGGGTAGTTTTTCAACCCTTGAAGTTCAAAATTCAATATCTCCGGAACTATTCGCTGGAGCACATACAGATTTTGTACGTGGGTTGACAATACCGATAACAACATCCCCTGAAAAAATTATCGACTTCCCGAGGGGCTGCGGGGTAGTTTTTCAACCCTTGAAGTTCAAAATTTAATATCTCCGGAACTATTCGCCGGAGCACATACAGATTTGGCATGTGGGTTAATAATACCGATAACAACATACCCTGAAAAAATTATCGACCTCCCGAGGGGCTGCGGGGTAGTATTTTCAACCCTCAAAGTTCAAAATTCAATATCTCCGGAACTATTCGCCGGAGCACATACAGATTTTGTACGTGGGTTAATAATACCGATAACAACATCCCCTGAAAAAATTATCGAATTCCCGAGGGACTGCGGGGTAGTTTTTTCAACCCTTAAAGTTCAAAATTTAATATCTCCGGAATTATTCGCCGGAGCACATACAGATTTTGCATGTGGATTAATAATACCGATAACAACATCCCCTGAAAAAATAATCGACTTCCCGAGGGGCTGCGGGGTAGTCTTTTCAACCCTTAAAGTTCAAAATTTAATATCTCCGGAACTATTCGCCGGAGCACATACAGATTTTGCATGTGGGTTAATAATACCGATAACAACATCCCCTGAAAAAATTATCGACTTCCCGAGGGGCTGCGGGGTAGTTTTTTCAACCCTTATATTTAAAAATTCAATATCTCCGGAACTATTCGCCGGAGCACATACAGATTTTGTACTTGGGTTAATAATACCGATAACAACATCCCCTGAAAAAATTATCGACTTCCCGAGGGGCTGCGGGGTAGTTTTTCAACCCTTAAAGTTCAAAATTTAATATCTCCGGAACTATTCGCCGGAGCACATACAGATTTTGCATGTGGGTTAATAATACCGATAACAACATTCCCTGAAAAAATTATCGACTTCCCGAGGGGCTGCGGGGTAGTCTTTTCAACCCTTAAAGTTCAAAATTCAATATCTCCGGAACTATTCGCCGGAGCACATACAGATTTTGCATGTGGGTTAATAATACCGATAACAACATTCCGTGAAAAAATTATCGACTTCCCGAGGGGCTGCGGGGTAGTCTTTTCAACCCTTAAAGTTCAAAATTCAATATCTCCGGAACTATTCGCCTGAGCACATACAGATTCTGCATGTGGGTTAGTAATACCGATAACAACATTTCCTGAAAAAATTATCGACTTACCGAGGGGCTGCGGGTTAGTCTTTTCAACCCTTAAAGTTCAAAATTTAATATCTCCCGAACTATTCGCCGGAGCACATACAGATTTTGCATGTGGGTTAATAATACCGATAACATCATCCCCTGAAAAAATTATCGACTTCCCGAGGGGCTGCGGGGTAGTTTTTCAACCCTTATATTTAAAAATTCAATATCTCCGGAACTATTCGCCGGAGCACATACAGATTTTGTACGTGGGTTAATAATACCGATAACAACATCCACTGAAAAAATTATAGACTTCCCGAGGGGCTGCGGGGTAGTTTTTCAACCCTTAAAGTTCAAAATTTAATATCTCCGGAACTATTCGCCGGAGCACATACAGATTTGGCATGTGGGTTAATAATACAAATAACAACATCCCCTGAAAAAATTATCGACTTCCCGAGGGGCTGCGGGGTAGTTTTTTCAACCCTTAAAGTTCAAAATTTAATATCTCCGGAACTATTCGCCGGAGCACATACAGATTGTGCATGTGGGTTAATAATACCGATAACAACATTCCCTGAAAAAATTATCGACTTCCCGAGGGGCTGCGGGGTAGTATTTTCAACCCTTAAAGTTCAAAATTCAATATCTCCGGAACTATTCGCCGGAGCACACACAGATTTTGTACGTGGGTTAATAATACCGATAACAACATCCCCTGAAAAAATTATCGACTTCCCGAGGGACTGCGGGGTAGTTTTTTCAACCCTTAAAGTTCAAAATTTAATATCTCCGGAATTATTCGCCGGAGCACATACAGATTTTGCATGTGGGTTATTAATACCGATAACAACATTCCCTGAAAAAATTATCGACTTCCCGAGGGGCTGCGGGGTAGTCTTTTCAACCCTTAAAGTTCAAAATGTAATATCTCCGGAACTATCCATTGGAGCACATACAGATTTTGCATGTGGGTTAATAATACCGATAACATCATCCTCTAAAAAAATTATCGACTTCCCGAGGGGCTGCGGGGTAGTTTTTTCAACCCTTATATTTCAAAATTCAATATCTCCGGAACTATTCGCCGGAGCACATACAGATTTTGCATGTGGATTAATAATACCGATAACAACATCCCCTGAAAAAATTATCGACTTCCCGAGGGGCTGCGGGGTAGTTTTTCAACCCTTAAAGTTCAAAATTTAATATCTCCGGAACTATTCGGCGTAGCACTTACAGATTTTGCATGTGGGCTAATAATAATGATAACAACATCCCCTGAAAAAATTATCGACTTCCCGAGGGGCTGCGGGGTAGTCTTTACAACGCTTAAAGTTCAAAATTTAATATCTCCGGAACTATTCGCCGGAGCACATACATATTTTGCATGTGGGTTAATAATACCGATAACAACATCCCCTGAAAAAATGATCGACTTCCCGAGGGGCTGCGGGGTAGTCAATATTTTGTTTAGATTATCTCCAGTTAAAACAAAACTGAAATATTGGCTAAGTTTCGATTGATATAATTTATAATTGTCAGAGTAGATTTGAGGAATGAATATCTCGGATAAGTTCGTTTTTGGGTACAATCTGTCTGATGGTTTCGGAATAATAATTTTTGGCTATTTCATTTGGCTGTATATGGTACTTTTGGAATTTTCTCTTATTATGCAGTTCTATCATAAGAATCTATTGATATCATTCCCAACTCTGAGAAACCAATACTTTCGGAGATATGATTTATCAGAGTTTGAACAAGAGCGCCAAAGCTCCTGTCCACAGGGATTTCCCACTTTTTAAGTGCTCCATTAAGTTGTGGTGTCCGATGATCAGATAGCTATAAATCTTTCAGTGCTTGTAAAATTTCTGTCTCTTCAAGAATTTCATCTATTTCCTCATTAGAGAGCGAAATCGACACTGGAATATTGTTCAAAGAATGAAAGTTTAAATGAAGTTGAAGAAATTCTGGATGTTCAAGATTATATGATGGAGAAATACCATCAATGCAAAAAAATAATTTAACGTTTTTTTTTCTTTCGAATTTTCTTCAGAATTCATTTTTACCCCCAAGTCGCACGAACTTGCTAATATACACTTAACTATTGCACTCTGCTGCGAAATAATTCCGAAAGAATTCCGTAGAAATTTACCCCTCAACCGCAGCCCCTCGGGAAGTCGATCATTTTTTCAGGGGATGTTGTTATCGGTATTATTAACCCACGTACAAATCTGTATGTGCTCCGGCGAATAGTTCGGGAGATATTGAATTTTGAAATATAAGGGTTGAAAAAACTACCCCGCAGCCCCTCGGGAAGTCGATAATTTTTTCAGGGATTGTTGTAATCGGTATTATTAACCCACATGCAAAATCTGTATGTGCTCCGGCGAATAGTTCCGGAGATATTGAATTTTGAACTTTAAGGGTTGAAAAGACTACCCCACAGCCCCTCGGGAAGTCGATAATTTTTTCAGGGAATGTTGTTATCGGTATTATTAACCCACATGCCAAATCTGTATGTGCTCCGGCGAATAGTTCCGGAGATATTAAATTTTGAACCTCAAGGCTTTGAAAAACTACCCCGCAGCCCCTCGGGAAGTCGATAATTTTTTCAGGGGATGTTGTTATCGGTATTATTAACCCACATGCCAAATCTGTATGTGCTCCGGCGAATAGTTCCGGAGATATTAAATTTTGAACTTCAAGGGTTGAAAAACTACCCCGCAGCCCCTCGGGAAGTCGATAATTTTTTCAGGGGATGTTGTTATCGGTATTATCAACCCACGTACAAAATTTGTATGTGCTCCGGCGAATAGTTCCGGAGATATTGAATTTTTAAATATAAGGGTTGAAAAACTACCCCGCAGCCCCTCGGGAAGTCGATAATTTTTTCAGGGGATGATGCTATCGGTATTATTAACCCACATGCCAAATCTGAATGTGCTCCAGCGAATAGTTCGGGAGATATTAAATTTTGAACTTTAAGGGTTGAAAAGACTACCCCGCAGCCCCTCGATAAGTCGATAATTTTTTCAGGGAATGTTGTTATCGGTATTACTAACCCACATGCAGAATCTGTATGTGCTCCGGCGAATAGTTCCGGAGATATTGAATTTTGAACATTAAGGGTTGAAAAGACTACCCCGCAGCCCCTCGGGAAGTCGATAATTTTTTCAGGGAATGTTGTTATCGGTATTATTAACCCACATGCAAAATCTGTATGTGCTCCGGCGAATAGTTCCGGAGATATTGAATTTTGAACTTTAAGGGTTGAAAAGACTACCCCGCAGCCCCTCGGGAAGTCGATAATTTTTTCAGGGAATGTTGTTATCGGTATTATTAACCCACATGCAAAATCTGTATGTGCTCCGGCGAATAGTTCCGGAGATATTAAATTTTGAACTTTAAGGGTTGAAAAACTACCCCGCAGCCCCTCGGGAAGTCGATAATTTTTTCAGGGGATGTTGTTATCGGTATTATTAACCCACGTACAAAATCTGTATGTGCTCCGGCGAATAGTTCCGGAGATATTGAATTTTTAAATATAAGGGTTGAAAAAACTACCCCGCAGCCCCTCGGGAAGTCGATAATTTTTTCAGGGGATGTTGTTATCGGTATTATTAACCCACATGCAAAATCTGTATGTGCTCCGGCGAATAGTTCCGGAGATATTAAATTTTGAACTTTAAGGGTTGAAAAGACTACCCCGCAGCCCCTCGGGAAGTCGATAATTTTTTCAGGGGATGTTGTTGTCGGTATTATTAATCCACATGCAAAATCTGTATGTGCTCCGGCGAATAATTCCGGAGATATTAAATTTTGAACTTTAAGGGTTGAAAAAACTACCCCGCAGTCCCTCGGGAAGTCGATAGTTTTTTCAGGGGATGTTGTTATTGGTATTATTAACCCACGTACAAAATCTGTATGTGCTCCGGCGAATAGTTCCGGAGATATTGAATTTTGAAATATAAGGGTTGAAAAAACTATCCCGTAGCCCCTCAGGAAGTCAATAATTTTTTCAGGGGATGATGTTATCGGTATTATTAACCCACATGCAAAATCTGTATGTGCTCCGGCGAATAGTTCCAGAGATATTAAATTTTGAACTTTAAGGGTTGAAAAGACTATCCCGCAGCCTCTCGGGAAGTCGATATATTTTTTTCAGGCGATATTTCCATTGCTATACGGAACCCACATCCAAAATATTCAAGTGCTCTGGCGAACAGACGATCATATGAGAGAGAAACTAGAATCAGCCTGCACGCCACTGGCCTGGAGCGTTCGGGTGTTTCCGCCAAACGGTCTGCTGAAACAGTCTGCTAGGTTCACACCGGTCGATCTAACAATATCTTCAAGTAATTTGGAAAGATCATCACGTTTCATCCCACCATGATTGAAGAAATAAGCTAAGGTTGTTTGTTTCTATTTATGAAAAACTCCCCTAGCCATGAAGACCATAACCTTGTCTGCAATATTAGGAGAACACTTAATCACTTTACTTGTATTCTTATTAGTTTTTTACCGAACATCAAACAGTGATATTCGAAAAAGTTTATTTCACAACACTCAGATTTCACCAAAACTATGTAAAATGTAAAAATAAAAATGGGTTCAAGCCCTGTGGACAGGAGCTTTGGCGCGCTGTCCAAATTTATACCCAGAGCTGTCACCCATCCAGATACCGAACTCGCCTAAAGCTGATTAGCTCCAGAAAAAATGCAGAATACTTTGTATGAGAATTTAACAAAATGAGAAAGTGATAGTATTTCTCATGAGAAAGACTTTTTTGCATAGCTAACTATTTTCCACTCATTGTTTGTAAATTGCGAGACTGGTTCCAGAATCAATATGTTCATTGTTTGATACTTGGTGATTAATATTTAAAGACATATGCTTAATTTATGTTTATTAAATGTCTCTGTCATTCTTACATACCGTAATAATCTGATACAACAATGCTATGCGATATAGGTACAATAGGTATATGTCCATTGAGGTTAGACCATAGAATTATTATTATATTATTATGTTGAACACCTTCCCCTCAAAGGTTTAAACGCCCAGGAGTTTTAAAATTGTTCCACAACGGATTATATTGCTGTTTTATTTCTAGTCATTATCTCGGGTTCACTTAGAACATTACTAAAATTTGTCTTGTTCGAACTATTTCTACTCTTGTTTTCCTTACAATCATTTGGTGATAATTGGTTTGGGTCTAATTCAGTTTCTAATGTATATTCATTACTACGGGGTCTGGTATATGACAATTTTATCTGTTGAGTATTACGTCATAATAATTGACCATTTACTTGCTTTTTCACCTGATAAGAACTAGGTTCTTTTGCCTTTCCCAAGACAATAACCTTTTCCCAGAGTGTATCACTTGATGTTTTTATTACAACTTGATCCTCTTTCTTAAACTAAATATTTTTTTGAATTTGAGGTTGTAGCTTATTATTGGTGAAAGATCTCCGAGGTGTATACTTTGTAAGATTTGTACTAGTGATTCTACTAATCAGAGCCGTGTTATTGTAATTCATTACAAGGTCTGGGAGGCATCTTCCATCTTAGTCTAAATACGAATCTGAGAGGTCATAATCGGAAACTCTCAAAGGAAAAATGCAACAAGCTTCTGCGGAGAAATTTCCTTGTCAATAGAGTGGCATACCATTGGAACCACCTGAGTGAGAGTGTTGTTAACTCTGCTTCAATAAATCAATTCAAGAATCGTTTTGACCAGAAAATGAGGACTCAGACCACATCCTTTTTTGTGCACTATGGTGTATAGATGTATGGGGGAGGGAAGAAGAATAATGTAACGACTGTGATAGTTTAATGTGATATATGTATTTTGTAAAGTGATATAAGACCTTTCGATACACCTTTCTGTGATATTAAATGCTTTCGATAATTGTTCGAACAAACACGGCGGTCTCATCGGTGTCTACCGTCTACTGTCGTTAATAAATAATAATAAAATAATAATAATAATAAGGTCTCTAAAATCTAAATTTCCCTCAATAAGTCCTGGGATTGTGATAAACCATAAGGAAATACCAAATATCTATAAATACCAAATGGTGTCACACAGAAGAATTTGTAAGATGACCTGTGTAACTTCAAATCCTTAGATGAGTTAGATTTACGAACTAAAATCTGTTTATATTTCATTATATTTTCCTCTAGGAATTATGCTAATGTTCACACCTGTATCTATTTCAACATTGAAATTATTACGTTCATCATTGAATAAGTTCATCCCATGCTTTCCTACGCCTAATAATATATATAATAATATCTGGTTCATCAGAACTACCTTCATCTTTCTCGACATTCTTAACATTTTTAACATTACAAGATATAGTAATATGATTTAACATACCGCACTTCCTACACTTTTTACGAAGTGCGGGGCATTCACGTGCACCATGTGTCGACTGAGATCGCCTTCATTTGAATTTTCCTTCTTCTGACCTTCTTGTCTACACTTGAAATTTTTCGTTTGTTTATTATACTTCCCTGCAGCTTTAATGTCCTCAATTCGCTCTGGAACTGCAAGTTCCGTTGCTTGCTCTGCTCGCTGATTCTGCAAAATTCAATTGCTTTCTCCACTGTCAATTTTGGAACTCTCAGTAATGCCTCTCTGGTTACAGGATGATCTTATTATAACTATTTTGTCTTTCAGTGCTTTATCTTCTGCAGTTTGATTTGAGTCGGTTTCATTATAATTACATGTTCGTACTAGATACTTACATTCAGTAAGGAAATGTTCACATTGTTCATTTTCTTTTTGCACCTTTTTCAAGTAATTATACCTTTCAAAGCACTCATTAACTCTTGGGTTGACATATTTCTCAATAGACTTCATAGTATATATATATATTCATCTTTGTTCAGTTCTATCTCTGGGATCACGAATGTGGACATAATTCTTGCAGCTTCTGTACCAATAATGTTTCTGAGTATGGACAACTTTATAGTATAGTAGTAGTATAGGACATATATATTGTGGAAAATGTACAAGCATTTAAAATTTAAAAGAAGATCCTCTCATTACTATTGCTATTCAAAGCAATCATGTCATCACTCCAACATTAGTATTATACACTTACTTTTATGAGTTCTTGGCTCCATAATATTTTGCGTTCCTTTAGACAGTGACATTTGAAGTTGGTCAATATCGGTTTTTGAAGTTGATGGTTGGTTCCATACATCATCACAGAACGGTAATTGTTTAGAACATTCCATAGCCGTCTAATCGTTATGAAAATTTACTCACTTGCTAATTTTGGGCTGTAGACAACGAGTCTGAAGTTAAAAATCCATGCTCTCCTTTAGTTTTTTTTTTTTTAAAATCCCAAAGTGTCCAAAATCACAACACTTCATCTCGTAATTACATTGTTTCAAACTGTTTTATCGGTGAATATTCATCATAAATACGATCTTATTGTAGTCCTCATCATTTTTCCACAGTAAATTATTTTAAAAAAGATGAAATAGTCAAAAATTCATCAAATTCAATATTGCTCCTATCTTCTGACATTCCTTATGTTTTGATATGGAACCAGTGAGAGCTACATAGAGTTGGATTGGAATACAGTGACTATATTCTGAGAATATAGTCACTGTAGATTGGAAGCGTAAAAAGCGACCCCAGGGAGCCGGGTGCAGAACTAAACGTCAGACGCGCCAAATTTAAACTGTGGCGCCTATTTCAGTTTCACTACAATTTCAAATTTATTATTCCAAGAACTGTTATCTCCAACGATAATTGGATTATCGTTGAAGATAACAGTTATTCGAAAGAAATAATTGCAAAAGTAAATGAATAAATAACAACCTTATTCTGAATTTTTTTTTGGAAAAATAATTTTATCAATTATAATTAATTTATTAATAAAACAATAATTGTTGAATAAGAAACAAGCAGTAAAACAGTTTATTTCTGAAAAGGAAAAATATTTTCAAGAAGGTCATACAGTCAATATAACAAAAACTTTTCTATTTACAATATATAAAAAATAATTCAAATGTCTTCCTTCCATTCCTTCTAATCTTTTCCATGTCTTCCAGTTGGAGGTTAATTATAATCTGTCAAAAAATTGAAATCACCAGAATTGTTTTTATCTGAAGCAGTGGAGGCGCATGGTGTCTCTACATCAGAAATTTCAAAATCAGGAAAGTGTTCTTCTTGATTAACATAAGAATGATCATGAAAACCTAAGATGTTGACATGATCATTCTGAACATATTTTTGACTTTCATAACATGCTTGTGGGGAAAAGTTGTGCTGTGCATAGAATGATCTAGAGTGAAAGCATGATTTACAGGAGGCATTGATGGGCAGGCTCCTCTTATCAACCTTGATTTACTTTACTTGTGTTATAAAAATCACTTTCAACACAGTGATCTTAAACAATCTCAAGATGAAACAGTTCGTGGATTCTGGAATCAAAATTGTTTCCAAGTTTGGCCACTTACATTCGTCGGAAACTTGAAGAAGTGCATTCCACTCAATCCAGCATGGTATTGATTATTGCAAGTACGGTAATTGCAAGAATACTTTGGTGTCCCAACAAGCATATTGTTGATGAGATTTTATATGTATAGCGAGTATACTTAGCTCTTCTCCTTTGATCGATCTATCCTGTCCATGTAAGTCTTAGATGGTCCTTATAGTTGTCGCATTACTGAAAACAGTTTCATATAAATTTTAATTGAATTCTTAATTAAATATGAATAATACTCACCTAAATCAAGTATTCGTGTATGCTTTTACATTTTACAACCATCATAACCATACATTTATTTATTTACTTTATTTGACATATGGTAAAATTGGTAAATAAGGATCCTGTATCCTGTAGAATAATGCTCGAAGCTCCATTTCATACCAAGTTATGTTATATTTCATAATCTACAAAAAATCTAATTGAACATAATACAGGGTCGTGACCAAGATGCATAGAATAACAAGGTGTGGACACTCCCTACCACAAAACACTAATATATATATATATATATATATGCTCCCTACTAATTCCTGCTAAAATTTTCGGCCGAAAAACGGACCAAGAACTGTCAAATCACGTTATTCTGAATGCGAACAACCTAAATTATGTGACTTGAAATATAACTAGACGGACCGTTGCCAACTGAATTTCTATTTTCCAAAGCCACCCTTGATGTCAATATATCTTAAACAGACTATACTTTATTTATGTACTACTTCACTTTATTAACGATGGTGCCGCTAGGGTCGATTTCGAAGATTCTGACAAGCGAATAAATGAAAACTGACAAGCGACCAAGTTCACTTTTCACCGTTGCTCGTAAATTAAAATTAAAAGAATATAATGAAGCAGTTTATTGAAAAATCAATCCATTTTTTGATTAATCAGATATCTGTTCGGAGATAATATGTAAACCACATTGGTTTGGAACAGAAATTTCATCTTGCCAAGACATAATGAGGTCAAATAAGGGATTTATCAGTAAAGGAGTTTCTTTGGAACATTTTGAATGGAACTGTAAATGAAGAAATCTGTGAAATCATTATTTTTCCATTACGAAAGATCACATCCAACGTCATTAGAGTACAAGCATTTAATTTATGTATTTTGAAATACATTGAATGATACAGAATTTTCTGTTATACCTCTACATACAATATCTTTCGATATCATATTATTATTCAAATGTAGTAATTCCTTTATCATGTAAGGCTCTTTTAAATTGAGCATTTTACTTATTATATTATATGTATAATTTGAAATTTCATCAAAACATTCTCATGTATACAGCATTTTTTCAGTCACCCAATACCCCTTGACAACTTTTCATGTTCTCAGCAATTAGATTGCTGAATATAGATATTTAATTCGATAGCTATTATTCAGAACTAAGTATATACTGATAAAATATCGAAAAATGATTCATTAAATTGATAAACTAACCAAATAGAGGGTAGTGTACTACGTTTCAATCTTTTATTCAATATACATATATTCGCTAGAAAAATATTTTGAACAAACAAATGTTCTAATTTTCGATACCCTACCTCTAGCACAAGCCAGTTGCCATTCTTGTCGTTTAACAATATCCTTGAAACAAATAATATTATAGTATAAGAGCGCCAAAAAGAATGACGCCTTAGGAAAGCTATTCAAATTGATGAAATCACACTGTGTGGTTGCTCTGAACTTTGTTCTCTGCTAGTCCTTTCATCGTTCACAAATAATATTGTTAGTTTTCATAACATGGCATTTCATTCCTTCTCAATATATAACTGAATTGTATAATGAATATAATTATTAATCAATAGAGTTATATCTTAATTTCAACTGTTAAAACAGTTTATGTTCATCAACCGGCAAGATTATAGTAAATCAACAAGTCTTACGTTCTCCTATGTTGATTTATTAACAATTAACGGTATCAGCGATCTTTCAATATTATTAATATTAAAATTAATAACTATCTTGATACTAGAAATCTGCCCCTGATCCGGTAAGAATATACAATTGTTAAAAAAATATATTCGCATAAAAACGAAGTATTTTCGAAATGAAAATAGTATTTGATTAAAATGGTTCTGGATACTCGTTCAGAGTTCACACAGCAAACATTTGACTTACTTTCGGCGCGACAAACGACTTTCCACAAGAAACTGGAATAAGCAATAGCAAAGATTCAAATTTAATTTGACATGTCGGTAATTTTGTCCATAAAATTTCTACTGCCGGCATCTATCGGCGAAAATTGAAGTAAAACAAAATCCTTGTATTTTGACAGTATTTGGACCGCAAATATGTCAAAGAGTGTTTTCACCATGTATTCTATGCATCTATGCATAGAGAAATAGAAGGAAGAGAGAGTTCGATTGCCTACTAAACAGGGGCGGCAAGGAATCCAGCTGGGTTTGGTGTAATTTTTATTTATTTGTATACCGTGGTGATATTGCGAAGGGCGCATGCGGGCATATACCCGCGTTCTTTAAATTTATTAGTAGTGTGATACTGATTCAACTGATTTCATTTACATAAATCACTTCGTTCAGTACTGATTCAACGGATTTTAGTTACATAAATCACAAAGTGATTTATATAACTTCAGTTGAATTAGTACTGAACGAAGTGATTTATGTAAATAAAATTAGTTGAATCAGTACGAAAGAAAATTGTTATTGAGTCTCTGAAAAAAAGGAAGGAGAAGAGGAAAAAAAAGTACTTTTATCAATTTGTTTATATTTGAACAATTGTTCGATAACATAATAAATAAAATATGAATCTTATATAATTTTTCATTGAGGTATAAAATAGTCAATGACTGAAATAATTTTGATGCATGACAGTATTAGAATTAAACAATCAATTCATTAAAATATATTGTGTAAATAAATTCACTTGGCAATGCTCCGAAGGACAGGGATGTTTCCATCATATCTGCAACAGTTTGACTTAAAGTTTTGGCAGCAATAGATACTTTCATTTCATATCCAGGATATTGTTTCAAATTGATATATTCTTTACGTATTTTGGGTGTCAAATAAAATTTTCTTGTTTAATCTAAATCTAAATATTGTTAAACGTAACATGATTTGCAATTTCATGGTTATCAAACTGAATATTATATTTGAGGAAAGTATTTCTTGTTGATTTTAGCAGATGAGGGGGATCGAATAAGCGAAAAAATTATCATTTAGGCTAAAGTTATAATCAGTTCTACCTGTTTGAGTATTACAAAGTTGTTTGATTGCTGCTCGATTAGTTGTCCCCTGATCGTAAACAGTCCCCATTACCTCCAACCTAATGCTTTGGACAATTTAAACTATTTCGAACAATAAATGCTTCAGATCTGCTGTCTGTACCTCTGGTAAAATAAAAACCCAGAGGTTGGTTGGATAAATCTTTCCTACGTCCCAGGGAACCCAAATCAACCAATCCAACAATTTTATCAGTTACTCGATCCAGCACATCTTGCTTTAAGAAAGTTATTCCATCAAAATCAACTGTACAGCATTTGTTCTAAGCACCAAGTTTGATGTAAGTTTAACAAGGTTTATTAATATCTGTTTATTCAAACCCACATCAATAGGAGTGCCTTGCAAAACTTTTTGAATAGTGTTAGATTGTTATATAGTTAGATTTTGACAGAAACAATGATTTTCTAAGTTTACCTCTAATTTTCTGATGGGATCTACACACATTATACAACTTACTTTTCCTAGGTGTAAGATTCTTCATCCTACTTTCACCTATATGCCCTAGAATGCTAGTCCTTCCTCTGACCTGAAAGTACCTCGTATGAAGGACCAGCAAGACTTTCTTCTACGCTTGTGGTTTCAGAAGTAGCAGCACATTCAGATTCATCAGTTTCAGATTCATCTTTTACGTTTACTGGCAGAGCAAATTTTGTCAGCCTACCTATTGTTGTAGAAGTAAATCAGATTCCTCGAAGTGATCTTCACATAAGTATTGCCTCGCATTGGTTTCTGATAAATTCATGATGGCAAACAACTGCTGTCTTCTTGGTGGGCATTTCTCAGGAAATTTAGTTTGTTATTTCCTATTATTAATATTATAATATCAATCTTCACTAGTTTTGGCATTGATCTGAAAGAAACATTTAATCAACAAGCATATAAAATTGTTCTTCAGTGAAGTTATACTAATAACAGAAGTAAACATACACTAGGGGGTCTATAAACAATTATAATATAAGGTGTTAAATTCTTATAAAATTATGCTTGATCTCATATTTTGTATACAATTATTAAATTTGTAGCATAATTTTCGAAATATATTTTCATCATTGAACACTTCACAGGAATACGTGAAATTACTTACCACTCCAAAATGTAAAAACGGTGAATTCAGTTCTCTATCATTATATCAATCTTCACTAGTTTTAGCATATTAGGTATATCTGAAAAAAAATATTTAATCAACAACAATACAAAATTGATCATCCTTTTACAGGGAAGTTATAGTATACTATATGTCAGTATAAAATCTAGAAAGGGAGTCTTTATCCATATCCAATGTATAATATAAACAAGAACGAGAACGTTTTTGAACAAACTTACCCAGAGTCTCAGAGATATCTTCTGTTCGAAAGCATAACCTGCATAACAAGAACCAAACACAAACGCCATTTTAAATAATACATTTCAAGTTCCCGTTCTATTGATTAACGGAGAAAGAGAGGAGATATTCTCCTCTCTGTTGGAAACCAGCTGGATTCTTCGCATTCCACAAACTTGCCGCCTGGGGCCCTATTCCGAGGTCGACATTGCGAACGATTATCATTCGTTTTCGTAATCATTACGAACGTTCAAGGCTGGTTTATGCTGGCTGGTAACTTTAACTTATTCCCTAACTTAAAAATTGAAACATAGATTTCTAACGCTATGGTTGATACTGAGACTGAATAATCCATTTACTTATTATTAAAAATACTAATTAATAAGTTAACGGATTATTTAGTCTGATTATAAAGCATAACACTAAAAATAAATGTCTATATATATTATATATATATGATTAAGTTAAAGTTACTAGGGATGGGCGTTTTTGGATTTTTACACAAACCGATATATAACCGTTTTCAGATTTTGAAAACGGTTTTGAAAACCGTTTTTTAAAAACCGTTTTCTGGGGAATAATTGGAATAAAGGACATCAAGGACTTCTTCGGTCCAGGGGGGGGGGTAAAGAAATCTTGATTGAATATTTTTTTTTTATATTTTATTAGCATTTAGCGTGAATATAGAGTATTTATGTTTTGGCGTATAATGGTACGGAACTTTTTGAATTTTTTAAGTTTCGATCGATTTCCCATAGCTTTGTCAGAGGACAAACGCAAACGAACGTATTGACTACATACTAATTTTTACGTGGATAAAAACCATATAATAAAATGTGGTGCTTGTTTAAATTATTTAGGCAATTTCCCTTCATGTTTTATCTAGGCTTAGGACTAGCAGAAAAGTTTTTTCGAGATATAGTAAAGAACATAAACAGATAAAGAAGTTTCATATTGCGTCGGAACCTTTGATTTGGTTTCAGGGTAGCAAAAATTCCAGAATTCATTTATGACCCAATTTACCCACCATCATTTATTGCTTCCGTCGGCTATCGGTAGTATCGGTTACTACTAACAGTACTACTAAATTGAATAGGTAGTATTTAAGGGAGGATTATCTTTTCCATCCAATATCCATAGTTATTCTAATTTCTATTACATTATCAGGATCGCTTATCTTGAGGTGACTAATGAGATTTTAATTCATATCTTGTTCCAATATTGAGAATGCTATCGGTAATGGGGGTGTTATTTAAACCATATTATTGAACATTTTTAAGATCGGAACGCAAATAAATTTGTTAAAAACAAATTAACGCAATAAAAGATTCGTGTTCTCAGAGATTTCATATTACGTGTGTTTATAATGTAAATGTATTTATTGGATTGTTGGTTCATTCGTAATCGTGCCTACGTACTATTAGTACAAGTAACACATATACGCAAATATATAATTTGTACCATAATTTTCCCTAAAATTCCATAATTCTAGCATCATCTCCGGGCCGCGCCATTTAATTCCCTAAATTTCCATAATTCTACCATCGTCGCGCCTTAATTTCATATTTGTAGACTTCCCGTATGTAACGTTCCTTTCCTCTCGATATCGAGTGTAGCGAAATTCGCATCACATCTGCCGGCTCTACCCATAGACAAGAGATATATGGCTCTACCTTCCCGCAAAACGTAAAAACGTTTGCTTCGTTTCGGCTTGGATATCGAGATCGAGTGTAATGAAATTCGCACCATCTCTGTCATACCGCTTAAAGCTTCCGTGTCTCAGATAGAGACGAAGCGAATTTCGCTATCGAGTCTGGCGAAAACTGAAAACTGAAATTCGCACCATCTCTGTCATACCGCTTAAGCTTTCGTGTTTCAGATAGAGATGAAGCGAATTTCAATATCGATTGTAGTAAAAACCGAAAACTGAAATTCGCATCATCTCTGTCATACCGCTAACCGCTTGCGTTAGTTAGAGAGAGACGAAGCGGTTTGTGTTTGAAGTTTTCGGTTTTGTGTTACGTTTTCAGTTTTCACCGTTTTTAGTTTTGGTTTTGGATACGGCGGTTACCGTTTTCGTTCGCCGTTTCGATATTTCGCCGCTACGATGGTTTTGTGAAAACGGTTTTTGTAGTTTGGGATATCGATACGAACCGATGTCTGACTGAAAACGGTTTTTAGTTACGTTTTGATATATCGGACTCATCCCTAAAAGTTACCAGCCAGCATAAGCCTGCCTTCAGTGCCTTCACTCGTTTTGCAATTCTCAACTGACAGATGATATGATTATTATGATTTGGTGAGACGAGCGCTCGAAATTCTAAACGAGTGGTATATAGCACTCGTTTTCGGAAGAAATTCCACTCGCATTCAGTTATCAGTTGATTTGTTGATTATTATGCAAGCCTCTAGCCTCTACACATCTTGTAACCTCAAATCTGTTGTTGGTAAATAAGTTTGTATTTTTACGGTGTAATTAACGAATCTGTTCAGTAAAAATAATTAAATTGTCAGAATTATTATCATATTGCAAATTGTCGATGTTTTAAATAAACCAGAAATATCGAATAGATTTGTTAGATTCCCACAAACATTGGCGGAATTGAATAGTAGGTAAAGGCAAAGGTAGGTATTGATATTTTAGAATATTGCAAAATTATTTAAGTTTATTAATATTTTTATATTCAATGAAAATTCGACTTCCCTGGGGTAATAGGTTGCATAGGTTGCACACAATGCAATATTTCCACCTAAAATTGAAGATTCAAATTACCCAAAACACACTTATGTTAATCGAAAAGGATGTACCTGGTAGGTTGCTGTAGTTATGCATTGAACGAAACGATGGCGAAATAGATGACAATGAAAACGAAGTGGACATGGGTAAAATCATCCAACATTTTCGTTATTTAATTAATCAATTAGTTCATTCCAGAAATGTAACCGGAAGGTAGAGGAATTGATGAAGAAGTGGCTGGGGGGCAACAAAATCCAGAGCTGATTTCAGAAAGAATTCAGAGGAATACAATTATACGTTTAGCTTTTCGTTGAATTGTAAAAGATACACTATGAATAAATAGATATAGATTTCTCTTCCAAAAAAATGTATTTAATTCTAAAAAATAAATCACAACCATAAACAAAACATCATTCAAAAATGCCTTAGTAGAATACAACTTAAAAAAAAAAGTATTCAAAATGAAGTTCTGAATAATCTCACATCTTACAACAAAAAAAATATTTCACTGTGTCTACGTAGAATAAAGGGATCAGAAATAAAAGTATTCAATAACCAATACTAGAGAATATATCACAGTAAACAAAAAATAATGTCTATATAACAAATATCCAGTTTGGAATAGAAAAATTAACGAAAAATAGCTGTAGCTTCAGTGAAATAATTAATCATTATTAATTACAATTGTTTATTTGGCAAGTGTTGCACTTATACACTCTAAGGACGCATACATTATAATTTTTCCCCCAAAAATTGGTAAAATAAATCCAATATTTTCATTATTTAACTAATCAGTTAATTCACTGGAATGTGGAGGAATTGATCTGGAAATGGCTAGTAGGCAACAAAAACCAGAGCTGATTTCATGAAGAATTCAGAGGAATATAATTATATGTTTAGCTTTTCGTATAATTGTAAAAGACACGCTATAAATAAATAGATATTGATTTCTATTTGAAAAAAATTTATTTCATTCTAAAAAAATATATCACAACAATAAACCGAAAATGATTCGACAATTTGAGTGGAATAAAACTTTCAGAAAAAAAAAGTATTCGATATACAATCTCTCTAGATTTTGTTCTTGACCCAAGACCTGTCTGAAGAGGTGAAATAACCCTTAATCCTTGTAAAATCTTTCAATATTATATTGCAAAACTTTCTCCAAGTTTTCCATTCTTTTTTTGGTCCAGGAATACTATTTAACATTGTACTCAGTTCCTCTTTCATAGGCATTCCGAAGAAAATTCTGTAGTAAATTTCCCGCTTAATAACTTAGACTTACATTTTAGGAAATTTATAATTACTTTTCTCTTATCGAAGCAAACAGAAAAAACCAAATAAATCACTCAAGTTCAACAAACAATTTAATATCGTTTTGATTTATGAAGAAGCGCGCCAATAACATATACATAACACATTCAAAGCTCAAATGTTACTATGTTGCCAAGTCTTCAGACGACACGAATTCGGTCTCTCTATTCTATTGTCTCTGCATCTATGTCGTGACACTCTCTTTAGTCTCTTTCCCCCACCCCAAACCCTGTTTTTAGTTCATTGGCATTCTAGAGATGTCTCTGCCTGCGCAAATTCCATGAGATCCGATAGATGACTCTGTTGCGCGTTCAGAATTACAGTGATTCAGAATGTGATGGATTTGTCATTAATTTCTGAAAGTGTCAACGAACCTTGTTTACAACTATGAAAATTATTCAAATAAATATATTTTTATTGAGTGGACAATTTTATATTATAACTATTCCGATGAAATATGTGTACTTGGATCCATAGAATACCGATAAGATACCTGATCGTTTCTATGGCAGGTAAACCGAATTACTGTTTACTCAGGTAGAAATTGAAGTGTTTATAATTCTTTTGAATTCGTACCTTCAACCGAAGAGGTTCAGCCAAAATATCGATTGGTAAGTGACGAGCTCGTGTTTGGAAATTTATCGTAAAAATGGGAAAATGGATCAAATGTTGTGTATATGGTTGTGAGGATAATGTTAGCATGAGACATCGATTTCCTAAAAACAATCCAAGTCTTTTTAAAACGTGGATCGACATTATCAAGCCAAGTGATTGGGAAATATTAGCTTTGTTCCTACAACGGACGAAACCGTACAGTGCACGGACTGCGCGGTGGTGTACAAGTGTCGAGTTCGGTAATTATGTCCGAGAGGCGACGGATTTTTTCGTCACGTGACCACAGATCGCATGGATTTATCTGAAATAAACGAACGGGACAGAGCAGAATCACAGATTACTTGTCAAATAGAAAGGGCCTATTGTCTTCTGCGCTCATAATTGTGATTGACATTGGAAGTAAACATTTTAAAAATTTCAAAATTTGTTTTGTTTATACTGGCAAAAAACGGTGATTTACAGTTTTTAATTTTTGTACGAGTGGAATTTCGTGATAATGGATCTGATTAACTATTATCATTGAGTATATAAATATTTATATACTCAATGCTATTATTCAATCATAGTTGGTATTCGTCAAAAACGATATGACAAGAAAGTTGCAGAATTTTGCATGGAACCTTATCTTATGAAGCCAGAAGAATTGAAATGTTTCTCTATTTCCAAGAATTATGTATCCAGCAAAATGTTAATTATTTAATAAACAGGAATAGTACTTTCACAATGAGTGAAGTGAAAGCGTACAAGAGCTTGGAAGCTTATAAACTTTCAAGTTGTAGATGGTGGTGTGAAGCACAAATTCTCATATTTTAGTAATTGGAAAGGCGAATAATCACACCTATAGCATTGTTGTTTACTAATTTCTGAATTTACTTCAGATGATGCATTCACAAAGAGTAATTGAAAAATTATAAATGCCCTTGGTAATCAGTCTTGAAGATAGCTGTTGTTAGCACTCACAGGGGGTTCGGAAGAGAAAATGCACTAAAGCAAAGGATTTATTTCTTAAAGTTTCTGGAAATCTGGACAAATATCTCACAAAATCTTATCCAGGACCCAATACACATCTACCACAATTCTGTATTGTCTATGTTAACAGGAAAATGATAGAATAACTCCCATGATAGCCTGTGCATCCTGTCTTTGTGAAAATAGTGATATCACTTTTAAATAGATAGAGAATGCTACTTTATGTTTTCAAGATGTTGATAATGGTGCGATAAATAAAAAGAGGAGTTGTTTTTATGTCATTAAATAATCATGTATACCAAGAAGGAAGATATTAATAAATCCCATTGTGGTATTTTCTGTAGTCCAAAACATGTTTGTCATACATGGTTCACATTGTGTTGTCCCCCTCTGAGCCATTGATGGTAAAAAGTTATAGTTTTAATTTTCCTCATAATTGTTCTTGTTCATTCTATAGTAGTAATTGTTAAAGCTTATTGGAAAAAAGTTGATTTTATTATTGTACTTGTTTGTAAGATAAATAAAGTTATCCAAATAGAGAGAAGTTTTTTTTTAATTCAACTAGATTTGAAAAAGTTCTCAAGTTGAGACTTATTTCCACATGTACACAAAAAAATGGAATACTATATGCAAATTAATCACAAAGGTTCCAGGATCCCTTTTTATTGCAATCAGGTATAAACATTTCCATGAACAGCCAAAAAGTAATACAGAAAAAAAATCCAACATCATTTTGAGGCTTAACAATAGTGCTTTTAGTAGCAGAAGTTAAAACAACCCTATAGGCTAGGCTAGGCAGGATACCTAGCTATTATTTACTCGTGACGTCTTTCAAGAGAGCTTTCCTGATATTTCAAACAATTATTTTAAACGTATGATGAACGTACATCGTACAATTATAATCGAAAATTTTCCGTTGCTCCACGAAAATTCAAATTTCGCTATAGGAATATTCAACGATGCAGATAAAATGAAGCAGGAAATGAATATTTGAAACTTCCCCTCACAAATACGGATATTATTCTATAGTCTTAGGATAAAATCGCTTTGCTCGCTCTGAATACTCCGAGCAAAAAGATCGCTCTCGGATGGATCCGATTTACATTACCGAACGATTCAGATGTGTACTCCCCTACATCTGGATGTCATTAAAGAACGTTTCGGAGCAATCTGATCGGTCCGAGGAAATAAACGAACTCGTCTAAGGAAAGCTTTTACACATAGAGAAATAGAAGGAAGAGAGAGTTCGATTGCCTACTAAACAGGGGCGGCAAGGAATCCAGCTGGGTTTGGTGTAATTTTTATTTATTTGTATACCGTGGTGGTATTGCGAAGGGCGCATGCGGGCATTTACCCGCGCTCTTTAAATTTATTAGTAGTGTGATACTGATTCAACTGATTTCATTTACATAATTCACTTCGTTCAGTACTAATTCAACTGATTTTAGTTACATAAATCACAAAGTGATTTATATAACTTCAGTTGAATCAGTACTGAACGAAGTGATTTATGTAAATGAAATTAGTTGAATCAATACGAAAGAAAATTGTTATTGAGCCTCTGAAAAAAAGGAAGGAGAAGAGGAAAAAAAAGTACTTTGATCAATTTGTTTATATTTGAACAATTGTTCGATAACATAATAAATAAAATATGAATCTTATATAAATTTTCACTGAGGTATAAAATAGTCAATGACTGAAATAATTTTGATGCATGACAGTATTAGAATTAAACAATCAATTCATTGAAATATATTGTGTAAATAAATTCACTTGGCAATGCTCCGAAGGACAGGGATGTTTCCATCATATCTGCAACAGTTTGACTTAAAGTTTTGGCAGCAATAGATACTTTCATTTCATATCCAGGATATTGTTTCAAATTGATATATTTTTTACAATTTTGGGTGCCAAATAAAATTTTCTTGTTTAATCTAAATCTAAATATTGTTAAACGTAACATGATTTTGCAATACATGGTTATCAAACTGAATATTATATTTGAGGAAAGTATTTCTTGTTGATTTTAGCAGATGAGGGGGATCGAATAAGCGAAAAAATTATCATTTAGGCTAAAGTTATAATCAGTTCTACCTGTTTGAGTATTACAAAGTTGTCTGATTGCTGCTCGATTAGTTGTCCCCTGATCGTAAACAGTCCCCATTACCTCCAACCTAATGCTTTGGACAATTTCAACTATTTCGAACAATAAATGCTTCAGATCTGCTGTCTGTACCTCTGGTAAAATAAAAACCCAGAGGTTGGTTGGCCAAATCTTTCCTACGTCCCAGGGAACCCAAATCAACCAATCCAACAATTTTATCAGTTACTCGATCCAGCACATCTTGCTTTAAGAAAGTTATTCCATCAAAATCAACTGTACAGCATTTGTTCTAAGCACCAAGTTTGATGTAAGTTTAACAAGGTTTATTAATATCTGTTTATTCAAACCCACATCAATAGGACTGCCTTGCAAAACTTTTTGTATAGTGTTAGATTGTTATATAGTTAGATTTTGACAGAAACAATGATTTTCTAAGTTTACCTCTAATTTTCTGATGGGATCTACACACATTTTACAACTTACTTTTCCTAGGTGTAAAATTCTTCATCCTACTTTCACCTATATGCCCTAGAATGCTAGTCCTTCCTCTGACCTGAAAGTACCTCGTTTGAAGGACCAGCAAGACTTTCTTCTACGCTTGCGGTTTCAGAAGTAGCAGCACATTCAGATTCATCAGTTTCAGATTCATCTTTTACGTTTACTGGCAGAGCAAATTTTGTCAGCCTACCTATTGTTGTAGAAGTAAAAGCAGATTCCTCAATGTGAAAGTATTGCCTCGCGTTGGTTTCTGATTAATTCATGATGGTAAACAACTGCTGTCTTCTTGGTGGGCATTTCTCAGGAAATTTAGTTTGATATTTCCTATTATTAATATTATAATATCAATCTTCACTAGTTTTGGCATTGATCTGAAAGAAACATTTAATCAACAAGCATATAAAATTGTTCTTCAGTGAAGTTATACTAATAACAGTATTAAACATACACTAGGGGGTCTATAAACAATTATAATATCACATAAGGTGTTAAATTATTATAAAACTATGCTTGATCTCATATTTTGTACACAATTATTAAATTTGTAGCATAATTTTCGAAATATATTTTCATCATTGAACACTTCACAGGAATACGTGAAATTACTTACCACTCCAAAATGTAAAAACGGTGAATTCAGTTCTCTATCATTATATCAATCTTCACTAGTTTTAGCATATTATATCTGAAAAAAATGATTTAATCAACAACAATACAAAATTGATCTTCCTTTTACGGGGAAGTTATAGTATACTATATGTCAGTATAAAATTTAGAAAGGGAGTCTTTATGCATATCCAATGTATAATATAAACAAAAACGGAACGTTTTTGAACAAACTTACCCAGAGTCTCAGAGATATCTTCTGTTCGAAAGCATAACCTGCATAACAAGAACCAAACACAAACGCCATTTTAAATAATACATTTCAAGTTCCCGTTCTATTGATTAACGGAGAAAGAGAGGAGATATTCTCCTCTCTGTTGGAAACCAGCTGGATTCTTCGCATTCCACAAACTTGCCGCCTGGAATGCGGGCTATCTGGCGGTCTCTCTATTCTATTGTCTCTGCTTTTACACCACCGCGCAGTCCGTGGACCGTTCACTGTACGGTTTTGGCCGCTGTAGGAACAAAGCTATTATCTGTTGATTGACCAGATTTATAACAGGCATTATGTATGCCATGCACATTTTGAATACTGTTACAAGATAGAAGGAGGAAGAAGAAGGCTCGCTATGCATGCAGTTCCTACACTTGGTGTTTCAGGTAAGCTTTACATTGACAACAATAATTTGAATTTGTTTTTAAAATTTTTGTGAAATTCTAAGAAATATAAAACAGGGTAATTGTTTAGAACATCCCATAGCCGTCTAATCGTTATGAAAATTTACTCACTTGCTAATTTTGGGTTGTAGACAACGAATCTGAAGTTAAAAATCCATGCTCTCCTCTAGTTTTTTTTTAAAAAAATCCCAAAGTGTCCAAAATCACAACACTTCATCTCGTAATTACATTGTTTCCAACTGTTTTATCGGTGAATATTCATCATAAATAAGATCTTATTGTAGTCCTCATCATTAATGCATAATCATATACCTCATTATTTCCTCATTTTCGATCGAAAATTATTTGTTTATGTTACATCAACTCTGCCATGTTGAATTATCAAATTGACATTGACATTAATAACAGGGAAGCGCGCGCAGCTCGCGACGTTGTCACGTTGACTATTTTATCTTTTTTCAGAAGTATTTTCAGCCGATAAAATAATTAAGTTTTTTCGGGCGCTATCATTTTGCATAAATTTTTGTGAATTTGGAATTATTTTATAAAATGGTCAAGTTAGATAGGGTTAGGTTAAGTAAGGTTCGGTTAATTATAAATAAAATCTTGATGCAATTCCTTGAGCGAATTCGAAATATCTGAAAGTTTTCATAAAAAAAAAATCATAAGAAGGTTAGGTTAGGTTAGGTTAGGTATATCATATCGATATACCTAACCTAACACTCTCAGTGGAAAATCATAACATTGCGTTAGGTAAAAAACTCCGTTGAAAATTTACCGTAAGAGTAGTATTCGGAAATATCATTGCGAAGTACCGGAATATGCATTATTTCTCTTACTCCTTACCTACACATGTTCAGTTGGAGAGAGATGGAGCGAAATGTCCGATAACCAAAATCATAGCCGTTCGAATGCGTTGCGATGAACGAAGTGAGGTCGGCAACATTGCAACTCGGGTTCGCAAAGTGACGTTCCACGGTTCCATATCAAAACATAAGGAATGTCAGAAGATAGGAGCAATATTGAATTTGATGAATTTTTGACTATTTCATCTTTTTTAAAATAATTTACTGTGGAAAAATGATGAGGACTACAATAAGATCGTATTTATGATGAATATTCACCGATAAAACAGTTTGAAACAATGTAATTACGAGATGAAGTGTTGTGATTTTGGACACTTTGGGATTTTAAAAAAAAAAAAACTAAAGGAGAGCATGGATTTTTAACTTCAGACTCGTTGTCTACAGCCCAAAATTAGCAAGTGAGTAAATTTTCATAACGATTAGACGGCTATGGGATGTTCTAAACAATTACCGTTCTGTGATGATGTATGGAACCAACCATCAACTTCAAAAACCGATATTGACCAACTTCAAATGTCACTGTCTAAAGGAACGCAAAATATTATGGAGCCAAGAACTCATAAAAGTAAGTGTATAATACTAATGTTGGAGTGATGACATGATTGCTTTGAATAGCAATAGTAATGAGAGGATCTTCTTTTAAATTTTAAATGCTTGTACATTTTCCACAATATATATGTCCTATACCAAAAATTTTATTATTTATTTATTATTTATTATTATTTCCTCAGTTTGGTCCTGGAGATGCCCCAGTTAAGGATAGTCATGTGGGACATACGCTAGGATGGGATGGAGCACAGAGCAGAGCAGATTGAAAAAGAATCCTGGCCTCAAATGGTTAGCATATTTGAAGGTGATCTTTTGTCTGGAGCAGTACTGCATTCTCCTTTATTTTATTGTTTTAAGCAGGAATCAATTCTTTGTTTTCCCACGTAGCAAAAGTGTTATGAATATCGGTTGTATGGACATCTATATAACAAAACAAAAAACCGATAGCCTACGTAAATCAGTATCAAATTAGTACATTATAACGTCAGTAGCACGGTTACTACGACAAAAGTGGGAATGATTTCACAACATATACAACTGTTGTAAAGTTGTAATTGCAACTTCTTAAGCAACTGATATGTTATAATACCACCATACACTATATAATGTGAGCGAACAAGATATTTGAGTTTTTACTAAGTCAGCTGAGGAAAACCATTTTTCCCATAGACAGCTAGAGCTTTGTGGGTATACTTTCTGTATTTCTGTTTTTGTTTGTTTTATTTGTGTATGTATTGGATTTGGGTGTAATAGGTCTCTTGCATGCATTTTTTTTTATTATTAGAATCGAGTATTATATCCATAAGAATTCTGAAAAAGTGAAACTGCCGTGAAAATTTTCAATATTCAACGAGGAAACGGTCATTGAAATTTGGTTGCACATAATGGCCCGTCATATCTACTCTCATTCTCTTCTCGTGTCCATTTCACACTTTCTTCCAGTGCAATACGGCCCCCTATGGAGGGCTTCTAGTCGGCATATTGGCTGTAACAAGCAGATGGTACATTTTGATTACTTCAGCCGTTATAGCAATGATTCAGAAGCGTTTTTTTACCTCATTTGAATTTGCTTCTTGATTTACCGATTTTCAATACCGAAATATTCAAATTGTATAAATTATGAAAGTGGATGAGGGCATACATGTTGATCTGGTATTGAATTAGATTTCAGAAAGACATAAACATATGGTATTTCATGTTACATGCAAGAGAACTATTGTTTTAATTATGTTAATAGCTATTTTTTTCTTGTTACTGTTATAATACCTCAACACCGCACACTATATAATGTGGGCGATGATATTGTGAGTTCTACTTAATTGCTTAAAAGTATTTTACGTAAACAAATAAAACTTAGGGCTGCATTAATAGTCGACCCTCTAGATGAGGTACGAAGAACTCGTTTTTCATACCTGATCTTGAGGGCCGACGATGAGTATGGCCCTCTTAAAACTGATTTTTTAGTGTTAAAGTTTTATTCTTTGCATTTATTATAATTTATACACAATTAATTTCACATATGTTCACTGTGGTGAAAATATCAATATATATAATTTATGTGTGATAGTACCTTTTATTTTCCTTCAAATTTAAAAGTTATTCTGTCTTCCAGGCGTACAAGGCCGAAACAAACTGGATTGTGAGGTACAATTACCCTTTCAATTAATGGAATGTGACCGAGTTTTATACGAACATGCAAATTTTTTCCAATCTTTAACAAATTCAAGTTTTCCTGTGATTGTAACATTGACATGATTTTCCTCTCCTGTTTGTTTTTAAAGTCGGTTTTGTGCACCGCAATGAACTTGGCTCAGTGTGATTTTTATGGAAACGTTGATTTATTGGAAAAGTAATTCTATCTCATACTTCCTTTTATTGTAACAAGATCTGTCAGACCACTAAATGTATATACCGAAATGTTTGCGAAGTGAGAAAATTCACAGAAGTTTGTTCTGAAATTTGTTCATCTCAGCAATTTCCCCGAAGATTCTTATATTTCGGTACAGAACATAAGTTCTCTTACGAAAGACAAGAATCTTCTAAGAAATTGGTGAGGGAAAACAATTTCAGAACAAGCTTCTGAAATTTTCCTCATTTCGCTCACATTTCGGAATACACATTAAATAAATTAATTTGAATTTCGCGCCAAAAGCGAAATCCCTCATAATTTGAATTTCGCGCCAAAAGCGAAATACCGACTTAATTTGAATTTCGCTCCAAAACCGAAATCTGTAATACCGACACATGCGATGTGCCCGCCTCTTGAGAATGCCAATGAACTAAAAACAGTGTTTTTCATGTTACAAGGCCAGGGCAGAGACAACAAAGAGACGTGAAACTCCTTCACTAAATTTGTCCCATTGTAACTTTCTCTTCTGTCCTTTTTTATATCATTCAATTTGGCATAAAGCTATCTTTGTCTTGCCTGAACGAAGCGAAACTTATGGCGATTTCCATTGACCTGCTCGGAGCACTCGAAATCGATCTCATCTGTCATGCTTCTGTCCAAATGAACCGAAAATATCTGTCAAATATGACATGAATATGAATCCGAGTGATCCGAGCGTGTCAATGGAAATCGCCAATAGAGGCGCTGCTTACACTTTTGTGGAGGTTGCCAAACTAGAAAATAAATATTGTTATTCTATGAAAAAGAACTACTTCTTTCCTTTTTCATCTATGGCTCAAATGCTGCACAAATGATTTTCAGTCCACGTGCTCGATAATTTTGGCAACCTAGAAATCAATCCCACGTGCGTCAGCCGAGTTGGAAAATTTCAGTGTTATTTATATTAGGGTATTTGTTTAGAAATTTCAATATGGTTAAATGTTTTGTTTGTGGGGCTGGAGAAAGCGAAGTTACAAAAATGCATTATTTTCCAACAAATTCAGACAGGTAAGTTGAAAATATTTATATCAGTGAGTAAGGTTCAAATAATATGATATTTAAATTTGCAGGTCAAAAATTTGGCAAGAACAACTGGGGATGAAATTCGTTTTAGAGGACATCCGAAATTATAGAATATGCTCTAAACATTTCTCCTCGGAGTCATACACTGATTCGATAAATCATAAATTGCATAGATATGCAGTTCCAATGCAATTCTTCGATATTTCACTTCCTTCAACTTCTGCAATGCATGAAGAATGTGAAGAAAGCAGAGTTGTTGTCTCTGAAGAATGTATTGAAGTGCTAGTGGACTCAGATAGCCCAAATGATATCACAGGTATATTATATAAGTATATAATAAGTTTCATTCAGTCTGATTTTTTTTGTTGAATTTAATTTTCCACATCATGATGTATCCAGTATATTGTAAAATCATGGAATTTAATATTTTCAAATATTGTTAGACACATGAAAATTAAAATTTGGTAAAACTTTCGCACATGGCCAGTGAACCGATTTTGATGTTGTGTGTTGCCTAACACACAGCTGTAAGGGGCTAATGAAATCTCAAGGTTGGAGTCCGGTATTCATGCAAACATGACTATGGTATGATTAAATTCCACTTACTGCGTCGAAGATTTAGTATCTGGCCAGTGACCGATTTTCTTCATACTTGTTTCAGAGATGCATTTTGGCATAACGAATCGATCTCTGTTTGTTTTAATTCCAGGAACCACCGCGTTCCGGAGATATAAAATTTTGAAATTTAAAATTTCACCTACTGAGTCGAGAATTTAGTATGTGGCCAGTGACCGATTTTCTTCATACTTGTTTCTGAGATGCATTTTGGCATAACGAATCGATCCCTGTTTGTTTTAATTCCAGGAACCACCGCGTTCCGGAGATATAAAATTTTGAAATTTGAAATTTCACATTTTTTTCAATTTTCACAATTTTATATCTCCGAAACGCGGAAGTTACTGGAATTAAAACAAACAGGGATCGATTTGTTATGCCGAAATGCATCTCAGAAAGAAGTATGAAGAGAATCGGTCACTGGCCACATACTAAATTCTCGACTCATTAGGTGAAATTTTAAATTTCAAAATTTTATATCTCCGAAACTCGGTGGTTCCTGGAATTAAAACAAACAGGGATCGATTCGTTATGCCAAAATGCATCTCAGAAACAAGTATTAACAAAATCGGTTACTGGCCAGATACTAAATATTTTCGACGCAATAAGTGTAATTCTCAATTTTCACAATTTTATATCTCCGAAACGCGGAAGTTCCTGGAATTAAAACAAACAGGGATCAATTCGTTATGCCAAAATGCATCTCTGAAACAAGCATGAAGAAAATCGGTCACTGGCCAGATACAAAATTTTCGACGCAGTAAGTGGAATTTTCAATTTTCACAATTTTATATCTCCGAAACACGGAAGTTCCTGGAATTAAAACAAACAGGGATCGATTTGTTATGCCGAAATGCATCTCAGAAACAAGTATGAAGAAAATAGGTCACTGGCCAGATACTAAATTTCCGACGCAGTAAGTGAAATTTTCAATTTTCACAATTTTATATCTCCGAAACGCGGAAGTTCCTGAAATTAAAACAGACAGGGATCGTTTTGTTATATCGAAATGCATCTCAGAAACAAGTATGAAGAAAATCGGTCACTGGCCAGATACTAAATTTTCGACGCAGTAAGTGAAATTTTCAATTTTCACAATTTTATATTTACGAAACGCGGTGGTTCCTGGAATTAAAACAAACAGTTTATATAATATATATGCATTTAATAATTCATATTTCTAGAACTGAAATTACGTAGAAATTGAAGCTTCAAATGAACTCAATTTCAAATTTCATAATTTCAAATACATCAAAACCATTGAGCGTTGAATATAATCCAGATACCTTAGGTATGTTTGCATGAATACCGGACTCCACTTCAGTGTTCATTAGCCCCTGACAGCTGTGTGTTAGGCAACCCGCAACATCAAAATCGGTCACTGGCCATGTGCGAAAGTGCAGCCTAAAATTTACATTGTTTATAGGTATAGAATGCAATCCTAATATGGAGTTGGATCTGCCACAAACACCCAAAAGAAAAGGCAGAATTTTTAGAAATATCGAAAACTTTTCTACAAGTGACACTTCCCCAAGGAAAAAAAAATTGGTGAAGATTATCAAACAAAAAGAGAACCAACTACGTAAAATTAAAAAACAGTGTCGACAAAAATCTATAACTTTGAAAGGTCTTTTAGAGCTGTCTGACACCCCAGAAGTTCGAAGCCTTCATAATAACATGTCTGAAACAACTTGGAATTTTTTGATATCCCAGATAAGATGTTCCAAAATCAAGGATGCAAGAGGCAGAAGATGGACCATAGATGACAAGATTATGTCTCTATTATTGTTTAAAAAAAGTCCAAGATGCTACAAATTGTTGAGTTCTTTTGTAGCCCTTCCATCAAGAAACACTATTTTAAATTTGTTGAAAACGGTACCCTTCAATGCTGGGATAAACACAAAAATCTTTGAACACATAAATGAAAATTTAACAGAGGACCTGGATCGCTATTCTATATTACTTTTTGATGAAATGGATATGAAGGAGAACCTTTATTATGATAAAGGCAGGAAGAAAATAATTGGTTTCGAGGATTTTGGTGAAGATCAAAGCGGAAAAGTGGCTGCTAGAAAAGCTCTAGTTTTCATGCTAGTGGGACTAAACCGAAAATGGAAGCAACCTCTTGCGTACTTCTTCACACACAAGAGTTGCAGTTCTGACATACTGAGGAATTGTTTGTTCAAAGTATTGGAAGCTGCTACCAATGTAGCAAAATTGAACATTGTCGGAACTGTCTGCGATATGGGTGTCAATAATGTGAAATGCTTAAAAGAATTGGGGGTAAATGTGGAGAAACCATATTTTTTACATGAAGGCAAGAAAATTTTTGCCATGTACGATCCCCCACATTTACTAAAGCGCACATATTCGTTATTTAGGAAATACAATGTATTCATGAACGTCAAAATCGGAGAAGAAAATACAACTATGGAGGCCAAATTTTCCCATGTTCGCTGGGCCTATGAGCATGACAAGGCATCGCCTTATGTTTTCAGGTCCCTTCATAAATTAAAAGATCATTTCTTCAATCCGATTATGAAATATGCCATGAAGGTCAATATTGCTGCACAAGTAATGAGTAGAACGGTGTCCGCATATTTATACTCCATGATACGGAATGGTAAGCTTGATTTAAAATAAAATTTTCAGTTTTTTCAACTCTTTATTTTTAGGAGTAATGCAACAGGAGTGTATTGGCACAGCCGAATTCCTCATGGAAGTTGATACGTTGTTCGATAGCTTCAATGGGAACACCAACCATTCTGGAAAGGAGTTGAAATGCAACGTTCAAGAAAACTCTCCTCATGTTGAATATTGGACAAAAGCGTTCCAGATGGTGAAAGCTTGGAAATTCAAGAGAATATCTACAAGTGGTCAGGTGAAAGAAGGAAAACCACCATCTCAAATTGGCTGGTTAACTTCACTCAATGCTATAAGAGGAATTTGGGCATATCTCCGAACTAATGAATTCAAAGTTTTGCGTCCGAGATCTCTAAATCAGGATCCTTTAGAGAATCTATTTGGCTGCATCAGATTCGGATCTGGATGCAACGATAATCCTACGGCTTTTCAATTTGTTGGTAGTTTAAAGGCACAGATTTTAAATAATTTGATTCACTCCACCACTGCAACAAATTGTGAGAAGGACAATAATGTTCTACTCAGTAATCTCAAGTCATTTCTGGCGAAGGAACAAGTAGAGGTATCAATGAATCTAGAAGATACAGATCCTGTTCATTCAATGCCAGAAGAGTCTACAGAGGAGACAGTGTCCAAAATTGAATCAGATGTAATTCGTGGAAGTACAGGAACCTTTTCGGTGGCATATGTTGCCGGATTTATTTTGAAAGGAATATACAGAAGATTCAAATGTGAAGACTGTTCTTCTGTACTATCATCAGATGAATTGGATCCTCACAACATATTTATCTGGAACAAGGAATGGGTAGATGATAAAAAGAATTTGATGTATCCGAGTACAGTTTTTACAATATGTATTGCACATGGAATAACATCCCTCGAGAATTTTTTGATCGATAGATCAAATATTTCTGACCTCCCTTGTCATGCCACTAAATTCTTAAAAGATAATATTGATTTTAAATGGTTGAAATGTGAGCATCATGCGAAGGAGGTAGAAGCCATTATATTACAATCACTATTCAATATTGGCATAGGCTGGTGGGTTAAGAGAGAAAACCAGAAGTTTAGAGAAATGAGAAAGGAAAAAGTGCAGTCAAAAAAAATTAGAAAATTCAGAAATATGTAAGATTGTATGTAAATGTAAAATATGTAGATATTTTTTAGACTGTACCACTACTGTACACCACATTGTTCATATGTTATTTGTTTGTATATATGTTAGTTGTTTGTATATATGTTAGTTGTTTGTATATACAAAACATGGGATAAAATTTAGGCTGGTTTTCCTGTCACGCTGACGGTCGGCGCTGACGGTCAGCTCGGATCCTTTTAGTATCGCGCTGATCACAAAAAGAAATAGAAGGATGCTATTGTCTCTGGCTCACTGAATGTGGAGGCTTGTCGGCGCCAGCTAGTCAGCGGCGCCGACGCGCCGGCGCGTACGTGCGCGTATGTAGATCAGCGCTGACGGCCGTCAGCGCCGCGTGACTCGAAAACGCTACCTATAGCTACATACATATTGACTCATCAGCGCTGACCGTCAGCGTGACAGGAAAACCAGCCTTAGTGGGGAGTTAGGCGTCTCTTTGTTGTCTCTGTTCACACAACCCAACACCACATCCATGCCCAGGGCCCGTATTCTCGACTTTCGTAGAGATGAGTATTCTCATGCGAGAACTCATACGAGAAATCCCATCTCACACATAATATTAATTCCGTATTCTTGACTGAAGACCCGAAAGAGATATGTTGTCCGCTGTTGCCAAACGTTGCCAAAATCCAAATACTTCACAGTTTCTGACGTAATGTTTACGGCTATCATAAGTAAACAATAAACATATGTTTTATCATCATGTGTTTACATTTCATTTTATTACAGTTATATATTAAAGTTGGGATTAATTAATGGCTTAGATCCTTTCACATTGAATGTTTCTGATCTGGGTAGTGGATAATTCAATTGATGGTGTTCCTCCAATCTTATATATGGATATTGCAACGTATTTGATTTATTATATACCACAACGTACAAGACATACATATATATTTGCGAATGAAGAGTTCTTGTCTAATAGCTCAAGCTGGAATGATTACTTTTAAAAAACACACAGTTGTTACTACCAAATACAAGTGCAACTATTCATCTCACAGTCGCATTTTTGTGATTTTGTTATATGGTCTCCAAATATTTGTTTAGTACGAATGATCTGGAAATATGGGAAAAGAACCTAGAAACTGCTAAGAAATTTCATTCAGAAGTTATTATGCCAGGACTGATGGCAAAATATTCCACATCTGAAGAGGGTACAGCTGAATTTATTCACTATTGCATTTGCAACAGCGGATGATGCATGTGCGATGATAAAATGTGATGGGAATGACTGTCAAATAGAAGATTTCATTTTGATTGTGTATGACCAGTTGACACTCCTAATGGTACCTGATATTGTAATAAATGTGATGAAAAGGTCTGGATTTTTATAAAAATGGAATAGATTACATAAAAAATTCTTGATTTTTTATTTCATGTCCACACATTAATAGCATGGCATGACAAACAAATAATATAAAAACAGATGAAAGCCCTTGGATTTTTCTTCTTATTTATTGATGAATACATAGTAGAATCTGGATATAACAATCCTCGAGGGATCCACGACACTTCATCGTACTGAACGCAGCAGACTGCTGCAAACTCTCTGATACTTGAGCTTTGAAACTTTTCTCTTGATTTCAGCTAGCCATAGGGTTCTTCGCTTTCTGAATAACTCATTTTTACTAGTCAAAAACTTCTGTGTAGTACTTGGAAACATACTATATCCTTGTCGTGATGAGATCCACAGCCAACCATAATGCGTGTAAGAGGCATTTTTTTACTTGTATTATTATTCAAAATTAAAAATACAACCCAAATACGAACAGGAAATCAAAAAACGAACAATATACCACTATAATTATGGACATATATCATAAAATTCAAAGTAAACAATACAATGTGTGCCAACAGTCGCCATATTGCTTTAGTTTTGACAGGTCGTTGGATTCCCTAATAATATGTCTCTATGATACAAAACAAAAAACAACTCGAGAACGAAAGTTGTCTATGGACGAGGTAAAGAACACAGAATACTAATAATGTTAATGGTCAAGAGGAGTCTCCCGAAATTAACAATCTCTACCGCCTATTAGTAGTAGAGAAAGAACACATATATATAGTCCGTTTAAGATATATTGACATCGAAGTAGGCCTTGAACGTGTAGTTGGTGCTTTATTTCTAGTTACAAAAAATTACTGTTCTGTAACCAGAGAAAATAAATATCAACATAACCTCGAATATTTTCAATGCTATCTACTATTTGTAATTAATCGAAGACCCTTATAAATGCATTCTTGATGTACTTTGGAAATTCAAATCGCGAATGTATTTTATCCTGAGATTTTGGAAGGATAATTTCCCAAGTTCAACTGCAGTAGACTGATGAAACAAGCATAAATATGAGGTTGATGCCCAGAAACCATTTCAAGGAATTGGAAACATAATTATTTATAATAGAGAAGAACAAAAATTGGATAGTTTTTTAATGCATGACATAATATTCATGCAACAATATTTCTTAGAACTTAGGTTCCTTATGCAAAGCCATTGGACAATCAATCAAGGAGTAAAAGCCCATAAGTAACTCACTTTTCATTTATTGAATCCATATTGGTTATTGAATAATTTCATTAATATAATGTTAATAAATATTATTTTATTATTATTACTTCATCAGTATGAATTATTGAGAGGTGGGTTGAATAATGGAGCATTATTTTGGAAGAAGAGTTAATTTATCAGTGTTTAAGCAGACTTATTATTTCTGTCTTAATTTAACTTGGAAAGCAAGAGCTTGTAAAATATTATAATCTTTATGCAATGATATCTAATAGTTCAAGTGTTTATTTTTCCACAAAAAAAAATCAGAACCAAAACTTGAATATGAATATTTTTTTTACATAAGCTGTGAGATTTATGGATTCCAATTGCAACTAGGAACAGAAAAGATTATTGGCCATTTTCCTATGAATTGTCGTTTTAATATTATAATTTATATTGAAAAACTTAATGATTCAAAATTCTATTTCAAACTTTGATTTGCTTAGTTCGTAGATCTCATGAAGGAAATAACTTATCAAAGAAAACCTTCAGTGAAGTGCTCTTTCAAGTTTTCAAAAACTTTAATTTAATGTCGAATTTAATGTAATGTTTCTTCAAATTTAAAGTCGTATATCACAGGAGTTCTTCCACAACTGCTGCCAGGTTTTAATGATGTGCCTTCCCCATTTTTTCCTAAGAATTCTTCGAACAGTACTTGAAGAAATCTGAAATATTATGGCCAATGTAATAATCAGAATACACTTTTAGTGGTTGAATAACAGTTTACCTGGAACACTAGAGCAATACTGGCGGTAATATCTACAGATTCCCTGAAGTACGATCTATATACTGCTTCGTGTTCCCTTTTTGTTAGGCGAGAGGTATCGTAATCAATTCCAGACATTTTTAATAGCACAAGGATGCGGAAATACTTAAACTAGGTACGATTAATTATAAACACACATGTAAAAACTATCCCAAATTGTTCGATTTTCGTTATATCGAAATTGTAAGAAATAAACAGAGACAACAAAGAGACGCCTAACTCCCCACTAAGGGCGATTTCCATTGACACGCTCGGAGCACTCGAAATCGATCTCATCTGTCATGCATCTGTCCAATTGAACCGAAAATATCTGTCAAATATGTCAGTGTGACAGCTCCGAGTGATCCGAGCGGGTCAATGGAAATCGCCATAAATTTTATCCCATGTTTTGCATCCTTGTCTTGCATGAGCAAAGGGAAAAGTAGATGGCGCTAGCGTTACTTTACGGGTGCATTGCGCGGGAATTTCAAATTAGTGATGGATTTACTTCCATTTTATTTAGTGTTAAGGTTTTGAATACTTGAAAGCAATTCCGCGCAACCATGAAATTGAAATTAAAATTTTTGCCTTGTCGATTCCTGTAATTGCTCTAATGAATGCGACATAAATAATGCGGCGAAAATCGTAATAAAATTGAATTGGAAATATGAACAAGCTATTGATATGGCTGCGCGTAAATGCTTCCATAAAAATGAAAATACGACTTGTAAATGGAGATTTAAGTTTTAATGAAATTTTGATAGAAATGCGTATGACAACTAACATATATACAAACCACTAACATATATACAAACAACTAACATATATATACAAACAAATAACATATATACAAACAAATAACATATGAACAATGTGGTGTACAGTAGTGGTACAGTCTAAAAAATATCTACTCCTTATTCTTTCTCCAGAACCGAATTCTAAGAAGAATCTGCTTTTGAAAACAAAAAAAATCAGACTGAATGAAACTTATTATATAGGTACTTATATAATATACCTGTGATATCATTTGGGCTATCTGAGTCCACTAGCACTTCAATACATTCTTCGGAGACAATAACTCTGCTTTCTTCACATTCTTCATGCATTGCAGAAGTTGAAGGAAGTGAAATGGAAATTTAAGTTTTAATGAAATTTTGATAGAAATGCTTATGACAACTAACATATATACAAACAACTAACATATATACAAACAACTAACATATATACAAACAAATAACATATGAACAATGTGGTGTACAGTAGTGGTACAGTCTAAAAAATATCTACATATTTTACATTTACATACAATCTTACATATTTCTGAATTTTCTAATTTTTTTTGACTGCACTTTTTCCTTTCTCATTTCTCTAAACTTCTGGTTTTCTCTCTTAACCCACCAGCCTATGCCAATATTGAATAGTGATTGTAATATAATGGCTTCTACCTCCTTCGCATGATGCTCACATTTCAACCATTTAAAATCAATATTATCTTTTAAGAATTTAGTGGCATGACAAGGGAGGTCAGAAATATTTGATCTATCGATCAAAAAATTCTCGAGGGATGTTATTCCATGTGCAATACATATTGTAAAAACTGTACTCGGATACATCAAATTCTTTTTATCATCTACCCATTCCTTGTTCCAGATAAATATGTTGTGAGGATTCAATTCATCTGATGATAGTACAGAAGAACAGTCTTCACATTTGAATCTTCTGTATATTCCTTTCAAAATAAATCCCGCAACATATGCCACCGAAAAGGTTCCTGTACTTCCACGAATTACATCTGATTCAATTTTGGACACTGTCTCCTCTGTAGACTCTTCTGGCATTGAATGAACAGGATCTGTATCTTCTAGATTCATTGATACCTCTACTTGTTCCTTCGCCAGAAATGACTTGAGATTACTGAGTAGAACATTATTGTCCTTCTCACAATTTGTTGCAGTGGTGGAGTGAATCAAATTATTTAAAATCTGTGCCTTTAAACTACCAACAAATTGAAAAGCCGTAGGATTATCGTTGCATCCAGATCCGAATCTGATGCAGCCAAATAGATTCTCTAAAGGATCCTGATTTAGAGATCTCGGACGCAAAACTTTGAATTCATTAGTTCGGAGATATGCCCAAATTCCTCTTATAGCATTGAGTGAAGTTAACCAGCCAATTTGAGATGGTGGTTTTCCTTCTTTCACCTGACCACTTGTAGATATTCTCTTGAATTTCCAAGCTTTCACCATCTGGAACGCTTTTGTCCAATATTCAACATGAGGAGAGTTTTCTTGAACGTTGCATTTCAACTCCTTTCCAGAATGGTTGGTGTTCCCATTGAAGCTATCGAACAACGTATCAACTTCCATGAGGAATTCGGCTGTGCCAATACACTCCTGTTGCATTACTCCTAAAAATAAAGAGTTGAAAAAACTGAAAATTTAATTTTAAATCAAGCTTACCATTCCGTATCATGGAGTATAAATATGCGGACACCGTTCTACTCATTACTTGTGCAGCAATATTGACCTTCATGGCATATTTCATAATCGGATTGAAGAAATGATCTTTTAATTTATGAAGGGACCTGAAAACATAAGGCGATGCCTTGTCATGCTCATAGGCCCAGCGAACATGGGAAAATTTGGCCTCCATAGTTGTATTTTCTTCTCCGATTTTGACGTTCATGAATACATTGTATTTCCTAAATAACGAATATGTGCGCTTTAGTAAATGTGGGGGATCGTACATGGCAAAAATTTTCTTGCCTTCATGTAAAAAATATGGTTTCTCCACATTTACCCCCAATTCTTTTAAGCATTTCACATTATTGACACCCATATCGCAGACAGTTCCGACAATGTTCAATTTTGCTACATTGGTAGCAGCTTCCAATACTTTGAACAAACAATTCCTCAGTATGTCAGAACTGCAACTCTTGTGTGTGAAGAAGTACGCAAGAGGTTGCTTCCATTTTCGGTTTAGTCCCACTAGCATGAAAACTAGAGCTTTTCTAGCAGCCACTTTTCCGCTTTGATCTTCACCAAAATCCTCGAAACCAATTATTGGTAATTATGTGCTTTAGGCAACATTGCTCTATTTCGCTAAAAAAATCACCACTTACTAATTTCGTGGTGCAGATTACGAATCCTAAGTTTCAAAGCCCGCTCGTTTGTAGTTTTTCAGAAAAAAAATCGAAATTATTACTCCATTGACATCACTCAATTTCGTTTTCACACCACGTATTTCACAGTTTTCTTGATAGATAATAGTATTGAATTAATTTTCCATCATTCTTCTAGCTTTCTCATCAGTAAATACGCTTCATTAAGCCAAAAGTAGATAATTTTCATATTGACGTCCATTATAGTAGTAGTATCCTATCGACATATTCGAACCACAGACAACTGAAGCACGAAGCACATTCATATTGCGCTGTTGCCAGGTTTAACATCTTTCGGATATACTTGTCTATGAGTGCAATCGACAGTTGGCGGGAAGCACGTAGGTTTGACCTTCAGATTTACTACCCATGAAGACGTAGTAAAATGACAGAGAGAAATGAACTACGTTCTCGCTCTTTAAACAAACTCTAACCTCAACTTCACAAATCACTAATAATCATATTCCTTTTATTTCTTCCACATACGCCACAAACTGCATCTTAAACGTCTTCATTACACTTTATAAAATTTATTAAATTAATCCCACTTGAGTTACAAATTTTCGTACATAAGCTGAGTATTTTAGCTAACCTTTCCGTTTGTTGTTATAAATTTATGAATGAACGTCGTTCTGCCTCTACCATAGTTGCGATTGGCCGAGAGGTCACGTGATCATATATCTGCGATTTTATTGGCACCCCCAAATAGTTAGGAGCTAGGAACTATTTGGGGGTGCCGAGAATTCCATGGTCAACATTACGCGTCAGCAGAGTTCATTCATAAATACTGGGAGTGGCGTACATAGACAAGAGATGTGGTGTATCTGGTTAATCTGTGATAGAATATAGGCATACGATCACAGAATAGTAATAATAAAGATCTATGCAAACACGTTATGATTACATCCTTCTATTTATTGGCGATTCAAGTCGATCTCCGAGCCACCTGGGGCCCTATTCTCGAAATCTCTCCTGCGACATTTATCGCGTGACATTAACTCTGCGCAGTCTCCGTATGAAAAATAGGAGACTCCGTATTCTTGACTATCGTCGAGCTCTCTTGTCGATTGAAAGTTTTTCTCATGAAGTAAATAGTAGTAGAGAAGACTGAGATAGCCATCTCTGGCGCACTACTTTAGTTCCAAAACAGGCAAATGGCAACGCTGGCATTGCTGATTTTTCGTTTGTTTTGAAATTTTGCGAGGTTATGCAAAATTTCAAAACAAACGCATAAACAAGATATACTAATACTAAACCTCTTTCTAATTTCTATTCGTATTGAATGTTGATCCGGAGAACGAAGTGATCCACGTTTTTCGTTACAGATTAGTGTTTTAATCATTCTGTTTTATTTTCATATTGTGATGATTTGAAAATATGTTGAAAATATTTTAGGATCCTACAAATGCTGTGTTCCTAATTGTTAAGATAAATGTAGTTTTCCGAGAGCAGATACCCAGCTAACCATTTTCAAACTTGAACGGAAAAAGTGAACAATCCATTGTTGAGAAGCAAAATTAATGAACAAATACGCAAGAGTTGTTTTGTTGGTGATAGGCATTTCCCAGATGAAGTAAAATTAGATAGAGGTCTTTGGAAGACTGCTATCCCCGTTTTATAATTGTATATGTCTGGTAAGTTACATTTGTCGAATTTAAGCGAGTCACCGGAACAGAGTGGAACATAACCGATGTTGGTTATGATAGCAAGGGATTTGTCTTAACCACTCTGTTCCAGTTACTCACTTCAATTCGTCTATTGTCAGTTATGTATTTTCAATAGTTTGGAAACAAAACCATATCGCTTTATTAAGTTCTCAGCACCAAATAAATATATACACAAGGAATTGTATATATATATATTTCATTGGTGCAATGGATTGAATGAACGAATTAGTACTGAGAACTTGTATTCATTTTCTATTTAACCGATTTCTTTAACTTGTTATTATATAATTATAATTTGCAGAATATTCAGATGGAAATAGAGAAGACATTGAAACTAAAATAGACACCAATGATGTTCACGAAGTCCAAGGATTCTCTGTCCTAACTCTCCCAGCTGATGGTGTTCAGAGACAAGCATCGAGGCTAGAAGATATACAGAAAATTCAAGAATGATATTACCAGGCAGTGTTTTTTATTACTTAGTTACTCAGTGCTTTTTACATTATATCATTATGCCACATGGAAAATATAGTGTGTGCTGAAACTAATTTTACAGGAAAAAGTAGATTTCAGGCCAGTTAACTGTGTGTTGTTTGTGGACTCAGTAACTACTGCCTGTGAATTATTTGTGAAGAAGTGCTATTTATATTTTTGGAGTAAGAGAGTATTCATGCAATTGTGAGGGGTACTGATTGTGAATTCAGAATTGTTTTGGATCAAAACTTTCAAAGTATGGACCCAATCAAAAACATCACGAAAACAAAATATATCAAACATTGTGAAAAACCCATGAGAAAATAAAATTATTTTACTGTCTACATTTCTGAATTTCCTGAAATTTAGGTCCAAATGAAAAAATATGACATGATATGAAACAACCCCTATTGGAATAATACGTTTTGTTTCATTTGCAGTGTCAGAATCCGAATGAAAGTATTCAATTTCAATATGAAGCATTTCAAATTTTCGCGCTTATTTGTTATAAATATCCGCCAGAAAACTTCCAAAACCAGCCGCGTGAGGTCGCTGAAAGCAGTAATCACATCAAAGCATAGGAGATTTCATAATATATATATGTGTTCTTTCTCTACTACTAATAGGCGGTAGAGATTGTTAATTTCGGGAGACTCCTCTTGACCATTAACATTATTAGTATTCTGTGTTCTTTACCTCGTCCATAGACAACTTTCGTTCTCGAGTTGTCAAAACTAAAGCAATATGGCGACTGTTGGCACACATTGTATTGTTTACTTTGAATTTTATGATATATGTCCATAATTATAGTGGTATATTGTTCGTTTTTTGATTTCCTGTGCGTATTTGGGTTGTATTTTTAATTTTGAATAATAATACAAGTAAAAAAATGCCTCTTACATGCATTATGGTTGGCTGTGGATCTCATCACGACAAGGATATAGTATGTTTCCAAGTACTACACAGAAGTTTTTGACTAGTAAAAATGAGTTATTCAGAAAGCGAAGAACCCTATGGCTAGCTGAAATCAAGAGAAAAGTTTCAAAGCTCAAGTATCAGAGAGTTTGCAGCAGTCTGCTGCGTTCAGTACGATGAAGTGTCGTGGATCCCTCGAGGATTGTTATATCCAGATTCTACTATGTATTCATCAATAAATAAGAAGAAAAATCCAAGGGCTTTCATCTGTTTTTATATTATCTGTTTGTAATGCAATGCTATTAATGTGTGGACATGAAATAAAAAATCAAGAATTTTTTATGTAATCTATTCCATTTTTATAAAAATCCAGACCTTTTCATCACATTTATTACAATATCAGGTACCATAAGGAGTGTCAACTGGTCATACACAATCAAAATGAAATCTTCTATTTGACAGTCATTCCCATCACATTTTATCATCGCACATGCATCATCCGCTGTTGCAAATGCAATAGTGAATAAATTCAGCTGTACCCTCTTCAGATGTGGAATATTTTGCCATCAGTCCTGGCATAATAACTTCTGAATGAAATTTCTTAGCAGTTTCTAAGTTCTTTTCCCATATTTCCAGATCATTCGTACTAAACAAATATTTGGAGACCATATAACAAAATCACAAAAATGCGACTGTGAGATGAATAGTTGCACTTGTATTTGGTAGTAACAACTGTGTGTTTTTTAAAAGTAATCATTCCAGCTTGAGCTATTAGACAAGAACTCTTCATTCGCAAATATACATGTATGTCTTGTACGTTGTGGTATATAATAAATCAAATACGTTGCAATATCCATATATAAGATTGGAGGAACACCATCAATTGAATTATCCACTACCCAGATCAGAAACATTCAATGTGAAAGGATCTAAGCCATTAATTAATCCCAACTTTAATATATAACTGTAATAAAATGAAATGTAAACACATGATGATAAAACATATGTTTATTGTTTACTTATGATAGCCGTAAACATTACGTCAGAAACTGTGAAGTATTTGGATTTTGGCAACGTTTGGCAACAGCGGACAACATATCTCTTTCGGGTCTTCAGTCAAGAATACGGAATTAATATTATGTGTGAGATGGGATTTCTCGTATGAGTTCTCGCATGAGAATACTCATCTCTACGAAAGTCGAGAATACGGGCCCTGGTGGCGAATTTTGAAGCGTCGTGTATGGGTAATGGAGTTTGTTTTGCTTTGAGATTGTATCAGAGACAACTCTCTGATTGTATCATGGGGTGGAAACTCTCTCGCTAAAGTCTGGTCCGTGGAAATAGTTCGAATAATTCCAGTCATTTTGAGGATGTCTCTGCCTTCGCGATTTGTGGATCACGTGATGACACCACGTGATATATCAGCTGTCCGCTGCTGGCCCGTTTGTTTTTACTTTTGCATAGTTTTTTAGTTTTGGTGAAATTCGTGTGTTGTAAAATAAACTTTTTCGAATATCAATGTTTGATGTTAGGTAAAAAACTGTAAGAATACAAGTAAAGTGAGTAAGTTGCACAGGCTTCCGAAAGATGATAAGGTAAGTCCTTTTTAGGTTTAGGTATTCTTAGTACTTTATTGCTCACTGCATAAAAACTATTTCAATCGACTAAAGGAATCACAAGATGTTTTGAATCTGTTTCATCAAGACGATATTGACCAAAGGGCCAGAAAATTCCCACTAAAATTACTTATACAAAAATAAGAACTAAATAGTGAATAGAAAATGGAACATACATATTAAATCTCTTTTTTTGACCTGCATACGATTGTTTATTTGTTGTGGGGTTAGTGTTTGTATATATGAGCAATAAAGTACTTAATTATTAACCTACTTTATTGATATTTTTATATATCCAAAAATCTTTTATATCATCGTTTTCAGCGGATATGTCTAGAAGGAACAGGACGCTTGGACTTGATTGCTAAAGCTAAAATATTAATCTAAGAACACCACGACATTTGTTCCAGCTATTTCAATCCGTCCGAATTTATAACAAATATCAGGGTGCAAGTTGTTATACCACCTGGTGTCATTCCTTCGCTATGCTTGCCAATGGATGTTGGAATCAGGGATGTTGCGAATATTCGCATCCGCATCCGCAAATGCGGAACTTCCGCATAGATTTGGACATCTGCATCTGCATCCGCATCCGCATTAATCAATGCGGATGTTCATGCGGATGCGAATATCATGCAAGTAGCGCTAGCGACAAGAAAGAATTTGGGCGGGTCCTACTGTTTATTAAGTATAATGCTCCTTTTTTAAATTCCACTTACTAATATAAGAACCAGTAGGTGTTTAATATAAAATTGGTTCAAGCACTGACGTGAAGTCAGAAGCTTTTGCGCGTATATTCTCTTGTCCATTCTCCTATATTGGACACCCATAATCGAATTCACATTGGTAAATTCGATTAAGAGTATCTAATAAAGGAGAATGGACAAGAGAACATACTCGCTAAAGATTCTGACTTCACGTCAGTGCTTGAACAATTTTTTTTTTCAATTATTGTTTACAAATTTTCTAGTACTCTGATCCTACCGAAATTTTGCAAAAATTTTCGCGTTGGCATTCTACAACTAAAACCATATTTGAATTGGATCGGATTTGTATTTTTTGAGTTATTGAGGAAATAACAACCAAATTTCAGATTGATATAACTCCAAAACACTTTGGCCGATTATGCGAGTTAACGATCTTAAAAAGTGTCGTATTCAGATGCGTAATCTACCTTGAAAACTGCAAGTCGCTATTTCTTTTCGTTCTCAAGGAATCATGAGATAAATAATATTTTTTCGTAATTTTTTAAAGATTTTCTAGGGGTACGGTCCCTACAAAATTTGACACACGTCTTCATGTCGATATTCTACAACTAGTTACCAAGCTTCAATTCGATCGAGTCTATATTTTTTGAGTTATCGAGGAAATAATATTCCAGATGGGTATAACTCCGAAACTGTTGGACCGATTATGGCCAACAGCGAACTAAATTGTTCCATTCAGATGTGCAATCTATCCTGAAAATTGGTCCCTATCTCCTTTCGTTCGAGAGTTGTCGAGGCAACGCTCACCCATCCAGCTACTGAACTCACACAAGGCTGCTCGGATCTCCAACAATATAGATCCGATCATGTTCAAACTTGGAACTTGGTAGTAGAGTTAGGTTCTGAAGGCTCTCGCCTTTCAGCGATATCGAACAAATAGTTTCTGATATATAGAATTTTTTCAATAATTTTCTATGATTTTTTAAAAATTTTCTAGTTATACGATCCTCACAAAATTTTGCAAGAATTTTCGCGTTGCCATTCTACAACTAATAACCATGTTTGAGTTGGATCAATTCTGTATTTTTCGAGTTATTGAGGAAATATCAACCAAATTTCAGATGGTTATAACTCCAAAACTGTTTTGCCGATTATGCCCATAAACGAATTCAAATGGTGCATTAAGATTCTCAACCTTACTTGAAAATTTCAAGTCGATAACTCTTTCCGTTATTAGGTTATCGTGACGTAAATAATATTTTTTAATAAATTGTTTAAAATTTTCTAGCAATACGATGTTCACAAAATTTCACAAACGCCCATAGGTTTTTTTTCTACAACTACTCACCAAGTTTCAATTCGATCGGATTAGTATTGGTCGTAGACAAAATTATTACTCGGAAACCGTTGGCCGATTATACCCATTAACGAACTTGTCCGTCCTATTGGAATGCGCCACCTACCCTGAAAATTTCAAGTCGCTATCTTTTTCCGTTCTCAAGTTATCGTGGCAACGGCCGGTCGGCCGGAATCAGATTTTACCTCGAATTCTTGATCAGGGAGTCAAACTCAATCCTGTGAGACCATTTCCGGCGAAAAATTCGAGAATTACAAACATTTGGGCAAAATGATAACGCGATGTTCCCCAGAACATACGCGTAAAAATAGATAATTATGTTTGATTTGATTACAATAAAAATGTTAATAATTAAGTTATCATTGTTTTAATTCTTCATTAATAGACTTTATTTACATAATATCATAAACATCCGCATCCGCATCCGCAGATGTGAGCTTTCAAAACTCCGCATCCGCATCCGCATCCGCGGATGTGAAAAAATCGACATCCGCAACATCCCTGGTTGGAATACAAGGTAAATGGAACTTTTTCATTATATTGTTCATATCTTGAATGATAATAGTTGCAGGAGCTTGCACATAATCTCAGTTAAATATGCAGATTCAAAAACCTGAAGTCTTTATGAATGTCTGCTTTCATATGACTTGAAAATTTGATATGCGTCCTCGTATAATTAATGCAATTCTTTGATATTTGAATTCCTATTACTAGATCCACATGCCATTGTAGAAAAAAGTAGTTCCATTCGAAAGCAAGCAGGAACTTCACGTTCATTTAAGATTTCCATTTATTGATATTATTTCATTTAAAGTTGTAAATTTCAATATGATATATATGTTGATATTATCCATGATATAAAATCCTTGATGATTTGCATGAATATGCATGTATATTCCTGGATGTCCAAGAAGTTCACTATGTGGCCGAAGTGGAACCACAAATGCTTGCTACCCCACGTAACTTATTTTATGTACTAATATAAAATGAATTTATAAAATTGAATTGTTATAATTTCTTTTCAGGAAAAACGAGAAGGGGATGTAGGAAAGGAAGACTCTCCAAGCTCTCCCCAGAGGCTATGGAAATATATAAAATTTAAACTGTGTTGAACTGCAAAATAAGGATTGTTGAAAAGAATAAAGGCCTGAAATTAGTAGTCAAAGAGCTAGGTTATGCATGCCATTCTTTCCGACACTTGATGAACACAACAAGCTTTCATTTTCTCCAGTCTCAAAACTTGAAACCCAAAGAAGGCGTTATACTGTAAATGAGAAAATTCTTTTTTACTTTATTCAAAAATAGCCCTCAGTGATACAACTCCTCACCAACATTTTTGCAGTTCCATACAGAAAAACTTTGTTAAAATTATTGCATTCAGTTGATTTCAGAACGTATCAATTCTAGCGTTATGGATTCAATTAAACTTAAGCTTGAGAGAATGGATGAGAAGCAAAAATTTTGTTCCATTTTGTTTGTTTGATGAAATGTCGATCGAGCCTTCTCTGCAATATAACAAGGCGAAGGATTTATTTGAAGGCTTCCAAGATATTGGACTTTCAGGAAATTGTTCTTCTAATATTGCAGACAAGGTTATGGTCTTCATGGCTAGGGGAGTTTTTCATAAATAGAAACAAACAACCCTAGCTTATTTCTTCAATCATGGTGGAATGAAACGTGATGATCTTTCCAAATTTCTTGAAGATATTGTTAGACCTCATGTCGTGGCACTTATTTGTGATCAAGGTTTTGCAAATGTAGCTGCTATAAATAGGCTATATATAGAGAAACAACTGGGTGATTTTGACGTACAAAATGTTTTTCACATTATGTTGTGCATAATGATATCAATTTTTTTATTATATTATATTTCTAATTTTACCTGTCCTTCTAAATGTATATTGAAGTAGAATATATTTCCACATTATGTTGTGCATAATGATATCCATTTTTTTTTACTATATTTCACATTGGATTTTGTCCTTGTAAATGAATATTGGAATTAAGGCAGCCATTTATTCAACCGCTCTTTCATATTCAAAGGTATGGATTAGGGATGATTTTCATGTAGAAAATGTTTTCCACATTACGTTGTATATAATGCTATCTGTTTTGACACTCTTGTTCCTCGGAACAGAGTGCTTATCAATTTGCCCAAATGTCTGTTATTTTCGAATTTTTTTATATCATATTTCACATTTATTTTTTTTCCCAAATGAATATTGTGAATATTGACAACATTGAATTGCTCCTTCAAATTTGAAAGTATATAAGGATAATTTTATTGAAGAAAGTGTTTCTCGCATAAGCTATATAATTGTTTTTTCAAATATGTCACACTAAATTTTATTTTCATGCCAAATGTATTTTTTAATTTTGATATTCTTTCTTTTCCTAATATACATGTACATTAATTCACATGAAATGTTGAACTTAAACTCATGAATCTGAATATAATTTTATTAAAGAGAGTTTTGGGATTTCATTTGTTTTCTTTCGATTACAGCGAAAACCATTGTTCCAAAAACATTGTCAAATGCCAGGTTGACGATAATTCGTCAACTTTGTGTTATGGAATATAATTATGCAATATAATAGAATATAGGATATATGGGAGATATATTCGAATTTCCCGCTCGTTCGAACTTCAAATAATTCCCGTCCGGCACCGCTAGTGTAGCAAGGAACCGAAATAAGGCTAGTCTATGGATTGTATATTTCAGAACGCATTAACTGTTGTTTGTGAGGATTGAATGCTTAAAATTTAAGGTAGAAACAGACTATGCCCACGTACGCCACGTACGCGACGCAACGTGGGAAAGCTAGCGTGCACACTTGACCCACGTACGCAACGCATACTGACATCAGTCGTTTTCATTTGTCAGTAGTACGATGTTTTCTGATTCAGATAGTGAATTTGAGGAAGATTCATTGAGTTTGTTGTTTGTACATGAATATGTCCGTGCCTCAAGAAAAAAAAAAGAATTAAGAAGAGAAGATGTTGGATACACAATATAAATAAAGACAGAGAGAAAAATGGAGAATATCATACATTGATGCGGAGACTAGAATCTGACGAAGACCGATTTTTTATGTACTTCCGCATGTCTAAAGTACAGTTTGAGGAGATTCATGGTATGATCGAATCCGCTATACAAAAAGAAAATACACATCTTCGGAAGCCGATAAGTACCAGAGAAAGAGTAGCAGTTTGTCTAAGGTAAGTATAAATTATCTTTTTGCGCGTATGTTCTGGGAACATCGCGTTATAGTTTTGCCCAAGTGGTGTTAATATATCTGATGCGTACTAGGAGCTTGGTTATCACTTCGTGAATATTCAGAAATGGCTCACCCATTTGTAAAATTCTTAGGTTGACCGTCTTTGGGCCTCCGCAAACTATATGTTCGGCAGTTTACTTTTTCGATCCACAGAGCCTGAATGTTTCGTCTGCTCATGAAATATATTATAAACAATAAATATTGAAATTGTTTAGGAAAATTTTATTCAAAATGTATATTTTCGTAATAAAGTTGAATATTTTTTACAAGATTAGTATCATCGGAAATTTGAGTCTTAGGCATTTCAACTAAATATGATGGGGAAGAATATGATGTGTAGGCTTGTGAAAAATTTCCAGAAGAAGAATTTATATTTTCTTGGTTTTGGCTGATTATCTGATCCTCAATAGTAACTGGTGCTCTCAATATATTTCGTTGAAACTCTGCTTGTTTGAGCTCTGCTTCACTTACAGCTTTAAGCAAATTCATTTTAATTGGAATTTGATCCTGCTTTGAGAGCTTCTTTACCGTTTTACTCATACTTAAGAAGAATGTGTCTAAATCATCCATTTCCTGTTTTTTACTTCTTCTTGCGTGCGAGTTTTTCATAATTTCCACCAGATCGGCCAAGTTATTGTCCCTACTAGAACAGGCCTTTCTTTTGCTTGATGGATTGGATGTGGGAGTGTTGGTGTGGGATGGAGTGCTATCATAGAGGAAAATAAATTAATTTCTTCGAGGGGAACGCTCTCTGGAGAAGGAAGAGGGGAATTAGCATCAGATACAGCAGCTTCCAGGTTTCCGGTAGTGTGACGGCCTTCTAAATATGGCTTCAAAAACGACATCTGTTCCTCGTACCGCCAAGGCGCAATAATTTTCCCTGCTTGTCCACTTTTTTTCTTGCGTCGTTTCATAGCATTGTTGAAGCAATTTCGCAACTTAGCCCAGTTTTCTCTACACATTTCAACTGCAACAATAATAATAAAAATTCTTAAAAAGTCAGTAGCTTTTGCGCACATGTACCATTGTCTATTCGAGCCTCTTACAAAGTCGATAATGCTGAAATTATAGTGACTGTAGGCCTAAGTTTTGGTTCGTAGTAAGGACAGTAGGTACCGAATGGGTTCCAAATAGTGGGACAAACGCAGCGTATGAAAGGTTTCACCCAGGTCCAATTACAATAAACGACTGTGTGACTACTTTGAACGGTTCTTGGACCGTCTCAATTGCAAACCAAAAGAAACCCTATATTCCCATATGGAAATATTCACTGTGTTATTTACTATTCACACAGCATCATCTAGCCCTAAACATACCTAATTTTTAAAAATTTGTATTATTTATTTTACAGATTCCTAGCTACGGGTAATTCATTTCGGAGCATTGGATTCAGTTATCGCATGGGTTTTTCTACTATACGTATAATTGTGCAGGAGGTTTGTGAAGCGATTTGGAAACATCTTGGACCTATCGTGATGCCGCAACCCACAGCGGAAATGTGGAAACGAATAGCAAATGATTTCACCCGCTTTTGGAATTTTCCAAACTGCATAGGAGCTCTAGATGGTAAACACGTGAACATAAAGTGTCCAATTAAAGGCGGCTCAGATTATTGGAACTACAAAGGTCAAAATTCCATAGTTCTTCTTGCTTTGGTAGATGCCCATTACAAATTTGTAGTGATAGACGTGGGCTCCTACGGAAGAAATAGTGACGGGGGAATTTTCGAAAAATCAACACTGGGTAAACTATTGGATCAAAAGAAATTGAACATACCAGAAGATCGACCTCTAATGCCAGGATCAGAACCATTGCCGTATATTATAGTCGGCGATGAAGCATTTCCCCTTAAACAATATTTACTGAGACCTTACAGCAAAAATGCTTTGCTCAATAATGAATCGAATAAAATTTTCAATTATCGATTGTCTAGGGCCAGAAGAATCGTGGAAAACGCATTTGGGATATTGAGAGCAAGGTGGCGGGTATTTCAAGGGCCTGTTCAGGTACAACCAGAAATGGTGGACAAAATAGTTCTAGCAGCATGCTGCCTCCATAACTATTTGGGCACCACTTTTGAGCTGCAGGATGAAAGAGGAACAGAACCTACACCACAACAATCATTCCATACATTGGATGGTCTTAGAAGGAATCACACGAAATATGCATATAATATCAGAGAAAAATTCAAACAATATTTCATCTCAAGCGAGGGTTCAGTGCCATGGCAATTAAATATGGTGAGAAGAGGATTACAAAATCCACCCAACGAAAATGATTAGTTCATGGATTATTTCTACCTACTATAAAAATAAAATGTATTAATAAATAAATGAAATGTTTTTTTATTAACATTATGTGTATGACTTATGAAACATCAACTAGTACATAAGAAGCAAGTATGTACCTAATGACTTTAGAGAGACTACAACTCTGACTACAAATAAATACTCATGTCATTTCGAGTTAAAAGACAACAGGCTAAATTCGCATCATTTATTTTGGTGATTTGCTAAAAAAGTAATGAATGCATTTTGATAAACTTTTACCAATCGTTAATATCATAAATAAATAAGCAAACAAAAAGGAATATGAAAATCCAATAGGTAATTGAGAAATACGTGCAAAAATATCATACACAAGTATAGGTACCACCTACCTACGTTATGAAAATGTAATACAATCATATTTATATAGAAGGACTATTAGATCTATATAAATATATACGGGTCGTATTTTTAACTCCTTTTTTTAAAGTGAATTATACAGAAATACCCCACATATTCATTTATTCAGTATTAAACGTACCTATACTGTGTATATATACTTACATAACCTACCCAATTCGAATTCATACAGTACGAATTTAGTAGCATGTATAGGTACTTGCTACAGAAATACCCACACATATTCAATTATTCAGTATAAAACGTACCTATATGGTAGCCAATTCTTACAGTACAAATATGTTTTAGAAAATTATAGTATCAGGTAGGTACTTGCCAGGTTTGCCAATTTTCTGGGCTATTTCTTCCCATGCTGCATTTCTCAATGTAGCATCGCGATATTCCGCGGATTTAATATTGTAAATTACCTCGTAATTCTTAATTAAATCGATGAATTGTTCATCTGCCATCTTTTCAAAATCTAACTGACGTGTTTCGAATGTATATTTCTATAGAAACACACTAATCTACGCCACCTTGGCATCTACAATCCCCTACACCTTCCCCCGTCGATCTGGATCGGCGGATATCGCGTTGCGTGGGATAGCGTTGCGTATGATAGCGTCGGTGTAGTGTGTTTCTTGACAAATAAATTCAAGGGTCCAGATATCGCGTGGCGTCGCGTACGTGGGCATAGTCTGTTCCTACCTTTATTTTTCTGCATTTCTTTTATATATTAGACTATTGAGGTTAATGATAAATTACTTCAAATGTCCAAATCAAAAGTGTTTTGTTGTGTTTATGGATAGTTTGGCCAACAGGGATAAAGTGTTCTGACATGGAATCTGGTTCCTAAAGTAGAGGAAATAATGACAATTATGTTGTGCTGTGGTGAACTTATCAAACCCTATTTGTTTCCGAAGATCGTTTCTGAACGTAGTTTTTTATTTTTGAGGCCTAATGTAGCCATAATACGTCAATATTGCCCAAATGTATTTATTGCTCATTTGAAATTTCACATTATATTATCTGAATCGCATTGTAGTGCTTTGAAAAACCTCACCCTTACCACCTTGTACCTACATAATTTTATCAAGGTATTATTTAAGACCTTCAGGATAAGTTAATGAAAGTTTCATGGAACGTCACACATATTTAATTTATACATTAATATATACATAAATAAAGAAACGAAACAGAGTATAAGACATTCAATGTCAAAGTACTTATGAGCCAATCAGAGGAAAACTGGTATAACTCACAAATTTCGAATTGTTGAGTTGATACTCATATTTTGGTACCTACGATTGTATTTCATTCCCTGAATGAATGGTATAAGTTGAAACAATTTTGTGACCGAATTAGAGCCTGTTGATGTTTTACCTCTCAACCAAAAGCCTTGATTTTTTGAATCCATTGAAAGGTAAAACCTTAAATTCCCAACAAATCACAAATGGAGTTATACCACTTTTCCTCTGAGCGGCTCTTATATCTCCAGTAATGTAAGTATGTGAATAAGTACCTATATAAACACTCGCATCTTGTATCATTAGCTGATACAATCCTATTTAACTGTATTCATTCAAATTGATATTATATATTCTTTTGAATCAAGATCAATTCGTTTAACAATAAAGCATATGTATGACAGTAAAAGAAGTGTTTTCAGGGGGGGAACGGCTTTATATTTGGTGCTAGTCTCATTTTTTTTATTTTTCCACAAGCGCTTGAGGAGGTCAGTCCTGAAACTAAAAACACAAGGAAAAGCAAAATATCTAAAAATTATATTGTGTATATATTATTCTCAAATTGCAAGTCCTGATTCAGACATAAAATGCATCGAATTTATACAACCTGATGCAATATAAAAAAAGAGCTGAGATGTGTTTACATCTTCTTCCTAAACCAGCCTTGCACCAAGGGTTGAATGCAGATATTATGGCTGCTCCTTCATCTACGAGAATTTTTCCTCTAATTTCATGTGGATGTGCTGAGAGGGCCGATGTTCGTAAACACAAACCAAAAACTTCTAAAACTCTGCAAATGTTTTTGGTATACCATGTTTTTTCCCAAATTTCCACATAGTATTAAGTGGCCAGCATTTAAAACTGCTTCTCCTAAAATGTTTAGTCAATGAAAATATTCAATAATTTTTATGAACTCACCTTCCAATATATTTCTACTATTGGGAATGGAATCTAAATCTCTAAAATATTCGCTCAGACTGAGGAAAACACTATTTTCATCTTAGCCCATCATTTTTCCCTAAATAAAATGTGAAAACTAAACGAATATCCTTGTATTTACACTTATTATACCCAAACAGGAAGCTTCCTGAAACTTTATAGTTAACTTGTTTATAGAGGGCGCAACCTACCCTTGAATCGCGAATTGCCGGCTCAGGGGCCCTATTCTGAACTTCACTCGTTTTCGACCACTCGTAACGAAAACGAACGGTGGTAATTGCGAACGATAGTTTATATTGCTATTCTCATGTGCCCTTCGCAATGACCGATGACTGAAACGAATTCGTGTCGTCTGAAGACTTGGCAACATAGTAACATTTGAGATTTGAATGTGTTATGTATATGTTATTGGCGCGCTTCTTCATAAATCAAAACGATATTTTATTGTTTGTTGAACTTGAGTGATTTATTTGGTTTTTTCTGTTTGCTTCGATAAGAAAAAAGTAATTATAAATTTCCTAAAATGTAAGTCTCAGTTATTAAGCGGGAAATTTACTACAGAATTTTCTTCGGAATGCCTATGAAAGAGGAACTGAGTACAATGTTAAATAGTATTCCCGGACCAAAAAAAGAATGGAAAACTTGGAGAAAGTTTTGCAATATAATATTGAAAGATTTTACAAGGATTAAGGGTTATTTCACCTCTTCAGACAGGTCTTGGGTCAAGAACAAAATCTAGAGAGATTGTATATCGAATACTTTTTTTTTTCTGAAAGTTTTATTCCACTGAAATTGTCGAATCATTTTCGGTTTATTGTTTTGATATATTTTTTTAGAATGAAATAAATTTTTTTCAAATAGAAATCAATATCTATTTATTTATAGCGTGTCTTTTACAATTATACGAAAAGCTAAACATATTATTATATTCCTCTGAATTCTTCATGAAATCAGCTCTGGTTTTTGCTGCCTAATAGCCACTTCCTGATCAATTCCTTCACATTCCAGTGAATTACCTGATTAGTTAAATAATGAAAATATTGGATTTATTTTACCAATTTTTGGGGGAAAAATTACAATGTATGCGTCCTTAGAGTGTATAAGTGATACGGTCACAAAAATTTATGGATGTTCTGCAACACTTGCCAAATAAACAATTGTAATTAATAATGATTAATTATTTCACTGAAGCTACAGCTGTTTTTCTTTAATTTTTCTATTCCAAACTGGATATTTGTTATATAGACATTATTTTTTGTTTACTGTGATATATTCTCTAGTATTGGTTATTGAATACTTTTATTTCTGATCCCTTTATTCTACGTAGACACAGTGAAATATTTTTTTGTTGTTAGATGTTGTGAGAATATTCAGAACTTCATATTGAATACTTTTTTTTTTAAGTTGTATTCTACTAAGGCATTGTTGAATGATGTTTTGTTTATGGTTGTGATTTATTTTTTAGAATTAAATACATTTTTTTGGAAGAGAAACCTATATCTATTTATTCATAGTGTATCTTTTACAATTCAACGAAAAGCTAAACGTATAATTGAATTCCTCTGAATTCTTTCTGAAATCAGCTCTGGATTTTGTTGCCCCCCAGCCACTTCTTCATCAATTCCTCTACCTTCCGGTTACATTTCTGGAATGAACTAATTGATTAATTAAATAACGAAAATGTTGGATGATTTTACCCATGTCCACTTCGTTTTCATTGTCATCTATTTCGCCATCGTTTCGTTCAATGCAGAACTACAGCAACCTACCAGGTATATCCTTTTCGATTAACATAAGTGTGTTTTGGGTAATTTGAATCTTCAATTTTAGGTGGAAATATTGCATTGTGTGCAACCTATGCAACCTATTACACCAGGGAAGTCGAATTTTCATTGAATATAAAAATATTAATAAACTTAAATAATTTTGCAATATTCTAAAATATCAATACCTACCTTTGCCTTTACCTACTATTCAATTCCGCCAATGTTTGTGGGAATCTAACAAATCTATTCGATATTTCTGGTTTATTTAAAACATCGACAATTTGCAATATGATAATAATTCTGACAATTTAATTATTTTTACTGAACAGATTCGTTAATTACACAGTAAAAATACCAACTTATTTACCAACAACAGATTTGAGGTTACAAAATGTGTAGAGGCTTGCATAATAATCAACAAATCAACTGAAAACTGAATGCAAGTGGAATTTCTTCCGAAAACGAGTGCTATATACCACTCGTTTAGAATTTCGAGCGCTCGTCTCACCAAATCATATCATCTGTCAGTTGAGAATAGCAAAACGAGTGAACGTTCGTGATGATTACGAAAACGAATGATAATCGTTCGCAATGTCGACCTCAGAATAGGGCCCCAGGCGCTCAGGTGGTGCAGTGGGTATAAAGACCTACTGTGGTGCCGGGGTCGCAGGTTCGAATCCCGCTCAGGGCATGGATGTGGTGTTGGGTTGTGTGAATGTCCAAAAAATTAGATATGACAGAGTTTGCGATATATGAGGTTAGAACTGTGTAGATGGCCTACAGGTGCCTAGCACATAAAAAGGAAAAAAAAAAAAAAAAAAACATCCTTGTATCCTTTTTTTGACATTTGTCAAAAATCAAACAAACTGTCGATTATTTGTTTGGTCGAATATAAAAACAGTGGACCAATACACTGAGATCGTAGGAATATTTCGATATTTCCGTGATATCTTCACCAATATAGATCCGATCGAATTCAAATTCAGAACTTTAATGAGAAATAAGGTTTCGAAGGCTCTCGCAGAATTTCAAAGATATCTGACTGATAGTTCCTGAGATCCAGAATTTTTTTTAATATTTTTTTTTTAATTTTCCAGTAGCGTGATCCTCACATAATTTTGCATATGTTTTAGTGTCAGTATTTTTCACCTAACTGCCGCATTTTAATTCGATCAGATCTGTATTCTTCGAGTAATTGGCAAAACAAAATTTCAGATGGCTATAACTCTGAAACCACACGGTGAATGTTACTCATTAACGAACTTAGCCTGCGCATTTGAACTCCAAATCTACTCTGAAAATTTCAACTCTCTAGCTTATTGCGTTCGAGCGTAATCGTGCCTACGGCAGAACGGATGCCTTTTTTCGCATTTTAACATTTGGGCAAATTGATAAGCATTCTGTTCACAGAACAGCGCGCCAAAAACAAGCACGCCGGTAGCCACAGAACACTAATATATAGCGGACAGCGATAAAGCATCACGTGATCCACAAATCGAGCGAAGGCAGTTTTTATTTTAATCGAAATGTCTAATCGATTAATCGTAAATGAATCGGTGTGTTTTTTTTGGCGCTCTAGTTCCTCGGAACTGAGTGCTTATCAATTTGCCCAAATGTCTGTAATTTTGGAATATTTCGATGAAAATGGTCTTAAACGATTTGGTTCAACTCACTGATCAAGAATCCGTGGTCGAAATTCATTCTGTCCGGCCGGCCGTAAGCACGATAACTCTCGAACGAAATGAGCTAGAAAGTTGAAAGTTCAGAGTAGGTTTGGGGGATGAATATCTCGGCTAAGTTCGTTATTGGGCAAAATCGGACAGATGGTTTCGGAGTAACAAAAAAAAAATTTTTTTTTACGAAACAAATTCCAAATAATTTTTTTTTAATAAGCAGTTCCATCATAAGAATCCATTCATATCATTTTCAACTCTAACAAGCTAATACTTTCGGAGATATGATTTTTTAAAATTTCAATGTAAATCGTATTTCACAGATTGATATAATTATTATTCTATCTATGAATTCTCATAATGTCAACTTGACAGAAGGGAATATTGTAACTTCAAAAATATTGGGGTTGAAATACTCGTATTTTAGCGATGCAACGGGGACCTCACCCGAAAATGTTTGAAAATATTACGTAAATATTGAAAGCATAATTCTGTAGTTTGGTGAACGTAGATCAGGAAATTTTTGATCGATTACAAGGTAATTTATTATTACTTATCTAATAAACTATTATTTGAATTGAATTTCCTTTATGATGCAGTGATATCATATGAATACATTGATATAATTATTTTCATCAAGTGCATACCGATGAATTTCAACGGGCCGTTTTTATTTTCAACATAATTTCATCGATGGATTTACGATTACTAATCGGTTCATCGTACTTGGAGGTCGATGAGACCGATTAGATGGACGGATTTTGGCGGGTATTTCGAATCACATTTCTGTTGGACTGCAGTTTTAAAGGTAATCATAGGAGATGGGCTTCAAACAAGTTTAACTTTCATATACCTAATATTTATCGCCTTAAGTGCGATTTGATAATGATTCTTTTTACAACAGGTATGATACTATAGGTATAATTGAATCTATTTCCTATTATAAAACCCTTCGAAAATAATTAAAATTGCATTGAAAGTAATGTTCCTGAAATATGAATGATATGATATGAATTATATTTTCTGACTTCGAAAAGTTGTTTTATTGGGGGAAAAACATCAATGGAACAAAATATTAGATTATTGATCAAAACATAACAACCTAACCTATAATAATCATCAACATTTCTCAGCTTTCTGTTCCTATATTCATCGGATTGATTAGTGAATTTCCGATGGATTTTTATGACGTCACGTCAATCGTATCCTCATCGCTGATTGAATCCATCACAAAAGCTGATTAAAATAAAAACGCACCCAATGACATCCTCAAATTTGTGTGGGATTATTCGAACTAATCGAACTATTCTGAGGGACCAGACTTTAGTGAGAGAGTTTCCACCCCATGCATCTTATCTTATTTTAATTTATTTCTCATTTCACTGCTGTATAAACCCGCCTCAACAAGCTGGAACGTTAGACGTTGCCGCTGTTACCATCGGAGGGCCACGAAGCACGGACATAGTACGGCTGCTCCAGGCATTTCACAGTTCACGATGTCATTTTTTTAGTGCTGGTAATTTTACTTGAAAATAAAATTCTACGACGAAAAATAACGTTGCTAATAAGCTGTTTCGATTAGAATTTTATTATTATATAGGTACAGTAGAACCCCGATTATCCAGGCAGGCCGGTACCAAATGAAGTTTAACTAAATATTCTGCGTTAATTTATACAAACTTATGTATAAAAATATGGTGAAAATAAACGATTCATATGGACACATATAGTTGGAATCAGTACCTTTTGAATAAGAAACAATGAAACTTTGCTTGATCAGTTGACAAGTCCCACTATGTCCAGGAATAATTCTTTGGATGCGGATAAATAAAAAAAATTCTAGAGTCTACAATTGTATTTAGATAAAAAATTCACTTAATATTACACTAATCACTTTTAGACTTCTTATCTTCATCTTTGAAATGCAAAAACACAAAAGAAAACAAAAATACACCTATCATCATTGAGAAAGCCCCAGTGTAATATGGATAAGCGCTAAATATGAATCTCTCGTACTGTGTATGTTGCAGGGGCCTCACAGAAACCTGGGTTGTGCTATAAAGTCTTGTATATCCAACTCGATCATAATCCACTTTGAATTGATAAACTCCATAAACATCAGGGATTTTGAATCTAGCCTGATAATTTCCATTGTGGGTCTTCTTCAGAGTGGTTCGGACAAATGGATCAATTCGCACAAATTCCAATTGGATATCATTTGCTACAAAAGGCTCCCACTTTCCTTTGTTGAGAATTTCAATTTCGATATTGTATATCTGGAATTGAATTTTTTTTTTTTCGAATGCTCCATTTTTTACAAGTTATAAGAAACAATATTATTTGATACAAGTTTCTTATAGCCAATCTTTGAAATAGCTATTGTAAATAATTTTCAGTATAGGAATATATTAGTTTAATTATTGAGGTTAGGTTGTTAGTTCAAAAGGAAAACTTGGAGATATTTAAATAAAGTTGAGATATTCTTATTTATTTATATAAATTAAAAGAAAGATTCTCAGATAACTGAGATGGTAAAAATCGATTAAAAATAATGAAAGATTCATCATATTTTATTATGAAATTTGAAGTTGGATATTTTTTTCAAAAAAGTGACAACAGTACCTACAGTTTTCTGCATATCTATTGATATATTTAATGAAGAATATTTTACCATGAAAAAACTGAAGGATTTGATTTATTTGTGAGCGTGTTACACAGAAAAGCAAAGTGGTGTAGTAAAAATCATTATTTAAAAAAAAAAAATATGTTTCTACTGGGGATAGATTTTTTTCAGAGCACCCAATAGCTCTTCTAAACAGTGCTTCAGGATTATCCATTCATTCTGGGACACCTTTATATTCAAAACAATTTAATATAATTTGCTGAACTGTTGTTGGGCAGTTCAGTTAATTACAAACATCACAAAGCCTCATAAATGATAATGAAGCCTTAGCAATATAGTCTTCCAAGAGGCTACTTGACTTTGTAATTTTGTTAAGTTTGATATTTGTATTACTCACAGCATCATCCATAATTGTATACTCTGAAGGTGGTCGACTTTCTCCAGCCTTATGATGATTGACAGACTTTACCTTAAGCTGTCCATGTTCCTTGAATACCCATTGACTCAAAGCAAGAGCAACATCCTGATTGCCTGTTATTTCGGATGCTTTCCCACCCTACAAGATCATTAAGAACAATTCAAGAGTTAATGTAAAAATACACTACCAACAAAAATCTGTACAAGGGGTAATTCTGACAGAGGGGCTGGAGACGTGGAAAACATAGAAAATAGTAATTTCTTATTTATATATCACTGTATTCTTGAAATAATTTTATTGCCAGCCAATTGGAAATAGTTTCGCATGCTTGTACCAGCATTTATTTTGTGAAATATATCACAGTACTTAGTAATTATACGTAAAGAAAAATTATGGATGAAATTATTGGTTTGGTTCATTGATGTATATCCAAAATAATCTTCTTTAGTTAATATTGATGATTTCGTAGCTGACCAAATATATGTAATATTATTTTTTTGTGCTTGCACCATTTGTTTTTAACGTATAGTTTGTTCCCTTCGACATTGAAGTGATAAATCTTCAGATAATATTTTGGCAGCCTCTGTATCACTTTCAAGAATAACTAACATGATCATTAACTCCTTCAAATATAGTTACATATATGATTTAATACATACCAATGCCTTCTCAACAGAAGCAGTGAAAAACTCATCAGAAAAGAAGGATAATGATCCACTGAAAACAACCCTTGCATTATTTCTAGCCTGGAGTCCAGCGATCAAAAGCGTATCCTTTCCGACAGCATGAGGATACTAGGTACATAAATCAAAACAATATTAACATATCGTTTGAAATAATTTCAAATCTTACCTCTTTAATTTTTTGTCCAGGTATGTAACTGTAGGAAGTACTGTGACCTGAAACTAAAGAGAGAACAAGAGGATTTTCTATATCGGCCAAGAGTCCAGTTCCTTCATAGAGTAAAGGTGCAATATCAGACTTTTGATGTCCAATGATTACTGTTGAATCTATAAGATTCTCGTTGCCAATAACCAATTTAGTATGCTCTCCTTCATCTGTAACATCGTAATTTAAATGGTCAATGACATATGCGCCTTCTTCGTCAACCTAAAAAGTGCATTCATTGAATTATTTAATGACCAGATATTTTCAAGCAGATACTCACTTCAAAGCCACATTCTGATGCTAATTCCCTTAATACATCACCAGTAGTGCTACTTCCAGCAATCATAATATTGCCACCTTCATCAATGAACTGTGTTAAGGTCTCTACATTCAAGGAGCCTCCAAATTCTTCTACGGAAGGTGCAAAAACGATCAAGTTATCATATAAAGATTCTCCATATTTGGAGAGAACTAAAGTGGGGTCATCTGCCAATTTAAAAGTTAAGCTATATCCTCTTTCTGGAAATAAATTTTTGTAAAATACGTTGAGCTGTAAATGAGCACCGGTAAATTAACCTCACCTTGTAAGGATTTAAAAAATATGGAATGTGTTTCGCGAATGACTTGGTTATCGAGAAGAACCAGGGTTCGTCCTTGCGCGTTGATTTCCGCAAGAAAAATACAGAAAATACTTATTAGAATCGGAAAACTCATTTTGAAAACTACACTTAAATATACACGTCACAAGTAGCGTTCATAGAAAAGTGATTTATCTTTATCAGTGACAGCGATTGTCAAAAATTGTCGGTTGATGTGGGAAAATCAATGAATTATCAATGGGCAAAATACCTTTGAAAATAGTGAAAATAATATTTAATTAATGAAAATAATTAATATACAGTAATGCGCAAATAGCAATCATTATTTTGTTAATAGAATTCCCAGAGTTTCTATAATTTGGAATGGATTTCACTGATTTCAGTGATTTCACTGATTTCAGTGATTTCACTGATTTCAGTGATTTCACTGATTTCAGTGATTTCACTGATTTCAGTGATTTCACTGATTTCAGTGATTTCACTGATTTCAGTAACAAAATATCAAAAATTGAAATATATAATCTATATTTATAAAAGAAACTCGTGTTAGTTACTTCACTTATAACTCAAGAACGGCTATACCGATTTGGCTCAAAATTTGTGGGGAGGTAGCTTAGAACCAGGAGACGGACATAGGATACTTTTTGCGCGTATGTTCTGGGGAACATACGCGTTATAGTTTTGCCCAAATGTGAAATTTAATTCTGTGGTGCCGTCCGGCCGTCCGGCCGTCCGGCCGTCCGGCCGTTGCCACGATAACTTGAGAACGAAAAGAGCCAGCGACTTGAAATTTTCAGGGTGGGTTGCGCATCCCAATACGACGGACAAGTTCGTTAATGGGTATAATCGGCCCAATGGTTTCCGAGTAATAATTTTGTTTTCAACCAAAATAAATCCGATCGAATTTAAACTTGGTGAATAGTTGTAGAATATAGACCTAAGCACGTTCGTGAAATTTTGTGAGAATCGTATTGCTAGAAAATTATTAAAAAATTATTAAAAAATATTTTTGTTGTCACGATAACCTGAGAACGGAAGGAGATAGCGGCTTGAAAATTTCAGGTTAGGTTGTGCATCTGAATGCGACATTTGAGTTTGTTTATGAGCATAATCGTCCAAACGGTTTTAGAGTTAGAGCCATCTGAAATTTTCTGAAATTTGGATGTTTTTTGTTCCTCATTAACTCGAAGAATACAAAACCGATTGGATTCAAACATGGTGAATAGTTGTAGAATATAGACCTAAGCACGTTTATGAAATTTTGTGAGCATCGAATCGCTAGAAAATTATTAAGAAATTATTGAAAAATATTTTTGTTGTCACGATAACCTGAGAACGGAAAGAGATAGCGGCTTGAAAATTTCAGGTTAGGTTGTGCATCTGAATGCGACATTTGAGTTTGCTTATGAGCATAATCGTCCAAACGGTTTTAGAGTTATAGCCATCTGAAATTTTCTGAAATTTGGATGTTTTTTGTTCCTCATTAACTCGAAGAATACAAAACCGATTGGATTCAAACATGGTTATTAGTTGTAGAATGCCAACGCGAAAATTTTTGCAGAATTTCGTGAGGATGGTATAACTAGAAAATTCAAAAAAAAATAATTAAAAATAATTGAAAAAAATTCTATATATCATAAACTATTCGTCCGGCATGGCTGAAATTTTGGGAGAGCCTGCAGAACCTAACTCTACTGCAGAATTCCAAGTTTGAACACGATCGGATCTATATTGTTGGAGAACCGAGCAGCCTTTTGTGAGTTCGGTAGGTGGATGCGAATCGTCGTATGATATGTTGTCTATGGTCGTATTTTTGCGAGAACCTCCAAAAATAAAATATGAATGTCATGATGACATATTATTATACATATATATTCATGGTAAAATCGTGTTATTTCATCACAAATCTATAGGAGATTAGATGATAGCCCTACATTAGTGGTCAGACCTGGTTTTGAAAGAGATCCTCCTTAGGAGGAGGCAACTAAATATTGAAGGGATTTCTATGAACAAGAGTGAATATCTTTGAGGAATAGAGAGGCGATTCTTCTTCAAGAGATCCATGTGCCTTCAGAGGAGTATATTTGCGAGAGGGGACCTTTGAATTTTGCAGAAGGCTTCTGATCTTGTAAGGTGAGAGGCTCATTTGTGGATATTAAATCTCGTGATGGGTAGAAAGGAATTCTAGGCCAGTTTTTCTATCACTAATGAGAATATATCTTTATGTAATAACGGGTGATTTTTTGAGAGCTTTTGGATTTGATTTGAAAAAAATTGGTTCAAGCACTGACGTGAAGTCAGAAGCTTTTGCGCGTATGTTCTATTGTCCATTCTCCTGTATTGGACACTCTTCTTAATCGAATTTACCATGATGAATTCTATTGTCTATTCTCCTGTATTGGACACTCTTCTCAATCGAATTCACCATGATGAATTCTATTGTCTATTCTCCTGTATTGGAGACTCTTCTTAATCGAATTTACCAAGATGAATTCTATTGTCCAGAATGGACAATAGAATTCATCTTGGTAAATTCGATCAAGAAGAGTCTCCAATACAGGAGAATAGACAATAAAAATCATCATGGTGAATTCGATTGAGAAGAGTGTCCAATACAGGAGAATAGACAATAGAATTCATCATGGTAAATTCGATTAAGAAGAGTGTCCAATACAGGAGAATGGACAATAGAACATACGCGCAAAAGCTTCTGACTTCACGTCAGTGCTTGAACCAATTTTTTGTGTTATACAAGGTGTTTTTCTTTTAACGTCAATTAAAACTTGCTGTTTTTCCATGCTGTTTTCCATTTTAGCCATGTGTGTTTAAAAATAAACTTTCGAGGCATACACCATTGAAAATAAAGCATTACTATACAGGGTGTCCTTTTTCTCATGGCACAATTGTTCGTGATTGAAGTGATTTGTGTCACAAACAAAGCATTAACTAAATAGGTATCTTGGATGGATTCTCACAATGTATTCGTCCGAAATCTCCATACAGGGTGTTCTTCTTTTAACGTCAATTGCAATTTGCTGTTTTCCATGCCACAATCATACAATTTCATTCATTTGTGTTAAAAAATAAACTTTAGAGGGATACATCATTGAAAATAAATAATTACTGTACAGGGTGTTTTTTTTTCTAATTGCACAATTGTACGCGATTGAAGTGATTTGTACCACAAACAAAACATTAACTTAATAGGTACCTCAGATAGATTCTCATAATGTATTTGAATAAGGACCTTATGCGACCGCAGAAGCGGCGTCGATTATCTTCGAATGTTGCAAATTGATATATGATTAATTGGACGCAGTTAAGCAGAAATATATGATTATATACAGGGTGTTCCTAAATTGAACGTACAAACGAAAAGGGGAGATTCCTTAAGTGAGTTTAAGAAAAAAAAGTCCCATAAACATGGGGTCGCAAACGTTTCGTTTTCGAGATACAGAGTGTTGAAGTTTGAATTTTTTTCAAGTTTTTTTCTCATAGTATCTACACTTCACAAGTTATTCAACTGAAATTTGGCAAAGATATTACATTTGAGAGTTCTCACCACGTGACATGGCAATTTCGATAGAAGATCTACAGGGTGATATTTTTTCTGGAACACTGCCACCTGTTCTTCTGCAGAACTTTTTTTTGGTGAGCAACTGTTAATTTGAAAAAATGTAAAAAGAAGCTTTGTTCTTATACTAAACTTTTCGGTCTCTTGTAGTTTTGTCGTACCTACCAACGATTTCGAGAAAAAAAATTTTGAACGATTCTCTCGAAATTCTCGTAACAGTATGATAGGAAGGCCAGTTTGTTATCTGTGGTGAATGAATTCAGTGTCAGTTTTGATTGACACATCAAATTATTATTCACGAGGATTTCGAGAGAATCGTTCAAAATATTTTTTCTCGAAATCGTTGGTAGATACGACAAAACTACCAGAGACCGAAAAGTTTAGTATAAGAACAAAGCTTCTTTTTACATTTTTTCAAATTAACAGTTGCTCACCAAAAAAAAGTTCTGCAGAAGAACAGGTGGCAGTGTTCCAAAAAAAATATCACCCAGTAGATCTTCTATCGAAATTGCCATGTCACGTGGTGAGAACTCTCAAATGTAATATCTATGCCAAATTTCAGTTGAATATCTTGTGAAGTGTAGATACTATGAGAAAAAAACTTAAAAAAAATTCAAACTTCAACACTCTGTATCCCGAAAACGAAACGTTTGCGACCCCATGTTTATGGGACTTTTTTTTCTTAAACTCACTTAAGGAATCTCCCATTTTCGTTTGTACGTTCTATTTAGGAACACCCTGTATATATATAAACTATCTATATTTTATGACAAACGTGTATAATAAAATCTAAAATCTGCTTATTTATTGCCTCTAAGGCGGAACAGAGTTCGCTGGGTCAGCTAGAATATATATATATATATGGGCCACTGGATGAGTGAAAGAAAGAGGGAACAAACCCAGATCAACACCATTCTGTGATGGTGACATACTGCGATAGCACCATTCTGTGGTATGATATAAAAAAGAAATTCAAATAATTTAGGTTAAATGCATGCGGACTTTTTCAAAGAGACGATTTTGATTAACATCATTCTATTTTATTTGCGACAAATTACTTGATGATTTACTTTGGTCAATGTGGAACATCATATTAGGAAAATAACCTCAAATTCTGTGAGTAATTATTTTGTTTTGTAAAATTTTATGTGTCTTATAATTGTGTAAATTGTAGTGACCCTGAAGAAGGAATTAAAAAATTCCGAAAGCTTGGTATGGAATAAAGAGCAAAACTAATATCCTAGTCATCAGTCGAATTCCCTTATCCAATTCACATATTCATAGTACGACTGTTACCTTAAATATATATATATATATATATATATCTTGATACAGCGGGAGATAACAGAACCGATTCGGATATCTAGGGGTACAAATGGGGATCTTTGGTACTTATTGGACCGGTCCCCATATGTTTCTAGATGCAGCGGGTATTGTCAGTACCGGTCCCAATAAGTCTTCGGATATGTTGTGGGACATTACGGTACCATTTCAGAAATATATGGAGCGGTACTTATTGGGATCAGTGTATATAAGTTGAAATTTTCCATTTCAGTATAAGTCCTCCTTTGTAATAATATTTTCCTTCCATATGAAATTCCGCTAAATAATTGCAACATTTTACACGGCTCTACGAAAAAATTTTTGTTCTTCGTCCTAGAGTTCATTTTATAATTTTCTGGATTATTATAAACAAAAACGAGAAGAAAATACCTTTTAGCGCGTATGTTCTGGGGAACATCGCATTATCATTTTGCCCAAATATCTGTAACTTTCGAATTTTTCGCCGAAAATGGTCTCAAACGATTGAGTTCGACTCCCTGATCAAGAAATTATATTATTGTCCGGCCGGCCGTTGCCACGATATCTTGAGAACGGAAAGAGATAGCGACTTAAAATTTTCAGGGTAGGTGGCGCATCCCTATAGGACGGACAAGTTCGTTAATGGGCATCATCGGCCCAATGGTTTCCGAGTTTGCAAACCGAACTAATAAACAATATTTGTCTTCTCTTCAAGAACCGTAGTACCTGTAGCAATGCATTTCAGCAATATTTTGTTCCTTCCTCTAGCCATCTTTATTTTTTGGGAGAATGTTCTGTTTTGATAGTAAAAGAAGATGTTATATTCGGGTGATAATTTCCGGCATTGGGGGCGACTTTGGAGGTGGTACACCACACAATATTTTTATTAAAAATCCGGCCACCTTAAAAGTTTTCAAATATTATGTTCTGTATGGATAGTAAAAGAATTTATAATACTCGGTTTCGAATTTCCGGCCGTCAGGGCGGCGTTGGGGGTAGCATTTTTTCTGCAATATTTTTATTATCGTCCGTTAAAACTCTGGAAATATGGTCGGAAATATGTTCTGCATCGATAAAAAAAGAATTTATAATACTCGGTTTCAAATATCCAGCCGTCAGAGCGGCTTTAGAGGTGGCGCTTCTTCTGCAATATATTTATTGAGAATCCTGCCGCCTTGAAAATATTTGAAATCGGATATTACAATGTTTTTACTGTCTATACAGAACATATTTTTCAATTTTCAAGGTGGCAGGATTCTCAATAAAAATATTACTGAAAAAGTGCCACCCCCAACATGCTCTGACGGCTGTATATTTGAAACCGAGTATTATAAAAACCTTTTCTATCCATATTGAACATATTTCCAAAGTTTCAACGTGGCTGGATGTTTAATAAAAATATTGCAGAAAAAACGCCACCCCAACGCCTCCCTGACGGTCTGTTATTTGAAACCGAGTATTACAAATTCTTTTACTGTCCATATAGATCATATTTTCAAACTTTTAAGGTGGCAGGATTCTTAATAAAAATATTGCTCAAACAGTGCCACCCCTAACGTCGCCGCCATTCTGACTTGAAACCAAGTATTACAATTTTTTATTTTTGAAAATGTTCATGAAGAACATATTTTCATAATTTCAATTTGGCAGGATTCTCAATAAAATATTACTGAAAACATTTTCTTGCGCGTACGTTCTGGGGAACATCGCGTTATAATTTTGCCCAAATGTCTGTAATTTTCGAATTTTTTGCCGAAAATGATCTCAAACGATTGGGTTCCACTCCCTGATGAAGAATTCGAGGTCAAATTTGATTCTGTCCGTCCGGCCGGCCGTCCGGCCGTTGTCACGTCAACTTGAGAATGGAAAGAGGTAGCGACTTGAAATTTTCAGGGTAGGTGGCGCATCCCAATACGACGGACGAGTTCGTTAATGGGCATAATCGGCCCAATGGTTTCTGAGTAATAATTTTGTTTTTAATCAATATAAATCCGATCGATTTGAAACTTGATGAATAGTTGTAGAATATGAACCTAAGCAAGTTTGTCAAATGTTGTGAGAATCGTATCACTAGAAAATTTTTAAAAAATTCTTAAGATCCAATACAGGAGAACGGACAATAAAATTTGACATGGTAAATTCGATTAAGAGTGTCCAATACAGGAGAACGGACAATATAATTCACCATGGTGAATTCGATTAAGAGTGTCCAACACAGGAGAATGGACAATAGAACATACGCGCAAAAGCTCCTGACTTCACGTCAGTGATTGAACCAATTCTTTTTGCGCGTATGTTCTGGGGAACATCGCGTTATAGTTTTGCCCAAATGTCTGTAACATTCGAATTTTTTGACGAAAATGGTCTCAAACGATTAAGTTCGACTCCCCAATGAAGAATTCGAGGTCAAATTTGATTCTGTCCGGCCGGCCGTCCGGCCGTTGCCACGATAACTTGAGAACGAAAAGAGCTAGTGACTTGAAATTTTCAGGGTAGGTGGCGCATCCCAATACGACGGACAAGTTCGTTAATGGGCATAATCGGCCCAGTGGTTTCCGAGTAATTATTTTGTTTTCAACCAATATGATTCCGATCGATTTGAAACTTGGTGGGTAGTTGTAGAATATGAACCTAAGCACGTTTGTGAAATTTTGTGCGAATCGTATGGCTAGAAAATTTTAAAAAAATTATTAAAAAATATTTTTGTTTTCACGATAATACTTGAGAACGGAATGGAATAGCGGCTTGAAGTTTTCAGGTTAGGATGTGCATCAGAACGCGACATTTCAGTTTGTTTATGAGCATAATCGGCCAAACGGTTTTAGAGTTATAGCCATCTGAAATTTTCTGAAATTTGGTGGTTTTTTGTTCCTCATTAACTCGAAAAATACTGAACCGATTGAATTCAAACATGGTTATTAGTTGTAGAGTGCCAACGCCAAAACGTTTGCAAAATTTGGTGAGGATAGCATTTGTAGAAAATTTTTGATAAATCATTGAAAATCGAATTTACCATGGTAAATTCGAATTAAGAGTGTCCAATACAGGAGAATGGACAACATAATTTACCATGGTACATTCGATTAAGGGTGTCCAATACAGAAGAATGGACAATAGAACATACGCGCAAAAGCTTCTGACTTCACGTCAGTGTTTGAACGTCAGTGTCCAGAGTAAATCTGTCAAACCTTCAAAAACTCTACCCCGTGGAGTTAGTTTTCGAACAGAACCTTGGACGACTTTCATCGGTAGCAAATATAAAGCGAGCCCACAGGTGAATAGCAAAGGCAAGAAACTACTTATATAATGAATAATTTTAGAACGTTTGATCACACTTCTACTCCGCATAAAATAATATAAGTACTATTTATTTCTATATTTATAATTTGGGGGGAAATTCTATCTCCGGTATATTCGATAATGCACAGGGCATCATATATGAACTAATTCATGTAAACATAGGACATTTCTGTGAACTACACCTGAAATTTTAAATACACGATTCCAATTACCGCAGAAATAAGACAATACATTGAAGCATAGTTGCCAGTTATAAATTTATAATAAGAATGTATAGTATATATAGTAATTGGGAATGCACTGACTTCGGTCTGCGACTATACACAAAATATGTCATTTTTTTACCTACTCGATGGAATTTTCGGCCGGTTCAACCCATTTTTGGGTTTTTGCGCGTATGTTCTGGGGAACATCGCATTATAGTTTTGCCCAAATGTCTGTAACTTTCGAATTTTTTGAAAAAAATGGTCTCAAACGATTAAGTTCGACTCCCCAATGAAGAATTCGAGGTCAAATTTGATTCTGTCCGGCCGGCCGTCCGGCCGTCCGTTGCCACGATAACTTGAGAACCAAAAGAGTTAGCGACTTGAAATTTTCAGGGTAGGTGGCGCATCCCAATACGACGGACAAGTTCGTTAATGGGCATAATCGGCCCAGTGGTTTCCGAGTAATAATTTTGTTTTCAACCAATATGAATCCGATCGAATTGAAACTTGGTAAGTAGTTGTAGAAAATGAACTTTAGCACGTTTGTGAAATTTTGTGCGAATCGTATGGCTAGAAAGTTTTAAAAAAATTATTAAAAAATATTTTTGTTGTCACGATAACTTGAGAACGGAAAGAGTAAGCGGCTTCAAGTTTTCAGGTTAGGATGTGCACTAGAACGCGACATTTCAGTTTGATTATGAGCATAATCGGCCAAACGGTTTTAGAGTTATAGCCATCTGAAATTTTCTGAAATTTGGTGGTTTTTTGTTCCTCATTAACTCGAAAAATACTGAACCGATTGAATTCAAACATGATTATTAGTTGTAGAATGCCAACGCGGAAATGCTTGCAAAATTTAGTGAGGATAGCATCTGTAGAAAATTTTTAATAAATCATTGAAAATAAAAAAAGAAAATTCTATATATCAGTAATTGATCGTTTGAAATTGCTGAAATTTTGCAAGAGCCTTCATAACCTAACTCTACTGCCAAGTTTCAAGTTTTAATTCGATCGGTTAAATATTGATGGAGATTCGAGCATTCTTGTGTGAGTTCAGTAGATGGGTGACCGTTGCCTCGATAACTTTCGAACGAAAGGAGATAGGGACATGCAATTTTCAGGGTAGGTTGCGTATCCGAAAGGTAGAGTTGAGTTCGATTTTGGGCATAATCGGTCAAACGGTTTCCGAGTTATACCCACCTGGAATATTATTTCCTTGATAACTCGAAAAATAAATATTCGATCGAATTGAAGCTAGGTAACTAGTGGTAGAAAATCATCATAAGACGTGTTTAAAATTTTGTAAGAACCGTACCCCTAGAAATTTTGAAAAAAATGACGAAAAAAAAAATTTTAAGAACCGTACCCCTAGAAAATTTCAAAAAAATCAGGAAAAAAAAATTGGTTCAAGCACTGACGTGAAGTCAGAAGCTTTTGCGCGTATGTTCTATTGTTCATTCTTCTGTATTGGACACCCTTAATCGAATTTACCATGGTAAATTATGTTGTCCATTCTCCTGTATTGGACACTTAATTCGAATTTACCATGGTAAATTCGAATTAAGAGTGTCCAATACAGGAGAATGGACAACATAATTTACCATGGTAAATTCGATTAAGGGTGTCCAATACAGAAGAATGAACAATAGAACATACGCGCAAAAGCTTCTGACTTCACGTCAGTGCTTGAACCAATTTTTTCGAAATTGACTTGTTCAACATATGGCGCAGAAGAACTTCTTATTGTAAAAGGGGTCAATATTGCAATATACAAGCTGTTTATGAAAACTCGTCCCTTAAATGGTGAACGTGATCTTCACCATTTGAATTAATTTTTAGACTGAAAAAATAGATCATTTATTTGATAGTATTATCGATTAGAATCTGCTGAATTATTCCATAGTTCCAATTTAAACCTACTAATAAATCGAATAAATCCTGCTGTAATATTCCATAATTCCAAATTTGAAAATGATTGAAAAAGGGCCTGTTTTGAATCAACTTAGTAATAGTACCTATGTTTATTTAAGTAGGAGTATATTATTTTTATTTTGTTTTCTATTTTAACGATAAAATCTGAACAGTTTCACAAAAAACGCAAATGGTCAATTGGTCAACTATCTGAATATTTAAATATCCAAATATCTTGTTAGATAAATAGTCAAACATTGGAATAATTTAACTGTCGAATCTTTTCAGATGTGTTTTAGACCTGGCTAGTAATATTCATTGAGAAATATTCACCGACTTCCTTACAATCGCCACAAACAGAACTATATTTTTGGCGCTCTTGTTCCTCGGAACAGAGTGCTTATCACTTTGCCCAAATGTCTGTAATTTTCAAATTTTTGGCTTAAACGATTTGGTTCGACTCACGTACCAAGAATCCGTGGTAGAAATCGATTCTGTTCGGCTGTCCGGCCGTTAACACGACAGCTCTCGAACAAAAGGAGTTAAAGCATTGAAGTTCGCAGGGTAGGTTTAGAGTATAAATATCTCGGACAAGTTCGTTAACGGGCGAAATCCATAAAGCGGTTGCGCAGTTATGGCCGTTTTTAGTAAAAATATTTTTTATGAATCTTTCCAAAACCGATCACCTATCTGAAATTTAGCATTAAATTGCAGAATAATGACCTTTATATGCATGCGAAGTTTTGTATTGATAGGGTTGCCGTGAAACCTCAATACAATAACTCTCGAACAGAATGAGCTAGGCAGTTGAAATTTTCAGAGTAGGTTTTGGAGATGAGTATCTTGGTTAAGTTTGTTATTGGGCAAAATCGGCTTGATGGTTCCAGAGTAACGAAAAAAAAATTTTTTTTTACATTACAAATTTCAAATTCTATTTTTTTTAAGATGCAGTTTTATCATAAAAATCCACTGATATCATTCTCAACTCTAACAAGCTAATACTTTCAGAGATTTGATTTTTCGAAATTGAATAATGAATGGTACTTCTAGGTTTTCACAGTGCTGTACTTAATTTTTCTATCTATGAATTATTATATGATCTGATTTTTCCATGAGCGATAAATGTCAAAATTATTTCTGGTTCATTATTCTTCATATAAAATAAACCTCCTCTTCTATAAAACAAAGTATTATTGAATGCAAAATAACCAATGAAATAACCTCAGCTATCGTAGAATTATGAGAATGATATGATATTATACTTTTAAGGTGATAATATAATGCCCGTGGATAATCCACATGATGATGGAAATATATTCTTCTAGGTAAGATACATAATCAAATTGGGTTCAGAATATCTCCAGTAAAAAGAGAACTGCACTATTGTCTAAGTTTGAATTTATATAATATAATTTTCAGAGCAGATTTGAGGAATGAATATCTCGAATAAGTTTGTTATTGGGGAGAATCGGTCTGTTTGAATTTAATTTCTTTTGTGATGCAGTTATACCGTTAGAGTCCATTTACATCATTTCCAGAGACCAATAATTAATAATATTTATAAGGTTTGAACAAAAGTTGTGAATTATATCAATGATTTTTTATGATAGAACTGCATCATAAAAGAAATTAAATTTAACAAGAGTGCCAAAAATTATCATTCCAAAACCACCAGACCGATTGTACTCAATAACGAACTTATCCGAGAATTTCATTCCTCAAATCTACTCTGAAAATTATATAATATCAATTGAATTTTAGCCAATATTTCAGTTTTGCTTTTACAGGATATTCTGAACTCAATTTGATTAACCTACCCAAGTATATATATTTCCATCATCATATATGGATTATCCAAGAGTGATATAACATATCACCCAAAAATATACAAATCCGATCCAATTAAAATTCGGTAATTAATTGTACAATGGTAATTTTCACGGAGTTTCGAGTATATCGTATCCGGCAATTACTTGATGCGTAAGTTTTTTCGCATTCTATCGGATATTTAATGAATTCCAATTCCTATAGAATACATGTGCCAGAATAATAAATTCTGTGATCTTAGACGATTCTCTCATTACTCAATCAAAATGATATGAAATGTGTTTGTGCCGTATGAAAACTGAGAAAACGGTCTATATCGATGGTAAATTCGATTAAGGGCCGGTTTCTGAGAAATATAACATGTGGTTTATCTTCCGTTTATCTGTTCAATTCAATAGAATTCAGTACATAAACGGAAGATAAACTCCATTCAAATGCGTCAGAAATCGGCCCTAGTTTCAAATAGCGGTGAATAGATAATAGAACATGCGCGCAAAAGCTCATAACCTCACGTCAGTGTTTGAACCAATTTCTTATATCTGTTAAAACAGGAGAAATTGCAACATCGAATTGAAGTTGTTTCGCGCCAAGGGTTTCACACGTGCTCCGCACATGGCCAGCCTGGTAAGAAATGGGACAACGGGTCGACGAACAAAGGTGTACTGATACTGAATTGGAGACAGGAATGCATTCCAGCGCCAAAACCAAACTGAAAGTTTTCAAAATTAACTAACACAAATCTCAGATAAATAGTCCGGTATTGTAATGCGTGTTGTATCTCAACAAGATCAATTTTGATACATTTCTAATTAATCAATATTGATAGGGTGTCCGGTGAGTGCTTCTATGTACATGGTTCAACCACAAATAGGCTTTGCTACGAGGAATTCAATTCTGCAGAACTTGTGGAAGCATTTCGCTACTGATATAAAGGCTGGTGTTTTAATTTTAAAAGAAATTTGTCGAACTCATAGCTTAAAAACTTGTGAATCAATTTACATTCGGTAGGAGGTTTTGTTAGAGGAAGACTAATTATAGCCCAAACAATTTTTTAAAACACTCTATCTGCCCGCACTTAGGTCCGTCCGTGAGTACGGACTCTCGAATGAAATGAGTAAGAGAGTTTAGTTTTGCAGGGTAGGTTTGTGGCATAAATATCTCAGTTAGGTTTATTACCGGGCAAAAATGTTTATAATCAATGTTAGTATTATTAATAGTTGACTTATTATGATATCTACAGTTACTCAGGGGACACTTCGTAGTTATATCTTTTTTTTTTGTTTTTTCAATACTGACAATAATCCTTCCAATAAGCTTCTATAGAATTCATTTGAAAAAATATTACACTGAATATTTCGGACGAATGTTTTATGATTCAACAAAAAAATCCAAAAAAATTGCCTGACACTTTCATACAGATTGATCAAGAAATTTTATTGTTGAAAAAATAGATTTTCACTCCATTTCTTCTCCTAACCAAGTCGATATTTCAACCTGTTTGATAATAATTCTTATGTTCTATAGCTATTCAAACAAAACATAAAACAACTTTGAGCAATTTCTTAAGTAAAAAATTCATTTACTAACAATATTTTTGTTTCTGATCGTAAAATCGGTTTTCCGTAATCCGAAATGATTGTTGTGCAATTCTTTGTCTGAATAGGTGAAGAATTTAATAATTGGTATATCAATTTCATATAATGTGAAATATCAATCAACCTAGTGGGAAAAATGAAGTGATAAAACATTTTTATTCGACATTAGAATTTATTATTACCCCTTTTGTATGATAGAGCCAAGCAATTTTTTTTTATATTTATGTAGAATTGCTCATAAAAGTGGAAGAAATCTTTAGTGTTTGAGTACAGAGTGAACTTTTATTAACAAAACGTTTGAGACCATTTTCAGGCTAAACTTCGAAAATTACAGACATCTGGGCAAATTGATGAGCACTCTGTTCCGAGGAACAAGAAAGCCAAAAAAGATAGGTAATGTTCAAAATTATCCGACTTTAATCCTGATTTTTATGGTGAGCGAAGTGGATCTCTCTCTTTCGCGGCCGAAATCAGTGATATTAGTAATAATATAATTGCAATTTTTGAAATCTGTCCGTTAATTGGTTCTAGATCTATTGAACTTTTACATTTCAGTCAATATCTGCAAATCACACTATATCCAATACCAACGCCCTCAGGCGATTACAATTTTTTGATGTGTCCACTTAGATGAACTCATTGAATGGTTTTCCTTTGTCGCATAACCACGGTGACTAATAATAATATGGAGTTTATTGGTTCGGAAACTACAATTAACGAACTCTTCGATTTTCAACCATGATATTTAAGAGGTTATCTGTACTCCAAAACGCCGGTCCTGATCTTCGTAATTGGTGTGAAAAGGAACTAAGACTCAATACTTCAACTACCCACCGCTAGATGCTATAGGGTGAAATATATCCGTTACATTGACTATATTCGCATATCTACATATAGCATATATACTAACTGTAGTATCCGTCATTTTTATTGTACCACAGCGCCGCGCCAACTGTGAACCGAAGAATGAATCGAAAATTATAGACATTTGGGCTAAATGATAGCAAGATGATAATGCGCACAAAAATGGAGTTTTTAACGGAATGCTGAAAAGTACCTTGGCAGTCAATGTGTTGAGGATCGTTCCTCCAAAGTCTCTGTGTTGCCATAAATTATTTACTGAAAATCATGTGTTTATATGTTAGGCCACAGATGTTTGATAATTTTAGGGTTTATGGGATTTACTGACTCACTGATGAATAATCCGGGGTCAAATTCAATTCTGTCCGTCCGACCGTTAGCACGATAACTCTCGAACGAAAGGAGTTAGAGGAATTAACTTTACAGGGTAGGTTTGGAGCGTACCTAAATATCTCTAAAGAATTCGTTAACGTGCGTATGCACCAAGCGTTTTCGGTGTTATGGCCGTTTTTATTAAAAACATTTTTATGGATATTTCCGAATCCGGTCACTCGATCTATCTGAAATTTTGCATGAATTTCTAGAATCATGACCTATATATGCATGCGAAGTTTTGTACTGATCGGATTGTCATAAAATGGCATACAAAATTTTCAAAAATTATAAAATTTTGTTTCCACAATAAATCGAAAAAAAATTGCTCTGATTGAATTGAGACTTTGTAAAATTTCCTGAGTATCATATGACAAAAATTAAAAAAATTATTACTATTTTGCGGAATATTTTGCTTGAAATTTCGGAACCTATTTCTTGCGCGTATGTTCTGGGGAACATCGCATTATAATTTCGCCCAAATATCTGTAATTTTCGAATTCTTTGACGATAATGAACTTAAACGATTGGGTTCGACTCCCCGATGAAGAATTCGAGGTCAAATTAAATTATGTCAGGCAGGCCGTTGCCGCCATAACCTGAGAACGGAGAGATCTAGCGACTTGACATTTTCAGGGTAGGAGGTGCATCCCAATACGACGGACAAGTTCGTTAATGGGCATAATCGGCCCAATGGTTTCCGAGTAATAATTTCGTTTTCAACCAATATAAATCCGATCGAATTGAAACTTGGTGGATAGTTGCAGAATATAAACCTTAGCACTTTTGTTAAGTTTTGTGAGAATCGTATCACTCGAAAATTTTAAAAAATTATTTTTTATGTAATGATAATGGAAAGAGATAGGGACTGGAAATTTTCAGGTTAGGTTGTGTATCTGAATGAGACATTTGAGTTTGTTTATAAGCAGAATCGGCCAAACGGTTTTGGAGTTATACCCTCGGTTATAACCATCTGAAATTTGGTTGTTATTTCCTCAATAACTCGGAAAATACAAAACCGATCCAATTCAAACAGGGTTATTAGTTGTAGAAAGCCAACGCGAAAATTCTCGCAATATTTCGTGAGGATCGTATGTCTAGGAATTTTTGAAAAAATTATTGAAAAAAATTTTATACATCAGAAACTATTCATCTGACATGGCTGAACACTTTGCGAGAGCCTTCAGCAGCTAACTCTACTACCAAGTTTCAAGTTTGAACACGATCGGATCTATATTGTTGGAGATCCGAGCAGCCTTTTGTGAGTTCAGTAGCTGGATGGGCAACCGTTGCCTCGATAACTTTTGAACGAAATTAGATAGGCACTTGCAATTTTCAGGCTAGGTTGTGCATCCGAAGGGGAGGGTTAAGTTCGTTTTTGAGCATAATCATTAATCGGTCTAACTATTTCGGAGTTATACTCACCTGGAATATTCTTTCATCCATAACTCAAAAAAATAGACCCGATCGAATAATTGTATAGTTGGTAACTAGTTGTTGAGTATCGACATGAAGACGTGTGTGAAATTTTATGATGACCGTAATTTAAAAAAAATTTGGTTCATGCACTGACGTGAAGTCATAAACTAATAGCCAGACTGTATCGATAGCCAGATTTGAATTGAATTTCCTTTATGATGCAGTTCTATCATAAGAATACATTGATATAATTCCCAACTCTGAGAAACCAATACTTTCGGAGATATAATTTGTCTGTTAGAACTCGAGCGCCAGAAAGCTCCTGCCCACAGGGTTTGAACTCATTTTTTGGCGCTCTAGTTCCTTGGAACTGAGTGCTTATCAATTCGCCCAAATGTCTGTAATTTTCGAATTACTGGTCGAAAATCATTCTGTCCGGCCGTCCGGCCGGTAACGATAACTCTCGAACGGCAAGATAACTCTCGAACGGAATGAGCTAGACAGTTGAAATTTTCAGAGTTGGTTTCAGAGATAAGTATCTCAGCCAAGTTCGTTATTGGGCAAAATCGGACAGATGGTTTCGGAGTAACAAAAAAAAATATTTTTTTTTACAAAACAAATTCAAAACAAAATTTTTTCCAATAAGCAGTTTTACCATAAGAATCCAATGATATCATTTTTGACTCTAACAAGCTAATACTCTCGGAGATATTATTTTTCAAAATTTCAATAATAAATCGTATTTCAACGTTGTCACACAATGATGCAGTTCTATAATATGAATACATTGATATAATTCCCAACTCTGAGAAACCAATACTTTCGGAGATATAATTTGTCAGTTTGAACTAGAGCGCCAGAAAGCTCCTGTCCACAGGGTTTGAACCCATTTTTTGGCCCTCTAGTTCCTCGGAACTGAGTGCTTATCAATTCGCCCAAATGTCTGTAATTTTCGAATTACTGGTCGAAAATCATTCTGTCCGGCCGTCCGGCCGGTAACGATAACTCTCGAACGGCACGATAACTCTCGAACGGAATGAGCTAGACAGTTGAAATTTTCAGAGTAGGTTTGAGAGATAAGTATCTCAGCCAAGTTCGTTATTAGGCAAAATCGGATAGACGGTTTCGGAGTAACAAAAAAAAATATTTTTTTTTACAAAACAAATTCAAAATTAAATTTTTTCCAATAAGCAGTTTCACCATAAGAATCCAATGATATCATTTTTGACTCTTACAAGCTAATACTCTCGGAGATATTATTTTTCAAAATTTCAATAATAAATCGTATTTCAACGTTGTCACACAATGATGCAGTTCTATAATATGAATACATTGATATAATTCCCAACTCTGAGAAACCAATACTTTCGGAGATATAATTTGTCAGTTTGAACTAGAGCGCCAGAAAGCTCCTGTCCACAGGGCTTGAACCCATTTTTATTTAACACGACGTTGAATGGATTAAAAGTAGCCCAAGACGTAAAAAAAATTACCGATTTTAATTAAATATTCTCTCGAATCCCTCTGTACCGGAATTATTTTTTCTTAAAAGAAAAATCAAATCGGTTTCAGAACTTCAGAATGCAAGATCATAACGAGGTACCAGTAAATGTTCATGTAGCAATGTATGTTTCGAAATATCAATCTTCACAAAACGGTTCACCTCTGTACCTTTGTGTTTGTTCTTGGCAGTCCCCCTATTTATCCCAAGATATGTGTATTTAATAAATGAATCGCTTGAGTAGTGCCTCTATAAGTTTCGTTTACTTTCCATCCATCTTTCCCTTGGTTGCCTTGCCCTGAGGAAGCCAATAATTAGCAGAAACACATGTTTTCAAGTACTGACAACATCTTATTTTCCTGCTCTTTTTGTGAAATATCATGATAATCCTTCTCTATTAAACCTACATTTCCGTGATACTCGATTTTATAACTAACAGATATCCATTCGCATATTGATCATTGAACAATATTATCCTTGTTCAAGAGACACAAATGAAGTTTTAGATCTTCTGGAAGTAATATCATAAAGAGGACCCAGTAAGTATCCTTGTGGCAATGTATGTTTCGAAATATCAATCATCACAAAGTGGTCCTCGTATGTACCGCTGTATGAATTTTTGCCGGTCCTGCTAAGTACCGGTGGATAATAAAAATAAAAAATGCAATATATTTCTGTTTTTACCATATACATAGGAAAATGAATAGGAATGTACACCTGCAAACAGTAAATTTTATCAACATATACGATCCGTGCGATATGTACATTCGGTCCCGATTTGTCCCGCGGTATCAAGATATATATATATATATATATATATATATATATATATATATATATATACCTGTTGGGGTTAGATGTGGAGCGAGCGGCGCATCCCCCCGAGATGGCACCGCAAGGCCAGGCCTCGTCACTTCGCAAAGAGTGAGCTTCGGAAACTTGAATGAGCAAAATGCTCATTCCGTTACAAGCGGAACACGAGATAGGCGCACACGCTGGACGTACGAAGAGAATTGCATTTTGATGCGTGCGCACTATATTGCACAGGACCTTGCTGAACGATCCGACAAAACATATAGACAGCTTTTGGTTAAAGTATGGGAGGAGATGTATCCCAGCAGACCTTCATACGCCCAACTACTATCAAATAGGGTGAGATGGATGATAAAAGGTGAAAAACTATCTCGAGCAGAGCTAAGCAATATCAAAGCAGGTTGTTATCCTCTCGAAGCGATACAAAATGTAGGCACTGATATGGTAGGATCCAGTCCACGCAGGTCATTGCTGAGAGTGCGACGTAGCGGATTAAATTTGAGAGGTGATGTACAAGCTGATAAGATCGACAGAGAGTTTGCTGGAAATTTGATGAAGTTTTCGGGCATAACAGCAGAAAGCAAGCCAAAGATCCCGCGGATGCACCACACTAAGGGACTGTTGGAGACGGTGAGGCTGCTGAACTCCGTGCTACCAAAACACCTCACTGGAACTGAAACGCTTTCCGAGCTGATGGACATAGTGTATGCTGGGGCGGTGACTGTCTCCGAGGCTCAAGGATACCAAGTGGGCGATCGCAACTTCCGAAGGGTGACATCACCACCCCCATGGAAAAAACGCCTGGAAGGTAAGATTGTTCAGTTTAGGAAAAAAATAGGAATATTTCATACTTACCTCAACACTCCGAGTCCTTCGACGAAAGTAATGAAAACAGTTAGAAAGCATGCATCGGAGTTCAAGATCAAACGAAGAGACCCTCTTTTCAAGGATAAAATATTCCTTCTGAATGACACCCTGAAACAGAAGATCAAAGCTTTAGGGAACCGTATACGACGATACAATGAAAGGGAGAAAAGACACCGGAATAACAGGATGTTTCACCAGAATCAGAAGAAGTTCTTTCGAGATCTTGAGCAGGGAGGCATCAGCCAAAATGTTAACCTCGAACCTAACACTGCGGAGGAATATTGGAGCAAGATCTGGTCAGAGAACGCCGAGCATAACGAACAGTTGTCTTGGATAGAGGAAGCTGAATCCAGAATGCCGCAAGTCCAAATGGATGAAATTGACATCACTGAATCCGATATAGAGGAGGTCATGAAGGGGGCAAACAACTGGGCAACCCCAGGTTGTGATAAACTGCACAACTACTGGTGGAAATACTTCACAAATGTCCATAATGTGCTGGCAACGATTTTCAGGAAATCCTTAGCAGAACCGCATTCGCTTCCTGCCTACCTCACACAGGGGATCACCTACCTAGTCCCGAAAGATGGAGACCTTAAAAATCCTAACAACTATCGCCCCATAACCTGTCTCCCTACGGTTTATAAAATCTTGACAGCTGTGATCACTAAACACATAAACAAACACCTCCGAACGAATAACCTGATGGCACCAGAACAAGGTGGCGGCCGTATAAGGACCAAAGGCTCTAAGGAACTGCTAATCGTTGACTACATCGTGACGAAGCAAGCGCGTAAAAAGCTGCGTAATATATCTGTAGCATGGATTGATTATCGAAAGGCCTTCGACTCGGTGCCCCACTCTTGGTTGTTGAGAGCTCTTAAAATGCACGGTATCAACGAAAAACTGGTCAACCTCCTGCAAGTTCTCATGCGGACCTGGAGAACATCTCTCCTCATCCGTGCTGGAGATGAAATGAAAGAGTCCAGGAGTATAAGAATCAGACGAGGAGTCTTTCAAGGTGACACGCTAAGTCCAATATGGTTTTGCATGGCAATTAATCCCTTGAGTATGCTGCTGAGAAACACCGAATACGGATATGTTATTGACAAGCAGAGAAATATACGAGTGAACCACAGTCTATACATAGATGACCTTAAGCTGTATGGTGCCAACTTTGAACATATTAGGAGACTCCTGGAAATAGTGTCACTTTTTAGCGATTCCATCGGTATGAGCTTTGGGGTGAACAAGTGTGCAACCCTGGAAGTGAGACGAGGGAAAATTCAAAACACAAGCCTTGGAACTATATTAATGAATCAGACCACCATACCATCCTTAAATGTGGAAGACTCATATAAATACCTCGGAATTAAACAGGCACTGGATATTAAAACCTCAGAAATGAAGGAACTGTATCGGGAAAGACTACTCAAGAGGGTCACTATACTTTTGAAGTCGAAACTGAACTCCAAATCACTATTTACTGCCATCAACATATGGGCTATACCAACCATAGCGTATTCTTTTGGCATCATAACGTGGTCGACAACTGACCTGCAGGAAATGGATAGAGCACTGAGGAGTATGCTCACAAAACATGGAGTTCACCATCCTCATTCATCGACGGTGAGACTATATCTCCCACGACATCAGGGAGGTCGAGGGCTATTGAATTTGGAGAGAACCCATCAAGAGAACATCACTGCATTGAGAAATTACTTTCTGAAAAAGAACTCACCTTTCTTTCAGGCGATCCGAGAGGCGGACCTGGATATCTCGGCCTTGCGTCTCTCAAGGTCAGATCCCCCTCAGGTTGATCGTACAATAGAGGAACTAATTGAGGAGTGGAGCTCCAAAGCCTTGCACGGAAGATACCCTAGTTGCCTGAAAAAAGAAAATATCAATAAAAAGGAATCGCTAACTTACCTGACAGCAGGGTATCTTTTTCCGGAGACAGAAGGTCGACTCCTGGCAATACAGGATCAAGTCGTGCCCACAAGAATTTACCAGAAAAAGATTGCCAAACTCGACATACCATCCGATCGCTGTCGCAAGTGTTCCCAGGCACCTGAAACATTACAGCATATGACTTCTTCTTGTCCTATACTAGCCCCAAGAGATTACCTGGATAGGCATAACTCCATGGCAAGGATCTATCATCAACAGGTTGCGTTGAGGCTGGGTTTGCTCCATGAAGAGCTACCAGATCACATATATGTCCCAAAAACTCTACTGCAAAGTACACGATACAGGCTCTATTGGGACTTCCCTTTGGTAACGGACAGGGGGGCGATGCATAATAGGCCTGACATAGCACTCTTCGACGATGAACAAAAAACATGTATGCTCATAGAGTTCACGATCCCGGCGGATGATAATATCACGAAAGCTTATACGGAAAAAATTACAAAGTACGGAGACCTGGCATTTCAGCTACGCGAGCTGTATGAGCTGAAGACGATAAGCATTCTCCCGATGATCATATCAGTGAATGGTCTGGTAGAAACGCACTTACCGGAAAATACTAAAAGATTGCACCTAGAACCCGGTGTCATCTCTGCTTCCCAAAAGCAAGTCATCCTGTCTACCACGCGAATCGTTAGAAAATTCCTGCAGGGATTCTGAGCACGATTTTGATCTTGACAATTATATTGTCCGATTAAAGTTGGACCAAACCCAAAGAGGTGGAGAAAAAAAAAAAAAAAAAAAAAAAAAAAAATATATATATATATATATATATATATATATATATATATATATATATATATATATATATATATATATATATATATATATATATATATATATATATATATATATATATATATATATATATATATATATATATATAGTGTAGGTGGTAATTTCGAAGAGAAAAAATTTAGTGAAATGGTCATTTTGAGGAACTAGTGGTCATTTCGAGGAGCTCGTCAAAGTGACTACTATATACAAAATAGAGAAATGGTCATTTCGAGGAACTTTCGGATATAAAGTGGTAAGTTTGAGGAACCAGTAACAAGATGGTTATTTTGAGGATTTTTTATATGATAGCTGGGTAGTTTGGCGAGAACTCCTCGAAATGACCTATCAGTGACCTAATGGTGAATTCAAGGAGTTGTCCGAATAAATAAATATTAACTAAATTTGAGTGATAAAAGGAATATACTTAAGATAAATATAACAGGTTTCATCAGTGTGTACAATATGTAATCCTTGGTTTCGAATATCCGGCCGTCAGGGTGGCGGTGAGGGTGGCAAAGTTTCAGCAATATTGTTATTAAGAATCCTGCCAATTTGAAATTTCGGAGATATGTTCTACATGGGTAGTAATAGAATTAGTGATCCTTGGTTTCGAATATCCGGCCATCAGGGTAGCGGTGGAGGTGGCAATGTTTCAGCTATACTGTTATTATGAATCCTGCCGCCTTGAAATTTTGGAAATATGTTCTTCATGGGTAGTAATCGAATAAGTGATGCTCGGTTTCGAATAACAGGCCGTCAGGGTAGCGGTGGGGGTGGCAAAGTTACAGCAATATAGTTATTAAGCATCCTGCCTGCTTGAAATTTTGAAAAAATGATCTAAATGGATAGTAATTGAATATGTCATACTAGGTTTCGAATATCTAGCTTTCAGGAAGGCAGTGGGGATGGCAAATTTTCAGCAATATGGATATTAAGAATCCTACCTCCTTGAAATTTTGGAAATATCTTCTATATGGATAGTAATAGAATATGCCATACTAGCTCTCGAATATCCGGCCATCAGGGTGGCAAAGTTTCAGCAATATTAGTATTAAGAATTCTGTCATCTTAAAATTTTGCAAATAAGTTCTAAAAGGGTAGTAATAGAATATGTGATACATATTTTCGTATATCTAGCCGTCCGGGTGGTGGTAGGGATGGCAAAGTTTCAGCAATTCTGTTCTTAAGAATCCAGCCTACTTGAAATCTTGGAAATATGTTTTACGTCGATAGTAATAGAATATGTGATCCTTGGTTTCGAATATTGGGCCGTCAGGGTGGCAGTGGCGGTGGCAAAGTTTCAGCAAAATTGTTATTGAGAATCCTGCAAACTTGATTTTTTTTATATATGTTCCAAATGGACTCTAAAAGAATATCTGATCCTTGGTTTCTAATAACGGGGCGTCAGGGTTGAGGTGGGGGTGGTACAGTTTCAGCAATGTTGTTATTAAGAATCCTGCCAACTTGAAATTTTGGATATATTATCCATATGGATAATAATTGAATATGTGATACTTGGTTCCGAATATCCAGCCGTCAGGGAGGCGGTGGGGGTGGCAAACTTTCAGCATTATTGTTATTAAAAATCTTGCTTTCTTGAAATTTTGGATATATGTTCTAAATGTAATAGAATATTTCAGCAATATTTTTATTAAGAATCCTGTCACCTTGAAATTTTGGAAATTTTTTCTAATAGGATAGTTATAGAATATGTGATACATGGTTTCAGATATCCGGCCGTCAGGGTGTCGGTGGGGGAGGCAAAGTTTCAGCAATATTGTTATTAAGAATCCTGCCTACTTGAAATTTTGGAAATATGTTGGGCATGGTTAGTAATAAATAGAATATGTGATTCTTGGTTTCGAATATCTGGCTTTCATGGTGGCTGTAGGGGTGGCAAAGTTTCAGCAATATTGTTATTGAGAATCCTGCCAACTTGAAATTTCGGAAGTACGTGCTGAATGGATAGTAATAGAATATGTGACCCACTGTTTCGAATAACGGGGCATCAGGGTGGCGGTGTGGGTGATACAGTTTCAGAAATGTTGTTATTAAGAATCCTGCCAACTTGAAATTCTGGAAATATTTTCTACATGAATAGTAATAGAATATGTGATCCATGGTTTCGTATATCCGGCCGTCAGGATGGCTGTGGGAATGGCAGAGCTTCAGCAATATTGTTCTACATGGGTAGGAATAGAATATGTGAACCTTGAATTCGAATATCTGGCCCTCAAGGTGGCGGTGTAGGTGGCGATGATTCAGCAATATTTTTATTAAGAATACTGCTACCTTGAAATTTTGGAAATATGTTCTACATGGATAATAATAGAATATGTGACTTGGTTTGGAATAAACGGCCGCCTGGGTGGCAAGGTTTCAGCAATATTGTTATTTAGAAACCTGCCAACTTAAAATTTTAGAAATACGTTCTAAATGGATAGTTATATAGTATGTGATACTTGGTTTCTAATAACCGGCCGTCTGGATGGCGATGCGGGTGCTAAAGTTTCAGCAAAATTGTTATTAAGAATCCTGCCACTTTGAAATATTGGAAATATGTTCTAAACGGATAGAAATAAAATTTGGGATACTTGGTTTTGGAAAAGATGTCATTAAGGTGGCGGTGGGGGTAGCAATATTCCAGGAATATCGTTATTAAGATTCCACCCACCTTGAAATATAAGAAATATGTTCTAAACGGATAGTAATGGAAAATGTGATCCTTTATTTCGAATAGCCGGCCGTCAGGGTGGCGGTGGAGGTGGCAATGTTTCGGCAAAATATGTTTTTAAGAATCCTGCCTGTCAGAGCAATGTTAGAGGTGGAACGTGCTATGTGTCATACTGGAACATTACTGTCTTAGCAATATTTATATTACGAAAACGACCTCCGTGAAATTTTGGAAATACATATATTCTAAAATTCATTGGAACTTGTTAAAAAAAAGGCTGGACATCCAAAAATTTTAAATAATGAAAATACAACACAACGCAATTTTTTTTTTTATGAATTCTTAAGCTTAAAACTTTCTATTGAAGTTTTTTTCAAATTAACGCAACGCAGCCTTGGGTGAGGTCTATATCTTGAAGGATGACATTTAATTAATTCATATATACAGAAAGCTTCAAATAAACTCGGCTCGTGACTTGGAAAAAGGTGTGAAAAATTTTTTTGGATATATTTGATCCTACCGGCAAAATTGTACGAAAATGCTGTACAAAATACTTTTCGGACACTCATATGAATTTCATGTTATATCTTACTGTTATAGAAGGCGCTAGTTAGACAGATCCAAACAAGTATTTTTAAGTCTAACTTTCTTGAGGTTAGGTTTATTTCAAGTGAACTTACCATCCTTCAATTTTACACCAAAAATGTACTATTGGTAAAACTTGGTAGGGATTGCGTAACGTTTTTCGAATATTTCGATTTGAAATTCATGAAGTAGTTTCTGGAGCTGGTATAAATTACTGCTAAAATTATTAATTGAACACAGAATCACAAGAGGAAAATTAAAATCAATTTCACTACAAACATAAAATTTTTAATCTGTTTTAAGTGTTCAAAATCTCCTCCATTCCCTTGAGTACACAATTTTATACAACACCCTGCATTTTGAAAGTGGATGCTATCACTTTAATTTGTTATTACGCGAACCTGAGATTACCAATATCTCTAGAAAAGGAGTAAAGCGTATACTTTACTGCATTCTGAAGAAATATAACACAAAAATATATCCATAGATGGCACGAGTGAGAATCATGATGTTCGCATCCGCCAAATGTATAACTACGAAATAAATACTTTTTGCAGGATTCCCTGACATGAAATGAGACGTAAAATTTCGTGTCAATAGCAACAATTATTACTTCAAATTAATCCACAAATATCGCAAATGCATCAATAAATGGATTGTGTTGCATTTTTGCAACATATATATTTTCTTTCTGATGTTTGTTTTCAACGTTCGACTATTTTGAATACTTTTCTCGTATTCCTTATGTAATTTTATATTGATCAAACGAAAGAAAAAAATATGCATTTAAGGCGTATGGAAGAACTCAGATGTTCAAAATTTTCGGATTCTTCTATTTAAGTCAGTTATTGAATTGAAAATAATGGCGCAAAAATTGGAAGAGCACTGACGTACAGTTAATCAGCATCTGAGCTTGATCATATTCATATCATCTTAATATGACCCAATAATTTCAGAACATATATTTCAAGTTGGGACTAACGCAGGTATAATGAGAGGTGAATGATATACAGCGGAAGCTCGATTAACCAGACTAATTGTTGTCGTTGGGAAATACAGATAATCGAAAAAAGCTAATAAACAAATTAAACTTATCAACAAAAATCAATGTTTATTAAGATATTATTAACAGGTACATTTTCAAACGCACTACGTACGCACCTATGTATTTATGTACTAGTCTACCATGCTTGGTTTGTAAACCGGATAATCACGAATCCATATAAATGAGAGCCAAATAATCGACTCTCTATTGTATTTGGAATATTTGGAAATTACTTATTGGGACATTCTCATACGCCACCGTAAGCTGGAAATTCGAATCGATTTATAATGCAGATATAATTTAGCGAATTTAAAAACGTTGTTGACCCATGCTTTTACCATTTCCACAGTTCTATTCTTCAATTCTGAAAAATGTTTCAGAATTTTTTTGCACGGTTCCAAACCAACCTACCACCTACTTCCTGTAAATGTTTATGAAATTCTTTCTCTATAGTTTTCTTTTCTTCACTGGTCCAAAGACAAAATTTGAGCAAGAGGTAATGTGATAACCAAATTTTCGAATAATTTAGTGACTCGATTACTATTTCCATTAATCCAAATTATGAATGTGGAAAAATGTGATCCCTAAGAACATTAACAAATTATATTTTACCTTCAACATCAAAATGCATTGAAATACATACTTTATCTCCAGTTACACAGGAACTAGTTCTGTTCTTCAGTTCTGATTGAATAAAATTATAAAGATTCGCATATTCAGAATATTTGAATCTCAGAAAATTTCAAAAGTGCTGCGATTTTTTTTCTTAGTGACGATGCTATAAATTTATTGTTCCCGCCAAGGAATACCGATATGAGTAATTTTTCAATTCTTATTAATTTTTACAATCAATTATTTTCATCAGAAGCTACTAATGGTAATCATTAAATGATAGGTACTTTTGTAGACTCATTCATTATTAAATGGTTCCTTTATATATTTATATATATATCTAATTTTTCTTCTACGTTGGAAACACAGATATTTGTCAGAAGCAATGTTTAGAACAATGATGCCTAACAATGAAACAACATCAACGTTTCGGAGAGAAAACCCATAAAAGAACATTTAATAATGCTGCTAGCGGTGTCTAAAAGGTAGTGTTTAACAGTATTCAGAACTCTACTTGGGTTTCCTGTATACGATCATTTCCAGACTCTTTAATTATCAAAGAAGAAAAGGACTTTTTGTCTTTGACCGACGTGAAATTACCCCAGGGGTACCTCAGTAAAACCTTCTATGGTGCTCAACATAGATCCATTCGTTATCTATAAATCAATATTAATTCTATCTAGCTCTGAAAAATTACCCAGAAATGTATCGAAATATATATTACGATAGGTACTGAAATTTATTACCTTCGTTATTTGGTTATCACTCTTCAGACGTCTGAATATTAAGGAAAATTCTGAAGTGCAGCTATAAAGTTTGAGCATCAAACAATTTGCAATTATTCCTGAATAGTCAGTTAAATACAATGGTTAAATTATCATTCAAACATCTATTCGTAACTTCATAAATGAGACACAATGCAGTCAATAAGTATTCAATGAATATTTGTGTATTCAAATCATTCATTAATGATTCCCAGCCCAACTCTGGAACAATTGGCGGATTTTGCCGATTTACGTTCAGCATTTCGACATTAACCGGTGACACCGAAAGTTCGGTGTTAACGCATTAACCCACCTCGCAGCAGCCATATGTCTTCCACATGTACTTTTCGAAAGTTATCTTGTTGTACGGCATGCGACTGGACGCACAAATTTGGTTTCCATTAGTTCTTTCACAGTATACAGCAGGTACCTACTTCGACCGATCCCCAGGTTCGGATTTACCCTAAGAGCCACCCTGGGAGACTATGAAAAATGCGGCATTGCACACAAAAAATATTATTTTCTGGTTCTTCTATTTTATTCAGATATTATGTCAAGAAAAAATACTGCCAAACGATATGCCGGAGAATAAGCGCGAATAATCATAAAATATTTAAAGGCTTTTTACAAATATGACCGAATAATTCCCTAATATAAATTCGTTAGAAATCTTGAATAAATATTTTGTAGTATTTTTTACGTTGGAACCAATGTATAGAACGATGTGAATGATATATTTGGGATTTATTGGGACATATTCATAGAAAATCTGCTTAAAACAGGTTAGCATGCGGGAGAGTACTCAGGTGAAGTCGAGGAGTTAATTTTATTTTACCTAAGTACTCTTGTCAACCACATAATTCATGTTCTTGTTGGTGCAAATCCATAAATAAGGTGGTTATTTTAGTGTTCAAAGTAGCAAATTTGAATTTTCTTATGATTAAACAAAGTGTCCTGTGATCGATTATACATGGTTGAACAACAAATAGGCTATTCTATGAGGAGTCCGATCCTGAACTTTTGAACTCGAGAAGCGTTTCGTTTCGGCTATACAGGTGCTTTTTGATTTTTTTTAGATATTTGTCGAACTCATTGCTCGAGAACTGGTTAATCGAATTACCACACATTGGGTAGGGTAGAGGTGTTTGTTAAATTGAATCAAAATTATAGCCAACAGAATTTTTAGTAGCTGTAGGGTAATAACGAAAAATTTGAATTTTTGGCGCTCTAGTTCCTCGGAACTGAGTGCTTATCAATTGGCCCAAATGACTATAATTTTCGAATTTCTGGCTGAAAATGGTCTCAAACGATTTGGTCCGACTCACTGATCAAGAATCCGACGTCAAAATCGATTCTGTCCGGCGGGTACGGCCGGCCTGCCGGCCGTAGGCTCGATTACTCTCGAACGAAAAGAGTTAGAGGATTGAAATTTTCAAGGTGGGTTTGGAGCGTGAATATCTCGGTTAAGTTCGTTAATGGGCAAAATCCATTGAGCAATTTCGGAGTTATGGCTGATTTTAGTAAAAATATTTTTTATGAATATTTCCGAAACCGATCACTCGATCTATCTGAAATTTAGCATCGAATTGTAGAATCATAACCTACATACATGCGTGAAGTTTTGTATTGACCAGGTTACCGCAAATTGTCAAAAAAATCTTTTGAAAATTTAAAACATTTTTTTTACGATTACTCTCGTGCGGAATGAGCTAGGCAGTTGAAATTTTCAGAGTAGGTTAGGGAGATGAATATCTCGGTTAAGTTCGTTAGTGGGCAAAATAGGCCAGATGGTTTCGGAGAAATGAAAAAAAAATTTTTTTTTAATAACAAATTTTAAATTCAATTTTTATTTAAGATGCAGTTTCACCATAAAAATCCATTGACATCATTTTCAACTCCAACAAGCTAATACTTTCGAAGATATGACTTTTCGAAATTTCAATAATGAATAGTACTTCTATGTTTCCACAGAATGTTATCATTATTCTATCTAAGCTTTATTATATGATCTGTGTTCATACTCAGAGAGTTGACAGAGAGTCAAATTCATTTCAGCTATTTTAATTTGATTTCTTCCATGGTGCAGTTCTCATTCTCAGATTGCTCATTTAATCTTGATAAATAAACTATTATTTGAATTGAATTTCCTTTATGATGCAGTTCTATCATAAGAATACATTGATATAATTTCCAACTCTGAGAAACCAATACTTTCGGAGATATAATTTGTCTGTTTGAAATAGAGCTCCAGAAATCTCCTGTGCACAGGGCTTGAACCCATTTTTTCAATAGAAATCTAATAAACATGACAATGTTTATTATGTACAAGTTTCTCACAAAAACTAGTTATCTCGTTCAGAGCAGTCTTTACACGTCTTTCATTTCTTGGAATTCCCTAAATAGTCCGGCTACAGCATTTGAGATAGGGGAATTATGGATTAAAAATTGAACAAAAAATGAATGAACATTGTATTACTATTTCGCAGTAATCCAATTCAGCAAAGTCACAAGGAGCTAGATTTTTGTATTTCCCATTCATCATACCACGTCAGCATATTAGATCATAGTATAGCACCAAATGATATATCAATTCATAGAACAATTTTTGAGTAACTTGTATGGAATATGAAACGAAATATGTTTAAATACTACCTTAAACGTAATAACAGTTTTTAGTAAGAATCATATACAGGTTGCATATATAAGCTCTATATCGGACAAATTAAAATATCTCGTTAATATTAAAAGGTTCCTTTCTGGGATTTCTTTTCCAAAACTCTGAAGTTTCTTTATTATTCTTCCCACAACATACATGTCGGCCATATTTACTAATTAAATCGCTGACACAACATTGCAATGACAAGACAAGCAATAAAATACATTGCAAACTAATTTGCTGGGAAACTTAAGGTTGCAGTATCATACGATTTCTTTCTAATATACTTGCGTCATAATAGGTATGTAATTGACAACTGATGTGAAGTCTTGTTGACATGTATATTGGAATCATTGTTTACTAGCTTATTCTACTCTTCGTACCCAGTAATCTTCAGCAGATATGCTAAAATATATCCAGTTCACTACATGTGCAAGCGTTCTTTATGACCCTATTTTCGATATCCATAATTACAAATGCTGGTAACGAAGATAAATCATGCCAATATTAACCAAGTCTTTATCACTAAATCAAAAAATTTGGCTAGCACATTTCTCCCAGACAGTCTCAACTTTTGGCATGATTAGATGTACTCCATCCAATTTAGTAGAATACTATTAATTTCTAACCATTGTAGTCCGTTACTGCAAAATCGGTACCTACTCGGTACATTATATCTGCACAAGCTGGACGGCGAACTTCGTACCGCCTCAGAATCAGTAAATGTTATGTTAGCTTATTAGCTGAATTTGAAAATTGAAAATTGAAAATAACAATGGAAAATTAATGACATAATTTCAAAGTTTATAATGAAGCAATTATCGATCCATGCACAATCACAAATGTGATAACCTCGCAAAGCGGACATCGAACGCAACTTACTGTTTGAAAAATACGAAACGGAGTATTTGGACTCCAAAACGACCCTGCAAATGTGAATTCTGTAACTCATTTCGTTCGAGACTAATCGTGCCTACAGCTGGCCGGCCAGAATTAAGGTAGACAAGGATTCTTTGATCAATGTGTCGAAACTAAACTTTTGAGATCAAAAATTCGAAAATTAAATACATTTGGGCTAATTGATATGATTAGGTCCAGGGAAACAAGCGCGACAAATATATATATATATGTTCCGAAAAGGCAACACAATACATATCTTGATGCATTCGCGTTATAGCTCGATTAATTTGAAGACATTATTTTGTTATGTTGAAACATAATTTTAGATCATATTTTATTTCAGCGACACCTGCTCAAATTTCTAGCTACTTTATTTCGCGGCTATATATTTGGCGGATGCGGGAGGTTATGAATCTCGCTCGCGCCATCTATGGAAATATTTGTGTGATAATTGACTTCAGAATATATTGAGGCATTACATTTAGATCTATATACAATGAGGTTTACACTTTATCATTTGAAAGGCTCCATCTGTAGATCTATCGATAACATTTGGTCGAATCTTATATTTGAGAAAACCATATACCTACTCATATCTATAGGTCGTTCGAAAAAAAGGAGTAATAAATTGTCGTGATTGAATCCGCATTCAAGATATGTTGGAAAAACTAGTTTATTTCACAAAAAGGACACCCGCTTTGAAAAAGTGAATATTTTATTTTCAATGTTTTGACTCAAGAAATTAATAGTCGGATGAAGTATCAATTTCATTAGGAACAAGGGCGCCAAAAACTATTATGTCATTAGCGTTTAATTTGCTTATGTTCATTCATTTTTATTGTGTTTTTAAGTTTACACTATAGTTTTTAGAGTATAATTATGATGCCATTTCATTTCACTAATGATGTGTAATTCCGAGAACAGTGGTAAACCTATCGTTATATTTTCTATGTAGTTAGTAGAAGAAGATGCAATATTTGGTATTAAATAACAGAGATTCATGGAGGCGGTGGAGGTGGCAATATTTCAGCAATATTGTTATTAAGAATCCTGCCACCTTGAAATTTTGGAAATATGTTCTGTATGGATAGTAATAGATTATGTGATACTTGGTTTCGAATCACCAGCGGTCAGGTTGGCGGTGGGGGTAGCAATATTTCAGAAATATTGTTATTGATAATCCTGCCACTTCGAAACATGCTCTAAATGGATATTAATAGAATATGTTATACTTGGTTTCGCCGTCGGGGTGGCGGAGCGAGTGGCAACGTTTCAGCAATATTGTTATTAAGGATCCTGCCACCTTGAAATTTTGGAAATGTGTATTAAATGGATATTAATAGTATATGTGATACTAGGTTTCGAATAGCCGCTCATCAGGATGGCGGTGGGGTTGGCAATGTTTAAGCAATATTGTTATTAGGAATGCTGCCATCTTGAAATTTTGGAAATGTGTTCTAAATGGATATTAATAGAATATGTGATACTTGGTTTCGAATAACCTGCAAGCTGGGTGGCGTTGGGGATGGCAAATGTTTCAGCAATATTGTTATTGAGAATCCTGTCACCTAGAAATTTTGGAAATATGTTCTAGATGGATAGTAATAGAACATGTGATACTTGGTTTCGAATAACCGGCCATCAGGTTGGCGTTTAGCTTTGGATATGTTGTTGCGAATGAAGTATATACAAAGATGTACTATGTCAAAAAGATCGGGCAGCTGTAGGCAGGCGGTATTCGTGGGAGGCATTACGAATAATGCTATAAGTCATTACCTATTGAGTGTTCCTAGATGAGCCTTGGATATATTGTCGAGAATAGCGTAAAAAGAAAGATATCGAATGTGGCATAGTTTGTGCGGCCTTAAGGAGGTGGAAATCGGGGGCGGCATATCGAAAAATGCTATAACTATTTCATTTTATAAGTTTTTTTTACGATGAGCCTTGGATGTATTATGGAGAATGGCGTAAATACAAATATTTAGTATGTCACATAGTTTGTGCGGTCGTAGGAAGGCGGTAATTGGGGGCAGCATATCGAAAAAAGCTATAAATCGTTAAATACTGAGCGTTTCACGATGAGCTTTGGATATGTTGTTGGGAATGGCATATATACTAAGATGAATTATGTCACATAATTTGTGCGGCCGTAAATAGGCGGTTATCGTGGGTGGCATATCGAAAAAAGCTTTAACTCGTTAAATGTTGAGTATTCCACGATCAGCCTTGGATATGTTTTAGAGAATGGCGTAAATACAAAGATTTAGTACGTATCATAGTTGACGCAGCCCTAGGGAGCGGTAATCGGGGGCGGAATATCGGAAAATGCTATAACTCGTTAAATATTGAGTATTCCAAGATGAGTCTTGGATATGTTATCTCTAATGGCGTAAAATGCTCTTACTCGTTATATATTGAGTGTTTCATGATGATCCTGTGATTTGTTGTCAAGAATGGCATAAATACGAAGTTGTAGTATGTTGCATAGTTGGTGCAGCAGTAGAAAGGTGGTAATCGGGGGTGGCATATCGGAAAAGTCTTTAAATATTCAGTGTTTTCGATATTTCGTTCACCACCTCCGTACGGCCGCACAAACTGTGGGACTTACTATATCTCTGTATTTTTGTCATTTGCTACATCATATTCAAAACTCATCGTGGAGCACTCAATTTTATCGAGTTATAGCATTTTTCGATATGCCAGCCCCGATTACCACCTCCCTAAGTCCGCAGAAACTATGTGACAAACTACATCTTAGTATATTCGCCATTCCCTAAACCATATCTGAAGCTTATCGCGGAACACTCAATATTTAACGACTTATAGAATTTTTCGGCATGCCGCCCCTGATTGCCGCCACCGTATAGCCGCACAAAACACGTGACATTCTTCGTCTTAATATATAGGCCATTCTGAGCAATATCTCATTGCGGAACACTCCCATTTTCCAATTTTGGCATTATTCGATATGCCACCCCCAATTACCACCCCCCTACGGCCGCACTAACTATGTGACATACTACACCTCATTCTTGACGTCCTTCTGAAGAACTTATCCAAAGCTTATCTTGGAACACTTCGTATTAACCGATTCATGGCATTTTTGGTTTTACTGCCCCTAGTCACCGCCTCCTAGGATCTACACAAACTATTTGACATTGAATTTCCATCCTATATGCATCCACGAACAATACTCTCAAATTTCATCATTATACACTAAAACTTAGCAAATTATTAATATTTTGAAAATTTCTTCATTTTCTCTAATAGCTCCGTGACAAGTTCAAACGAATGAACGGTTGAAATGATTAGCCTGTACTTTGGCTTCTTCAATTATTTCATTGTACAATGTTCCATGGATTTTTAATTATTGAGCAATGAAGAATTGTTATGTTATTAGCTCTTTGGAGCATTCAGAAAAAAATTATTTCGCGAAATCTTTCCGTGTGAATCGGATACATATTCAATTTATAATTTCTCAGAAACTTATTTATTGCTCTAACTAAAGTAAAAGGAGAAAATGAGCGTGTTATATTATAAATTTTGCAGTACAAATGATGAGCTCTCCAAAATGACCAAATCCTGATATGAGTATATACTAGTATATACAAGTATATACAAACATATACTTTTTGATTCTTCAGAATGACCACCTACACTATATATATATATATATATATATATATATATATATATATATATATATATATATATATATATATATATATATATATATATATATATATATATATATATATATATATACATAGTTGTTGTATTTTGTATTGCTAACAATTTCATAGGTATTTATAAGTAGGAATTGAGAACAATTAAATGATTTTTATATCAGAACCGTATAATTTTTGATGTGCCATTCAAGAGAGGTTTCACCGATAGCTCTTTTGATAGGACGCAGAATAAGAAGTTCATAATTCGATAGCCTACTTGACCACGAATTTTTTTGAACACACGTTATTTTTTTGGGCGCATGTTCTAGGGGAACATCGTCCTATCATTTCGTCCAAATGTCTGTAATTTTCGAATTTCGAGCTGAAAATAGGCTAATAGACTAATTCGGACTCCCTGATCACGAATCCGGTGTCAGATTTTAGGGTGCCGTCCGGCCGTAGGCACGATAACAGGAGCACCGAAGGTCCTATCGACTTCAAACTTTCAGGGTAGGTTTCTGATCAAAATGCGACGGTTAAGTTCGTTAACGGGCAAAATCGGCCGGACGGTTTAGAAGTTATAGACATTTCAAATTTTGAGGTTATTTCCCTGATATTTCAGGAACTAAAGAAGATGTTGAATCGAAACTTGGTAGTCAGTTCCAGGATATAAACGCGCAACTTTTGGCAAAATTCTGTTATGATCGAAATGTTGGTAATTTTTAAAAAAATATTGCTTTTAATTTTTTCGAAAAAAAAATTTTTTTTTCGTGAACTATTCATCAGATTGCAACAAAAACTTGTACTTACGTCAATTGTAGTATTTTGCAACATTGTGCAAAATTTTGGCTCTATACGATTTCAATTTCTGGAGATATAAGACAAAATGTGTCAAATTTCCTGGGTCTCTCTCAGTATTTTCATCGATTATTCTATGAACTCTTTGAATTCCACCGAAAACAAATTCAAAGACATAAACATAAAGAATCAAGTCATAGTTTAGACGTCGAAAGAAGGACGATGTTGATCGACTTGAAAAGGTACCTATTTCAAGAAATGCAATAATGAAATGCTTAATTTATGGATATAATATTATCTAAGTATTGTTGGGATCGGGCAGTTGGAAAATTTTTTAATAAAAAAATTTGTACCGACGTTAAATCAAGCATTCTACACGAGTGTGCAAAATTTCAGTTCGATACGATCTCAATTCCAGAAGATATTGCTTAAAATTCACATTCCAGCGTGTTTTGACGTTCTATGGTCACAGAAAATCGTCACAAAAATCTATTTACCTCATTTGACGGCTGTTTGTCAAATCAATTAATTCCAATAATTGATGTCAGATTTCCTACATACCAAGTTCAAACACATTTTATTATATGGAAAACACTTATTATGATCACGTTCTACAGGAATTGATACTAAATAGAAGCTAGATGAAGATTATTGTAATGGAAAATTTGTGTTCCAGAATAATATTAAGGTATTCAACATGATACTGCTTTTTTTCTTTACTGGTCAGTACGGGCCACAAGGAAGATGAACATGCGCCCAATAGCTCCTGTCCACAGGGCTTGAACCAATTTTTTCAAACTAGAACTGACACCATTTTAGTTTAGAAATAATTTCGGTAATACATGAGATTTGAAATACATATCTCATCTTCAAAATTATCTCATAAATTCGCACAGGTTGCTCCAGAATCGCATTTCTCTTATTCCTTGATTGCAATAGAATTGGAGCATAAAGTCATGCTGAAGTGCATCCACCATATATTTTATTCCTGAAGTAACTAGAATTGGATTATGACAGAATGTCTGATCCGTAGATCCTGTTTGAAAAATATTTCGTGTTGCAGATTTATTTGATTTACAAATACACAAAAATATCTTCGTCTACTTCATATTTCCTGAATCTAGAACCTAGGTAGCATGCGCACACAAATACTTATGGTACCTAGATTCTGAAGATTTCTATTGAAGAAAATGTAAATTTAAATCAACAATGTTTCATGTGGGTATATGCGATTCATGGCAGGTGTGAACTAAACAAGTTTGTATACAAAAATTGGTTCAAGCACTGACGTGAAGTCAGAAGCTTTTGCGCGCATGTTGTGTTATCAATTCACGCCTGATACGAAGTCAATCGAGCATAGTTTCTGAAATATAAAATGTTTCAAGATAGCTGAACAAAGTGAAAATTTAACTTGAAAACATGACAAACTCACTGTTAATAATGGTCTATTCACCTCTATTGGACACCCTTATTCGAATTTACCATCGCTATATAGAGCGTTCTCTCTCAGAATTTTTAATTTTTACACAATATGTATTCTATTCTATCTTAATTGAATTGAAATATAATGATATGCGGAAAAACTTACTTCTCAAGTAATTTCAGGATAATATATTCAGGAAATTCGGAGAAAATTTACGCATCGGCAATCTACAAGTTACCTAGTTTACCATTTACCTAGTTTTAATTGAATCGGATTTGTATATTTTGAGTTGGTCGATTAATTATAGCTATTAACGAACTGAAATGTCCCATTCGGGTGCGCAACCTACCCTGAGAATTGCAAGTCGCTATCTCTTTCCGTTCTCAAGTTGTCGTGAGATACATAATATTTTTTATAATTTTTTGCTCGCATGTTCTGGGGAACATATCACATATCGCGTTATCATTTTCACCAAATGTCTGTAATTTTCGATTTTTTTTTGCCGAAAATGGTCTCAAACGATTAAGTTCGACTACCTGATGAAGAATTCGAGGACACATTTGATTCTGTCCTTCCGGCCGTCCGTGGCCACGATAACTTGAGAACGGAATGAGATAGCACTTGGAATTTTCAGGGTAGGTGGCGCATCCCAATACGACGGACAAGTTCGTTAACGGGAATAATCCGCCCAATGGTTTCCGAGTAATAATTTAATTTTCAACCAATATAAAATCGATCGAATTGAAACTTGGTGAATAGCAGAACTTAAGCACGTTCGTGAAATTTTGTGAGAATTGCATCACTAGAAAATTAAAAAAAAATTATTAAAAAATATTTTTTGTCACGATAACTTGAGAACAAAAAGCGATAGCAACTTGAAATTTTCAGGTTAGGTTGTGCATCGGAATGCGACATTTGAGTTTCTCTATATGCATAATCGGCTTAACAGTTTTGGAGTTATACCCATCTGAAATTTGGTTGTTATATCCTCAATAACTCGAAAAATACAAAACCGATTGAATTCAAACATGGTTATTAGTTGCATAATGCCAACGCGCAAATTCTTGCAAAATTTCGTGACGATCGTATGACTACAAAATTTAAAAAAAAAAAATCATTGAAAATTATTGAAAAAAAAAACTATACATCAGTAACTATTCGTCCGACATCACTAAAATGTTGCGAGAGCCTTCAAAACCTAACTCTACTGCCAAGTTCCAAGTTTGAACACGATCGGATATATAGAATAGGATGTAGAATGCCGACGCGCAAATTTTCTCCGAATTTCCTGAATATCTTATCCTGAAGTTACTTGAGAAGTAAGTTTTTTCATATATCATTAGATTTCAATTAAGATAGAATAGAATACATATTATGTATGTATTATTAAAAATTCTGTGAGAAAACGGTTTATACAGGATGGTCCAGATCTTAACCAAGAAATTTTAACCACGTATTCTATGTCAAAAATAAGCCCTAATTTTTCATATAAACATATGTCGAGAAATGCCTCCTCTCCGAGATACAGGGTATTATAGAAAAAAAAATGTTTTTTTATTAATAACTGTTACACTTCTTAAAATATTTTTATGAAATTTAGGAAAGAGGTTTTAAGGATCAAGAGGCACTTTTTGAATAATATATTTTTTTTATTTCACCAGTGGCATCCGTACTGCATCGAGACTGAATATTATTAGACAAAAAAAATGATACGCCACTGGTTTTTCCAACAATAAAAATTTATTCTTCAAATTCTTATTCAATTTAAAGCAAATTTATTCTCTTGACTTTTTGACGTACGAGGCACCGTTTCCGAGTAAAAAAATTAAACACTCTCATGCATGAGGAAATCGCTAAAATTTGATATGGCACATAATAATGATACTCGTAATAATAAGACTATCTTTGTGAACGAAATGTGTAATTACGAAAAGATAAGCGTTAACAGCCACACTCAAAAGCGAATTTAAAGAAGATATACGAAGTAAAAGAAAAAAACATTTTTTTTTCTAATAATTTTAACACCCTGTATCTCAAAGAGCAAGCATTTCTCGACATATGTTTATATGACAAACTAGGGCTTATTTTTGACGTAGAATACGTGGTTAAAATTTCTTGGTTAAGATCTGGACCACCCTGTATAGCGATGGTAAATTCGAATAATACTGTTCAATAGAGGTGAATAGAGCATTATTAACAGTGAGTTTGTCGTTTTAAGGTTAAATTTTCATTTTTTTCAGCTATCTTGAAAAATTTATATTTCAGAAACTATGCTCGATCGACTTCGTATCAGGCGTGAATAGATAATAGAACATGCGCGCAAAAGCTCCTGACTTCACGTCAGTGCTTGAACCAATACGTCGAAATTTTTAGCAATACAACTATTTCTATTTTCGATAGGTACTTCGTTACTGAAATCCATGCCAGCTATTGATTGAATTGTAGAAATTCAATATCGGGAATTTTATTCACAAAGTAATGATAGCTATTTACGTATTACTAGTTACCTAGTTTCAATTCGATCGGATTTGTTTTTTTCGGAGGTATCGGGAAAATAATATTTCAGATGGGTAAAACTCCGAAACCGTTGGGCCGATCATTCCCAACAACAAACTTAACTGTCCAATCCGGATGAGCAACCTACTCTGAAAATTGGAAGTTGCTAACTCGTTCCGTTCAAAATTTATCACGGCATCGATCACCCATCCAGCTACAGAACTTACCCAAGGCTGCTCTTATCTACAACAATATAAAGTCGATCGTGTTCAAACTTGGAACTTGACTGTAAAATTAAGTTATGAAGGCTCTCGCAAAATTTCAGCGATGTCGGACGGATGGTTTCTAAGATTATCCGCCGTATTCACAGAGCATTCAATCTCCGTTAAGTCCTAATTGAGGTCCTCAGTTAAGGATAAATTTGAATCGCAACCTCAGTTAACATATTTAACGGTGGTGAAACAGGCCTGTTTCACGCTAATTTTCACATTAACTGGGGACCTCAGTTAGGACTTAACGAAGATTGAATGCTTTGTGAATACGGCAGATAGACTTTTTTTCAATGATTTTCAATAATTTCTTTAAAATTTTCTGGTCTCATGAGATTTCTCAATAATATGCGCGTTGGCATTCTACAATTAATCACCATGTTTAAATTAGATAGGATTAGTACCTATTTTTTGAGTTATTGAGGAAATAACAACAAAAAAAATTTGCAAGGTAGGTTTGGAGCGTAAATATCTCGGACGAGTTCGTTAATGGGTGAAATCCATCAAGCGGTTTTGGAGTTATGGCCATTTTTAGCGAAAAAAATTTTTATGAATATTTCCGAAACCGATCACTCGATCTATCTGAAATTTAGCATCAAATTGTAGAATCATGACCTTTATAAGCATGTGAAGTTTTGTATTGATCAGGTTACCGTAAAGTATAAAAAAAAAATTTAGAAAATTTTTAAATTGTGTTTCTACAATAACTCCCGAACAGAATGAGCTAGGCAGTTGAAATTTTCAGGGTAGGTTAGGGAGATGAATTTTTTTAAGATGCAGTTTCACCATAAAAATCCATTGATATCATTTTCAACTCCTACAAGCTAATACTTTCGGAGATATAATTTGTCTGTTTGAACAAGAACGCCAGAAAGCTCCTGTCCACAGGGCTTAATTGTATTCTTCTACTCTTCATCTTCGATTGCACCCAGAACTGACACATTTTTGAAACGGTACAGGACTGGCGCATCCTCCTTTTTTTCTTGACTGTAAAATTTCATGTGCCAAAGCTATCGGATCGGATTTTGCTATGTCATTTTACCCTGAATTAAAAAAAATATTACATAATATTATTTGAAAAATTACCCATCAGATTACAATTTTTAAAATTTTTAGAAGTATGTGTAAATATGTTGTGTTTTTGCGAGGATATTCTAGGGAACAGCATGCTATCATTTTGCCATTTTTAGAAAATAAACTCAATTATTCAAAAGACCAAATATTAAAATTGATTCGAGCACTGACGTGAAGTCAGGAGCTTTTGCGCGTATGTTCTATTGTCCATTCTCCTGTATTGGACACTCTTAATCGAATTTGCCATGGTGAATTCTATTGTCCGTTCTCCTGTATAGACAATAGAATTTACCATGGTAAATTCGATTAATAGACCATACGTGCAAGAGCTCCTGACTTCACGCCAGTGCTTGAAACAATTTTTTTTGTAATATTTTTTAAATTGTCTAGGGGTACTGTCTCACAAAATTTTACACACGTCTTTGTGTCGATATTATGCTAGTTAACAAGCTTCAATTCGAACATACGCGCACAAATGAAAAACAAGAGGAGAAAAACGAACAAATTAAAAATAATACATAACCTTTCAAAAGTCCCCTCTCATAAATATACTCCTCTGTAGCCGCATGGATCTTTTGAAGAAGAATCGCCTCCGCTAGTTTTCAAAGATATTCACTCTTGTTCTTAGAAATCCCTTCAATATTTGATTTCAAAAAATAAAATGTCATAGCTTATAAGGCCAGAAGGATCTCTTTCAAAACCAGGTCTGACCAATCCAAACAATGATTATTCATAACAGATGTTCGAAGACCGCTACAGGAACGAAATTTTGCAAGAATTTATGCGTTGGCATTCTACAACTAATGGCCCTGTTTGAATTGTATCGGTTTTGTATTTTTTGGGTTATTTAGGAAATAAAAACCAAATATCAGATGGGTATAACTCCAAAACCGTTTGGCCGATTATGCTTATAAACAAACTCAAATGTCGCATTTTGATGCACAACCTAACCTGAAAATTTCAAGTCACTATCTCTTTCCGTTATCAGGTTATCGTGACATAAAACATATTTTTTAATAATATTTTTAAATTTTTTTGGTGTTACGATTCTCACAAAATTTCAAAACGTGCTTAGGTTTATATTCTACAACTATTCACCAAGTTTCAATTCGGTTGGATTTGTATTGGCAAAATTATTACTCGGAAACCATTGGGCCGATTATGCCCATTAACGAACTTGCCCGTCGTATTGGGATGCGCCACCTACCCTGAAAATTTAAAGTCTCTAGCTCTTTTCGTTCTCAAGTTATCTGATCCGAGGTCAGAATTTATCACTAGTGATATCACGAGTGCTTGAAAACACCACGAGTCCGAAGGAAATATTTTTTTTTTACATTAAAAATTTCATAGGTACTCAATTTTTTGCAGTTTCATCATAGGAATCTATTTATATCATTCTCAACAAACTAATACTTTGGGAGATATGATTTTTCAAAATTTCGATAATTAATCATAATTTTATGATTTTTTGAATTTAAATTCATTTATGATTCAGTTCTATCATAAGAATCCATTGATATCATTCCCAACTCTATTAAACCAATACTTTCGGAGATATCATTTGTCATGTTTGAACAATATCGCCAAAACCCTGTCTACATGGCTTTCCCACATTTTTTGGCGCTCTTGTTCCTTGGAACAGAGTGCTTATCAATTTGCCCAAATGTCTGTAATTTTCGAATTTTTGACTGAAAATGGTCTTCAACGATTTGGTTCGACTCACCGATCAAGAATCCGTGGTCGAAATCAATTCTGTCCGGCCAGCCGTAGGCACGATAACTCTCGAACGAAAGGAGTTAGAGGATTGAAATTTGCAGGGTAAGTTTGTAGCGTAAATATCTCGGACGAGTTCATTAACGGGCGAAATCCACCAAGCGGTTTCGGAGTTATGGCCCTTTTTAGTAAAAACATTTTTTAAGAATATTTCCGAAACCGATCACTCGGTCTATCTGAAATTTAGCATCAACTTGTAGAATAATGACTTCTATGCATGCGAAGTTTTGTTTTGATCGGGATGCAATAAGGTATCAAAAAAAATTTGTTTAAAATTTTTAAATTTCATTTCTACAATAAATCTCGAACAGAGTGAGCTAGGCAGTTGAAATTTTCAGAGTAGGTTTGAGAGATAATTATCTCGGTTAAGTTCGTTACTGAGCAAAAAGCCTGATTGTTTCGGAGAAACGAAAAACCAAATTTTTTTTTACAGCATAAATTTCAAATTTAATTCCTTTCAAGATGCAGTTTCACCATAAAAATCCAATTTCAATAATGAATCGTACTTCTGTACTTCTTATGATTTCATAGAATGCTGTACTTAATTATTGTATTCATGAATTATTATATGATCTGTGTTCCTACATGTCATCTTATTTTCCTATGAGAGATATATGTCAAAATTATTTCTGGTACATCTCTATTTCTAGTTTCTCATATGAAGCATTTTTTTTAAATGACACTTTTTTAAATTTAATTACTTTCATGATGCATTTCTATCATAGGAATCCATTGATATAATTCCCAACTCTGAGAAACCAATACTTTCGGAAATATAATTTGTCTGTTTGAACAAAAGCTCCTGTCCACAGGGCTTGAACCAATTTTTTTATAACTCTTTTGGATTCAGTAACTAATTTTAGATGAACTTTCATGAGCATATTGTATACCTACTCATCTGAAATTTATACAATATGAATATACAAACCTGATCCAATTAAAACTCGGTAATTACTTTTAGAATGCCGACCTACTAATTTTCGCGAAATCTTGTGAATATCGTATCCTGAAGTTACTTAGGGCGTACGTTTTTTCGTATCTTCAATTCCAATAGAATACATAATATGTCATAATTAAAAAGTCTTTGATCATAGACGATTCTCTCGTCTAATATCAAAAAGGTATGAAATGTATTCATATCTTATAAAAGCTGAGAAAACGGTATATAAAGATGTTGAATTCGATTTGGACTGTCCAATAGACAATAAAACATACGCGCAAAAGCTCCTGACGTCACGTCAATGCTTGAACCAATTTTTTGGCGCGGTGTTCCATGAACAGAGTACCTATCAATTCGTCCAAATGTCTGTAATTTTCGAATATTTGGCCAAGAATGGCCTTAAACGATTATTTTCGACTCACTGATCAAGAATTCCGTGTCTGAATTGATTCTGTCCGGCCGGCCGGCCGTTAGCACGATTACTCTCGAACGCAATTAGTTAGAGAGTTGAAATTTTGACGGGAAGGTTTGGAAATTCGTTAATGGGCAAAATCCATCGAGTGGTTTCAGAATTATAGTCATTTGAAATTTTGTTTACCCAATAACTCGAAAAATACTAATCTGATCGAATCAAAGCACGGTACTCAGTTGAATAATACCGACTCGAAGACTTATGCAAAACTTTTTGAGGATCGCATGGCTGCAAAATTCAAAAAACAATATTAAAAAAATTCTGTATCTAAGAAACTATCCATCAGATATCGTTGAAATTCTACGAGAGCCTTCAAAACCTTATTATACAGTGAATTTCTAGATTTGAGCTCAATCGGATCTATATTGGTGAAAATATTGCCGAAATTTCAAAATATTCCAGAGATTGGGGTCAACTGGTCCACTGTTTTTACATTCAACCTAACAAATTCTCAACAGTTTTTGTTGAAAGAATATAAGTAATCATTATGTGTTTCCATAGATCATTATTCTTAGTATTCTGTGCCAGAAATATAATAAAAACTTGAAAACACTTCTTTAAAAAATATGGAAAACTATTGAAAGCAGTTTATTCGAATGAAAAATACAACGATCTAATCGATACCATGGTTATCTACAGACTTGCCTTATCCTACGAGGAATCTACCTTATGTGAACTACTATGCCTTTGTTAGAGTTCATGTCAATTATTTTTTCGTTATTAGGCCAATTTTGCCCAATAACGATTTTAACTCAAGTGCTTGAAAACCAAGTTTGAATTAGATCGGTTTTGTATTTCTCCAGTTATTGAAGGAATAAAAACCAAATTTTAGATGGGTATAAATCCAAAACCGTTAATGTAAGGGGGTGAAATTAGTCTTATCCTCACTTATTCATTCGCTTCGTTTATTGTTCGGTCAAATAACTAACTACATGTTTCGGCAATATGCCATCTTCAGGTTATAAAATTGATCCGCTGTAAGTAAGGTTGTGTGAACATATTTGTTAAATAAAAGTTGTTATTATTTACTTACAGCGTTGAAGCTTAGTCATAACAAGAAAATTAGTCCAAGTTTTAAACGAAGTTCTCACATCAATAGGTATGGTAAAGAGCAGAACAGTAAAATCACATTATACAGATTTACGATGGTAAACAAATATAGAATAGGGGGGGGGCATCGACAATTATTATAAATCATAGAATTGTATGTGAATTAATAATCTAAAAAATAATTTAAAAATTTAAAATTGGTTCAAGCACTGACGTGAAGTCAGAAGCTTTTGCGCGTATGTTCTATTGTCCATTCTTCTGTATTGGACACCCTTAATCGAATTTACCATGGTTAATTATGTTGTCCATTCACCTATATTGGAAACTCCTATTTCGAATTTACCATGGTAAATTCGAATCAAGTGTCCAATACAGGAGAATGGACAACATAATTAACCATGGTAAATTCGATTAAGGGTGTCCAATACAGAAGAATGGACAATAGAACATACGCGCAAAAGCTTCTGACTTGACGTCAGTGCTTGAACCAATTTTTTTTTCGTGATTATTTTTGATTTTCTAGGGGTGCGGTACTTAAATTTTTTTTTTCGTCATTTTTTTCAAATTTTCTAGGGGTACGGTTCTTACAAAATTTTAAACACGTCTTTATGCTGATTTTCTACTACTAGTTACCAAGCTTCAATTCAATCGAATCTTTATTTTTTTAGTTATCAAGGAAATAATATTCCAGGTGGAAATAACTCGGAAACCGTTAAACCGATTATGCCCAAAAACAAACTCAACTCTCCTTTTCGGATACGCAACCTACTCTGAAAATTACATGTCCCTATCTTCTTTCGTTCGAAAGTTATCGAGGCAACGGTCACCCATTTACTGAACTCACACAAGAATGCTCGAATCTCCAACAATATTCAACCGATTGTGTTAAAACTTGAAACTTGGCAGTAGAGTTAGGTTATGAACACTCTTGCAAAATTTCAGCAATTTCGAACGGATAGTTACTGAGATATAGATTTTTTTTTTTTTTTTTCAATGATTTATTAAAAATTTTCTACAAATGCTATCCCCACCAAATTTTGCAAACATTTTCACGTTGGCATTCTACAACTAATAACCAAGTTTGAATTCAATCGGTTTAGTATTTTTCGAGTTAATGAGGAAAAAAAAACCACCAAATTTCAGAAAATTTCAGATGGCTATAACTCTAAAACCGTTTGGCCGATTATGCTCATAAACGAACTCAAATGTCGCATTCAGATGCACAACCTAACCTAAAATTTTCAAGCCGCTATCTCTTTCTGTTCTCAGGTTATCGTGACAACAAAAATATTTTTTAATATTTTTTTAAATATTTTCTAGCCTCACGATTCGCCAAAAATTTCACAAACGTGCTTAGGTTCATATTCTACAACTACTCACCAAGTTTCAATTCGATCGGATTTATATTGGTTGAAAACAAAATTATTACTCGGAAACCACTGGGTCGATTATGCCCATTAACGAACTTGTCCGTCGTATTGCGATGCGCCATCCACCCTGAAAATTTCAAGTCGCTAGCTCTTTTCGTTCTCAAATTATCGTGGCAACGGACGGCCGGACCGCCGGCCGGACAGAATCAAATTTGACCTCGAATTCTTCATTGGGGAGTCGAACTGAATCGTTTGAGACCAATTTCGTCAAAAAATTCGAAAGTTACAGACATTTGGGCAAAACTATAACGCGATGTTCCCCAGAACATACGCGCAAAAACATAAGAGGAAAATGGAAATATTAATAATTTTTGAGAATTCTGAAAAGAGGTGGTACAGTGTTCATGGACATGATGTTTACGGGTTCTTCGTATCTGCTTTGGGAATGTTTGTATATTTCTAGTTCTTCCCAAGTTTCTTGTTTAAAACCATAGTCTACAGGGTGAAGAAGTTCTACATCTGTGTTGGGGTCGAATTCATGGTTGGTGTCTTTGAGGTGTTTACCGAATGTTGATTTATTATTGGACATGATCCTTTGACTCATGAGGTGTTCTTTTATTCTGGTCGCTATGTTTCTTCCGCTCCTACCTATATAGACAATGTTGCAGCTAGGTTCGCCGCATTTGAGTTTGTCAACCCCTGATTTCTCTAGAATAGGTATAGGGTCTTTATTATATACCAGTAATGGTTGCAGGGTGTTTTGTGTTTTAAATGAGATTTTTAGGCTCTTCTGTTGTTTTAGAACATTAGATATTTGGTAGGAGATGTCGCCAAAAAAGGGGAGGCTAATATAATTTTCCACCTTGTTTGTTTCGTGAATGTCGTTTGACAGAAGTCTGAATTTTTTCTTATTGATGAGTTTGTCTATTATGTTTGTGTCAAATCCATTTTCTTGGGCAATGTACTTGATAGTAGAGACTTCTTTGTCGAATTCTTTTTTATTTAATGGTATCTTGAACATTCTATGTATATATGATCGAAATGCTGCTAGTTTGTGTGCGTGGTGGTGGCAAGAATTGGAATGTATACTATGGTTTGTTTGGCTTGGTCAAGATGTATTCTATGCATCTATGGCTTGGTTTTCGATAAATGTCAAAATTGAATTTGTTTTCTCTTAAGGCGAAAATTCATGTGACGATTTTGTCGCCGAAAACCAGCGATTTTGTCGCCCAAATGAGTATACAGTCATTTGGGCGACGTCGTCCATGTCGCTGGATTAATCCAGCATTCCAACGACAACTGATGACATACCTCTGACAGCCGCGAAAATTAAAATTGGTTCAAGCACTGACGTGAAGTCAGGAGCTTTTGCGCTCATATTCTATTGTCCATTCATCTCTATTGGACAAATTCAAATGAAAGTAGATAATATTATCTTATCTAATATGTCTTCGACCAGAAATTACTATTGTTGTGTGCCCAAATGCAATTCATGGGCGAAAAAAATGCCAAAATCTATAGGTTTTATTCTGTACTGGTTTTATTCTGTCCAACTTCCTGTGAAATTTACTAGTATAGGTTTGTGTATTCAATTCTTACCTCCGGAAAACCAAATATAAATATAATTATTAAAACTGCGTTAGGAAGATAACTAATAGACCGAAGCGTACTCAACTTAATTGGAACTACATCATCTTCAAACAGGGTACAAGGAGGTACCTCGAAACAGAACTGAGGAAGGATGTATCGATGACTTGCTGTGTTGAAAAACCTCATTCAGAAGAAGAAATAAGTATCACCCAAGCACCCTTGAGTTAGTTGAACAGCAATAATAATTTTAGTAGTATACTTGGTTGTGTACATTGTTACCAGACCACCTAACACTTGTGCCATTGATATATTCGGGTTATCTACAAAGAGTGATATCTTGAACAGTGACAGTGCTTTGAAAAGTTTCACAGGCATAAACAATTTTGATATTTTCAATTGAATAAAAGAGATGGTCATCAAAACTCTTGGAAACAAAACAAAAAAAAGCAACTTTATTATACCTCAAACATTACACTTATTTATAATAATTATTTTCACATAATAAATATGTATCATATCTTGAAAAAATCATTTTAATTATGGACTGTTTTACCACAGCTTTATCTGGATCAATTAGACACTATATGTATCCTCATAAATGAATTAGAACAGCATGCACCTGAACTTGAATTAAAACATCAGTAATATGTTTACACCTGCTCCATGCTGCGACTTTACAAGAATATACAATACTTTTTTTTTAAGTTTACCATTCTCCACATTAATATGGGCCATCAATTTTATGTGGTTCTGAATTAAGGGCACTATACTTTGTAAACATAAGGAACAAATGTCTATAAAAATGGGACCACAATTTGTTTTGTCATACATGATCTACATTTAGAACCTCTTAGTCTTCTCCTTCTACAAGGATTCTAGAATTAGGAGTTGACGCTCCTATATGTACTCCAGAAATTGCATCGTCTTGGAAGTTCCCATTTGTTTTTCTTTTGCGATTTAATACATTTATATAATTATTAGAGATAACTGTAGTACTTCCGGAACTCATTTTGTACCTAAATATGTATTTAGTTGTAATATTTAAATTCAATTAGGTTATGTTTCTGTCAGTTCAAAATAATCTGTCGTGGCGATTTTGTCGCTCCATGAAATATAGGGGAAGGAAAATTTCGAGCGACAGTCGCTGGTTTTGAACGAAAAAATCGTCGAAATTTTGGGCGACAAAATCGCTGGTTTTCGGCGACAAAATCGTCACATGAATTTTCGCCTTTATAGTTAATAAAGGCGAAAATTCATGTGGCGATTTTGTCGCCGAAAACCAGCGATTTTGTCGCCCAAATGAGTATACTGTCATTTGGACCGTTTTGGGCGACGTCGTCCGTGTCGCTGGATTAATCCAGCATTCCAACGACAACTGATGACATACCTCTGACAGCAGTGACAGCCGCAAAAATTAAAATTGGTTCAAGCACTGACGTGAAGTAAGGAGCTTTTGCGCTCATATTCTATTGTCCATTCATCTCTATTGGACAAATTCAAATGAAAGTAGATAATATTATCCTATCTAATATGTCTTCGACCAGAAATTACCATTGTTGTGTGCCCAAATGCAATTCATGGGCGAAAAAAATGCCAAAATGTATAGGTTTTATTCTGTACTGGTTTTATTCTGTCCAACTTTCTGTGAAATTTACTAGTATAGGTTTGTGTATTCAATTCTTACCTCCGGAAAACCAAATATAAATATAATTATTGAAACTGCGTTAGGAAGATAACTAATAGACCGAAGAGTACTCAACTTGGAACTACATCATCTTCAAACAGAGTACAAGGAGGTACCTCGAAAGAGAACTGAGGAAGGATGTATCGATGACTTGCTGTGTTGAAAAACCTCATTCAGAAGAAGAAATAAGTATCACCCAAGCACCCTTGAGTTAGTTGAACAGCAATAATAATTTTAGTAGTATACTTGGTTGTGTACATTGTTAACAGACCACCTAACACTTGTGCCATTGATATATTCGGGTTATCTACAAAGAGTGATATCTTGAACAGTGACAGTGCTTTGAAAAGTTTCACAGGCATAAACAATTTTGATATTTTCAATTGAATAGAAGAGATGGTCATCAAAACTCTTGGAAACAAAACAAAAAAAAAGCAATTTTATTATACCTCAAACATTACACTTATTGTTAATAATTATTTTCACATAATAAATATGTATCATATCTTGAAAAAATCATTTTAATTATGGATAACTGTTATACCACAGCTTTATCTGGATCAATTAGACACTATATGTATCCTCATAAATGAATTAGATCAGCATGCACCTGAACTTGAATATAAACATCAGTAATATGTTTACACCTGCTCCATGCTGCGACTTTACAAGAATATACCATACTTTTTTTTTAAGTTTACCGTTCTCCACATTAATATGGGCCATCCATTTTATGTGATTCTGAATTAAGGGCACTACTTTGTAAATATAAGGAACAAATGTCTATAAAAATGGGACCACAATTTGTTTTGTCATACATGATCTACATTTAGAACCTCTTAGTCTTCTCCTTCTACAAGGATTCTAGAATTAGGAGTTGAAGCTCCTATATGTACTCCAGAAATTGCATCGTCTTGGAAGTTCCCATTTGTTTTTCTTTTGCGATTTAATACATTTATATAATTATTAGAGATAACTGTAGTACTTCCGGAACTCATTTTGTACCTAAATATGTATTTAGTTGTAATATTTAAATTCAATTAGGTTATGTTTCTGTCAGTTCAAAATAATCTGTCGTGGCGATTTTGTCGCTCCATGAAATATAGGGGAAGGGAAATTTCGAGCGACAGTCGCTGGTTTTGAACGAAAAAATCGTCGAAATTTTGGGCGACAAAATCGCTGGTTTTCGGCGACAAAATCGCCACATGAATTTTCGCCTTAAGATCTAGGAACTTTATACTTTTGTTTTCTTCTGTTTCTAGGGTGAATTTGATGTTAGAGTGTCTAATATTCAACCAGTTGAAGAAATCTGACAATTCTTGCTGACCACCCAACCATCCAATGAATATGTCGTCTACATAGCGGAACCAGAAGAGGATTTTGTCTTTGAATGGGTTATTGACATGGAATACGAACGATTTTTCGAAATATTTCATAAACACCTCCGCCATACAAGATGATAAGCCGTTGCCCATATTTAGTCCTTTTGGCTGGGAATATATTGATCCGTTGAACATGAAGAAGTTTTGTTCAAGGCAAAGTTTAGTCAAGTGAAAGATGCTCTCGATTGTGGTGTCTGATAAGCCTGAGTTGATTAGGAGGTTTTTGAAGATTTGAAGAGTTTGCTGTACAGGTACTGTGGTGAATAAATTAGATACATCTAAAGAAGCTAGTATTAAATTATTAGGGGGTTGTATTTTCTTCAGTTTATCGATCAAATCACCGGTATTCTTGATACTGTGAGGTGATCGGTAGTCAACTCTATCTGTGATATATTCGTTGAGTCTTTTGGATAGTTTGTAGGCTAAGCTCGAATAGAAAGAACAGAAGAACCTAAAAATCTCATTTAAAACACAAAACACCCTGCAACAATTACTGGTATATAATAAAGACCCTATACCTATTCTAGGGAAATCAGGGGTTTACAAACTCAAATGCGGCGAACCTAGCTGCAACATTGTCTATATAGGTAGGAGCGGAAGAAACATAGCGACCAGAATAAAAGAACACCTCATGAGTCAAAGGATCATGTCCAATAATAAATCAACATTCGGTAAACACCTCAAAGACACCAACCATGAATTCGACCCCAACACAGATGTAGAACTTCTTCACCCTGTAGACTATGGTTTTAAACAAGAAACTTGGGAAGAACTAGAAATATACAAACATTCCCAAAGCAGATACGGAGAACCCGTAAACATCATGTCCATGAACACTGTACCACCTCTTTTCAGAATTCTCAAAAATTATTAATATTTCCATTTTCCTCTTATGTTTTTAAATTTTTAAATTATTTTTTAGATTATTAATTCACATACAATTCTATGATTTATAATAATTGTCGATGCCCCCCCCCCCCCCCCTATTCTCTAACCTAAAATCTTCTCATTGCTGTCAATTTCACTTTTAATTTGTTTACCATCGTAAATCTGTATAATGTGATTTTACTGTTCTGTTCTTTACCATACCTATTGATGTGAGAACTTCGTTTAAAACTTGGACTAATTTTCTTGTTATGACTAAGCTTCAACGCTGTAAGTAAATAATAACAACTTTTATTTAACAAATATGTTCACACAACCTTACTTACAGCGGATCAATTTTATAACCTGAAGATGGCATATTGCCGAAACATGTAGTTAGTTATTTGACCGAACAATAAACGAAGCGAATGAATAAGTGAGGATAAGACTAATTTCACCCCCTTACATTGACTGAACACCTCACAATGGACTTCCGTCGAATTATCAAAACCGTTAAGCTGATTATGCCTATTAATAAATACAAATGTCGCATTCAGATTCACAACCTACCCTAAAATTTGCAAGTCGCTATCTCTTTCCTTTCTCGGGTTATCGAGACGTAAATAATATTTTTTAATAATTTTTTTTTTATTTACTCACAAAATTTCACAAACGTCTTCGTATTTGTATTCTACAACTTGTTACCAAGTTTCAATTCGATCGGATTTGTATTGGTTGATGACAAAATTATTACTCGGAAACCGTTTGGTCGATTATGCCCAGTAACGAACTTAATCCGTCGTATTCGGATGCGCCACCTTCCCTGAAAATTTCAAGTCACTATCTCTTTTCGTTCTCAAGTTATAGTAGCAACGGGCGGCCGGCTGGACAGAATCAAATCTGAACAACTCAAATTCTTCATCAGTGAGTTGAAACTAGTCTTTTGAGACCATTTTCGGCGAAAAATTCGAAAATTACAGGCATTTGGGCAAAATGATAACGCGATGTTCCCCAGAACATACGCGCAAAAAGAATAAACGAAAAGCCTTATCTTTGAATTCACTCTGTATTCGATACTTACTCAAACTAAGAGCAAATTGTTGTAGTTGTGAGAAATGCTCAAATGGACCATGATGATTTACCTAAGTAGGTATAGAAATGTTATTCAGTAGGCTGACAACTCGAACATATAATTTATGGTCTTTATCGGGATTTCATAACTAAGAACATATTAGCGCTCAACCGAAATAATCAATTTTCCGAATCAGTAAAATTTAAGATACGACTTGTTAATGGCCCCAACTAAAAGAGCAGCCCTAATATTTCCGAGTGACAAATTGCCACTAAATTGACATTTTGAATTGGACCCTTGTCTAGGGTTACCAGATGAAAATTTGATGAGTACGGGCAATAAAACTGTATACCGAAATTCTTGTTGAAAAAAATTATAAATGATTACCAATAAATCAACAAAACAGAGTTTCCACAACTATGGAAGAGAAAAGTGTAAACAATTTCTCCATGTTAAAGTTTCGTATTCTGTTTCCGAGAAATAAATTCTTGCTTCCATGGCATTATACTTAATTAATATTTTCATATAAAAGTTGCAATTGGGAACTTCCAAAACTCTGGTGGCGGGATTCGGAACTAACCACGCTAGTAATAAATGTAAACAATCTCGTGTTGGACAGGTCAGTCGACGAAGTTTGGCCGAAATTTTCATGGAAAATTTAAATTATAATTGACTTGAGATCATTTACTACGTTTACATGCATCCTCTCGAACCGTTTTAAGCCAATGCGTATTCCGTAATGCGCATTGAAAACGCATGTAAACGTTTTTTCAATTCGAATTGACTACTCAAATGCGAATTAGTAAATGCGATTTGAAAAGGTGGATTGAGTTTTCCCAAACCGATTTTTTGTGCATGTATACACCAAATACGCATTGAGAGTAGTTTTAAGAGAAACAAATTTCAGAATTACCAACACCAAATTTATTAGTTCGACAAATCTGATAATCTAACGAACCTGCTTTGGGGTTACGTTAATCGTAATTCCTAAGCTGGAAGATCGAAATAAATCTCTTGAGATAAAAATGATATAATATATTGTTCGAGGTAACTTTTTCTATTATCTTTAATCATTTTCTGCCAATTTTCTGGATTCATTTTCACGATTTGCTCTTTCAATCACTTGTAACCACCCAGAAAAGGTTAATTCCTTGCGAAATTATGGTGTTCTTCATCATTTTTTAAGATATTTAAAATGATTTTCTTTTCTTAATTTCCATTTTTAATTTTTTTCAATCTTCCCATGTTGGCTACGCGAGCTTAGAATAAAGCCGAATTACAGAAAACTAGTTTCAGATAAGGCATGTAAACTCTCAAACCATATTTCATCTAATTCGCATCAAAACATGCGCATTGGTTCAAAACGGATCGAGAAGGTGCATGTAAACGTAGTAATTGTTGGATTACTTTGTGATATATATTCAAATATTGATCATTATATAACTAATTTTATGGCACTTGATTGATATAAAGACTACAACCAGTAAGTATATTCATATATGTTTGTCAAACTTAGATTATATTTAAAAGTTCTTTCAGTTACTATTTGCGAATGATTAAGAAGGGACTCAGTTGATTAGAATTTCTGGAGTACATAGGAGCTTCAACTTCTAATTCTAGAGTCCTTGTAGAAGGAGAAGAGGTTCTAAATGTAGATCATGTAATCGTGTGTGACAAAACAAATTGTGGTCCCAGTTTTATAGACATTTGTTCTTTATGTTTACAAAGTAGTGCCCTTAATTCAGTACCACATAAAATTGATGGCCCATTAATGTGGAGAATGGTAAACTTAAAATAGAAGGTATGGTATAGTCTTGTAAAGTCAGAGCACGGAGGAGGTGTAAACATATTACTGATGTACCTATTAATTAAAGTTCAGGTGCATGATGTTCTAGTTTATTTATGAGAATATAGTGTCACATTGAACCAGATAAAGCTTTTGAAAAACAGTTACCAATAATTGAAATGATTTTTTCAAAATATGATACATATATTATGTGATAGAATTATTAACAATAAGTGTAATGTTTGAGGTATAATAAAGATTATCTGGATGTAGTTCCAGGTTAAGTACTCTTCGGTCTATAGTTATCCTTCTAACGCATTTCCAATATTTATATTTGGTTTTCCGGAGGTAAGAAGTGAAAACTCAAACCTATACAATTTGGTATTTTTTTCGCCCATGAATTGCATTGAGGCACACAACAATAGTCGTATCTGGTCGAAGACATATTAGGCAGGATAATATTCACTATTTCAACTGGAATTTTTCTTTCAAACAAAAGTTTATTGACGAATACTGAACAATTTAACTCGAACACGTGGATCATTACTAGCTTGGTTAGTTGCCGAATCCCGCCACCAGAGTCTTGGAAGTTCCCAATGGTCTCAACAGTTCAATAAAGAACATACTTTGGGTAATTGTCTCATGGTCCAATTGGCTGAAATTTTATTATGTTGTAGTGGAATGGTCCGTTAAATAAAATGTGAGTTTAAATGGTTTTGTATGATTATTTCCTGAGTATAAGCGGCCAAAGTTCGTAGAAACGTTGTATTGGGGTAGGATTTACAGAGAAATAGTTATTTATGTATCAATGGAGTTATGAGGATGTTAACTACAGAGGGCAACAGATTGCAATCCCGAGGGACGTGAGTCCCGAGGAATTGTTGAGTTGCCCGAGGTTGATAACATCCAAAACTCATACATCTACTGAACTCACACAAGGCTGCTCAAATCTCCAACAATATATATCCGATCGGGTTCAAACTTGGAACTTTGCAGTAGAAGTAGGTTGTAAAGGCTCTCGCAATTTCAGCGATGTAGGACGAATAGTTACTGATATATAGAATTTTTTTCAATAATTTTCAATGATATTTAAAAAAAATCTAGTGATACGATCTTCACGAAATTTTGCAAGAATTTTCGCGTTAGCATTCTACAACTAATAACGTTGTTTGAATTTAATTGGTTTTGTAATTTTTGAGTTATTGAGGAAATAACAACCAAATCTCAGATGGATATAACTCGGAAACCGTTTGGATGATTATGCCTTTAAACAAACTCAAATGTTACTTTTCGATGCACAATCTAACCTGAAAATTTCAAGTCGCTATCTCTTTCTGTTCTCAGGTTATCGTGATATAAAAAATATTATTCAATAATTTTTTTAAAATTTTCTAGTTATTCGATTCTCACAAAAGTTCACAAGAGTGCTTAGGTTTATATTCTACGACTATTCACCGAGTTTTAATTCGATCGGATTTATATTGGTTGAAAACAAAATTATTACTCAGAAACCATTGGGCCGATTATGTCCATTAACGAACTTGTCCGTCATATTGGATACGCCAGCTACCCTGAAAATTTCAAGTTGCTAGCTCTTTCCGTTCTCAAGTTATCGTGGCCGGACAGGATCAAATTTGACCTCGAATTCTTCATCGGGGAGTCGAACCCAATCGTATATGACCATTTTCGACAAAAAATTCGAAAATTACACATATTTGGCAAAATGATAACGCGAAGTTTCACAGAACATACGCGCAAAAAGTGGGAAAGCTCTGTTGGCAGGGGTTTTGGCGCTCTTGTCAAACTTTTACAAATCATATCTCCGAAAGTATTGGTTTCTCAGAGGTAGGTTTCACGAAGCTTCGTGGATTCAATTCAGTGGTGGAAATTGACATAAAATCACACTGATTTGGCAATTAAGAGCTGTAAAAGCTTTGTGAAACCCCCCGTAAGAGTTGGGAATTATATCAGTGGATTCTTCTGATAGAACTGCATCATAAAAAAATAAATTCAAAACGAGGTCTGTGAATCACTTCATATGTAGTGAGTCTATTTTCGTAAATTTCACGAAAATATCGATCACGGAGAGAAAAAAAAGGTTCAGAGGGTTTGGCGTCTAAATGAGCAAAGCTTTAAAAAAGCTATAAAAGTGACAGTTTTTCCGGGAATTCCAAGAATCATGAAGTTTCTCTGACAAGTTATAATGTCGAATTCGGAAGAGTCTATACCTAATTTATTTGAAAATGATCCAACTACGAAGAAGAAAAACGTGGGAAAGCTCTCTGGCGCTCTTGTTCAAACTTTGACAAATCATATTTCCGAAAGTATTGGTTTCTCAGAGTCGGGAATGATATCAATGGATTCTTATGAAAGAAGTGTGTCATAAAAGAAAATAAAGTGTAATTTAAAAAAAACAACAGTGCAAAAAATTATTAATCCGAAACACCAGGGCCGATTCTACCCAATAATGAACTTATCCGAGATATTCATTTCTCAAATCTACTCTGAAAATAATATTATATCAATTGAAACTTGGCCAATATTCTAGTTTTGTTTTTACTGGAGATATTCTGAACCCAATTTGATTAACTTACCGAAGTACCGAAGGGTCTTTATAAATGATTGTAACATCGCAGTTGGCATGTATAAACAAAGATTATGAAATTCATAGATACAAATACGGAGGAATTCATTATTGAAATTTTGAAAAATCATGTATTAGCTTGTTAGAGTTAAAAATGATTTCAATGGATTCTTATGATGAAACTTCATCTTAAAAAAAATGAATTTGAAGTAACGAACTTAACCGAGATATTTATCTCCCAAACCTACTCTGAAAATTTCAACTCTCTAGCTCATTCCGTTCGACAGTTATCGTGTTAACGGTGGGCTGGCCGGACAGAATCAATTTTGACAACGGATTCTTGATCAGTGAGTCGAACCAAATCGTTTAAGATTATTTTCATCCAAAAATTCAAAACTTACACCTGGGCAAATTGATTAGCACTTTGTTCCGAGGAACAAGAACGCCAAAAAATAGTTGAATGATATTACAATCAGCAGATATTGTTGACGTTATTGTTTTCTCTCGTATAGGAACAAACATGAACAGAAATGTTAAATTTGAGAGTTATTACGAAATTTATGCCGAAAATCCTTAAAGAATGTATTTGTACGTATTATGTTAAATATAAGTGAAGGTTTATAGTTAATTATATTTTATTTTTAGATATGGTAGAAATTGAACGTGAAAACGTGGAAAATATTCCCATTTGAAGTCTTCTTCTCTTGATAATATATCGGATCTATAGTAACCATGTTATTTTTATTTTTTTTTTCTGTATGTAGAATAGTTTTTTTTCCTTTTTGTGGTTTTGAAGTTATAAATGTATACAATTGTAAATTGGCTTTGCCGTTTATATTAAATAGATAAGTGAATAAATACATTTCAGTAGTGTACGATGTTACAAATCAGTGAAATAAATTGTTCATTACATTAACGAGCGAGCTGAAGCGTCTGATCGCACTTCAGTGGTTTTATAATTCTTATTTTACTCGATTATGAAAATCTACGAACTTCGAAACGTAAGTTGTGCACATTTAAGGGGACTAACAAACATTCTTTCCATGTTCAATCAATAGATTTATAAAATTTGAGGAAATAATGAACCAAAAGATTTCGAATATCAAGAATATTACCAGATCTTCAGTACCTACCTATATCAAATATGGTATAGTCCGTAATGTGGACCCAGTAGGTTTTGAAAATTAAAATTTATGAAATTATTTCAATGGTTAAGCAAAAATATCGCTTTATTACTCAAAAGGTATGGCCAGATAAGGAAAGGTACAGTGATGGTCAGATTACGCTAATTGCCAATAGGGATTAATGTTCGAAGGGACCCAAATTTCGAGGTAAAATTGATTTATTTGCAGAAAACTATTTAGGTATAGGAAATATTTATTGGTCGTAAATCTTACGATGGCTAATTTCGAGGTGTCAGCATGAAATTATTTTATCGCAGGAAATAAATTACATAATCATTAAAGGATACTGTGGGAGGTATACTCATTATTGAAAGGTTTTTTTCTAAAAATAAAAATTAATTATTTTGTGATTTGCTTCTGCGTAAAAAACACAAGATATTTGTCAGAAGCAATCAATTGAACAATGTTGCCTAACAAATAACAACGAAACAACATCAACGAAGAAACAACTATATCGTAACGTTTCGGAGTCTATATCAGACTCCTTCGTCAGACGCTTAATGAAAATCTTTATAATTATTTTGTTGATAGAAGCATTCACACTCACTCCAAATGGGGAGACTTGATTCCATAATATTCATGTTTTGTCAATAGAAAATTCAGACGTTGTAAAAAATATTTTTCAGCGGAAATATAATAATTTGGATTATATACTAGGTAGGTATATTACCTACATTATGTCTTCAATTTTTGGTTTAATGAGTATGTATATATTTGTTGATTTAATTTCGACTCGTTATTCATAGGAAGTTTTTGAGACATAATATATTTAGAATAAACTATATCGTATTTATAAATTGATACAAAAGATTTTAGGACGTGAAACTTCGTCGAAAATTAAAGGGGGCCCTTCCATACAATTTTTTGTTCTAAGCCCCTTCCCCTCCAAGTTACTGCCCTTTGGAATTGGGAAAACCCACTGGACATTACAAACATTTGAACAATAAAAATATTTTACATCGGGCTTCTTCATATTAAATAATATGAATACATTTAACAGCAGCCTACTTAATATTTTCAACAAATTATAATGTCTGTGAATGTATGTGAAGGTAGTCTGGTTAATATTTTATTATTTTGTAGTCAAACTAACAATTTTAGGAGAAACCAAATCTTCACTGACGTGAAGTCTATTTATGTATATTGTCTATTTACGCCTCATACAAACTCGATCAAGCTGAAATATTATGTACACGATTGTAAAATGGCAGTCCGAAGTTATGTACGGAATTATAGCGGATTCGGATGGATAGTTTCGGAAATATAAAATATTTTCAGATTTTTTTTTCTGGGGATACGATATTCACCAAATTTCGCAAAAATTAGTGCGTCGGCTTCTACAAGTAATTACCAAGTTTTAATTGGATCGGATTTGTAGTTTTTTTTTAACGTAGCCGTCACATTAGGATGTGCAACCTACCCTGAAAATTTCAAGTCACTATCTCTTTCCGATCGTAGGTTATCGTGGCAACAGCCGGCTGGACAGAATCCAATTTGACCTCGAATTCTTCATCAGTGAGTGGAACCTAATCGTTTGAGACCGTTTTCGACCATAAAATTCGAAAAATACAGACATTTGCGCAAAATGAGAGCACGATATTCCTTAGAACATGCGCTAAAGAATCATCATTGGGCATTATTGAACCCCTCTTCTTAAATATATTTTTCAATTTAAAAAATGTTGGACCATCAAGAAAGTATGATCCAAAATATAGTAGGGATTGATTCATCCCCCTTCTAACGAAATTTCGTAATTGAAAACACTGTCAAAAAGTGACATTTAATTAGCTTTAGCTGACTGTCAAATTTCATTCTTCTTACTTGTTCCATATACAGGGTGTCCCGTAAATAGGAGATCATGGGAATGTCGGTGATAGAAGGTGTTATTATAAGAACGGAACAATCAATTTTATTCTCCTAGGCCCAATGGTTTCAGAGATATGATTTTTTCAAAATTTCAACCAATTTTCGTTACTTTCCATGGAAAATCAATCATTTTTATGAGATGTTATCATTTTTTTTGCAATTTTTCTGGCTAGGATATTTAAGCGAGCACTAGTCTTTATAATCACAATGTTATTTATGAGATATAAATAGCGGCCCAAAATTTAAAGACATAAACTTGTCCATGTTTAAAATAACAAAATATGGCAAGTGATTTTTGAATCAATACTGGTGTACAAAAAGTCTGAGTAAACCTTGTGGAACATTAATCTAAAAACATCTGCGTTTTATACAGATTCTAAAAACGTAAAATTCGTAAGCGTTAATTGGGTAAAAGTTCAAAAAATACCCTATTTATTGTAATACCTCTACATTCACAGCAATACTAACTATTGAAACAATCACTTAGTATTTTTCCCAAGTCTCTCTTATATTCGAATTTTAAGCCGAAACGTTCCCTAAGGACTGGGTTAGAGGCGTTGATGAACAATTTGTGGACCCAACAAATTCTGTAAGGCCGACCAACTGGAAACGAACACAATAACATTCAGAGGAAAAAACTTGAAGACTAAATTTTGACGATAGGTTTGGAACAATAATACGTCGGTCCAGTTGTTGTGGGGTTATTGACGTTTATTTTTCCTATTTTTTTAAAGCAACAATTTGATCGAATTGAAATTTATTAATTGGAAGAAGAATAATCAATAATTACAAATCTAGTAATAATTATCATACCTCATTTATTAAGTTTTTTCATTCGAGTAAATACTCAAAATGCTTTCCTCTTGCTCTTATGCATAACCTAAATCTTCTCAAAAAATTTCTCTTTAAATTTCGAGAGGGCCTTCAATTATTCTTCACTTCGGAAACGCTTTGTAATGTTTGTCTCAATCGTTCTTCATTATCACTGATAGTTTCATAGACTGCCTCCTATAAATATCCCTAAAGAAAATAAGCCAATGGATTGAGATCCGGCGAACGTGGTGGCCATGCAATTGTACCACCATGCCCTATCAATCGATCCGGGTAAGTTGTGTTCAAAAATTGGGTCATCTGTTGTGAAAAGTGAGCTGGAGCACCGTCGTGCTGTAGCCACATCCTTTCACGTACATTTTGTGTTATTTCAAGTAGTAAGTTCTCAAGTTCGTCATTTTGCGATAGAAGTAGTTGAAAAATATTTTAATCATAGGCACAAGCACGAATTCGAGCGTAGGTTGAAAAAAAAAAAGCACGTGAAGTCAGTACTCTTGGGCGCGCGTGTTCACGGTGGCTAATTTGAATTGAGTGATGAGTACTTCAAGCTCAGTGAATTGAGCGAGCCGGAGATCTACCCAAGGGATAGTGGACACCATTCACTGTCGATTCAAAAATTAACAGTGCTGTATCTAAGCTTCCGTAAGGATAGAGTAACACTGTTGAAAAAAAACACAACTGACTCTCCTTAGTCGCACAAGCTTCTAGAAGATTCTGGGGGATCTCCTTGGGAAAGACTTGGCAGGGTCAGTATAATCATAATCATGTATATAGCACGCGCGCCAAAGCAGATTGACCCCACGTCACCACACGCGCGCCAAAGGGTATTGACTTCACGTAAGTGCTTTTTTTTTTTCAAGTTCCTTTAACATGTATGGCTATCAATACAGTTTGGCTGTTAGCTTAACCGTAGATCGAAAAAAAAATGCGGTTATGGGACCTCCTTAAGGAACGCAATTGCCTCTTCTCCAAATCCGAACGTAATTTGATATAGATCTACCGAATATACACTGCGCAAAAAAATTAACGCACATTCTGAAAATCTCAATTTTAATGAAAGTTAACTCTACATTGACTTTATAACTTATTTTTTATGTTCTCTCGGGAAGGTTTTGAACGAAACAAGACACATTAAATGGAAGAAAAATTCAGGATTTCACCGAGTCTTATGTGAAAGAAGAGAAATAAACTATTTTCAAAATACTGGAATACTGGAATGCTGATAAGTGATTTAATAGTTGGTATTTCCACCCCTTGCGTTAATTACAGCTCGGCAACGACGGTTCATACTCAAAATGAGTGATCTTAAAATTTTCTGATCTAATCCTTCCCAGATTTCTCTGAGTTGGATTCCTAAGTCATTAAGAGTAGCTGGATTATTTTCTGAACTTCTCAGCCTTCTATTGAGGTTGTCCCAAACCTGCTCAATCGGATTGAGATCTGGACTTCTTGCTGGCCATTCCATTCGAGAGACTTCAACCTCATCAAGGTACTCCTGAACGATGCGCACGATGGGGTCTGGCATTATCGTCCATAAAAATGGAATTTTCACCAATGTATGGGGCAAATGGCACTACATGCTCTTCAAGAATATTCCTTATATAGGTACCTATCAGCATTCATAGCTCCATTATCAACGACCACTAGGTCTGAGCGAGCAGTCAAAGATATTCCACCCCATACCATAATCGATCCTCCCCCGAAACCAGTAGTATTCAGGAAATTGCACTGAGCATATCTTTCATGTGGACGTCTGTATCAGGGATGTTGCGAATATTCGCATCCGCATCCGCAAATGCGGAACTTCCGCATAGATTTAGACATCTGCATCTGCATCCGCATCCGCATTAATCAATGCGGAGGTTCATGCGGATGCGAATATCATGCAAGTAGCGCTAGCGACAAGAAAGTATTTGGGCGGGTCCTACTGTTTATTAAGTATAATGCTCCTATTTTTAATTTCACTTACTAATATAAGAACCAGTAGGTGTTTAATATAAAATTGGTTCAAGCACTGACGTGAAGTCAGAAGCTTTTGCGCGTATATTCTCTTGTCCATTCTCCTTTATTGGACACCCTTAATCGAATTCACCATGGTAAATTCGATTAAGAGTATCTAATAAAGGAGAATGGACAAGAGAACATACTCGCTAAAGATTCTGACTTCACGTCAGTGCTTGAACAATTTTTTCAATTATTGTTTACAAATTTTCTAGTACTCTGATCCTACCGAAATTTTGCAAGAATTTTTGCGTTGGCATTCTACAACTAAATGTCGGATTTGTATTTTTTGAGTTATTGAGGAAATAACAACCAAATTTCAGATTGATATAACTCCAAAACACTTTGGCCGATTATGCGAGTTAACGATCTTAAAAAATGTCGTATTCAGATGCGTAATCTACCCTGAAAACTGCAAGTCGCTATTTCTTTTCGTTCTCAAGGAATCATGAGATAAATAATATTTTTTCGTAATTTTTTAAAAATTTTCCAGGGGTACGGTCCCTACAATTTGACACACGTCTTCATGTCGATATTCTACAACTAGTTACCAAGCTTCAATTCGATCGAGTCTATATTTTTTGAGCTATCGAGGAAATAATATTCCAGATGGGTATAACTCCGAAACTGTTGGACCGATTATGGCCAACAGCGAACTTAACTCTTCCATTCAGATGTGCAACCTATCCTGAAAATTGGTCCCTATCTCCTTTCGTTCGAGAGTTGTCGAGGCAACGCTCACCCATCCAGCTACTGAACTCACACAAGGCTGCTCGGATCTCCAACAATATAGATCCGATCATGTTCAAACTTGGAACTTGGTAGTAGAGTTAGGTTCTGAAGCCTCACGCAATTTCAGCGATATCGAACAAATAGTTTCTGATATATAGAATTTTTTCAATAATTTTCTATGATTTTTTAAAAATTTTCTAGTTATACGATCCTCACAAAATTTTGAAGAAAGAATTTTCGCGTTGCCATTCTACAACTAATAACCATGTTTGAATTGGATCAATTTTGTATTTTTCGAGTTATTGAGGAAATATCAACCAAATTTCAGATGGTTATAACTCCAAAACTGTTTTGCCGATTATGCCCTTAAACGAATTCAAATGGTGCATTAAGATTCTCAACCTTACTTGAAAATTTCAAGTCGATAACTCTTTCCGTTATTAGGTTATCGTGACGTAAATAATATTTTTTAATAAATTTTTTAAAATTTTCTAGCAATACGATGTTCACAAAATTTCACAAACGTCCATAGGTTTTTTTTCTACAACTACTCACCAAGTTTCAATTCGATCGGATTAGTATTGGTCGTAGACAAAATTATTACTCGGAAACCGGTGGCCGATTATACCCATTAACGAACTTGTCCGTCCTATTGGAATGCGCCACCTACCCTGAAAATTTCAAGTCGCTACCTTTTTCCGTTCTCAAGTTATCGTGGCAACGGCAGGCCGGCCGGAATAATATTTTACCTCGAATTCTTGATCAGGGAGTCAAACTCAATCCTGTGAGACCATTTCCGGCGAAAAATTCGAGAATTACAAACATTTGGGCAAAATGATAACGCGATGTTCCCCAGAACATACGCGTAAAAATAGATAATTATGTTTGATTTGATTACAATAAAAATGTTAATAATTAAGTTATCATTGTTTTAATTCTTCATTAATAGACTTTATTTACATAATATCATAAACATCCGCATCCGCATCCGCATCCGCGGATGTGAGCTTTCAAAACTCCGCATCCGCATCCGCATCCGCGGATGTGAAAAAATCGACATCCGCAACATCCCTGGTCTGTATACAAGGGAACGTCGATCACAATGGTAGAGGTAGAATCTAGACTCATCTGTGAAGAGAACTCTTTCCCAATCAGCCTCTTCCCAATGGATATGCTCTCTCGCAAAATCCAAACGCGCCCTTCGATGGGCTGGGGTAAGAGCTGGGCCTCTTGCCGCGACACGAGGCCTTAAATCATATTCTCTGAGGCGATTTCTTATTGTCTGTGTGCTAATTTGCACTCCATGAGTTTGCTCAAGCTGATTTTGAAGGAGGCGAGTGGTTGCAAACCGTTGTCTCAACGAAGAAACTCTCAAGTAACGTTCTTGAATGGCAGTTGTTACCCGTGGTCTACCCTGTCCTGGTATTCGGACATTCATACCTGTCTCCCTGAATCGCTGCAACATTCTGGACACACTTGTATGGGAAACTACAAACCTTTCTGCAATTCTTGTGTATGTCCACCCTTCTTCTCGCAAAACTACCGCTTGGGCACATTCCTCTTGGGTCAAATTGCGTTTTTCGCGTTGCATAGCGATCGAGTGTAGAAAATCAAACGAAAGGAAAACTATTGATCACTAAAATTGATCGAGAACAACTGATTTCAGAATGGAGCCAATATATTCAAAATCTGATAATCTCATCTTTTTTTATTCCTGCTGGGAAAAAAACATCTGTATTGAAGGAAAACGTTGAAAGTGGATAACATATGCATGCATAATTCTGATAAATTCTGATAGTTATTTATAAATTCGCCCCAGGGCCACGATACATACATTTCAACTCGGAAACAACGTTATTTCCCCGAAACTGACTTGTCCGTGCACAGAATTGGCATGAAATTTCTCTTGAAATCTTAAAATGACGGCTCAGTACCAAATCGATCACCGCTAGACCCAAACCACTCCCAACATAAGCCATACAATCCAAACGTCTCCTCTGCGCATACGCAATCTACTCGTGGCTTAAAGTCCCCTGAAAATAACAGTTCACACAAAATTCTGATTCTTTAACACCATTGGTTCCGGGAATATCACTGCTCCAATCCACGCATGCGCAGATACTTCCAAAGGGGTTCGATGGAGGAATAGCATTCTGCACCTCAAATCCCAAAATCCTCTCAGACGAAAACTCCAGCAGTTAACTCACTTATGCTCATGCACATAACGAAAAATGCCCGCAAGAGCAATTTCAAAATTAGCCCCAGGGCCACAGTATGCACACTTCAACTCGGAAACAACGCTATTTCTCCCAAACTGACTTATGTCCGTGCACTGAATTGACATGAATATTCTTTTAAAACTTCACAATATCGGCTCATTACTCCCAACATAACCCATACAACCCAAAAACAGTAACTTCTATTCTGCGCATGCGCAATCTACTCGCGGCTGCAAGTCCTCCCAAAATCACACACCTTACAAAAAACTCCGATTCTCCAACACTAGTGGTTCAGGAGATATCGCATCTTTAATCCACGCATACGCAGACCCTCACCAGGGGATTCTATGGAGGAATAGCATCCGCCACCCCAAATCCCCAATCCTCTCTGACGAAAACACCAGCGGTTAAATAGCTGATGGTCTGCTCATGTGCATAACGAAAAATGCCCGTAAGGGGTAACATCAATTTCAAAATTAGCCCCAGGACCACGGTACGGACACTTTAACTCAAAAACAACGCTACATCCCCCAAACCTACTTGTCCTTGCACTGAATTGCCATGAATATTCTTTCAAAACCTCACAATATCGGCTCAGTACTCCCAACATAACCCATACAACCCAAAAACAGTCACTTCTCTTCTGTGCATGCGCAATCTACTCGCAGCTGCAAGTCCTCCCAAAATCACACACTACAAAAAACTCCGATTCTCCAACCCTAGTAGTTCAGGAGACATCGCATCTTTAATCCACGCATGCGCAGACCCTCACCAGGGGATTCTATGGAGGAATAGCATCCGCAAGCCCAAAACCCCAATCCTCTCTGAGGAAAACACCACCAGTTAAATCACTGATGGTCTGCTCATGCGCATAACGAAAAATGCCTGTAAGGGGTAACATCAATTTCAAAATTAGCCCCAGGACCACAATACGGACACTTCAACTCGGAAACAACGCTACATCTCCCAAACTGACTGGTCCTTGCACTGAATTGCCTTGAGTATTCTTTAAAAACCTCACAATATCGACTCAGCACTCCCAACATAACCCATCCAACCCAAAAACAGTCACTTCTCTTCTGCTCATGCGCAATCTACTCGCGGCTAAAAGTCCTCTCAAAATCACACATCTTACAAAAAACTCCGATTCTCCAACACTAGTGGTTCGGGAGATATCGCATCTTTAATCCACGCATGCGCAGACCCTCATCTGGGATCTGGATTCTATGGAGGAATAGCATCCGCCACCCCAATCCTCTCTGACGAAAACTACAGCAGTTAAATGACTTCTCATCTGCGCATGCGCATAACGGAAAATGCCTGGAAAGGGCAGCATGAACCTCAAAAATAATAGGTTTCGGCATTTCAAGCAAAGTATTCCGCAAAATAGTAGTAATTTTTTTATTTTTTTCATGTCATGTGATCTTCACGAAATTTTGCAAATTGTTTGCTTTGGTCTTTTGCATCTAACTACTGAGTTTCAATTTAATCAGATCAGTATTTTTCGAATTATCGTGAAAACAAAATTTTAAAATTTTTGAAATTTTTTTTGCCACTTTAGGGCCGTCCGGTCAGTACAAAACTTCGCAGGCATATAAAGGTCATGATTCTACAATTTGATGCCAAATTTCAGAAAGATCGAGTGATCGGTTCCGGAAATATTCATAAAAAACATTTTGACTAAAAACGGCCTTAACTCCGAAACCGCCCAGTCGATTTTGCCCGTTAACGAAATTTACCGAGATATTTACGCTAAAAAACTGCCCTGCAAATTACAACGCTCTAAGTCGTTCCGTTCGAGAGTTATCGTGCTAACGGCCGGCCGGACTGGACGGACAGAATTTAATTTGACCTCGAATTCTTCATCAGGGAGTCGAACCCAATCGTTTGAGACCATTTTCGAAAAATACAGACATTGTGACGAAATGATAGCACGCTGTTCCTTGCGGAGCACGCGCGCAAAAATGAAATTAGTGGTAGAAATAACAGTTGAAAACAAGTTGACAACTAGGAACGAAGACCAACAATGTGAAATGATAAAAAAAAGCACTGACGTGATGTCAGTACTCTTTGGCGCGCGTGTTCACGGTGGCTAAGAGTACTGACTTCACGTCAGTGCTTTTTTTTTTCTTTCAAGTTCCTTTAACAAATATAGGTATCGATACAGTTTGGCTGTTAATTTTACCGTAGATCGAAAAAAATTGCGGTTATGGGACCTCCGTTAGGAACGCATTTGCCTCTTCTCCAAATCCGACCGTATTTTAATATAGATCTACCGAATATAGTTATTTATAAATTCTTCTAAGGGCCACCAAACAGACATTTCAACTCTTAAACAACGCTTTTTCCCCCGAACTGACTTGTGTCCGTGCACTGAATTGACATGAATATTCTTTTAAAACCTCACAATATCGGCTCATTACTCCCAATATAACCCATACAACCCAAAAACAGTCACTTCTCGTCTGCGCATGCGCAACATACTCGTGGTTGCAAGTCCTCCCAAAATTACACACCTCACAAGTAACCGATTCTCCAACACTGGTGGTTCAGGGAATATCGCTTCTTGAATCCACGCATGCGCAGACCCTCACCAGGGGATTCTATGAAGGAATAACATCTGCCACCCCAAAACCCCAATCTTCTTTGACGAAAATACCAGCAGTTAAATCACTGATGGTCTGCTCATGCGCATAACGAAAAATGCCCGTAAGGGGTAACATCGATTTGAAAATTATCCCCAGGGCCACGGTATGGACACTTTAACTCGGAAACAACGCTACATTCCCCAAACTGACTTATCCGTACACTAAATTGCCATGAATATCCTTTTAAAACCTCACAATATTGGTTCAGCACTCCCGACATAACCCGTACAACCCAAAAACAGTCACTTCTCTTCTGCGCATGCGCAATCTATTTGCAGCTGAAAGTCCTCCCAAAATCACACACCTTACAAAAAACTCCGATTCTCCAACACTAGTGGTTCAGGAGATATCGTATCTTGAATCCACGCATGCGCAGACCCTCATCAGGGGATTCTATGGAGGAATAGCATCCGCCACCCCAAAACCCCAATCCTCTCTGACGAAAACACCACCAGATAAATCACTGATGGTCTGCTCATGCGCATAACGAAAAATGCCTGTAAGGGGTAACATCAATTTCCAAATTAGCCCCAGGGCCACGGTTCGGAAACTTCAACTCGGAAACAACGCTGCATCCGCCAAACTGACTTGTCCTTGCACTGAATTGCCATGAATAATCTTTTAAAACCTCACAATAGCGGCTCAGCACTCCCAACATAACACATACATCCCAAAAACAGTAACTTCTCTTCTGCGCATGCGCATTCTACTCGCGGCTAAAAGTCCTCTCAAAATCACACAAAAACTCCGATTCTCCAATGCTAGTGGTTCGGGAGATATCGCAACTTTAATCCACGCATGCGCAGACCCTCATCAAGGATCTGGATTCTATAGAGGAATAGCATCCGCCACCCCAAAACCCCAATCCTCTCTGACGAAAACTACAGCAGTTAAATGACTTCTCATCTGAGCATGCGCAATACGAAAAATGCCGGAAACGGGCGGCATGAACCTCAAAAACATAGGTTTCGGCATTAAAAGCAAAGTATTCCGCAAAATAGTAGTAATTCAACGGTTTTTTTCTTGGTTTTCTCTCCCAAACTCTGAAAAATATCTATAAAATAAAAATTAATTATTTTGTGATTTGCTTCTGCGTAAGAAACACAGGATATTTGTCAGAAGCAATCAATTGAACAATGTTGCCTAACAAACAACAACGAAAAAACATCAACGAAGAAACAACTATATCGTAACGTTTCGGAGTCTATATCAGACTCCTTCTTCAGACGCTCAATGAAAATCGTGAGAATTATTTTGTTGATAGTTATTTGGTGAAATTCAAGTATTGTCACATTGACAGTATTTAAAAATCATAGCTAACATAGTTTTACTTCGCATAGAAATTTCCAAGTTCCAACTCCTTTTTCAATAAATTTAGCCAAATATGGTCAATACCAATTGAGCAATTTGCAAAATTGCATCCTCTGTTCAATAAAATACAAGTTGACTCCTTAAGTTATCTTTTCATAAAATCAGGTTCTGTCATTAGAATCTTTGTATTACTCCAATCCATCATGTGATCTCCTTGGATTGTACATACATGTTCTGCTATTTTTGATTTCTGTATGTCTCTATTTCTCAAGTTATTCTTATGCTCTGACTTTCTTACTTCTAGTGGTCTTGATGTTTCTCCTGTGTATGATTTACCACAAATACAAGGAATATTATATACACAGTTTTTTGATTTTTGTTTTTCATTTATGGGTTTTGTTTTCGTTAATAAAGACCTAAGATCATTCTGTGTTTTGAAGGTGGTTCTTACCGATTCTTCTAATTTTTTCAGAAAGGCCACGAACATAAGGGATCACATTCAACAGATTGGGTTGCTGTTCTTGTTGATTATTCTGTTGTACTTGTTGATTATTTTGTTGTTCTTGTTTATTTGTTTTTCTATCTAAATTCATGATACATGTATTTATGAATTGCCTCGGATATCCATTTTCTTCAAGAAATTTTTTGATGAAATCAATTTCATTATTTCGAATTTCAAGAGTAGAACAAATTAGGTTCGCTCTATCATAAAGTGTTTTAATAACGCCCCTTTTTACACTAAGCTGATGGTTTGAATAGAAATTTAAATATCTATTTGTATGTGGTTCGGATACTTAATTATCGAAACATCCAGAAAAGAAAGCTGATTATTTTTCTCTATTTCCAAAGTGAATTTTATTGTAGGTTCCTTTGAATTTATGAAATCGAAAAATTTGCCTAACTCTTCTCTACCATGTTGCCAAATTACAAATATATCGTCAACATATCGCCACCAAGCTTTTGGTTTCAACAAATATGTATCCACAAATTTTTCTTCAAAATTTTCCATGAATATATTACTCATGACAGGTGATAAAGGCGAACCCATTGCCATTCCAAAATTTTGTCGATAAAAAACATCTCCTAGTTGGAAATAGGTAGTATTCAAACAAACATCAAGCATTTCCATAATATCATTGGTATTAAATTTTGAATCTTTAATTATCGAGTCATCATTTTCTAATTTCGTTCGAACTATTTGAAGCGATTTATCGACAGGAACATTGGGGAATAAACTGACAACATCAAACCTCACTAGAATGTCATTTTGGTTTAAATTTGAATTTTGTAGTTTTTCAAGAAAGTGTTTGCTGTTCTTCAAAAAACTGTCTTTCTTTCCTGTTAATGGGTTTAAAAATTGAAGTAGATATTTCGCTAAATTTTGACATGGAGATCCAATAGAACTTACTATTGGTCTCAGTGGAATAAGAGGTTTGTGTATTTTTGGAAGACCATATAAATGTGGTGGTTTACTGTAAGATGGCATGAGTTCTTTTTTCTGTCTATACGTAAGGGTATTTGAATGCTTTGATAAAATCGTTTTGACTTTTCTTTCTGTTATAGAAGTGGGATCTTTATTGATTTTGGTATATTTGTTCTTATCATTAACAATATCCAAAAGTTTAGTATGATATTCATCTGAATAAAAATGACTGTAGCGTTTCCCTTGTCAGCCGGTAAGAAATTGATATTGTTATCTTTTTTAAGTGAGATTATAGCTTGTTTTTCCATATAACTTAGGTTTGAAGTTGTTTTGATAGGCTTCTCTAGTAACATTTTATTCAAAACTCTGAATTCGTTTGACTTTTCAAAAAGTCAAACGAAGTTTTTTGAAGAACAGCAAACACTTTCTTGAAAAACTACAAAATTCAAATTTAAACCAAAATGACATTCTAGTGAGCTTTGATGTTGTCAGTTTATTCCCCAATGTTCCTGTCGATAAATCGCTTCAAATAGTTCGAACGAAATTAGAAAATGATGACTCGATAATTAAAGATTCAAAATGTAATACCAATGATATTATGGAAATGCTTGATGTTTGTTTGAATACTACCTATTTCCAACTAGGAGATGTTTTTTATCGACAAAATTTTGGAATGGCAATGGGTTCGCCTTTATCACCTGTCATGAGTAATATATTCATGGAAAATTTTGAAGAAAAATTTGTGGATACATATTTGTTGAAACCAAAAGCTTGGTGGCGATATGTTGACGATTTATTTGTAATTTGGCAACATGGTAGAGAAGAGTTAGGCAAATTTTTCGATTTCATAAATTCAAAGGCACCTACAATAAAATTCACTTTGGAAATAGAGAAAAATAATCAGATTTCTTTTCTGGATGTTTCGATAATTAAGTATCCGAACCATTTCGAAACGAGTGTCTTCAGGAAGCAGACACATACAAATAGATATTTAAATTTCTATTCAAACCATCAGCTTAGTGTAAAAAGGGGTGTTATTAAAACACTTTATGATAGAGCGAACCTAATTTGTTCTACTCTTGAAATTCGAAATAATGAAATTGAATTCATCAAAAAATTTCTTGAAGAAAATGGATATCCGAGGCAATTCATAAATACATGTATCATGAATTTAGATAGAAAAACAAATAAACAAGAACAACAAAATAATCAACAAGTACAACAGAATAATCAACAAGAACAGCAACCCAATCTGTTGAATGTGATCCCTTATGTTCGTGGCCTTTCTGAAAAAATTAGAAGAATCGGTTCTAAGTTCAATATAAGAACCGCCTTCAAAACACAGAATGATCTTAGGTCTTTATTAACGAAAACAAAACCCATAAATGAAAAACAAAAATCAAAAAACTGTGTATATAATATTCCTTGTATTTGTGGTAAATCATACACAGGAGAAACATCAAGACCACTAGAAGTAAGAAAGTCAGAGCATAAGAATAACTTGAGAAATAGAGACATACAGAAATCAAAAATAGCAGAACATGTATGTACAATCCAAGGAGATCACCTGATGGATTGGAGTAATACAAAGATTCTAATGACAGAACCTGATTTTATGAAAAGGTAACTTAAGGAGTCAACTTGTATTTTATTGAACAGAGGATGCAATTTTGCAAATTGCTCAATTGGTATTGACCATATTTGGCTAAATTTATTGAAAAAGGAGTTGGAACTTGGACATTTCTATGCGAAGTAAAACTATGTTAGCTATGATTTTTAAAAACTGTCAATGTGACAATTCTTGAATTTCACCAAATAACTATCAACAAAATAATTCTCTCGATTTTCATTGAGCGTCTGAAGAAGGAGTCTGATATAGACTCCGAAACGTTACGATATATGTAGTTGTTTCTTCGTTGATGTTTTTTCGTTGTTGTTTGTTAGGCAACATTGTTCAATTGATTGCTTCTGACAAATATCCTGTGTTTCTTACGCAGAAGCAAATCACAAAATAATTAATTTTTATTTTATAGATATTTTTCAGAGTTTGGGAGAGAAAACCCAGAAAATAACCGTTGAATAATGAGTATACCTCCCACAGTATCCTTTAATGATTACTTAAAATAGTAGTAATTTTTTGACTTTTTTCATGTCACGTGATCTTCACGAAATTTTGCAAAAGTGTTTGCTTTGGTCTTCTGCATCTAACTACTGAGTTTCAATTTAATCAGATCAGTATTTTTCGAGTTATCGTAAAAACAAAATTTTTAAATTTTTGAATTTTTTTTTGCCACTTTAGGGCTATCCGTTCAACACAAAACTTCGCAGGCATATAAAGGTCATGATTCTACAATTTGATGCCAAATTTCAAAAAGATCGAGTAATCGGTTCCGGAAATATTCATAAAAAACGTTTTTACTAAAAACGGCCTTAACTCCGAAACCGCCAAGTCGATTTCGCCCGTTAACGAACTTGTCCGAGATATTTACGCTACAAAACTACCCTGCAAATTTCAACGCTCTAAGTCGTTCCGTTCGAGAGTTATCGTGCTAATGGCCGGCCGGCCGGACCGGACGGACAGAATTGAATTTGACCTCAAATTCTCCATCAAGGAATCGAACCCAATCTTTTGAGACCATTTTCGAAAAAAAAATCGAAAAATGCAGACATTGTGACGAAATGATAGCACGCTGTTCCTTGCGGAACACGCGCGCAAACAGAAAACAACAAGAAGTCCATATGACCCGAAAAAATAGCGAAAAATTTCTGGTGAACGTCTGTTTCAATCGTTGAATTTATTTTATTTATTTATTTATCGTATGGCTGCACATGACATAAAAAATATAATCGTTGAATTAGGAGTTATTTCAATAAACCAGGTGTTCTTCGAATATAAACAGAATGAATGTTGACGAATTTTACGTTTTTAGAATCTGTATGAATCGTAGATGTTTTTAAAATGATGTTCCACAAGGTTTCCTCGGACTTTTACACCAGTATGATTCAAAAAATCACTTGTCATGTTTTGTTATTTCAAACATGGACAAGTTAAGGTCTGTAAATTTTGGGCCACCATTCATATCACATAAATAAAATTTTTATTATAATGACGAATAGTCTCTTAAACATTCTAGCCAAAAACACACCTAAAAAATAATAACATCTCCTAAAAATTATTGATTTTGCATGGAAAGTAACGAAAATTGGTTAAAACTTTGAGAAAATCATATCTCTGAAACCATTGGGCCTAGGAAAATAAAATTGATTGTTTCGTATTTTTAATAACCCCCTCTATCACCGACATTCCCATGATCCTCATTTTACGGGACACTCTAGAAGATATTTAATAAAAACAAAATTTTTTCCCCAATTTCAAAGGTTCTTGAAATTTTTTTGAATTTAACATAATCAAGTTTGACGAATTACCCTGATTGATGTTTTTTCCCTGCAGGATTTCAAAAACCAAAATTGAATTACAATTATCAAGAAAAAGTTCGAACAACGTGTTACAAAAATATTACGTCTTGTCAGATGATTTTTTTTTGCATTTATTTACTGTGGAAAATTAAGGGTTGAAAAAAAATGTTCATAAATATAAAAAATTTAAATAAAAATTCCACAACCGCGCATACAAATGCCGCGGTTAAGTCCGTTAATGAATGGGCTTAATCGGACAAAAGATTTCGGAGTTGAAATTCTATTTTCCCCATAGCTCAAATAATACAGATCTGATCGAATTGAAGCTTGGTAGTTGTAGAATGCTGCCACTTCACTAGAAACTCTTTAACAAATTATTAAAAAGTATTCTGTTTCTCAGAAACTACCCGTCCGATATTGCTGAAATTTTTCGAAAGCCTTCAAAACCTAATTCTAGAGCAGTATGACTGGATGACCGTTCCCACGATAACTTAAATAAGATAAGATAACGAAAAGAGATAGTGAATTGCAATTTTCTGGGTAGCTTGTGCATTCGAATGTGACAGATGAGTTCGTTAATAGTCATAATCGGCATAACGGTTTCGGAGTTATACTCATCTGAAATTTTGTTGTTATTTCCTAAATTACTCAAAAATACGGATTCGATCTAATTTAAACTTGGTAATTAGTTGTATAATGCTAACGCGTAATTTTTTGCGAAATTTCGTGAATATCTATCCCTAGAAAAAAATTAAAATTTTTTTTCTTCAAAAATTTTATATTTCAGAATCCGCTGAAATTACGCGAATACCTTCGAGCCACCATTTTGAAATAGAGTAAAGAGTTTCAGCTCGATCGACTCTGGTTGAGACAATAGAATTTTTTTTTCATGAAACTTGCGAAACTAAGGAATTTATAATTGTACTATAACCTATACAGTGCTTCCCAACAACTCGGCACCAAGAGGAACTTTTCTTTTCTATCAATATTTCTGAATTTTATTTCCTGCATCAAAAATTATGAAAAATGATATAAAAGTCGGCCAACTGAGACTTCCGGTTTGAGCGCCAATCGCCATTTTCAAACAACAATGTCCTTTATCTCGGAAAATTCCAACTTTTTCTGCGAGTAGCTTCAAGTACACTTGTTTAAAATTACAATTAAGATTCATGTGCCAATTTTCAGGTCGGAAAACCATGAAAAATATATTTTCTTTTTTTGCTCATAACTCTTTTAAAAATCGAATAATTACCCAGCGGATTTTTATTGGGTGACTAAACGACATCAGTGTCAGCATGAATATGACTATAACTAGTAAATTTTGTTTGGACGCGTTTTTTCGACATTTGTTCGAATTTTCCCTGAAAAGTCGTTTTATTCTGGTGCAAAGTTGCTCCTATTCGTATTTTTGTCATTAAAATCTTTCAATTTCACATTCAATTCACATCCGAGAATCCCACGAACGCAATTCTTGATGCAAATTGCCAATTTATAGCTAGATTTTTGATTGAAATAGAATTTCGTCATGAATATCCATCGTTCAATTTCAACGCCAGTTAATTATTTTCGATGATCACAGATTTGTGAAAATTCGATCAAATGTCGAAAAACTAAGTTCAAACAGAATTGCCTATGATTTCCAAGCTGATACTAATATTGTCTAGTCACCAAAAAAAATTCCGTTCGGTAATTATTCAATTTATAAAAGAGTAATAAGCAAAAAAAGGGTAAAATATTTTTCCCTTTTTTCCGACCTGAATTTTTGCTCATTCGTCTAAATTTTATTTCCAATCAAGTTTACTTAGAGCGTTTCATACAATAAGTTCGAATTTTCCGAGATAGTTGACATTTTTTTTCAGAAATAACGATTTCCGCTGAGACCGGAAATCGCAGTTGGCCGAGTTTTATGCCATTTCTTATCATTTTTTATGCACCAATTTTTGTGAAAAATAAAATTCGGAAATATTAATATAAAAGAAAAGTCCATCTTGGTGCGGAGAAATTAGGGCTTCACAGGAGACGAGAGTAGGCGAGAGTATAAAAAATTTCGTCTCTCTCGCCAATTCCCAAAAAATTAAGTCTCGTTTGAGTATCGTTCTCGTTTCGTTATCAGTTGTCTCGTCTCGCTTATTTCTGAATAACGATAATAAATATTATAATATATAAACGAAATGGTATACCATAATGAATAATTTTGTAAAGCTATATTTATAACGCTCTTATACAAAAATATTTGTACATGTACATATTATTTTCAATTTTAAACACTGATAATTTCAATTTTTAAATTACTCGATGACCAAGAATTCGAACATAATCACGCTTGCAGCACATCATTTTTCAATGATGTACGTGATTTTGCCATGATCATACCTGGTGTGGAAAATAATCTTTCAACAGGTACGGATGTAACAATTAATAAATCATCGGCCATCTTGGAAAGTGTAGGAAGAACTTTTTCATCACTCTCCATCACTGTAAAATATTTTCATTCCTATTTGCTCTTTCTAACAGCAAATATTCTTCAAACTCAGCTTTCCAATATTTCGAAAGTTTTGTTGATGTTTTAATAGGCTATCGATGTCGATACATTTTTTAATAGAATTAAACAATTTGGTACAGTTTTCAAAGAATACCCTCCCAGTGAGGGTGTTCTTGGCTTATTCCTCATTACTCTTTTCGAAACATTGAATAGCTTCATTCATTTACCAGTTTTATTATACGTAGTTCCACAGATGTATACAATAATGGTTCACATCTTCACTACAAGGAGCACAAGAGAATAAATTTCTCCAGATGTTCAGATAGAGACGAAATTTTCAGAGCATTGGGATTAAGGGGCAATAAAAGTTGTCCGTTAAGTATTGAATTCATAATGGCATCCGTTTTTATGGTCGTGAATTCTATTTTTTCTTGAAAAATGATCTCAATTATCGCAAGGTCATAACGAATTAATAATCTTCTAAAAAATCGTGTATTTCTAGAACGATCGATGCATAATATAGACAAAATATATTGGTTATTATAGTGGAAACTCTTCATATTCAATTATTTTCTGTGGGAGTTGAAGAAAGTCGAGTCGTATATAAAACTTCATAGAAAAATTTAACGAGACCAAAAACGAGACTCTCGTGTTGCGCTGTATGTGGTCTCGGTATCGCCTATAATATTTTTGAAAACGTTTCGTCTCGCTTTTACGAGACGAGAACGAGACGAGACGAGAACAACCTCGCTCTCACGTGAAGCCCTAGGAGAAAATCGCAGATTATACTATCGGAATAGCAATCATCCAGAAAGAAATATAAGTCACCAATATGTCAAGCATTTGATAAATAAAGTCAAAACTCTTATACTCCATTCACTTTTATAAAGTCTCCCGGTTGGTCATGAAAATTTGACACATTTCACCATGTATATTTTGAAAATGTTAGGTTATAGTCATTTTCCTGTCAGATAACTACGCAACGTTGTCCTCACTACAAAGAAGTCGTAGTAACTACGTATTTTCACAATGTGAATTTACTTCGGAAAAATAATGAATTTGAGAAGATATTATGTGAATTCAATAATTCCACAGGCCTGGCGACTGCAGAAGAAAATTTTTCCTCTGTTGTTACTGGAAATATTTCACCTATATAAACTGGTTGGAAGATTCAATTATGCTATTTTCTTGTCTGGAAATCAAGAATCAAGTGTTGGAATTGTATTGCAAAATAATGGATAGAGTAGACCGTTACTTTATGATAGTTCATATGAAAAAATAATAAAAGTAACTGTTTAACCCGGCAGGAAAACTTCTAAACGAACAGACGTACCTATGGAATTCCCGACTTTTCTCAAGAAGACATTTAAATACCTTGTTGCACAACTTGAATTACACCAGTTTCAAAATGTAGTAGTACTAGGAAACCCAAGTCATTCTCACCTCAATAAAATATAATGATAGGAAACTAAGTAATTTCATTCGAGAGTTCAACATGTCAGAATGAAGTTTTCCTATTGCAGATTTCGGTTCCGTATAGCACTTCTGCTTCTTCAAAACTACTTTCGGTATTTTCAATTTCAAAGCGAAGAGTCCTTTATTATCCGAAGATTTTGTTATGATTATGTTGAGAGTAGAAATTGGCAACGTCTCGGCGAATTGTTTTGACCTTGACTATATTTCAGCAGTGCCAACCTGCCTGTGTTTTAGTTACAAAAACGTGATAGACCTAAATCATGGCCATCCGGGAGACTTTATAAAAGTGAATGGAGTATAGGTTCTTGAGTTTAGGCGGTTCAAGTGTGTGTTCAACATCACCTTTTGACGGAAAGTTCAATTATTACATTGTTTCGTAAATAATGAACTGATTTTGAAAATTTTAACTGGGTTTAGTACAGAACATAAACTTCCAAACTAACCAATACTCGACATCTCTTTCCGATTCAAGAAATGTTGGGGGTTCATGCCACCTTCATGGGGGTGTTTTTTTCGGAACAAACTCATGATGGAAGTCTCCCTCAAAACAGAAGTTGACCAATTATTTTTTAATCTTCGAAAATTCTTTGTTTCTGAGTTCTGGGACACCCTGTATATAAATATACCAGGATGAGAATTATTTGACTGGAATGGTATGAAATCATGAGGGTTTATAGTTGAGACAGCAGTAGTGGGAAAGTGTATTCTTTGTCCTTTAGCTCAAGCTTTCGATAATTTATATTTTTCTCTTCTTCAGGGGCAGCTATAAATTCTCATGATTTTATAAATATACCTATAGGCACTTATGTGTTTTTTTTTGCGCTCCTGTTCCTCGGAACAGAGTGCTTATCAATTGGCCCAAATGTCCATAATTTTTGAATTTTTGGCTGAAAATGGTCTTAAACGATTTTGTTTTTTGTTCGACTAACCGATCAAGAATCCGTGGTCGAAATCAATTCTCTCTGGCTAGCCGGCCATAGGCACGATAACTCTCGAACGAAAGGAGCTGGAGGATTGAAGTTTTCAGGTTAGGTTTGGAGCGTAAATATCGCGGACGACTTCGTTAACGGGCAAAATCCATCAAGTGGTTTCGGAGTTATGGCCGTTTTTAGTAAACCCATTTCTTATGAATATTGCTGAAACCGATCACTCGATCTATCGGAAATTTAGCATCAAATTGTAGAATAATAACCTTTATATGCATGCGAAGTTTTTTATTGATCCGTAAAGTGTCAAATAAATTTTTTTTAATTTTTAAATTTTGTTTCTACAATATCTCTCGAACAGAATGAGCTAGGCAGTTGAAATTTCCAGAGTAGGTTTGGGGGATAAATATCTTGGCTAAGTTCGTTATTGGGCAAACTCGGCCTGATGGTTTCGGAGCAACGAAAAAAAAATTTCTTTAAATTAAAAATTTCAAATTCAATTTTTTTTAAGATGCAGTTTCACCATAAAATTACATTGATGATATCATTTTCAATTCTAACAAGCTAATACTTTCGGAGATATGATTTTTCGAAATTTCAATAATGAATTGTACTTCTATGTTTTCACAGAATGCTGTACTTAATTATTCTATCTATGAATTATTATATGATCTGTGTATTGCATGTCATATTATTTTCCTATGAAAGATAAATGTAAAAATTATTTCTGGTTCGTTATTCTTGATATAACATACATCTCCTGTTCTAGAAAAAAAGCATTATTGAATGCAAAATGGCCAATGAAATAACCTCAGCTATCGTAGAATTTTAAGGATGATATGATTTTATACTTTTAAGGTGATAATATAATGCCCGTGGATAATTCATATAAGGATGGAAATATATTCTTTGGTAAGATACCTAATCAAATTGGGTTCAGAATATCTCCAGTCGGGGCCGTAGCTAGGGGGGGCATAATGGGGCAATGCCCTACCTTTAATTTCCAATGCCCTATCTTAAAAAATAGTAACAATTTAAATAATATGCTAACGAAAATGTGTTTTCATAATGTGACGTGAGGAAAAAATTTATTACTAGCAAAGCAATTCCGAATTAACCACAGGTTGTTAGAGATTGCGAACTACATCAATAGAGTGCACCGTGGTCATTTTATATAGAGAACACGCTGCATTTTCAGAAGCACCTAATGTACTAATTCCTACCCTGAAATTGCAAGTCCCTATCTCCTCTCGTTCAAATGTTATCAAGGCAACGGTCACCCATCCAGCTACTGAACTCACACAAGGCTGCTCAGATCTCCAACAATATAGATCCGATCATGTTCAAACTTGGAACTTGGCAGTAGAGTTAGGTTCTGAAGAATCTCGAAAAAAAAATTTCAGCGATGTCAGACGAATAGTTTTTGATATATAGAATTGTTTTCAATGATTTTTTAAAAATTTTGTTGTGATACGATCCTCACGAAATTTCGCAAGAATTTTTGTGCTGGCATTCTACAACTGAGAACCATGTGTGAGTTCGATCGCTTTTGTATAGATGGGTATGACTCCAAAACCGTTTCACCAATTATGCCTATGAACAAACCTCAAATGTCCCATTTAGATGCACAACCTAAACCGAAAGTTTCAATTCGCTATCTCTTTCTGTTCTCAGTTAATCCTGACATAAATAATATTTTTTAATATATTTTTTTGAATATTTTAGTGATACGATTCTCACAAAATTTCACAAGCGTCCGAAGGTTTGTATTCTACAACTACTCACCAAGTTTCAATTCGATCGGATTTGTATTGGTTGAAAACAAAATTATTGCTCAGGAACCATTGGGCTGATTATAACCATTAACGAACTTGTCCGTCGTATTGGGATGCGCCACCTATGCTGATAATTTCAAATCGCTAACTCTTTCTGTTCTCAAGTTACCAACGGACGGCCGGTCGGCCGGACAGAATTTGAACTCGAATTCTTCATCAGGGAGTCGAACCCAATCGTTTCAGACCATTTTCAGCAAAAAATTCGAAAATTACAGACATTTGGGCAAAATGATAACGCGATGTTCCCCAGAACATACGCGCAAAAATAAGATTATCGTTAAGTGTCTGAGAAAAGAGTCTGATATAGACTCCGAAACGTTACGAAATAGTTGTTTCATCGTTGTTATTTTCGTTATTGTTTGTTAGGCAACCTGGTTCTATTGATTGCTTCTGACAAATAACTTGTGTTTCTTATGCAGAAGCATTTCACAAAATTATTTTTTTTTTATTTTATGGTATTTTCAGAGTTTGGGAGAGAAAACCCAGAAAGAAACCATTTAATAATGAATATACCTCCCACAGTCTCATTTAATGATTATGGTATTTCTGGCCTTTGAGAAGAGAAGTCCTTCGCATATTTAATAATATGGCAAATCGAAGGATTCAGGGGTTTTGAGGAAGATTTTTATCAACGTTATAATAATCACAATATGTTAAAAGGAATAAATTAAACCTGAAGAAATAAGTATTTTAATATTAACTACCTATTTCACTCAAAAGTAGGTACGATGAAAATTGATTCTTCAGATCACATCAAGTAAATTTTTTTACTTCTGCCCTACCCGTAACCTCCATTGCCCTACCTTAAATTCATCTCTAGCTACGGCCCTGTCTCCAGTAAAAACAAAACTGCAATATTGTCTAAGTTTCAATTGATATAATATAATTTTCAGAATAGATTTGAGGAATGAACATCTCGGATAATTTCGTTATTGGGGAAAATCGGTCTGTTTGAATTTAATTTCTTTCATGATGCAGTTCTATCGTAAGAATCCATTTATATCATTCCCAGAGACCAATAATTTCGGAAGTATGATTTGTCAAAGTTTGAACAAGAGCGCCAAACCTCCATAGAATCCAGATCCCTGATGAGGGTCTGCGCATGCGTAGATTAAAGATGCGATATCTCCCGAACGACTAGTGTTGGAGAATCGGAGTTTTTTGTAAGGTGTGTTATTTTGAGAGGACTTTTAGCCGCGAGTAGATTGCGCATGCGCAGAAGAGAAGTGACTGTTTTTGAATTGGATGGGTTATGTTGGGAGTGCTGAGTCGATATTGTGAGGTTTTAAAAGAATATTCATAGCAATTCAGTGCAAGGACAAGTCAGTTTGGGGGATGTAGCGTTGTTTCCGAGTTAAAGTGTTCGTACCGTGGCCCTGGGGCTAATTTTGAAATTGATGTTACCCCTTACAGGCATTTTTCGTTATGCGCATGAGCAGACCATCAGTGATTTAACTGGTGGTGTTTTCGTCAGAGAGGATTGGGGTTTTGGGGTGGTGGATGCTATTCCTCCATAGAATCCCCTGTTGAGGGTCTGCGCATGCGTGGATTAAAGATGCGATATCTCCTGAACCACTAGTGTTGGAGAATCGGAGTTTTTTGTAAGGTGTGTGATTTTGGGAGGACTTGCAGCCGCGAGTAGATTGCGCATGCGCAGAATAGAAGTTACTGTTTTTGGGTTGTATGGGTTATGTTGGGAGTAATGAGCCGATATTGTGAAGTTTAAAAAGAATATTCATGTCAATTCAGTGCACGCACACTAGTCAGTTTGGGGGAAATAGCGTTGTTTCCGAGTTGAAGTGTGCATACCGTGGCCCCGGGGCTAATTTCGAAATTTATGTTACTCCTTACGGGCATTTTTCGTTATGCGCATGAGTAGACCATCAGTGATTTAACTGCTGGTGCTTTCGTCAGAGAGGATTGGGGTTTTGGGGTGGCGGATGCTATTCCTCTATAGAATCCCCTGGTGAGGGACTGCGCATGCGTGGATTCAAGAAGCCATATCTCCTGAACCACTAGTGTTGGAGAATCGGAGGTTTGTGAGGTGTGTACTTTTGGGAGGACTTGCAGCCATGAGTATATTGCGCATGCGCAGACGAGAAGTGGATGGTTTTGGGTTATGTTGGGAGTAATGAGCCGATATTGTGAGGTTTTAAAAGAATATTCATGTCAATTCAGTGCACTGACACAAGTCAGTTTGGGGGAAATCGCGTCGTTTCCGAGTTGAAATGTCTGTATGGTAGCCCTGAGGTGAATTTATGAATAACTATATTCGGTAGATCTATATTAAAATGCGTTCGGATTTGGAGAATAGGCAATTGCGTTCCTAACGGAGGTCCCACAACCGCAATTATTTTCGATCTACGGTAAAGCTAACCGCCAAACTGTATTGATAGCTATATTTGTTAACGAACTTGAAAAAAAAAAGCACTAACGTGAAGTCAGTACTCTTTGGCGCGCGTGTTCACGGTGGCTAATTTGAATTGAATGATGAGTACTTCAAGCTCAGTGGATAGAGCAAGCCGAAGATCTACCCAAAGGATAGTGCACACCATTCACTGTTGGTTCAAAAATTAACAGTGCTGTACCTAAGCTGCCATCATGATTGAGTAACAAAGTTGGAAAAGAACACAACTGACTCTGCTTAGTCGCACAAGCTCCTAGAAGATTTGGGAGGGTCAGTATAATCCTAATCATGTTTATAGCACGCGCGCAAAAGCAGATTGACTTAACAATGAAAGAAAAAGTGTAAAAAGTCAATCTGCTTTGGCGCGCGTGCTATAAACATGATTAGGATTATACTGACCCTCCCAAATCTTCTAGGAGCTTGTGCGACTAAGGAGTGTAAGTTGTGTTCTTTTCCAACTATGTTACTCTATCCTGATGGCAGCTTCGGTACAGCACTGTTAACTTTTGAACCGACAGTGAATGGTGTCCACTATCCTTTGGGTAGATCTTCGGCTCGCTCTATCCACTGAGCTTGAAGTACTCATCATTCAATTCAAATTAGCCACCGCGAACACGTGCGCCAAAGAGTACTGACTTCACGTCAGTGCTTTTTTTTTTATTATTTGATTTTTAATATCAATGAAGTTGGTGCTGAAACAAAACTGTACCTTTGTACCATGTGTTTTGATTTTGTTTCAGTACAAACTTTATTCAGGTAATACTGAAAAAGAAAGGTAATCAGCACTCAAGTGATGTAAGGGGCTCTAGCGCGTTCGTTCAATTTTTATGATCAATATATTTCAATGATTTCTACCTTCGTTCACTACTGAAAGTTATACTTAGCCAAAATAATATTTGGACGAAATCAAATTCATAACAACGAATGAATCGCTTAAATAGATATCATCTTTGAGTTATGTAGTTTCCAGACAAACATTATTTTCTACTATGATAAGAAAGCTACATAGCTGATTTTTCTGAAAACTCGTTTAGTCGTTCCCCTTTAGGTAAATACGAATGTATTGTATGTATGTGGAATCCAGCGAAAAGTTGCCGAGATATTTTGATTTTTTCTTGGTAATTTTTTTTTACTTCGAAGATTGAAATAAAATTTTAAAGGGGTATATCTCAGGAATTCGATGGAATTGACACTAGAAATATGTGGATCTCAGCAATTACTTGCACGAATTAATGAAGGATGTGACGAAATAAAAACAACCAGAAATTCTCTGAAAGTCGGTATGGCACATTTTGAAATGTGTTCGCAAATGTATCAGTGGTGGTGGATTACATTTTGCACAATCATTAAAATCATTCAAATTTTCTTAAATGTTGAATTTATTGTTCGAAAACAATTAATTAAATCAATTAACTCAGACAACGAATTAAAGTTTAGTCACTTTTTGATTTTTGAATGACGATTAAGATTTAACTGCATGAGCGGCGATATATGGTTCATCACCATTTTGAAGATCTATTAATAGTCTATCAGACAGTTTGTAACAACATACAAATGAGATGTATAATCTGTTGTATGACAGAATGAAATTAAAATGAAAATTGCAAAGACGGACCTGCGCTTTTAACTGATTGTGGCATATTAGGAATGCACTGTCTGCCCGCTACCGCATAACACATTTAATTGAAATCATTCTATCCGTTACGAAAGTATCGGCAAAAATAATTTTGGCCAAAAAGTAGAATATCTACTTACATCAACATCAGAGGCACTCTGTGTATGGAAAATGTTGAAATTCTAAGATTTTAAATATACAGGGTGTCCCAAGTTCGAAATTCTCTACAGAGCTAAAATATTTTCGACGCCCAATCACTACTGGTTATACAGGGAGTGAAAATAAATTTGATGAAATTTTTTTTTTCAAGTTTTGCATTCCTGGTATGATCAAGTTATTCAATGCTGAATACATTTCTGTTAAAACCATTGTATTCATTCGAATGGTTTTCCAAATATCGAAAAAAACCGGAAAAAAGTCAAATATGTTTAGTCAATATGTTCATTATTCTTGTTTTAAACATCCTGAGCGTGAACCGTTTTTAGAACATCGAAGAGGAAAAATGTGGAAAGGTCATGCATCTTTTGAATTTCAGAAATATCATCACAGGGTGTTTCAAATTTTGTGTCGAAAACGGTGATCAAAAATTGGCCATAATTTCTGTTTTTCAAATTAGAACCCTATTTTTTTATGATTGCGTTGGATTCTGTGGTGAAAAATAATGATAGTTTTCTTACATGATTATGCTCCTAAATTAAATGATTTCTGAGTTTTTTTTTTTTTTTTTAATGTTGGAGCATAATCATGTTAGAAAACTATAATTATTTTTCACCGCAGAATCCAACACAATCGTTAAAAAAATAGGGTTCTAATTTGAAAAACAGAGTTTTTTTTTTTTTTTTAATGTTGGAGCATAATCATGTTAGAAAACTATAATTATTTTTCACCGCAGAATCCAACACAATCGTTAAAAAAATAGGGTTCTAATTTGAAAAACAGAAGTTATGGCTAATTTTTTATCACAATTTTCGACACAAAATTTGAAACACCCTGTGGTGATATTTCTGAAATTCAAAAGATGCATGACCTTTCCGCATTCTTCCTCTTCGATGTTCTAAAAATGGTTCACGCTCAGGATATTTAAAACAAGAATAATGAACATAATACTGACTAAACATATTTGACTTTTTTTCCGGCTTTTTTTCGATAATTTGAAAACTATTCGAATGAATACAATGGTTTTAACAGAAATGTATTCAACATTGAATACTTGATCATACCAGGAATGCGAAACTTGAAAAAAAAATGTTTTCATCAAATTTAATTTCACTCCCTGTATAACCGGAAGTGCTTGGGCTTCGAAAATATTTTAGCTCTGTAGAGAATTTCAAGCAATATCATAATCCCAATTTTCAATCAAATTTGCAATCAAATATGTCCAGTTCTCCAGAAACGTCTAATAGGCACTCGAATTCGGGACACCCTATATATATACACAGTTCTTCCCAACAACTCCACCCCACGAGGTACTTCTTTTCTATAAATATTTCCTAATTTTGTTTTTCACAGTTCGTGCGTAAAAATGAAAAAATATGATATAAAACTCGGCCAACTGCGATTTCCAGTTTTAGTGAGCACAATTCAAATCAGTGTACAAGAATTCAGGTCGGAAAACCATGGAAAATAGTTTTTCTTACTTTGCTTACAACACTTTCAAAAATTGAATAATTGCCTAACGGACTTTTCTAGTGACTAGACAATAGTAGTCTCAGTATGTATGTGATTGTAACTAGTAATTTTTTTTGAACTCGGTTTTTCCGCATTTGTTCGAATTTTCAGAAATCTGTGGTCACAGAAAATTTAATTGAATTGAAATTGAACTAACGATGGATATACTTGACAAAATTTTATTTCAATCAAAAATTGAGCTATAAAATGGCATTTTGCAGCCAGATTTATATTCTTGGGACTCTCAGATGTGAATTGAATGTTAAATTGAAAGATTTTAATGGCGAAAATACGAATAGGAGCAACTTTGCACCATTAAATGAAACGAGTTTTGAAGAAAAATCCAAACAAATGTCGAAAAACCAAGTTCAAACAAAATTTTCCAGCTACAGTCATATTCATGCTGACGCTATTTGTCTGGTCTCCACAAAAAAACCGTTAGGTAATTAAAACATTTTTAAAAAAGTTATAAGCAGAAAAAAAAAATTCATGATTTTCCAGCCTGAATTTTTGCACTCATTGATCTAAATTGTAATTTCAAACCAGTTTTCTTTGAACGTTTCATACAAAAAGTTCGAATTTTCCGAGATAATCATAATTTTTGTATAAAAATGGCGTTTTTCGCTCCAACCGGAAGTCAAAAAAAAAAAACACTTTTGTCTGGCACAGTAACAGTGAGCACCCGGCTCGAAAATAAAACTTAGTTTTGTCTTCATCTACTTAAGTCAAAATGATGTCTAATGTCTATATTATTTAACCAAATTGAGACAAAACCAAGCCAAACTTTATCTTTTCGGTGCTCTTGTTCCTCGGAACAGATTGCTTATCATATTTCCCAAATGTCTGTAATTTTCGAATTTTTGGCTGAAAATGGTCTTAAACGATTTGGTTCTACTCACTGATCAAGAATCCGTGGTCAAAATCGATTCAGTCCGGCCGTCCGTCCGTTAACAAGATAACTCTCGAACGCAATGAACTAGGCCGTTGAAATTTTTTGAGTAGATTTGGGAGATAAATATCTCGGTTAAGTTCGTTATTGAGCAAATTCGGTGGTTTCGGAGTAACGAAAAAAATTTTTTTTTACAATACAAATTTCAAATTCAATAGTTTTTAATATGCAGGTTCATCATAGGAATCTATTGATATCATTCTTAACCCTAACAAACTAATACTTTCGGAGATATGATTTTTCAAGATTTCAATAATTAATCGTTATTTTATGACAACATATGTGGTGAGTCATAGATCTACGATTTGAATTTATTTATGATGTAGTTATATCATAAGAATCCATTGATATAATCCCAATTAACTCTGAGAAACCAATACTTTCGGAAATATGGTTTGTCAAAGTTTGAACAAGAGCACCAAAGCTCCTGTCCACAGGGCTTTTCCACATTTTTTTCTTTTAGAAGCATAACATTTCCCTAACATTTGACTTATTTAGCTCAGTTAGGATCGATTCAAGACAAAAATGTAAAATTCAAGTCTAAACTTGGCTTGGTTTTAGCTTAGTTTGAGTCAAAGTGAAAAAATTTTGTGAAAAGGGGCTTTAGCGCTCTTGTCAAACTACTGGAAGGTAATTATTCAAACTTTGACAAATCATATCTCCGAAAGTATTGGTTTCTCAGAGTTGGGAATGATATTAATGGATTCTTATGATAGAACTGCATCATACAAAATTTAATTCAAAACGTAGGTCAACTCATATGGTGGATTTGCATACACCAGCAAATTATAATTAGAGTATTCTATGAAATCATAAAATTAGGATTAATTATTGAAATTTTGAAAAATAATTTCTCCGAGAGTATTAGTTTCTTAGAGTTGAGAATGATATCAATGGACCCTGAGGATGAAAAGCTATCTTAAGAAAAATTAATTCGAAGTTTGTAATGTAAAAAAAAATATTCAGTTACCCATACCATCATAGTAGAAAAATGTATAACACGCTTTCTATACGTTCCAAAAGGGCCCCAAATTATTGTGTGCCCAAGGGCCCCAGAATAGTTTGAGACGGCCTTGATCATATGGATCATCCACGGGCATTATATTATCATCTTAAAAGTATAATATCATATATTATCATCCACTTAATTCAACGATAGCTGAGGTTATTTCATTGGTCATTTTGCATTCAATTATACTTTGTTCTCTAACAGCAGGAGTATTTTATATCAAGAATAACGAACCAGAAATATCTTTGAAATGTCACTTAAAGCAAAATAAGATGACATGAATGAACACAGATCATATAATAATTCACAGGTAGAATAATTAAGTACAGCCAATGAACTATATACTAACGTAGAATAGATAGATAGTACAGCATTCTGTGAAAACATAGAAGTACGATTCATTATTGAAATTTCGAAAAACCATATCTACGAAAGTATTAGCTTGTTGAGTTCAAGTTGATATCAATGGATTTTTATGATGAAACTGCTTCTTAAAAGTAATTGAATTTGAAATTTGTAATGTAAAAAATTTTTTTTTCTTTCGTTACCCCGAAACTATCATGCCGATTCTGCCCAATAACGAACTTAACCGAGATATTTATCTCCTAAACCTACTCCGAAAATTTCAACTGCCTAGCTGAATCCGTTCGAGAGTAATCGTGTGAACGGAGGGCAGAATCAATTTTGACCACGGATTCTTGATCAGTGTGTCAAACCAAATCATTCAAGACCATTTTCATCAAAATATTCAAATTGAAAAGCACTCTGTTCCGAGGAACAAGAGCACCAAAAACATTCGATTGGCTGAACAAAGTATGGAATACTCATTATTCATATAATGTTCAAGGAAAAAGTCGACCTACATCAGGAATTTGTGCATGTTCTTGAGAGAGGCTGTGAAAGAAAACAAAGAACACAGAAGTGAACTTTCAGGAAGGTTTTAAATAATGGGCTCAGGAATTAATTACACAGAAATGTATTTATTTTCAAACTGATATAGACCTGCTTGAGTAACTTTAATTCTTTATAATTTTTAACCACCCATTACGTTTATTATAATTACACCTACTCATACTATACAGAAATATGAGGAATTTGAATAAGATATCAAATGTTTTGTTATACATTATTTTCAAAGGATAATTAGGTATATCCTGTCATTAACGCTTAACTAATTATCTATTGAAAATTATCCCCGATACAGATATCTCCGCAACAATATAATGAGAAAAAACAAAACCGAAAGTGAGGAAGTACAAACAAAAGTATTGAAATTTTTTGCTCAAATTAACGCTGCGCACCTGTAACCGATATCTTAAGAGTCCAAATCAATAGAATCCTTTCAGGAGTCTCAGCTTACAGCCCAAAACAGAAGAAGAAGAAGTCTGATTGTTGATAAACAGGTTCACCTTTTGGACCCAACATTTAACTTTGCGCAGTTACATGTGAAGATAGTTCGCAAGAGACTCGAGACAATCACCTGTTTGATTCCGACTTCACTGTGTGTGCGTGTTGGTTGAGCTACTCTCAGGCGCCCCGCAAACGTCAAAAAAGTGCGCGGGAAAATTCAACCGATTGAAAATATTTGCTACATGTGCTAAGAGTTTCATGTGTTCCTGAATAAGTGATTTTTGTTCATTCTCTCATGGAAGCGGTTGATATGGAGATGTAGATATTTATTCGGTCTAGCGTTTTAAAACAATTTTTTTGTGATTTTGTAACGTTGCACGCTTTTGTGATATTTTTGTGTTCGTGTTTTAATGTTTATTGACGAGTTTTCTATAATGGCATCGTACAAGGAATTGAAAGAGGAGTGGAATATTAGTTTGAGGGAGGACCCTGTTCAATGGACTGAAGAAGGTTAGTAAAATATTTTAGCGAAAACATTTTTATCACAGTTTAACATATTATTCTTACTTCATAATATATACATTTATTTATTTATTTATTTATTCAACATTGGAATACAAACAGGCATCCGCTCAAAAAAGTATCCACATATATAAAAATCATCTCAAACAGAAAAAATTCCTATCCGATATATCATTTTTAATCATCGTGTACCAAACATCTAAATTAAAATATGCATAAAAATACCAATTGTCATTTAAACCAAGACAGACTACTAAAACATCGCAAGATACCTAGTACCTACTACATTTGATTTGACTGCTTTTACTTTTATATAACTCTCTTCTTCTATCCTGACATTTACAAAACGATCAAATCGGACCGAGATTATGAAATTGTATCGAACCTGTATGTTTTAGGTGATTTTATATTCATTACTAAATGGTTCCACAGACAATAAAGTTGATCACAAAATATTTCGATATTGTCGTAGATCTCATATGGATTCAAGTTTGAAGGAAATATTACGAAAAAATAGTAACATCAGGAGATTTTGCGGGTTCGTTCGTTTAATGCACACAAACCTATCCGAAATTAAGAGACTATTTTCCAAAGAGTATCAAAAACGTAAAAGTTTGGTTGATATACTTTATTTTATGAATGTCATTAGAAATAGATTTTTTCTACAAACGTCAAAAAATGACAAGGTTCGCGCATTGACAACAATATGCGAAGTGACCCTTTTTTTCATTTTCCTTCGTTACCATGACACCGTGCGCGAAGTAGTGTGCGAAATACTTACTTCGCACACTGCATGTAAACTATATGGAATTTTCATATTTTAACCTTTATCTTCCTCAATCACTTTGAAATAATTGTCAACAAATACCATTTTATTTCCATAGTTACAGTAATTACTTGATTTAGAAAAACAGTTTAAGCCAGTTCAATACTATTTTTCATATTAAGCTAAGCATGTTACTTATTTTAGAACAATATTTGACGTTTGTAGACAAAATTTTGTTTGCATCTCATGCGCGAAATACTTTGGTGATCTCGACTATTTTTTTAACTCGGCTGCGCCTCGTTAAAAAAATCAGTTCTCGATCACCAAAGTAGCATTTCGCGCACTAGATACAAAAATAACTATTTAATTCCCCTTACATTATATAAATTTTACATTCTGGAGCGTGTCATAAGGTGGATAAAGAATAGATTGAAGTATTAAGGAAATATCTTGCTCACTAATGGACATGATTGTAATCATTTTGGACCATTTTCGGTTAAATGCAACAAACATTTGTACGCAATTATGGCAAAGTAGAATGATCGCCAAGAGAGTAACAACTGAAAAAAAATGTATGAACAAAATCGTTCGGTTTCATACATTCCTTAGACTTCATAATGAGTTTTGAAAGTTGTTTTGTTGAAATATCATAGTTTATTGAAATAAATTCATATAATATTTAAAAGTTCAGTTTATTCGAATTTTTTATGTTAATATAATGTACAGAGTGTTTCTTGATAACATGCTAATAAGTAATAATTAAGGAGAATATTCTTGGATCCATTCTGAATATGAAATTTCATATGAACACATATCTATTTAGAGACTTCTTTAATTTCATAATTGAACCGTTTAAAAATAATTATCACAAATAAATTTTTGCGTTAAGTTACATTCATTATTTTTTCTCCCAAGTTTATTTTCTCCTAACAATTAGTCCATGCAAATCCCTTATGAACTCTACTTGCGAGAATACAAAATTATTGTACAGCAAAAACTGCCTTTCGGTGCATGGAAGATTCATAATACGATTCACAAAAATATCTTGGGTCATACCAAAGTTATGATAAAAATACTTTAGCTCCCTATAGTTCAAAAGTAAAGATTTTTAGGAAATATAATCGATTAAAGTTTTTTTCACAAAATGGACCCATGAATACCTTCCTAAAATATTAGTGTGACATTAGGACACACCATGTATAATGCATCATTAAGATTGTAAATAGATATTTTACACATTATTTGACATTTCGTTGTGGAACTTAATAATGACGGTGGTTCAACAGTTTAGTTAGTACGTAATTATGCATAAGATAAAGATGCCATAGGTAATTCATAAATTTTGTCCATGACTAAATAATAAAAATCAGTTTTAAATTATGACCTTCTGGTCAAAACGATGGTAAAGGAAAGAAAAGTATTTCTAAATTGTATTTTAATTGTCCTTTTGTACGAAATGAGGCAGGGATATCAATTTGAATAAAGGCTTGGAATTTACTAACATGATAATATTCAGATTTTTAAGATTCCTGCTAGCATAGTAATATATAGGGTGTTTTTTAATTGAAAGCCGATATTTAAGGAGATGCATCTAGCATAATTTTAATTAAAAAAGTTTATATTAACATATCCATGTTCGCTTCATTTTTGTCATACAGGTTGTACAAATTTATTCATTTATTTTGTTGTCATTGACTGGTGTACGGGGCCACTGATCAAGACTTAATTTTCATCTTGAATAATAACAAGAGTGCCAAAAATTAGTTTTAAGTTATGGGCTTGTCAAAACGATGACCAAGAAAAAAAGTATTTCGAAATAGTTTATTAATTGCACTTTTGTACGAAATGAGAGAGCGAGATAAATTTGAATTAAGGCTTGGAATTTGCCAACATGATAACATGCAGAATTTTAATATATACGCCATAACATAGTATTTTAGCGTTATCTTTGATATAAAGGTTGTTAAAATTTATGAATTTATTTTGTTAACATTAATAACTATTGAAGCATCGTTCTTGTACCAGAAATTTTTAATTTTCCAGTTTTTTTCATTTCAATCAAAATTGCATATATGTAAAATTGCATAATTATTTTCTTAGTGTGTTACAAGTAACTCCTTATTTTTGGCGCTCTTGTTCCTCGGATCAGAGTGCTTATCAATATGCCCAAATGTCTGAAATCTTCTAATTTTTTGATGAAAATGGTCTTAAACGATTCGGTTCGACTCACTGATCAAGAATTCGCGGCCGAAATCGATTCTGTCCGGCCGGCCGGCCGTTCGTCCAGCCGTTAACACGATAACTCTCGAACGGAATGAGCTAGACAGTTGAAATTTTCAGAATAGGTTTGGGAGCTAAATATGTCAGATAAATTCGTTATTGGGCAAAATCAGTCAGATGGTTTCGGAGGAACAAAAAAAATTTTTTTTTTTTACATTACAAATTTCAAAATAAGTTTTTCTTAAGATGCAGTTTCACCATAGGAATGCATTGATGTTATTTTCAGCTCTAATGAGCTAATACTTTCGGAGATATAATATTTCAAAATTACAATTAATAATAAATCTTTCTTCTGTGTTTTCACAGAATGCGATAATTATTCTATCTATGAATGATTATAATATGATCTGTGTTGATACATCTCAACTCATTTTTCTGGGACATGATATGTCAAATTTTGATATTTAATGCCCATGGTTTATCCATATGATGATAGGAATGGTAATGGTAAGTTAATAATATTGAGTTCAGAATATCTCCAGTAAAAACAAAACTGAAATATTGGCTGAAATTTCAATTGATATAATATAATTTTCAGAGTGGATTTGAGGAAAAAATGTATCGTTCATCATAGAATTGAGGAACGAATATCTCGGATGAGTTCGTTGTTAGGTAGAATTGGTCTATTGGTTTTGGATTGATGATTTTTGGCACTCTTGTTGAATTTAAATTCTTTTATGATGTTTGAATTCAATTTCTGCTATTATGAAGTTATATCATAAGAATCCATTGATATAATTCACAACTCTTACCAATACTTTCGAAGATATGAATTGTCAAAGTTTGAACAAGAGCGCCAAAGCTCCTGTCCACAGGGCTTGACCCAATTTTTTCATTTGAAGACAGTTCAAATATCTCAGGAAACTTTATTTTCACGAGAGGAAAAATCATTGAGAAAAAATTTGTTTCTTGTGGATAGATCGGTGGTGTATCATTGGTATCATTAAAAATATTCATTGGCATGATATGATATACTCAGGGGCCACAATTAAAACTTAATTTTCATAGCGAAAGGTATCTCTACAAATATTTTACACCCGCCATGTTTAATAAAAATACATACTTAACATAATGCCCCCCCCTCTGTTTCAAGAATAAAGTGAAAATGTTAACAAGACCTTTCCAACGTAAAATCAAACATATATTAATAACCTCAAATATTGATATTCGGTAAGAAAGAAACCTGTATACCAAAGACGATCTTTATACCTAACTACTTATTGCGCGTTGTTCCGGGGAACATCGCGTTATCATTTTGCCCAAATGTCTGTAATTTTCGATTTTTTTTGTCGAAAATGGTCTCAACCGATTGGGTTCGACTCCCCGATGAAGAATTCGAGGTCAAATTTTTTTATTATCATCATTGATGTTTTCCGGATCTTTCTGATATATTTAACCGACTGTGTAAAAGTACATTCTCTCTTATTTATAAAAAAAAAAATTAATTAGAGTCATTTCAAAACACTCCATATACGTTTTGACCCATTCAAAAACCTCTAAGCTGATTTTGGATACATGAAATTGAAACATTAAAAGCAAATTTTATACGTAGTTCTTTGGAAGGAGATTAATCGAGAAAATCTCCTCAGATTTTAATTAATTTTGAATTAAGTGCTTTCTAGTTAATCATATATTAGAAGCACATGTATATTAATAATGATGTATTCTCGTCATTGTATAGAATATAAATATCCATATATCTTCCATGCTAATATATTAATATTAGAGTATCGAAATTCATGCAAAATTAGAATAGAAGTTTAAAGAAGCTTAAATTCCTTTCTGAGTTGAATGTGAATAGAAAAGGAAATATGTTAAATAGTTTTTTGATTGATACTTACAACCACCATGCGCCCATGAAGAAGAAAAGGGCAACGAAATCTAAAGCGGAATGGCTTACGGAGACAATTAGGTCTTTGATGAGGTCTCGTGATGTGGCATTGTCTAGGTTTAAAAGATCGGGCTCCGGGCTCCAATCTTGACCAGCAAACTTATAGGTCACTTCGCAATCGAGTGTTATCGGAGATTCGTAGAAGTAAAAGGTCCTTTTTCGTTGAAGCCAGTCAAAGTGGTGGTAAAAAATCCTGGGATGCTCTAATATATCTTTACATCCATAGGAGGCCTCACCGTCTCCTTCCAGAGGACCTTTCTGATCCAGATGAAATCAATAATTTTTTTGCCCAGTTTATTGGTTCAAGTCATGATGGTGTATGTTCGGAGAGGATATAATTCTATACAAATAATAGGTTTAGCAATTCTTCAAGTTTTGAGTTCAAGATTGTGGATATGGATGCTCTTTTGGTTGCTTTGGGGAGTATTAAGGTGAAATCTTTCGGTTGCGACGGTGTTTCGCTGGCGATGTTGGGTTATGCCAAACCTTTTATCGATCCTTTATTTCCTACTGCATTTGATGAATAGTTGTATACTTTGTAATTTTTTTCCAGTGCAGTGGAAAGAGGCAATTGGAGGCAATTCCTTTACCCAAAGTTATCAATCCAACTGTTATCTCCGATTTGCGTATTGTCAGTATTCTTTCGGTTATGTCGAATATTTTGGAGAGAATTTTGTTTGATCAGGTATATGAATATGTGGTGAGATGTAATTTATTGCCTGTCAGTTACTGATGATATTTTTTCTGGCCTCGATCGGGGATTGGTCGTCCTGCTTGTGTTGTTAGATTTTTCAAAACCCTTTGACACCATCAATCATATTTTGATGTGCGCAAAGTTTACTTGTGATGCTGTCTCGATGGTAACATCTTTTCTGTCATTCCGCACCCAGAGGATTAGGGCAGGCGGCAGACTTTCAGATACTGCTCAGATTTGTTCTGGAGTTCCCCAGGGGTCAATTCTTGGTCCTTTGTTGTTTATTATGTACACATCCGACTTGCTATCTAATCTTGAACATTGTGAACCGGTTACTTATGCAGATGATACTGAACTTATTTATTGTTGCCCTGCTGAGGATATACATCTTGCATCTTCAACAGTCAATGATGATCTGGAAGTCGTGCTCTTGAATGCTACAGCACATAATCTTGCAATCAATGCAACTAAGTCGAAGCTTTTGGTTTACTCGATGAAAAAGCACAGGGCCTCGATTTCAGCATTGCTGGATATTCGACTCGATGGTACTCATATAAATTTAGCTAATTCAGCTAGAAATCTTGGTCTCACGTTTGATGATGAGATTAACTTTTCTCAACATGTTATGGAATTGGTGAGGAGTGCATATTATAGGTTGAGGGCGCTCTATTCTGCTAAACTGTTGCTCACATTCAATATGCGTAGAAATGTTGTTGAGTCCTTAGTTCTTTCGAGGTTCAATTATTGCGATGTAGTGTTTGGACCATGTTTGAACTCGTTCTTTCGGCGCCGTATTCAGCTTGTACAAAATTACTGCTGTAGGTTTGTTTTCGGTCTGCGGAAATTTGATCATATTTCCCATAAAATTAACGAGCTGGGCTGGCTACGGATGGAGAACAGAGTCAAACTACATATTGCTTGTTTCGTCTTTAAAATTCAGAACTTTTCGTCCTCTTCAGTTCTGAAAGGCAAACTCGTGCCTAGATGTGCTGTTTACGATAGAGTGACTCGAAATAGGAGCGAACTCACTGTTCCCCTGCATAGGACTGCCAGGTTCCAGAAATGTTTTTCCTATTGCGGTGCCAAAGTTTTCAATAAATTTCGATCAAATCGACCGTTTGTCAATTTTTATCAGTAAAGGTCTCATGTAAGGGGTCTTCTTTTTTATAGTCAAATTACTTGAATTCAGCTTATATTAACTTTTTACTTATATGAATATATTTTTTTTTATTGTTTCAATAGTATTTAGGTTTAGCTATATCGATTCAATCCTTAGCAGTATTTTGTTTCTTACATTCAAATAATTTTTTTTTTAACATTATTTTTCTCATTATTTAGGCTAGAGTTTTTTAGATTGTAAGCTTTTTGGGAGCAGATATTTGTTTTTTTGTTAGTCTACATACGACAATAATGGGACCATTCTGGAGTTAAGTGTGAGAATAGTCTTCGACTAAACTTCGCTCCAGGGTGATCCCCACCAGCTAAATTGTTTTCAAATGCATGTATGTAGAATATTCTTGAAATAAAGGCGGTTATTATTATTATAAAGAATAAAGTCTCGAACCTATTTATTGTTATTTTAAGTTTAGGACCATTGGTCTTAGTAAAATTAATTGGAATTATTAGATATTAAGTCATATCCACCCTATCACAAAAGACACTGCTACATAATCATTCATGTTATGAATTGATACACGATGTATTCATTGCTATGAAATTAATAATATTTTGGGTCATTGAAATATATCGATGTTGCTTTGACAGATTCACTAAACTGGATACAAAATGTATACCTATAGATTTGCATCAAAAAGTGTCGTTCCTTGAATGTTGAATGGATTTGCGTATTCATTCGAATACATATTTGAAATAGTTTTCAGAATATGCCCATTTGAAATTTCGTATTCATGAAAACATTATTTCGAAACATGACCATATTAATAAGGCCAAAATCATTGGACAAAGTGGTAAAAATTGAACTGATTGGAGGCACTTCGTAACGGTTAGTAGTGGTGGTCACATGCCTGAAATCCTTTTTGGCGCTCTTGTTCCAGGAACAGAGTGCTTATCAATTTGCCCGAATGTCTGTAATTTTCCAATTTTTGGCTGACAATGGTCTTGAACGATTTGGTTTGACTCATTGATCAAGAATCCGTGGTCGAAATCGATTCTGTCCGGCCGTCCGATGTCACTTATAACTTTAAAAGAGATGAATCAAGTGTTAAGTCTGCTTCAAGCTAGCATGCACGAGACAAATCGATATAGATGGATATACAGTAGACGCGCGATAGTGTGAACACAAAAAAATTGGTTCAAGCACTGACGTGAAGTCAGAAGCTTTTGCGCGTATGTTCTATTGTCCATTCTTCTGTATTGGACACCCTTAAGGTAGGAACAGACTATGCCCACGTACGCCACGTACGCGACGCCACGCGATATCTGGACCCTTGAATTTATTTGTCAAGAAACACACTACACCGACGCTATCATACGCAACGCTATCCCACGCGGCCCACGCAACGCGATATCCGCCGATCCAGATCGACGGGGGAAGGTGTAGGGGATTTTAGATGCCAAGGTGGCGTAGATTAGTGTGTTTCTATAGAAATATACATTCGAAACACGTCAGTTAGATTTTGAAAAGATGGCAGATGAACAATTCATCGATTTAATTAAGAATTACGAGGTAATTTACAATATTAAATCCGCGGAATATCGCGATGCTACATTGAGAAATGCAGCATGGGAAGAAATAGCCCAGAAAATTGGCAAACCTGGCAAGTACCTACCTGATACTATAATTTTCTAAAACATATTTGTACTGTAAGAATTGGCTACCATATAGGCACGTTTTATACTGAATAATTGAATATGTGTGGGTATTTCTGTAGCAAGTACCTATACATGCTACTAAATTCGTACTGTATGAATTCGAATTGGGTAGGTTATGTAAGTATATATACACAGTATAGGTACGTTTAATACTGAATAAATGAATATGTGGGGTATTTCTGTATAATTCACTTTAAAAAAAGGAGTTAAAAATACGACCCGTATATATTTATATAGATCTAATAGTCCTTCTATATAAATATGATTGTATTACATTTTCATAACGTAGGTAGGTGGTACCTATACTTGTGTATGATATTTTTGCACGTATTTCTCAATTACCTATTGGATTTTCATATTCCTTTTTGTTTGCTTATTTATTTATGATATTAACGATTGGTAAAAGTTAATCAAAATGCATTCATTACTTTTTTAGCAAATCACCAAAATAAATGATGCGAATTTAGCCTGTTGTCTTTTAACTCGAAATGACATGAGTATTTATTTGTAGTCAGAGTTGTAGTCTCTCTAAAGTCATTAGGTACATACTTGCTTCTTATGTACTAGTTGATGTTTCATAAGTCATACACATAATGTTAATAAAAAAACATTTCATTTATTTATTAATACATTTTATTTTTATAGTAGGTAGAAATAATCCATGAACTAATCATTTTCGTTGGGTGGATTTTGTAATCCTCTTCTCACCATATTTAATTGCCAAGGCACTGAACCCTCGCTTGAGATGAAATATTGTTTGAATTTTTCTCTGATATTATATGCATATTTCGTGTGATTCCTTCTAAGACCATCCAATGTATGGAATGATTGTTGTGGTGTAGGTTCTGTTCCTCTTTCATCCTGCAGCTCAAAAGTGGTGCCCAAATAGTTATGGAGGCAGCATGCTGCTAGAACTATTTTGTCCACCATTTCTGGTTGTACCTGAACAGGCCCTTGAAATACCCGCCACCTTGCTCTCAATATCCCAAATGCGTTTTCCACGATTCTTCTGGCCCTAGACAATCGATAATTGAAAATTTTATTCGATTCATTATTGAGCAAAGCATTTTTGCTGTAAGGTCTGAGTAAATATTGTTTAAGGGGAAATGCTTCATCGCCGACTATAATATACGGCAATGGTTCTGATCCTGGCATTAGAGGTCGATCTTCTGGTATGTTCAATTTCTTTTGATCCAATAGTTTACCCAGTGTTGATTTTTCGAAAATTCCCCCGTCACTATTTCTTCCGTAGGAGCCCACGTCTATCACTACAAATTTGTAATGGGCATCTACCAAAGCAAGAAGAACTATGGAATTTTGACCTTTGTAGTTCCAATAATCTGAGCCGCCTTTAATTGGACACTTTATGTTCACGTGTTTACCATCTAGAGCTCCTATGCAGTTTGGAAAATTCCAAAAGCGGGTGAAATCATTTGCTATTCGTTTCCACATTTCCGCTGTGGGTTGCGGCATCACGATAGGTCCAAGATGTTTCCAAATCGCTTCACAAACCTCCTGCACAATTATACGTATAGTAGAAAAACCCATGCGATAACTGAATCCAATGCTCCGAAATGAATTACCCGTAGCTAGGAATCTGTAAAATAAATAATACAAATTTTTAAAAATTAGGTATGTTTAGGGCTAGATGATGCTGTGTGAATAGTAAATAACACAGTGAATATTTCCATATGGGAATATAGGGTTTCTTTTGGTTTGCAATTGAGACGGTCCAAGAACCGTTCAAAGTAGTCACACAGTCGTTTATTGTAATTGGACCTGGGTGAAACCTTTCATACGCTGCGTTTGTCCCACTATTTGGAACCCATTCGGTACCTACTGTCCTTACTACGAACCAAAACTTAGGCCTACAGTCACTATAATTTCAGCATTATCGACTTTGTAAGAGGCTCGAATAGACAATGGTACATGTGCGCAAAAGCTACTGACTTTTTAAGAATTTTTATTATTATTGTTGCAGTTGAAATGTGTAGAGAAAACTGGGCTAAGTTGCGAAATTGCTTCAACAATGCTATGAAACGACGCAAGAAAAAAAGTGGACAAGCAGGGAAAATTATTGCGCCTTGGCGGTACGAGGAACAGATGTCGTTTTTGAAGCCATATTTAGAAGGCCGTCACACTACCGGAAACCTGGAAGCTGCTGTATCTGATGCTAATTCCCCTCTTCCTTCTCCAGAGAGCGTTCCCCTCGAAGAAATTAATTTATTTTCCTCTGATAGCACTCCATCCCACACCAACACTCCCACATCCAATCCATCAAGCAAAAGAAAGGCCAGTTCTAGTAGGGACAATAACTTGGCCGATCTGGTGGAAATTATGAAAAACTCGCACGCAAGAAGAAGTAAAAAACAGGAAATGGATGATTTAGACACATTCTTCTTAAGTATGAGTAAAACGGTAAAGAAGCTCTCAAAGCAGGATCAAATTCCAATTAAAATGAATTTGCTTAAAGCTGTAAGTGAAGCAGAGCTCAAACAAGCAGAGTTGCAACGAAATATATTGAGAGCACCAGTTACTATTGAGGATCAGATAATCAGCCAAAACCAAGAAAATATAAATTCTTCTTCTGGAAATTTTTCACAAGCCTACACATCATATTCTTCCCCATCATATTTAGTTGAAATGCCTAAGACTCAAATTTCCGATGATACTAATCTTGTAAAAAATATTCAACTTTATTACGAAAATATACATTTTGAATAAAATTTTCCTAAACAATTTCAATATTTATTGTTTATAATATATTTCATGAGCAGACGAAACATTCAGGCTCTGTGGATCGAAAAAGTAAACTGCCGAACATATAGTTTGCGGAGGCCCAAAGACGGTCAACCTAAGAATTTTACAAATGGGTGAGCCATTTCTGAATATTCACGAAGTGATAACCAAGCTCCTAGTACGCATCAGATATATTAACACCACTTGGGCAAAACTATAACGCGATGTTCCCAGAACATACGCGCAAAAAGATAATTTATACTTACCTTAGACAAACTGCTACTCTTTCTCTGGTACTTATCGGCTTCCGAAGATGTGTATTTTCTTTTTGTATAGCGGATTCGATCATACCATGAATCTCCTCAAACTGTACTTTAGACATGCGGAAGTACATAAAAAATCGGTCTTCGTCAGATTCTAGTCTCCGCATCAATGTATGATATTCTCCATTTTTCTCTCTGTCTTTATTTATTTTGTGTATCCAACATCTTCTCTTCTTAATTCTTTTTTTTTTCTTGAGGCACGGACATATTCATGTACAAACAACAAACTCAATGAATCTTCGTCTTCCTCAAATACACTATCTGAATCAGAAAACATCGTACTACTGACAAATGAAAACGACTGATGTCAGTATGCGTTGCGTACGTGGGTCAAGTGTGCACGCTAGCTTTCCCACGTTGCGTCGCGTACGTGGCGTACGTGGGCATAGTCTGTTTCTACCTTCAATCGAATTTACCATGGTCAATTATGTTGTCCATTCTCCTGTATTGGACACTCTTAATTCAAATTTACCATGGTAAATTCGAAAGCTTCTGACTTCACGTCAGTGCTTGAACCAATTTTTTTTTTCGTGATTTTTTTTTTAATTTTCTAGGGGTACGGTTCTTAAAATTTTTTTTTTCGTCATTTATTTTCAAATTTTCTAGGGGTACGGTTCTTACAAAATTTTAAACACGTCTTTATGTTGATTTTCTACTACTAGTTACCAAGCTTCAATTCGATCGAATATTTATTTTTTGAGTTATCAAGGAAATAATATTCCAGGTGGGTATAACTCGGAAACCGTTAGACCGATTATGCCCAAAAACGAACTCAACTCTCCCTGTCGGATACGCAATCTACCCTGAAAATTGCAAGTCCCTATCTCCTTTCGTTGGAAAGTTATCGAGGCAACGCTCACCCATCTACTGAACTCACACAAGAATGCTCGAATCTCCAACAATATTTAACCGATCGTATTAAAACTTGAAACTTGGCAGTGGAGTTAGGTTATGAAGGCTCTCGCAAAATTTCAGCAATTTCAAACGAATAGTTACTGATATATAGAATTTTTTTTTTTATTTTCAATGATTTATTAAAAATTTTCTACAAATGCTATCTTCACCAAATTCTGCAAACATTTTTGCGTTGGCATTCTACAACTAATAACCATGCTTGAATTCAATCGGTTCAGTATTTTTCGAGTTAATGAGGAACAAAAAACCACCAAATTTCAGAAAATTTCAGATGGCTATAACTCTAAAACCGTTTGGCCGATTATGCTCATAAACAAACTGAAATGTCGCGTTCTGGTGAAAATCTTGACCTGAAAATTTCAAGCCGCTCTCTGATTCCGTTCTCAAGTTATCGTGACAACAAAAATATTTTTTAATAATTTTTTTTAAATTTTCTAGCCATACGATTCGCACAAAATTTCACAAACGTGCTTAGGTTCATATTTTACAACTACCCACCAAGTTTCAATTCGATCGGATTCATATTGGTTGAAAACAAAATTATTACTCGGAAACCACTGGGCCGATTATGCCCATTAACGAACTTGTCCGTCGTATTGGGATGCGCCACCTACCCTGAAAATTTCAAGTCGCTAGCTCTTTTAGTTCTCAAGTTATCGTGGCAACGGCTGGACAGAATCAAATTTGACCTCGAATTCTTCATTGGGGAGTCGAACGTTTGAGACACTTTTCGTCAAAAAATTCTAAAGTTACAGACATTTGGGCAAAACTATAACGCAATGTTCCCCAGAACATACGCGCAAAAAAATTACGTGTTCATAGTATCGGAATGTTCATACCATCGAGTCAACTTAATTCGATGAAAAAGATTCTTTTTTTATGCTATTCTTTACATTAATATTTATGTAAAAAATGCACATACATGTGTATAACTGATTATATACAAAAAATAAGTATATAGATATTTTATTTATTAAAAGATTATTTTTATAGATGAGATAGATTCACAGCAATAGCTTTTTCTTTTTCTTCTTTCAGTATTTTATTCCTTTTCATTTTCATAGCGCATATAGTAGATTATGCCACTTTATACTTCTTCGAAAGAGCAGTGGCATTCATGCCATTAGAAAACTCCAACAAAATCTTCGATTTCTCGTAAAGAGACAAGAATTTATTTTTGGCGCTCTTGTTCCTCGGACAGAGTGCTTATCAATTTACCCAAATGTCTGTAATTTTCGAATTTTTGGCTGAAAATGATCTTTAACGATTTGGTTCGACTGACTGGTCAAGAATTCATGGTCGAAATTGATTCTGTCCGGCCGTCCGTCCGTCCGTTAACACGATAACTCTCGAACAAAAGGAGTAAGAAGATTGAAATTTGCAAGGAAGGTTTGAAGCGTAAATATCACGTACGAGTTCTTTAACGGACGAGATCCAGCAAGCAGTTTCGGAGTTATGGCCGTTTTAATAAAATATTTTTTATGAATATTTTCGAAACCAATTACTCGATCTGAGTGAAATTTAGCATAAAATTGTAGAATAATGACCTCTATATGCACACGAAGTTTTGTATTGATCGATGTATATTAGCTGATAAAGGCTTTTACAGCACTCAGGAGTTTCTTTCTGACTCATTAAGTTGATCCATTATATTGTTTCTTTGTAGTGTTAATTTTTGCATCTTAAAGTTTGTATTATTATTATTTAATTAGGGGTTACCTTGCACCGCGACCTTGAGGTCTATTGTGCCCCCCCATCAGAGCTGTTCTCACCATTACGCCATCTCAAAGTTTGTAACTGTGCTTTTTCTTTTTTTCCTGATATTGACTTGCCCTATACATTATTCTGTGTCTTAGGGATCAATAAAGAATTGAGTTGCCGTAAAGAGTAAAAAAAAAATTTGAAAATTTTTAAATTTTGTTTCTACAATAACTCTCGAACAGAATGAGCTAGGCAGTTAAAATTTTCAGAGTAGGTTTGGGAGATAAATATCTCGGTTGAGTTCATTACTGGGCAAAATCATCCTGATAGTTTCGGAGTAACGAAAAAAAAAATTTTTTTTTAATTACAAATTCAATTCATTTTTTTTAAGATGCTTTTTCACCATAAAAATCCATTTATATCATTTTTTCCATTTATATCATGATTTTTCGAAATTTCGATAATGAATCGTACTTCTATGTTTTCACAGAATGCTGTACTTAATTATTCTATATATGAATTATTATATGATCTGTGTTCTTACATGCCATTTTATTTTCCTATGAGAGATAAACGTCAAAATTATTTCTGGTTCGTTATTCTTGATATAAAATACACCTCCTGTTCCAGAAAAACAAAGTGTGATTGAATGCAAAATGATAAATGAAATAACCTCAGCTATCGTATATAATTATCAGGATGATATGATATTATACTTTTAAGGCAAGGGCGTAGCCAGGAACTAATTTCGGGGGGGGGTTTGAGATAGGAATAAATTTCGGGGGGGGGTTTTGGGGGTGTGAGGGTCACTTTCTGCAGCAAAAACATTTTTTTTAACTGAAAAAATAACATTTCGGGGGGGGGTTTGAACCCCCAAACCCCCCCCCCCCCCCTGGCTACGCCCTTGTTTTAAGGTGATAATATATGCCCGTGGATAATCCATATGTTGATGGAAAAATATTCTTTGGTAAGATACATAATCAAATTGGGTTCAGAATATCTCCAGTAAAAACGCAATATTGTCTAAGTTTTAATTGATATAATATAATTTTCAGATTAAATTTGAGGAATAATATCTCGTATAAGTTCGTTATTGGGGAGGATCGGTCTGTTTGAATTTAATTTCTTTCATGATGCAGTTCTATCGTAAGAATCCATTTATATAAGTCCCATGAACCAATGATTTCGGAGATATGATTTGTCAAAGTTCGAACAAGAGCGCCACAGGGCTTGAACCAATTTTTTAAATCATGAATGTCATGGATTTACTCAAAAAGAAATTGAAAATCAATCCATCAATTTTTCGGTGTTTAATTTCAATTGAGTTCTCAAACTCTTAAAAATACACTCTATATATACATATATTGTATGGTCCCTTTCAACTTTTTTCTGTATGTGATTGAATTTCAGAGAGTGCTATGGTATAATTGATCCACAATTCAATTTTGACAGTATTTTTTGGTCCTGTATAAAAAAAATCATATGAATGTGATAAAATAGTATATTCTAAAACACACATGAGAGTTGGAATTGCCTTCTGCAACGAGTATTACGTAGGGTATGGAGCAGGGCCGTAGCTAAGAGCTATTCCGGGGGGGGGGGAGAAACGTCTTTTGGCGCCCCTAATTTGAAAAAATATACAAAAATCGAAAAACACACATATATGGATAAAGTGTACATATATTGATAAATACTGCATATGTAGTTTCTTAATAAAGAATGAATTATGAATTAATATAACTAAGAATGAAAATTATTTTACAAAGAATACCGCGTTCTGAATTTTTTTGTGTGTTTTTGAGTGAAAAAAATTGTTTGCATCTCTCAAAAGATCCAGGGCCAAAAAAGAATTGTATTTGACAAAAAAAAATATATATATCAAGCTTTCGAGATGATAAGAATAATCTGAAGATTTTATAAATATTAAAAAGACAACTTTCGAAAAATGATATAACAATAATTTCATGTTACCCTGCTATCTAGAGTGGAATGTTCCAACAATTCTTCGAAAATATCTGCTATTTGGAATATAAAATGAGTTTTTTGTGATTCCTGAATTTAAGCAATATTTTTGTACTCATCACCCTGAAAATTTTTGTAGTATGCATATAGAAAATTAAATCTTCGATGTCACTCAATCGAATATTTTACCGAAATATCACGAAAAAAAAATGTTTATGTTTTATAGACACTGAAAATCAACCTGTCAGTCCAGTTGTTGAATGAAGATTCACAGGGTGCTACTTCCCTTAAAAACTATCTGTCAGCAATGGCCAAAACTTACTCTTTTCACTCGCTCTTTTTAGAGCGCATGTTCTGGGGAACATCACACGTTATCCTTTTGCCTAAATGTCTGTAATTTTTTGCCGAAAATTATCGCAAACCATTTGGTTCAACTCTCTTATGAAGAATTCGAGGTCAAATTTGATTCTGTCCGACCGGCCGGCCGTTGCCACGATAACTTGAGAACGGAAAGAGATAGCGCCTTGAAATTTTCAGGGTTGGTTATGCATCTTAATGCTAGTTTGTTCATAGGTATACCCATCTGAAATTTGGTTGTTATTTCCTCAATAACTCGAATAATACAAAACCGATCCAATTCAAGCATGGTTGTTGAATGCCAACGTAAAATTTTTTGCAAAATTTCGTGAGGATCGTATCTCTAGAAATTTTTAAAAAAATCATTGAAATAAATTCTATATATCATGAACTGTTCGTCCGACATCACTGAAATTTTGCGAAAACCTTTAGAACTTAACTCTACTGCCAAGTTCCAAGTTTGAACACGATCAGATAGATATTGTTGGATATTCGAGCAGCCTTTTGTGAGTTCAGTAGATGGATGGCTGACTGTTGCCTCGATAACTTTGGAACGAAAGGAGATAGGCACTTGCAATTTTCAGGGTAGGTTGCGCATCCGAATGGGAGAGTTAAGTTCGTTTTTGGGCATAATCGACCCAACGGTTTCGGAGTTATAACCACCTGGAATATTATTTCCTCGATAACTCAAAAAATATAGACCTGATCGAATTGAAGCTTGGACTAGTTGCGGAATATCGACGTAAAGCTTGTGTAAAATTTAGTTAGAACCGTAGAAATTAAAAAAAATTGGTTCAAGCACTGACGTGAAGTCAGAAGCTTTTGCGCGTATGTTCTATTGTCCATTCTCCTGTATTGGACACTCTTCTTAATCGAATTTACCATGATGAATTCTATTGTCTATTCTCCTGTATTGGACACTCTTCTCAATCGAATTCACCATGATGATTTTTATTGTCTATTCTCCTGTATTGGAGACTCTTCTTGATCGAATTTACCAAGATGAATTCTATTGTCCATTCTGGACAATAGAATTCATCTTGGTAAATTCGATTAAGAAGAGTCTCCAATACAGGAGAATAGACAATAGAATTCATCATGGTGAATTCGATTGAGAAGAGTGTCCAATACAGGAGAATAGACAATAGAATTCATCATGGTAAATTCGATTAAGAAGAGTGTCCAATACAGGAGAATGGACAATAGAACATACGCGCAAAAGCTTCTGACTTCACGTCAGTGCTTGAACCAATTTTTTTCAAATCAAATCCAAAAGCTCTCAAAAAATCACCCGTTATTACATAAAGATATATTCTCATTAGTGATAGAAAAACTGGCCTAGAATTCCTTTCTACCCATCACGAGATTTAATATCCACAAATGAGCCTCTCACCTTACAAGATCAGAAGCCTTCTGCAAAATTCAAAGGTCCCCTCTCGCAAATATACTCCTCTGAAGGCACATGGATCTCTTGAAGAAGAATCGCCTCTCTATTCCTCAAAGATATTCACTCTTGTTCATAGAAATCCCTTCAATATTTAGTTGCCTCCTCCTAAGGAGGATCTCTTTCAAAACCAGGTCTGACCACTAATGTAGGGCTATCATCTAATCTCCTATAGATTTGTGATGAAATAACACGATTTTACCATGAATATATATGTATAATAATATGTCATCATGACATTCATATTTTATTTTTGGAGGTTCTCGCAAAAATACGACCATAGACAACATATCATACGACGATTCGCATCCACCTACCGAACTCACAAAAGGCTGCTCGGTTCTCCAACAATATAGATCCGATCGTGTTCAAACTTGGAATTCTGCAGTAGAGTTAGGTTCTGCAGGCTCTCCCAAAATTTCAGCCATGCCGGACGAATAGTTTATGATATATAGAATTTTTTTCAATTATTTTTAATTATTTTTTTTTGAATTTTCTAGTTATACCATCCTCACGAAATTCTGCAAAAATTTTCGCGTTGGCATTCTACAACTAATAACCATGTTTGAATCCAATCGGTTTTGTATTCTTCGAGTTAATGAGGAACAAAAAACATCCAAATTTCAGAAAATTTCAGATGGCTATAACTCTAAAACCGTTTGGACGATTATGCTCATAAGCAAACTCAAATGTCGCATTCAGATGCACAACCTAACCTGAAATTTTCAAGCCGCTATCTCTTTCCGTTCTCAGGTTATCGTGACAACAAAAATATTTTTCAATAATTTCTTAATAATTTTCTAGCGATTCGATGCTCACAAAATTTCATAAACGTGCTTAGGTCTATATTCTACAACTATTCACCATGTTTGAATCCAATCGGTTTTGTATTCTTCGAGTTAATGAGGAACAAAAAACATCCAAATTTCAGAAAATTTCAGATGGCTCTAACTCTAAAACCGTTTGGACGATTATGCTCATAAACAAACTCAAATGTCGCATTCAGATGCACAACCTAACCTGAAATTTTCAAGCCGCTATCTCCTTCCGTTCTCAGGTTATCGTGACAACAAAAATATTTTTTAATAATTTTTTAATAATTTTCTAGCAATACGATTCTCACAAAATTTCACGAACGTGCTTAGGTCTATATTCTACAACTATTCACCAAGTTTAAATTCGATCGGATTTATTTTGGTTGAAAACAAAATTATTACTCGGAAACCATTGGGCCGATTATACCCATTAACGAACTTGTCCGTCGTATTGGGATGCGCAACCCACCCTGAAAATTTCAAGTCGCTGGCTCTTTTCGTTCTCAAGTTATCGTGGCAACGGCCGGACGGCCGGACGGCCGGACGGCCGGACGGCACCACAGAATTAAATTTCACATTTGGGCAAAACTATAACGCGTATGTTCCCCAGAACATACGCGCAAAAAATTGGTTCTTAATCGGTGAATTCGATTAAGGAGAATGGATAATAGAACATGTGCCAAAAGCTCCTGACTTCGCGTCAGTGCTTGAATAACTCGCTGTTAGCCATGTATTCATGACATTTGCGCCTTTCCCCGTTTCAATTTTTCTTTTCTGGGCTGTACTTCTGAATTCCGTTCCAGACGGTTTGAACTTATTTTGGCAAGGATCCATATTCATATTTGGTTTTAGATTTTAAATTTCAATCATTATTCATATTCACTGTTCACGAATAATTTATATAAGAAGAAGAAGGTTATGTTTCTTTCTATTGAACGATTTTCATGTATAGCCGGGGAAGGCTGGGAATTCCCCACTCCTGCCATCTAGTCCCTAGCAGCAACAAAGCTTTCTACAATGCTGTTGGTCTAGTACAAATAAATTGAGTAGATGGTAGGGTAGGCAATCATTCGATACAGTCACTGTACTTATGTATAATAATAATCATCTTATGCAAGTTGTAGTTCAAAAAAATCTGTTTTCATTATGTCATCTTGCTATAGTTTTTCAAATATCCGCGGTCAATTTGGCGCCCTTTGAGATATGATCCGGGGGGGGAGGCTCCCCTCCCTCCCCCCCCCCTGGTAGCGACAGCCCTGGCATGGAGATCAGATTTAAAACAGTTTCCTAATAGCATGAATGATTCAAAATTAGCAAGAAGGAAATCTGTAGTACCATTACCATATTCTTTAATGAAAATAAAACTTTTCCTCAACAATTATTTCACTATATCCAGATTATATTGTATTGTCAATTGACGTGTGTTGAAATTTGATACGATCGAATGTCAGTGCTGACTACCACAAACGAAAAATATAACTAGAAACAATGCGGTAATGAGTTCATTCCAGCACTGTTTTTAGTGCTGGAATGGACTCATTACGATACTGAAATAGAGAAACATATTTCTGTACGGTAAATCTCAAACCTTCAATCCAATCAAGTGTTTAACTATGCTTTACCTACTTCCTAAGGAATATGGAATGAAATACCTTGTATCTCACATTTTATACATACCTCGATTCATATATTCCCCATTCAATTTTATTATGCCCAAGGATATAATTATTATTGTAACCATTGACGTCGAATAAATGTTCGTACCTATTGGGTACCACTTGTTGCTCTGTATTCTGTATCCAGTAAATATGTAATGATGTTATAATTGCTAATTGATAATATTGATTTTATGCAACCTCCACATTTTTATGATAGTTGATCTCGTTAGGAAAATTTTCTAAAATCACTGACGCGGCGTCAGGAGCTTCGGCCGGCCCGTTCATTTAATGATAAATAGATTTCACTGATTCGCGACCATAGACATAGAATAACATGGACTGGTTATGAGAAAGAGACCATTGATACCAGCATTGAAGAAAGAGAGAATAGTTAAAGGCAAAACCACGGTATAAGAATATATACTTATACTGTGGCAATTGGCAAAACATTGGTTTCCTTTATCCTTTGACCTTTCCTGTATACTGTATTGTTTGGTTTCGTGTATTGTGTATGTGTTTTCGTGATTTGTAGACAGAATAGTTGAAGGCAAAACATTTTCATTTATGTAAATCCAAGACTCGTTTCTGAATATTCTAATACTTATAATCTAAAAATATGTCTCATAAATTTTCTTACGGTAATTCATTCGGTTTTTCAATCTAATGGGTTAAGATCAGGTGATCGCGCTGGCTATTCGATCGTTCCTCACCTTCTTATCCACCTATTTGGAAATATTGAGGCGAAGTACTGCCGCACATTGCGTTGGTAATGTGGTATGGTGCTCCATCCTGTTGGAACCATATCGTATTCCGCGGAACTTGAGGATTTCGTTGAACAGGATATAAATTTGCCAAAGTTGGAACATCATTTTGTAATGCTAGTAAGTAAGTAATGCTAAATATTTATCGCCATTCAAATTGACCTCAATGAACAAGGGGCCTATGATATGGTTTCGAACATTTCCTGCCCCATCATTAAACTTTTGAGGGAATTGCGTGTGTTCCTCTCTCATCCAGTGAGGATTTTCGGTAGACCAGTAGTGGACATTTTGACGATTAGCATGACCGTTGAGAGAAAAAGAGCACTCATTAAAGAACAAAACAACCACTAAGTGGATAATATTGTTATCCATGATTTGTTCAAAAAAATAAGATCAATTTATTGGAATGCATTTTATTTTGTTTTAATGTGTTTATAATCGATGTATGGCTAACATTGAATGTTGTGAAGTCATAGCTGAGAGAAAAAGTGCACTCATCAGAAATCAAAACGTCTACTAATTGGATAATACTGTTATCTAGCATGTTCATCATTTGTTCACAAAAATAAGTTCTCCGTCTTCCAAGAGCTCTACTCGATTTATGTATATTTTCTTCAAAGTTAAGCGTCATTATCTAATTTCATATCATCACATATTGTATTAGCAGCTGCTTTTTTAATCTGCCTTGCATGTTCAAACTCCCGATTCTGCTTCTTCTATTTTACTTATTGTCCCTATAGGGTTATAAGCGGCAAATTCAGAAATTTCTCATGAAACAAGCGACTAACTTCTTTATGTGTTCGGGCGTCATCTCCGTAACCAATCATTTGTAAAATTGTTATTTTGTGCATTTCCGATGAACCATTATTCAAAATGGAAGTTAATGAAATTCAAACACAAACTAGACAAGGTATATACTACAACTTATCAGCACAAAACAATTTGCGAAGGCGAACAGTTTTCATGGTACCTTCTGGAAAACACAATGTTAGGGTTTCTTTCATTTTCATCTTGAAGGCAGATCATTTTTGTATTATTGTAATAAGATTCGAGAATATTATAATAAATTTCGGTAATTACATGATTTAATTTTTTGCGCGTATTTTCTGGGGAACATCGCGTTATCATTTTGTCCAAATATCTGTAACTTTCGTATTTTTTGACGAAAATGGTCTCAAACGATTTAGTTCGACTTCCCAATGAAGAATTCAAGGTCAAATTTGATTCTGTCCGGCCGCCTGGCCGTCCGTCCGTTGCCACGATAACTTGAGAACGAGAAGAGCTGGCGACTTGAAATTTTCAGGGTAGGTGGCGCATCCCAATACGACGGACAAGTTAGTTAATGGGCATTATCAGCTCAATGGTTTCTGAGTAACAATTTTGTTTTCAACCAATATGAATTCGATCGAATTGAAACTTGGTGAGTAGGTGTAGAATACAAACATAAAGACGTTTATGAAATATGTGAGAATGGTATCTCGTATAGTATTTATGTCACGATAATCTGAGAACGGGAAGAGATAACGACTTGCAAATTTTTAGGTTAGGTTGTGCATCTGAATACGACATTTAGGTTTGTTAATAGGCATAATCGGTCAAACGGTTTTGGGGTAATACCCATCTGAAATTCGGTTGTTATTTCCTCAATAACTCGAAAAATACGAAACCGATCCAATTCATACATGGTTATAAGTTGCAAAAATTCTAATAAAATTTCGTGAGGGTCGTATCACTAGAAAGTTTTAAAAAAGTGGGTAAGCCCTAGGCACAGGAGCTTTGGCGCTCTTGTTCAAACTTTGACAAATCATATCTCCGAAATTATTGGTCTGTAGGAATGATATGAATGGATTCTTATTATACGAATTGTATCATGAAAGAAATCGAATTCAAACAGATCGATTCTCCCCAATAACGAACTTATCCTAGATATTCATTCCTCAAATCTACTCTGAAAATTATATTATACCAATTAAAATTTAGCCAATACTGCAGTTTTGTTGTTAATGGAGATATTCTGAGCCCAATTTGATTATGTATCTTAACAAAGTTTATATTTCCATCATCATATGGATTATTCACGGGCATCATATTATCACCTCATAATTCAACGATAGCTGAGGTTATTTAATTGGTCATTTTGCTTTCAATCAGACTTTGTTTTCTAGAATAGGAGCTGTTTTTTATCAAGAATAACGAACTAGAAATAATTATTTACTTTGACATTTATCTCTCATAGGAATATAAGATGACATGTAGGAACACAGATCATATAATAATTCATAGATAGAATAATTAAGTACAGCATTCTGTGGAAACATAGAAGTATGATTTATTATTGAAATTTTGAATAATCATATCTCCGAAAGTATTAGCTTGTTGGAGTTGAAAATGATATCAATGGATTCTTATGGTGAAAATTCATCTTAAAAAACACCTGAATTTTTTTCGATACTCCGAAACCATTGGGCCAATTTTGCCCAATAACGAACTTAACCGAGTTATCTATCTCCTAAACCTACTATGAAAATTTCAACAGTCTATCTCATTCCGTTCGAGAGTTATCGTGTTAACGGAGGGCTGGCCGGGCCAGCCGGACAGAATCGATCTTGACCATGGTCCATGGATTCTTGATCAGTGAGTCGAACCAAATCGTTTAAGACCATTTTCATCGAAAAATTCGAAAATTACAGACATTTGGGCAAATTGATGAGCACCATGTTCCGAGGAACAAGAGCGCCAAAAATCATTGAAAAAAATTCTATATATTTGAAACTATTTGTCCGACATCTCTGAAATTTTGCGAGAGCCTTCAAAACCTAACTCTACTGCCAAGTTTCAACACGATCAGATCAATATTGTCGGAATCCGAGTAGCCTTATTGTTTGAGTTCTGTAGCTGAATGGCTGACCGTTGCCTCGATAACATTCGAACGGAAGGAGATAGGGACTTGCGATTTTCAGGGTAGGTTGGGCATCCGAATGGGAGAGTTAAGTTCGTTGTTGGGCAAAATCGGTCCAACGGTTTCGGAGTTATACTCATCTGGAATATTATTTCCTTGATAACTCAAAAAATATAGACTCAATCGAATTGAAGCTTGTTAACTAGTTGTAGAATATCGACATAAAGACGTGTGTAAAATTTTGTGAAGGCCGTACCACTAGAAAATTCTAAAAAAAATCACGAAAAAATATTTTGTATCTCACTACACCTTGAGAACGGAAATAGAAAGCGACTTGCAATTTTCAGTGAAGGTTGCGCATCCGAATGCGACATTTAAGTTAGTTAATTGGCATAATCGGCCGAACTGTCTTCTGGCTGTACTCATCTGACAATTTGTCGTTATTGCCTCTATAACTCAAAATACATATATAAATCTCATCCAATAAAAACTCTGTGATTACTTGTAGAATGCCAACCCCCTAATTTTGGCGGAATTTCGTGAATATCTTTACCTGAGTTACTTGAGGCGTAAGTTTTTTCGTATTTCAATTCCAATAGAACTAAAATTCTGTGATCATAGACATCACTGCAGTCACATTTTATGTTTAATGTATTAAGTTAACATTGAATTCCGGTTCAATAACTTTTGTCTTTAAAGCTTAACTTAATACATTAAATAAAAAATGTGTCAATTTTGTTCAGTTTGATCATAAACATTAGAATTTATGAGGTAATTAGTTTGAATCATTTATTACGACAAAAAAAACTAACAATTTATAAATAAATTCTAGAAATGGACATGACACGGTACTGACATTTAATAAATAAATTCTAGAAATGGACATGGTAATGACATTTAAGTGATATATTGTGAGTTTTCTGTAAGTGGCAAGTTATATTTTATGAAAATTATGTAGAAATATGTTCATAATATTCCAATAAGCACAAAAATTTCAAAAATTGATTATTAATTAATGACCTATGAGAACAAACAATACAGGACATTGAATATCACAGTTAGAACGGAATCACCCATATATCGATGCTAAATTCGTAGTAGAGTGTCCAATAGAAGTGAGTAGATAATAAAACATTCGCGCAAAAGATTCTGACTTCTTGATAGTTCTTGAACCAATTTTGTATAAAAAAGTCCGAAATACTGGACCTTTTGCGAGAACAGATGTACATCTTGATTGGACTATTGAAATACGTGCAGTTAGGTACTAAGGTACCGTAAAACGGGGCTACATGAAAATACAGGGGCTAGTTGAAAATGAATTCAACTGATTGAATTAGCAGGTGCTGCTACTTAACGGTATATTTAGGGAACATAATTCAAAGTTACAGTCAGTTAGAGCAGATCAACAAGTGTTATGACGTTGATTTTTGGCTGTTTCTGGTAAACAGTTTAGAGTGCGGAATTCCACAAAGAGTAAAGGAAAAATCGATGATTTTTTCTCTATGAATACTTCTTATTGAATGGATACACTGAGAACTATTAGTACAGCGATATATTTTTTCTCCAACAGTAGCATAACTGGACAACTCTAATACATGCTCAATTCACTGCTGTTACAATTCAAAAGCCAGTGGCGTAGATTCTATTTTTCGATGTCATGTCTGGGGCTTCTTGAAAATGGTGAGGAAATACGTTAGAAAGGAGGAGGCTTTGAATGCCGATGTGCAGAGGTATAATAGGGGTAATTTGATACAATTCAGCGAGGAATAAAGCATATCTTACATAATATGGAAAAATTAATAGATTATACACTCATTGAACACTGGAAATTGTACTGCAATATCAATTTCTGATGAAAAAGCCATTGTAAAAGCAATATGTATATGTATATGTGGGGGTTCCCTTTCGAACCTATAGTGACAAAAAATAAGTAGTTCAGAAATATTTTAATAGAAGCTAGGACAGCAAGTGAAATCATTTCTGGATAACAGAAGTGGTGAAGGTTTGGATGGAGCACTTTTTGAATCGCCATTAAGAAGAATTGGTGAAAATAATATCAGTCATAAAACAAAGCCTGACAAAGAATTACCATACCACTATATAAATATTTATTTTGACAATCTTTCACATGAGCTCGAGAATGTCTGTCCAGAAACGATTATTGTCAATTTTAATGAAACGGAGAGTAAAAAAGTTTGCATTAGGTACATCTATTTATTTTCATTCAGCCCTTATACCAGGTCTACAAGTAACAGAAACATATTTTCAGAGCATTTTCAAGTAACCCCATAACGGGGCTACTTGAGGAGCACTTTATATTTTTGACGCTCTTGTTACTCGGAACAGAGTGCTTATCAATTTGCCCAAATGTCTGTAATTTTCGAATTTTTCGATGAAAATGGTCTTAAACGATTTGGTTCGACTCACTGATCAAGAATCCGTGGTCGAAATTAATTCTGTCCGGCCGGTCCGGCCAGCCGTAGGCACGATAACTCTCGAACGGAATGAGCTAGACAGTTGAAATTTTCAGAGTAGGTTTGGGAGATAAATGTCTCGGCTAGGTTCGTTATTGGGCAAAATCGGACAGATAGTTTCGGAGTAACAAAAAAAAACTTTTTTTACATAACAAATTCAAAATTAAATTTTTTTCAATAAGCAATTTTACCATAAGAATCCATTGATATCATTTTCAACTCTAACAAGCTAATACTTTCGGAGATATGATTTTTCTAAATTTCAATAATACATTGTATTTCTACGTTTTCACAGAATTATATAATTATTTTATGTATGAATTGTTATAATGTCAACTTATTTTCTTGAGACATTACATTGTCTAATTCATTTCAGCAATCGTAGAATTATGAGAATTATAATAGGTATAATATCATACTATTTGTTGGTTGATATTTTCATGCCGATGGTCAATCCATATGATGATGGGAATGGTAAGGGTAAGTTAATAATATTGTGTTCAGAATATCTCCAGTAAAAACAAAACTGGAATATTGGTGTATTGGAGTATTGGAGTGGATTTAAGGAAACAATATTTATTATAGTTCATCATAGAATTGAGGAATGAATATCTCGGATGAGTTCGTTTTTGGGTAGAATTTGTCTATTTTTTTTGGATTGATAATTTTTGGCACTCTTGTTGAATTTAAATTCTTCTATGATGTTTGAATTCAATTTCTGCTGAGATGAAGTTCTTTCATAAGAATCCATTGATATAATTCCCAACTCTGAGAAACCAATACTTTCGGAGATATAATTTGTCTGTTTGAACAAGAGCGCCAGAAAGCTCCTGTCCACAGGGCTTGAACCAATTTTTTATTCGAAGAGTGTTGGCAGCTAGAATTTTTGTATTACTGTGAGAGCTTCTCTTAACACGAAATACAATCAGAATGATTTTTATTTTCGAAATACTTCATAATTTGAAGGTGACAGTATGAAGTTTCCAAAAAGTTTTATCAAGTAGCCCCGTTTTACGGTACTTAATAAATGCGATAAAATCAATGAACTGTTTCCAGGGTAAAGGTAATAATCAACGATCACCGGATCACGCTTACATGCTACGTGAGTTGACAGACTGATGTCTGTCTGTGGTCACGTGGTGATATATCAAACCTCTCTCTCTCAATGGCACACGATATGGTTCCCATACGTTTCTTTCCAATACTGTAGGTGTTGGATTTTGGGTTGGGCAATCATGCCCTGCTATTCGTATGCGTGCTAACGTTTCCTATACATACACCATAATCCCGTTCTGTATATCGTCGTAAGGAGCTTCTTCTTCTACGTTTCGACCGGCCCGAGCACTCTCGCTCAATTCGAAGAATGGTCGCCCGAGAAGTCATCGAGTTCAATAAATTCGTTGGCAGAAGTTGCGCTATAACATTACACCATGCCGAAGTATGCATATCAAGACGGCATTCCAAAGAAAACGAGCCAGCTCCCGCACAGGGTCGGATTTCGACCATCATTCTTTATTTCCAACTAGCTGGCCCGACGAACTTCGTACCGCTTAACTTAATAAAAAAGAATGCTCGGTATCAATGAAGTTTTATTATTATTTTCGATTAATTGCACATGATGTTGCTTACTTACAAAACAGGGTTTTCCTGAAACACTGGCTATTTATAAGGTTTCAATTTGATATTGACAGACACACACAGTTATGATACAGTCTCTTAATCATCAAGATGACGGTTTTCCGACGCGCGAACACGCGACATATAATTGTCCATGCGCCATGTCCACACATCAAAGGAAAAACAAAATTGTTAAATTATGTCCATCCAACCTATCCACCTATTGAGTTAATGCTTTGTTTGTGGCACAAATCACTTCAATTGTGTACAATTGTGCCGTGATATAAAGAACACCCTCGAAAGTATATTTTTTAACACAATTGAATGAAATTGTACGATTGGCGTGAAAAACAGCAAGTTGCAATTGACGTTAAAATAAAAACACCCTGTATGAAAATTTCGGACAAATACATTATTAGAATCCATCCAAGGTACCTATTTAGTTAATGCTTTGTTTGTGGAGCAAAACAATTCAATCGCGTACAATTGTGCAGTGATATAAAGAACACCCTGTATAGTAATGGTTTATATTCAATGATGTATGCTTCAAAAGTATATTTTTTAACATAATTGAATGATATTGTACGAATGGCGTCAGCAAGTTGCAATTGACGTTAAAAGAAAAACACCCTGTATGAAAATTTCGGACAAATACATTATGAGAATCCATCCAAGGTACCTAATTAGTTAATGCTTTGTTTCTGGCACAAAACACTTCAATCGCGTACAAGTGTGCCGTGATATAAAGAACATCCTGTATAGTAATGGTTTATTTTCGATGATGTATGCCTCGAAAGTATAATTTTTAACACAATTGAATGAAATTGTACGATTGGCGCGAAAAACAGCAAATTACAATTGACCTTAAAAGAAAAACACCCTGTATGAAAATTTCGGACAAATACGACGTTAAAAGAAAAACACCCTGTAGGAAAATTTCAGACAAATACATTATGAGAATCCATCCAAGATATCTATTTAGTTAATGCTTTGTTTGTGGCACAAATCACTTCAATCGCGTACAATTGAGTCTTGAGAAAAAGAAATCTCTGTATAGTAATGGTTTATTTTCAATGATGTATGCCTCGAAAGTATATTTTTTAACACAATTGAATGAAATTGTACGGCTATGGTGTGAAAAAGAGCAAGTTGCCATTGACGTTAAAAGAAAAAAACCCTATAGACATGTTTATATCCATTCACCTTCTAAACCTTCCCTGGACTTCCACAAATAATTCAAGACCAAAATTAGCCAAATCGGTCCAGCAGTTATCGAGTTTTAGCGAGACTAACGAACAGCAATTAATTTTTGGCGCTCTAGTTCCTCGGAACTGAGTGCTTGTCAATTTGCCCAAATGTCTGTAATTTTCGAATATTTCGATGAAAATGGTCTTAAACGATTTGGTTCGACTCACTGATCAAGAATCGTTAGGTTATTCTAATTTATTTGTTGAAGTGAAATTTCTAATGCAACTTCCAACAAGGTTTCGTTGAACGTTTAACGCAACCATGAAGGGGGTATGCAAGTACTATTGTGTTAAACGTTCAGCGCTCCTTAGGAGGGGAGTAGAAATAGATAGAGCGAGAGTGAATACGTGGCACTCAAACGCATGCGCGTAGTTTTCTACCCCTTCTTATTTTAATTTTTTGAGTGAAACTTCTAATGCGACTTCCAACAAGGTTGCGTTAAACGTTTAACGCTACCATGGAGGGGGTATGAAAGCACTGTTGGGTTAAATGTTCAACGCTCCAGGGAGACAGCGGGAGTGAATGCGTGGCACTTGAACGCATGCGCGTAGTTTTCTACCCCTTCCTATTTTCATTTCCACATTACGAAGTTTCACTTCTTCCGAGCGGAGGGACTCCACGCACTATTTTTAATTGTAAGCCCCAATTTTTTTCTTGCCATGCATAGATCATAAGATTCTGAATTCAGTAATGCATATGTAACGCCATTTGGCTCAATCATTTTCGAGATATTAATTTTTTAAATTTCAATAACATGTGAGAATTTTATAATGAAGTCTTCACCACATAAACACATTTTTATTGCAAAAACGAAGGTGTCATAACTTGAAAAAATGATCTAAGTAAGAGTTCAAATTGGTGCTCATTCACTTGACAATACGTCAATCGAGCTTGTAACTCGGAACAAATATTTTGGATAGTTTCAGGCTCTATTGCTCTTATTTCATCCAGAATCCTCTGTTTCAACTCCACGATGTTGTTTGGCCGATTGAGGTAAACTTTGCTTCTGATATAATCTCTTAAGAAAAAGTCTAACAGAGTCAGATCTGCAGACCAAGCTGGACAGATAATCACATACATCTTGAAAATAAAAGGGTTGAGCTCCATCCTGTTGAAACCATAGTGTTTCATTTGGGAGATCTGGATCTGCATCGATCGAAAAAAGAACCGCCAAACGACGGAATCAGATCATCCCATAATAAATACCAAAATTTTGGACCTGTGAACGGTCTTTCAATAAAGACAGGTCCTATAACCCTGCTCCTAACTGTTCCGGCCCATACATCCACTTTTTCAAGAAACTGTGTATATGCTTCCATCATTCAGTTTGGATTGCGATCCGACCAATAGTGACAGTTTTGTCCGTCGACAGTTCTATTTGAGTAAAATGTTGCTTCGAAATTATTCGTTGAAAAAAAAAAGAAAATGAATGAGCTAGGTAGTTGAAATTTTCATAGTAGGTTTGGGAGATAAATATCTCGGTTAAGTTCGTTATTGGTCAAAATCAGCCTGGTGGATTCGGAATAACGAAAAAAAAAATTTGTTTTACAATACATATTTCAAATTCCATTTGTTAAAGATTTTTTTTTTAAGTTTGATCGTAAGAATCTATTGATATTCTGCAATTGTGTAGGGACCCTTATTCATAGATAAAATGAGAGTTCATCTTGGGGTTAATTATGGTACACTCGGTTGTCAGAAGCTGCCCCAATGCAAAATAATTATCAATTTTCCGGTTCTCGCTCATGTCTACCTTGTCTCCTGTGATTATTACCTTTATGATTATTGATTGTTTCTCTGTGTTGACTTTGGGTGACCAATATGAGCACACAATATTCTATGAATCTCAGGCTATTTTGGTTCCCAGGAAATGGGCATGGTCTAATTTTACTTATCAATTATTAGATATTACATATGTAAGTACGGAAATAAAAGTTTGAATAATTCTTCTTCGAGGCATGTACCTCCAACATGCTCTAGCAGATTATTGTCTGGGGATCGCGCTGGCCATGGCACAACTATACAATTATTTCTACCTATGTATATCCATCTATATCGATTTGTCTCATGCATGCTAGCTTGAAGCAGACTTAACACTTGATTCATCTCTTTTAAAGTTATAAGTGACATCGTTCCATTATAAATAACGATTGCAACCAAATTGTTCCCACAAGGTAATAGTAACAAGCCCTGTGGACAGGAGCTTTCTGGCGCTCTTGTTCAAACAGACAAATTATATCTCCGAAAGTATTGGTTTCTCAGAGTTGGGAATTATATCAATGTATTCTTAGGATAGAACTGCATCATAGAGGAAATTCAATTCAAATAATAGTTTATTTATCAAGATTAAATGAGCAATCTGAGAATGAGAACTGCACCATGGAAGAAATCAAATTAAAATAGCTGAAATGAATTTGAGTCTCTCTTATAGAACAGGATGACATGTACGAGTATGAACACAGATTATATAATTAAGCTTAGATAGAATAATAATCATAACATTCTGTGAAAACATAGAAGTACGATTCATTACTGAAATTTCGAAAAATCATATCTCCAAAAGTATTAGCTTGTTGGAGTTGAAAATGATATCAATAGATTTTTATGATGAAACTGCATCTTAAATAAAAATTGAAATTGAAATTTGTTGATTAAAAAAAAATTTTTTTTTGTTACTCCGAAACCATCCGGCTTATTTTGCCCAATAACGAACTTAACCGAGATATTCATCTCCCTAACCTACTATGAAAATTTCAACTGCCGAGCTCATTCCGTTCAAGAGTTATTGTAGAAATTTTTTTTTTAATTTTAAAAATTTGTTTTTTGAAATTTTGCGGTAACCTGGTCAATACAAAACTTCACATGCGTATAAAGGTCATGATTCTACAATTTGATGCTAAATTTCAGATAGATCGAGTGATCAGTTTCGGAAATATTCATAAAAAATATTTATACTAAAATTGCCCATAACGAAACCGCTTTATGGATTTCGCCAATTAACGAACTTGTCTGAGAATATTACGCTCCAAACCCACCTTCCAAATTTCAATCCTCTAACTCCTTTCGTTCGAGAGTTATCGTGCCTACGGCCGGCCGGACAGAATCGATTTCGACCTCTGATTCTTGATCAGTGAGTCAAATCAAATCGTTTGAGACCATTTTCAGCCAAAAATTCGAAAACTAGAGGATCTAGAGCGCCAAAAAGAATAAAATCATTGAAATTGATCATTTCAAAGCAGATTGAAAATTCTATTTTATGCATCCTTGTTATAAAGGCCTAGTGTTTGTTAACTTCCTTACATAAATATTACAAAAATTAAATTTCTTAACTTTTCTTAAATATCCTACAACCTTTCTGAGAAGTGTATTTCTGTCAGATTTTGCCTCCAGGGTTTGCGTATACGTGTGGAGAAGCGAAATGGAATAAATTCATTATCATGGTTACTGTAGCTATTTATAGAAAATCCTGAAACACATCAAATTTTAATTTTAAATGGTTATCCTTCTTCATAAAAATGCGAACCCTACCTTCAACTCCCTTCGAAAGACAGGTACAACCCCCAATTTTTCAAATAGGAAGTATGGCCTTGTGATACATCGTTTGAAAGTTCGCGTCATTCTCTATTCAGAAATGTTTATTGCAAAATCACTTTCATGATTATTGCAAAAATCAAAAAAATAGAAAAATAAAAAGCAAGTTGTTAACGGAATTTGGTAGGTACAATATCAAAAACTAAAATATATAATACAAATTACAAAATGTACCAAAACGATTATGAATGTTAACGAAGTAGATGTTCAAAGTGATCACCGCGAACGCCTTGGCAACATCCTAACCTCAAATAAAAACTTCTTCCAACATTATTCAACATCTCAGGATGATCGACCTAATCGCAAGCGTTATTCGATCTTTATGGTCATTGAAATCAAGGAGTTTAGTTTTGTACACAAGTCTCTTTACATATCCCCATAAAAAGAAATCTAATGGGTTAAGATCAGGGATCGCGCTGGCCATTCGATCGTTCCTCGCCTTCCTATACACCGATTTGGAAATATTGCGTCGAGGTACTGCCAGCCATTTTGTTGGTAATGTGGTGGTGCTCCATCTTGTTGGAACCAAATCTTATTCCGTGGAACTTGAGGATTTCCTTAATCAGGATATAAATTTGCCAAAGTTCGAACGACATCATTTTGAAGTAGTGCTAAATATTTGTCGCCATTCAAATTACCTTCAATGACAAAGGAGCCTATGATATGGTTTCAAACATTTCTTGCCCAAATATTAACCTTTTGAGGAAATTGCGTGTATTCCACTCTCATCCAGTGAGGATTTTCGGTAGACTAGTAGCGGTAATTTTGACGATTAAATCGGATAATATTCTTATCCTACATGTCCATCAGTTGTTCACAAAAATAAGTTCTCCTATCAAAATCGTCTTCCAAGAGCTCCTGGGTAGGTATCATTTTATAGGGATGCATTTTGTTTTGTTTTGATATATCTAGAATCGATGTATGGCTGACATTGAATGTTGTGGAGGCATCTTCACTCGATTTATGTGCACAACATCTAATTTCACATCCTCACACGGTGTATTAGCAGCTGCTTTTCTAATCTACCTTATATGTCCAAATTCGTGAAACTGCTTCTCTATTTTACTCATTGTCTCTTGGGTTATTGATGGCAAATTAGGAAATTCTCATGCAACAAGCGACTTTGTGTATGGGTGTTATCTCCGTAACTAATCATTTGTAAAATTGTTATTTTATGCATTTCCCTTAATCGAACCATTAGTTAAAATGGAAGTTAATGAAATTCAAACACAAATTAGATTATTCATAAACTACAACTTATCAGCATAAAATAATATTTATTACCGTGTATATAATAGTGCCAATCAATATTTCATCAATTCACATGAATCCTGGCATCAATTTCCATGGAACATTGAGATTAACTTGTCCAAATCTGTACCGAGAGTATCGTAATGTTAGAAAAATTTCACACACTAATACAAAAAATGATTAATTCGCAAACATTTTATGTCCTAAAAAAAATGGCGATAAGAATCCACATTGTACGAATATGAATAAAATAAAATAATAATATAATGAAAAAATTTGCACACAAATGGAAATAATGTATAAGAAATACAAATAATTTTTAGTTGTAAAATTGCTGAAAGTTGTGTTATCCTTGTCTGAATAGTTATATAGGATATAAGAACAGGGATATATATACCTAACTGCAAACCTTGACATCTGTCAGTGGATTGGTTCAAGATTTATTGAACATTGAATTTTCACTTAATATCCGAAAATCACCCAGTATACAGGGTGAGTCTTTGACCACTGCATTTATTTTAACCAAAGATTCCTCTCATCAAATGAAACACTTTTTTCATTTAACATTTTTCCAAATACAGCTCAGGTAAAAAGATACAGGCTGTTGAAATTTTGAAAAAAAAATCAGTTTTTATTTTGTAGCTTTGACATCCTTTTTTCGAATAAAAAGAATGTTGGCGTAAAGTTTCCTATAACTATGATACATATTTTCCAAATATTAGTTATTTTCTACTTCTACTGGTTTTCTAGTTATGGACTCGTGGATTCATAAAACTAAACGAAATTAGCATAAAGAAAGCATTTAAAGTTTTTCTTGAGTCATTTCAAGAATATTCCATCGTTTTAGAACATTATATTATTCTTCATCATTTCTCCTTAAACGCACTGTTTTCGAGATATTCTTCATTGAATGTTTTAAAATGGAAAACTCCAGAAATTTCACTACATTTATGGATCCGTCCCTGAGCGTTGGAATCCCGAATTAAGCTGTAAACCACGTTACCATGCCTTATTCTCGTCCACCAACAATGTCATAGATAATTTATATGTGGGAGTGTATTAGCACATTGTGAAATCTTTAAACGCTTGTAACTTTTTACCTGAGCCGAATCTGGAAAAATGGTAAATGAAAAAAGTGTTTCATTTGATGAGAGAAATCTTTGGTTAAAATTAATGCAGTGATCAAAGACTCACCCTGTACATCCCAAACTATACGAACCTCAGGCGATTAAAATCCTTCGATATGAGTCCACCTGGATGACCTCAGTTTATGGTTTCCGTTGAAAAAGAATAAAATTATAATAATTGATTAATTAGAAAACAAAATTGAGGTAGCTACACAGCTACCCTAAATGTTAACAAATTCGATCCATTCCAACTAATCTTGCATTACAAGGATATCGGAGACTTCAACGTCCGGTCAAGACAGTAACTAGATTCATAAGCGAAAGGACAATTTCTGGCAAGCTTGCTCCCCTGAACAGAGTGCGCAACAATTCACACAAATTTCTGTAATTTTTAGCCGAAAATTATCTCGAACGTTTGGTTTCGACTTACCGATAAAGAATTCGAGGTCAAACTACCTAATTTTGTCCGGCCGGCCGTCTGTAAGTACCATTAATCTCGAACAAAATCAGTTAAAAAAAAAAGAGTTAAAATTTTCAGGGTAGGTTTGAGTCTAAATGCACTATCTGAATTTATTTTCCAATCACTCTAAAAATACTGATCTGATTGAATTGTATAGTTGATTGAATAATGCCGATAAAAAGAGTTGTGAAGGACTTTAGGATCGTGTAGCTAGATAATAAAAAAAAATATATATTATAAAAAATCTTTATCTCAGAAACTATTCGTCAGATATCGCCGAAAATTTGCCAACGCCCTAAACACCTAATTTTACATTCTACATTTAAACTTGATTGGATCTAGGTAGGTAGGTATATTGGTGCAAATTATCGAAATATAAATATTATATAGAGTGCTGGTTCACTGTTTTAAGGGTGAACGCACTAGCCGAGGATATCCGAGGTCGAACGAATTTCGTGATGCAGTTTGAATTGATAGAATTAGTCATGTCTATGGTCAATGGTCATTGGCCATGTCAAATTTATAAGGGAAGAGCAATTTTTTGCGCGTATGTTCTGGGGAACATCGCGTTATAGTTTTGCCCAAATGTGAAATTTAATTCTGTGGTGCCGTACGGCCGTACGGCCGTCCGGCCGTTGCCACGATAACTTGAGAACGGAGAGAGCTAGCAAATTGAAATTTTCAGAGTAGGTGGCGCATCCAAATACGACGGACAAGTTCGTTAATGGGTATAATCGGCCCAATGGTTTCCGAGTAATAATTTTGTTTTCAACCAAAATGAATCCGATCGAATTTAAACTTGGTGAGTAGTTGTAGAATATAGACCTAAGCACGTTTGTGAAATTTTGTGAGAATCGTATCGCTAGCAAATTATTAAAAAATTATTGAAAAATATTTTTGTTGTCACGATAACCTGAGAACGGAAAGAGATAGCGGCTTGAAAATTTGAGGTTTGGTTGTGCATCAGAATGCAACATTTGAGTTCGTTTATGAGCATAATCTTCCAAAAGGTTTTAGAGTTATAACCATCTGAAATTTTCTGAAATTTGGTTGTTTTTTGTTCCTCATTAACTCGAAGAATACAAAACCGATTGAATTCAAGCATGGTTATTAGTTGTAGAATGCCAACGCGAAAATTCTTGCAGAGTTTCGTGAGGATGCTATAACTAGAAAATTTAAAAAAAAATAATTAAAAATAATTGAAAAAAATTCCATATATCATAAACTATTCGTCCGGCATGGCTGAAATTTTGGAAGAGCCTTCAGAACCTAAGTCTACTGCAGAATTCCAAGTTTGAACACGATCGGATCTATATTGTTGGAGAACCGCGCAGCCTTTTGTGAGTTCGGTAGCGGATCCGAATCGTCGTATGATATGTTGTCTATGGTCGTATTTTTGCGAGAACCTTCAAGAATAAAATATGAATGTCATGATGACATATCTTTTACGCGTATGTTATGGGAAAATCGTGTTATTTCATCACAAATCTATGGGAGATGATAGCCCTACATCGCATGCGCCCCGTTTTAACCTCAACATCGAATCTGAATCTGATCAAAACACAAATACAAAACGTAAACAAAATATTCTCAATCCACGAAGTACGAACGAGTATTCCTTCTGTTGAAAATAATCGAGATTACCTTGTATTTGAAGATTGGAGGAATCTAGAAATATTGTTTACGTATGTGAAAGAAATTCCAAATTATGGAGAACTGTGGAAAAGTTGTTCAGAAAGAAGATATCTGGTATATGTCCTTCAGGATTTCTGGCTAAAAATCAGCAGTAAGTAATAGAAGTGAATTGAATGAATTACTTTACTCAGAGAAATCCAAGTCTTAATATTTCCTTTCAGGTTGAAATGAATTAAGGTCCAGTTGACGTAGAGCAAAAAAGTAATGCTTTTCGACAAATAGAATGCATGAGTTACTCTTGGAGTTACTGCAGATAGAATTCTTAAAAACAAGGTATATGGAACTTAGTCGATTGAATATTTGTGAAGATTAAGTTACCTCATGAGAAAATTTAATATTGATAAGAGGCAACCAAGATGACATGAACACTAAAATTTCTGCACCTACCCTATTATTCAGATTTGGCCCTTAGCTACTTTTACCTGTTTACACATAACATTTGCATAATACTATTGCACAAAAAAAAACAGTTGAATTACGCTTAGACCAGTGAATGTTGAACACTTTTCTGTTTTCCTGATATCATGGGTCTCTTACGATCCATCATCAGGGTGTTTGGATGCCAGCGTGTACCTATATAATAGGCATTTTTAACGAAACATTTTGATTTTTCTAATTGCAGAATATTTTAAAATATAGGAGTAGAAGGAGATGCAATATAACATGTGTGTAGGTATGTGCGATTGGCTCAGTGGTAGAGTAATTGACTTGGGAGCGGAAGCCCCAAGTTCAATTCAGAGGCTAGGAAAGAAATTTTCTAGTCACGGTAATCGCCACCATTCGCTGTTGGGTCAAAAATTAACAGTGCTGTGCCTAAGGTGGCGTAAGGACACAGTAACAAAGCCTACACAGAACACAACTGGTTCTCCTAACTCAGGGCAAGCTCTTAGAGCTTATGAGGGGTCTCCTTGTGGAAGACCCAGGAGGATCAGTATAATAATAATAATAATAATAATAATATATTATATATATTGTTTTCCCGTGGAACTTCAGGTATATGTTTCTTAAATGCTTGTTGCTTAGCATGCTTAACAATGAATACCTCTGAAGAACAGATTTTACTAATATTATAATAGAATGGCTTGATAATTCAACGCTAACTTTGAAAATGATGTATCCTAGTGTTGCGGAGGAAAATCCAAGTATATTTTACAACGAGAAGTAGTATATAAGGAAATGGAGAAAGTCAGTTATCATATTTTAATAATAATCTATATACAAGTAATTATCCTCCCTGCAGTGTTTCACGAATCCTCCATGATTATGTGGGCAGCAGTGGTCCAAACTCGAAAAAATGCATTGCATGCTGCTTGATGTAGTATTGAATTTTCAAAATGAATGTTATTCTTGATCTCTCTTGAAGTAAATAATCGAATATGTTAATAGAGTTTTATTCGAAATTATTTCCTTTGTTTGTATTACGGCTTCAGTGAGGTATACAATTTTTTTGTTCACTGAGGGCTGATATATTTTACGACCTGTAAACTGTCAAGTAGCCTTACCGAAAGGAAAGTAATCTGTAAATGTTCACTTTAAAGGGGATCAGTAAATTCAACGAGCACATAGTTGACGAATACTTTACGGAGAGGTTGAATAAATCGGCCCTTAGTAGATAGTATAAAACAATATATAGATTGGTATCTAAATAAATGAATCTTATTTTCACAATAACTCTTTTCCCCTAACCCATGAAAACAAATTTTCACAGAAAATTTACATGAATCATTAGCTTCAAACGTTCATTATCTTGAAATACAAATGAATAAGTGGAAATTTAATTTTAATATTTCAATATTGAATGGAATATTTAGAGTTTATCTATAATTTCAGATATCTCATCTCATCAACGAGTGACAAAAGTATTGAAATTGATTATGCATTAAACGATGTGTTCAAATGTCAAATTATTACCATATTCCATATCGACAGACATTCTTGTAATGATTATGAAGAATTAAAAAGGTTTGATGGCTAATATAAAAATTGGTTCAAGCACTGACGTGAAGTCAGGAGCTTTTGCGCGTATGTTCTATTGTCCAATACAGGAGAATGGACAACATAATTTACCATGGTAAATTCAATTAAAAGTGTCCAATACAGGAGAATGGACAATAGAACATACGCGCAAAAGCTCCTGACTTCACGTCAGTGCTTGAACCTATTTTTTAAGAGATGGTTTTTGATCGATATTTAATACCTATCTTATTTTGAAGAATTGAGACTCATACCTATATTTAGATTTGATTGAAAGTTAAACCATATTATTATCCCAATTTAATAGGTCGGGTATAGGTAGGTAGATTCGAGGTTTTATCGAAATCGGAAATATTCCTTGTACTATTTATATTATTAAGAATTTTCTATAGATTATTACATGATGCTGAGGTAGATATGGGAGTATATATTTTGTTCTGAACTGAATGAAGGTTTTATTTGTAAACTCGATATTTATACGCGCTTGAAATACGCTCAATATGATATATTGGTCATGTTCTAATGAATTGGAAAGAATATTTTCCGAATTCAGAATATGGAATATGATAAATGATTTGATGAATTCTTAGAACATAGTTCTATGTTCTAGGGTTGAATCCAATAATATTCATTCATAGAAGATTAATGATTTCAATGAATTCATAGAATATTATAAATATTTTTCGACTCATCACAGTTCAGATATCGCTGAAATTTTGCAAGAGCCTTCAAAACCTCATTTCACAGACAAGTTCTTGATTTAAACTCGATCGGATCAATATTGATGGAAATATTGTAAAAATATACTGTTTTCTTCCTGGAAGCTGAACAGCCTTGGGCGAGTTCCGCACCTGTACCGCTCTGGATATGCATTTTAACAAGCGTGTCAAAGCGAACCCTCACATCAGTGCTTTTCCAATTTTTTTTTAATTAAATTTTGCCAATACTTTCAAATTGATTCGACTTTTTTGTCACAAGTTCCTATGCATAAATTTCCATTTAATTCCTCGCGATGGATAGCAAAAAAATCCTAAACTGGAGCAGCGACACCATAAACAGCATAAACCAACGATATTTTCGAATACTCCTCTGATGCAAGTCCGTATGTTATCTTCCATAGACGTATACCTATCTCTTTCTCTTTCATTCGCGGACGCAACCTTCAACGCACGACTATGAAAAAGAACGGCATGCACATGAAACCTGTTAGAATTTAATAATAAATAACCGTTGATTCAATATACCGAAAATTATATAATAAAGTAATAATTAGCACTCAATTCCAACGTGATTAATGATGGTTTTTCAATAAAGACATGGGTTCCAGTTTTGTATTTTACTGAAACACAGAATTGAGTTATTGGGCACTGAGCAGGAATTCGAGGTACCTACGCATATTACATTCAACTAGATATACAGGGTGATTCACGAAGACCGTTCGTTAGAATATTTCAAAGGAAGACTCGAGATAAAGACTTGAAATTTTATAGTTAACCTTTATTAGGAGAGATGAATTCTTGGAAAAAATTTCAGATTCGTTCGATTCCCGGTTTCACCGGAAATGATACCAACTTTCGGTTTTTAAATGTAATACCCAGTTTTTTCTTTGATAATCAGATTACCCATTGAATTATACATTGTTTTAATGTGTCACTTACCTATACTCCATTCACTTTTAAAAAGTCTCCCGGTTGGCCATGAAAATTTGACACATTTCACCATGTATATTTTAAAAATGTTAGGTTATAGTCATTTTCCTGTCAGATAACTACGCAACGTTGTCCTCTCTACAAAGAAGTCGTAGTAACTACGTATTTTCACAATGTGAATTTACTTCGGAAAAATAATGAATTTGAGAAGACATTATGTGAAGACCGAAGACAGTGGAGTCAAGATATCGGACAACGTCGAAGAACGTTTTAAACCGAAAATATATATATATATATATATATATATATATATTATGTGAATTCAATAATTCCAGTCCTGATGGCGACTGTAGAAGAAAATTTTTCCTCAGTTGTTACTGGAAATATCGTATATGAACTGGTTGGAAGATTCAATTATGCTATTTTATTGTATGGAAATCAAGAATCAAGTGTTGGAATTGTATTGAAAACTAATGGATAGAGAAGTCCGTTACTTTGTGATAGTTCATTTGAAATAAGAATAAAAGTACCTGAATAACCCGGCAGGAAAACTTCTAAACCAACAGACGTACCTATGGAATTCACGACTTTTCTCAAGAGGACATTTAAATACCTTGTTGCACAATTTGAAATACACCAGTTTCAAAATTTAGTAGTAATACGAAACCCGAGGCATTCTCACCTAAATAAAATATAATGATAGGAAACTAAGTAATTTCATTCGAGAGTTCAACATGTCAGAATGAAGTTTTCCTATTGCAGATTTCGGTTCTGTATAGCACTTCTGCTTCTTCAAAACTACTTTCGGCATTTTCAATTTCAAAGCGAAGAGTTCTGTATTATTCGAAGATTATGTTAGGATTATGTTGAGAGTAGAAATTGGCAACGTCTCAGCGAATTGTTTTGACCTTGACGATATTTCAGTAGTGCCAACCTGCCTGTGTTTTAGTTACAAAAACGTGATAGACCTAAATCATGGCCAACCGGGAGACTTTATAAAAGTGAATGGAGTATATATATTATTCTCAGAAAATTCGTGTGAAATCTGAAAAAACCCTTTAAATTTTCTCAAAAAGGGCTTCATTCCAATGTTAATAACTTGTAGATTTTTGCATGAAAATTCCTAATTTTCTAGCTTCTATCAGAAGACATACCAATGCTTCTCCTTCGTGAATTAAAAATTGAATTCAACAAACAGGGTATTTCTATTTCAATGTCGAAGTAAGTCATGACAAAAACAAACCCATTTTTTAAATTGGTCGGCCGGAATCTACGTTTAAAAATAGTATAATTTTTATAATACATACTACTGCTCTAAAATGCTTATTTCCCAAAATTTTTGATAAGTGTAAAGCAGTAGTATGTATTATAAGAAAAAAACAATATTTTTCAACGTTGATTTCAGCTGACCAATTTGAAAAATGGGTTCTCATTTGAAAAAAAAAATAAGTTTTTAGGTTTTTGTCATGACTTACTTTGAACCGGTATGTTCAATTAAATTTTTAATTAACGAAGGAGGAGCATTGGTATGTCTTCTGATAGAAGCTAAAAAATTAGGAATTTTCATGCAAAAATCTAAGTTATTGCGCGTATGTTCTGTAGAACATCGCATTATCATTTTGCCCAAATGTCTGTAACTTTCGAATTATTTGACGAAAATATTCTCAAACGATTTAGTTCGACTCCCCAATGAATAATTCGAGGTCAAATTTGATTCTGTCCGGCCGTCCGGCCGTTGCCTCGATAACTTGAGAACGGAAAAAGCTAGCAGGGTAGGTGGCGCATCCCAATACGACGGACAAGTTCGTTAAGGGGCATAATCGGCCCAATGGTTTCCGAGTAATAATTTTGTTTTCAACCAATATAAATCCAATTGAATTGAAAATTGGTGAGTAGTTGTAGAATATGAACCTCAGCACGTTCGTGAAATTTTGTGCGAATCATATGGCTAGAAAATTATTAAAAAATTTAAAAAAAAATGTTTGTTGTCACGATAACTTGAGAACGGAAAGAGATAGCGGCTTGAAGTTTTCAGGTTAGGATGTGCATCAGAACGCGACATTTGAGTTTGTTTATAAGCATAATCGGCCAAACGGTTTTAGAGTTATTTAAAGCCATCTGAAATTTGGTTGTTTTCTCTCCTCATTAACTCGAAAGATACTGAACCGATTGAATTGAAACATGGTTATTAGTTGTAGAATGCCAACGCGAAAATTCTTGCAAAATTTCGTGAGGATAGTATTTGTATAAAATTTTTAGAAATCATTGAAAGTAACTATTCGTCTGAAATTGCTGAAATTTTGCGAGAGCCTTTAGAACCCAACTCTACTGCCAAGTTTTAAGTGTTAACACGATCGGTTAAATATTGTTTGAGATTCGAGCAGCCTTGTGTGAGTTCAGTAGATGGGTGACCGTTGCCTCGATAACTTTCGAACAAAAGGAGTTAGGGACTTGCAATTTTCAGGGTAGGTTGCGTATTCGAATGGGAGAATTATGTTCGTTTTTGGGCATAATCGGTTTAACGGTATCCGAGTTATACCCACCTGGAATATTATTTTCTCGATAACTCAAAAAATAAAGATTCGATCGAATTGAAGCTTGGTAACTATTAGTAGAAAATCAACATAAAGACGTGTTTAAAATTTTTAAAGAACCGTACCCCTAGAAAATTTGAAAAAAATTACGAAAAAAAAAATTTGTAAGAACCGTACCCCTAGAGCATTTAAAAAAAAATACGAAAAAAAAAAATGGTTCAAGCACTGGCGTGAAGTCAGGAGCTTTGGCGCGTATGTTCTATTTTACATTCTCCTGTATTGGACACCCTTAATCGAATTTACCATGTTAAATTCGAATTAAGTGTCCAATACAGGAGAATTGACAACATAATTTCTTCTTCTTCTTCTTCTTCCTTTTGATAGGACTATGTCCTGTTTTTCCAACTTTTTATGGTATGTCCTGTGACGATGAAGTCCAGGAGTCAGCCCATCTTTTTGGTGGTCTTCCTAAGGGTCTGGTCGTGTTCGGTTTCTCCTTGTATGCGGCCATGGCGAGTCTATCGTCCTCCATCCTGTCGACATGCTCTCTCCACACTCTTCTTCTTCCTCGTGCTCATCTAACAACATCTGGCATTCCATCGCATCGCTCCCGGATCTCATTGCTTCGCTGCCTGTCCCTCAGTGTGACGCCTGTGATCGCGCGTAGGGCCCTCATTTCGGCCGTTCGTAGTGCTCTTTTCGTCCGGTTGTTGTCTGCTCTCGTTTCCGCTGCGTAGGTGAGGATGGGCCTTACTGCTGTTCTGTAGATCCTGGCCTTGCTGGTTATCGACATGTGTTTGTTTTTCCAAATAGTGTTATGTAGACAACCAGACACTCTTGCCGCTTTATTTACTTGGGTTTTAACCTCGTCATATGTATTCCGGCTGCTTGAAGCTATTATCCCCAGGTATTCAAAACTCATCACTTGTTCTATTGGTTGGTCATTTAGTGCTAGCTTGCATCGTATCGGTTCCTTGCTTATGGTCATAGATTTGGTTTTCGGTATCGAGATGCTCATGTTATAATTCTTTGCGGCCTGGCTTAGCTCGAATAGCATTCGCTGTAAGTTGTCCTCATTCTCTGCTATGAGAACCGCATCGTCTGCATAGCACAGTATTTTGAATTCGGTTTGTCCCATTCTGTAACCTCTTCCTACACCTTTCACCCGGCTTATGATGTGGTCCATTACTAGGTTGAATAGCATCGGGCTCAGGCTATCTCCTTGCCTGATACCTATCGATATCGGCATTTCCTCTGTGGTTGAGGTGCCTGACTGTATTCGTGTACTGTTGTTGGTATTAAGTTGTTTTATTACCTGGATTATATTGTTGTTGGCTCCTCGTTCTTGCAGGATTTTTAGCACATCCTTTAGTTGCACTCTATCGAATGCTTGAGTCAGGTCAGCAAAGCAGAGGAATGCGGGTTTGTTGAATTCTATGGACTTCTCGATGATTTGTCGCAGTATGAATATAGCATCGATTGTAGATCTATTCTTCCTAAAGCCTTGTTGTTCTTCGTTGATGCTGATTGTATTTGGAGGATGTTGGGTTATTATTTTGGTGAGCAGCTTCATGGCAGTGTTGAGTAGGCTTATGCCTCGATAGTTCCTTGGGTCTTTCTTTTCTCCCTTCTTGTAGATAGGGATTGTAATGCTGGATCTCCATTCCTGGGGTACTTCTCCTGTGGACATAATCATACTGTAAAGGTGTGATAGTTCTATCATCAGCTCATCGCCTCCATATTTGAACATCTCGTTCGTTATTTTATCTGGGCCTGGTGATTTTCTGTTCTTCAATTTGTAGGCTGTTGTTTTGATCTCTGTTTTGTCTATAGTGTAGTATAGTGTGTAACATAATTTACCATGGTAAATTCGATTAAGGGTGTCCAATACAGGAGAATGGACAATAGAACATACGCGCCAAAGCTCCTGACTTCACGTCAGTGCTTGAACCAATTCTTAACCTTGGAATGAAGCCCTATTTGAGAAAATTTAAAGGGTTTTTTCAGATTTCACACGCATTTTCTGAGAATAATATAAAAGTGGCACATTAAAACAATGTGGAATTCAATGGGTAATCTGATTATCAATGGAAAAACTGGGTATTTCATTTAAAAACCGTAATTTGGTATCATTTCCGTTGAAACCGGAAGTCAAACAAATCAGAAATATTTGCTAAGAATTCATCTCTCCTAACAAAGCTATAAAATTTCAAGTTTTTATCTGGAGTCTTTCTTTGAAATGTTCTAATGAAATAAAGAAGACACACGGTGAAATATTCATTGATTTTAACCATCAACAATATTCCGCGTTTTTTCAAACGCATATCATAGGATGCATTGAAGTAAATTTCCTTTGAAACGATATAACATGTTTCTATACCTTAATTGAAAGGTGCTTTTTTGCGCGTATGTTCTGGGGAACATCGCGTTATCATTTTGCCCAAATGTATGTAATTTTCGAATTTTTCGCCGAAAATGGTCTCAAACGATTGGGTTCGACTCCCTGATCAATAATTCGAGGTCTCATTTGATTCTGTGCGGCCGGCCGGCCGTCTGACCAGCCGTTGTCACGATAACTTGAGAACGGAAAGAGATAGTGACTTGAAATTTTCAGGGTAGGTGGCGCATCCCAACAGGACGGTCAAGTTCGTTAATGAGCATAATCGGCCCAATGGTTTCCAACCAATACTAATCCGATCGAATTGAAACCTGGTTAGTAATTGTAGAATATAAACCTGAGCACGTTTGTCAAATTATGTGAACATCGTATCGCTAGAAAATGTTTAAAACATTATTAAAAAATATTACGTCGCGATAACCTAAGAACTGAAAGAGATGGCGACTTTAAATTTCCAGGTTAGGTTGAGAATCTGTATGCGCCATTCGAGTTTTATTTATAGACATAATCGGAACGGTTTTGGAGTTATACCCATCTGAAATTTGGTTGCTATTTCCTCAATAACTCGGAAAATACAAAACCGATCCAATTCAAATATGGGTATTACTTGTAGAATGGCAACGCAAAAATTCTTGCAGAATTTTGTGAGGATCGCATGACTAGAAATTTTTTTTTAAATCATAGAAAATGATTGAAAAAAATTCTATATACCAGAAACTATTCGTCCGATATCGCTGAACCTAACTCTACTACCAAGTTCCAAGTTTGAACATGATCGGATCTATATTATTGGAGGTCCGAGCAGCTTTGTGTGAGTTCAGTAGCTGGATGGGTGATCGTTGCCTCGACAACTCTCGAACGAAAGGAGATAGGGAATTTTCAGGATAGGCTGCACATCGGAATGGGAGAGTTAAGTTCGCTGTTGGCCATAATCGGCCCAACGGTTTCGGAGTTATACTAATCTGAAATATTATTTCCTCGATAACTCAAAAAATATAGACTCGATCGAATTGAAGCTTGGTAACTAGTTGTAGAATATCGACATGAAGACGTGTGTCAAATTTTGTGAGGACTGTACCACTAGAAAATTTTTAAAAAATTACGAAAAAATATGATGTATCTCATGATTCCTTGAGATCGGAAAGAAATAGCGACTTGCAGTTTTCAGGGTTGATTGCGCATCTGAATACGACATTTAAATTCGTTAACTAGTATAATCGGCCAAATGGTTTTGGAGTTATATCAATCTGAAATTTGGTTGTTATTTTCTCAATAACTCAAAGTCGACCATTACAGTATTGTTCATGCACAACTTTCAACCACTACTCTAATTTTTCACGTGAGGGGGTTGAAAGGGGTGGAGAGTTGTGCATGGACAAAACTGTAATGGTCGACTTTCATTCGGTGACAAATTTCATCAGGTACCATCGTCTCAAAGTAAATGAGCCATGACAAAGTGCACATACTGAAAACCTCTTCGAACTAACTATTTTTCAGAAAAAAAAATGTTTTCTTGAAAATTACTGCACGCCTGTAAAGAAGATACAAAGACGTTGCCAAAAAAGTATCACAGGACTCACTTTCCCTATTCCAAAAATTTAGAGGGTTGATGGGGATGGCACAGGGTGCAACAAAAATCCTTCAAAAATGCTTACAAATTTGGTAAAAGTGAAATAAAAATTGACCTGTTTCAGGATTTTGTTGCCAATTATTTTTCTTCTGAGAAAATAATTTGTTCCATAATTTTGACGCGCACTGTATATTGAATAAAATATTGAAACGCAGTACACTACCTCTATTTGGTTAGTTTATCAATTTAATGAATAATTTTTCGATATTTTATCAGTATAATTAGTTCTGAATAATAGCTATCGAATCCATTTGCAATCTAATCATCCTACCCAATTGCTGTTGCTGAGAACATAAAAAGTTGTCAAGGGGTTTTGGGTGACTGAGAAAATGCTGTATACATGACATTGGATGTGATCTTTTTAATGGGAATATAATGATTTCATAGATTTCTTCATTAACAGTTCCATTCAAAATGTTCCAATGAAACTCCTTTACTGACAAATCCCTTATTTGACCTCATTATGTCTTGGCAAGATGAAATTTCTGTTCCAAACAAAAGGGGTTTACATATAATGTCTGAACAGATGTCTGATTAATCAAAAAGTGAATTGATTTTTCAATAAATTGCTTCATTATGTTCTTTAAATTTAGATTTACTAACTAGCAACACTGGAAATTGAACTTTGTCGCTTGTCAGTTTTCAATGTTTTCATTTGCTAAGTTCGAAAAGACGACATTTTTTGGCGCTCTAGTTCCTCGGAACTGAGTGCTTATAAATTTACCCAAATGTCTGTAATTTTCGAATTTTTCGATGAAAATGGTCTCAAACGATTTGGTTCGACTCACTGATCAAGAATCCGTGGTCGAAATTCATTTTGTCCAGCCGGTCCGGCCGGTCCGGCCGGCCGGCCGTAGGTACGATAACTCTCGAACGGAATGAGCTAGACAGTTGAAATTTTCAGAGTAGGTTTGGGGGATAAAGATCTCGGCTAAGTTCGTTATTGGGCAAAATCGGAGAGATAGTTTCGGAGTAACAAAAAAAAAAATTTTTTTTACAACACAAATTCCAAATTAAATTTTTTACAATAAGCAGTTTTATCATAAGAATCCATTCATATCATTTTTAACTCTAACAAGCTAATACTTTCGGAGATATGATTTTTCAAAATTTCAATGTAAATCGTATGAGAAATGTGGTTGTCCTATTGTCATTCATTCCAACAATCGTATAAATATGAGAATGATAATATAATATCATACTTTTTGTTGGATGATATTTTCATGCCGATGCCGTCAATCCATATGATGATGGGAATGGTAACGGTAAGTTAATAATATTGAGTTCAGAATATCTCCACTAAAAACAAAACTGGAATATTGGTGTATTGGAGTAGATTTGAGGAAAGATATATATTATCATTCATATTAGAATTGAGGAATGAATATCTCGGATGAGTTCGTTGTTGGGTAGAATTCGTCTATTGGTTTTGGATTGATAATTTTTGGCACTCTTGTTGAATTTAAATTCTTCTATGATGTTTGAATTCAATTTCTGCTAAGATGAAGTACTAAATTTCAATAATGAATCGTACTTCTATGTTTTCACAGTATGCTAAAATTATTCTATCTAAGCTTTATTATATGATCTGTGTTCATACTCGTACATTTCATCCTGTTCTATAAGAGAGAGTCAAATTCATTTCAGCTATTTTAATTTGGTTTCTTCCATGGTGCAGTTCTCATTCTCAGATTGCTCATTTAATCTTGATAAATAAACTATTATTTTAATTGAATTTCCTTTATGATGCAGTTCTATCAGAAGAATACATTGATATAATTCTCAACTCTGAGAAACCAATACTTTCCGAGATATAATTTGTCTGTTTGAACAAGAGCGCCAGAAAGCTCCTGTAACACGGCTTGAACCAATGTTTAGGATTCCAAGTAACGAAGTAATGAATGTTGAAGTAAAGCTATGTTTTGCACAAAAAAGTAAGTAGGTAAATCAATTAATTACCCGAAAACAGCTAGAGATAGGGATGATAAAGTTTATACAGAATTAATCAGGAGGCTATGGCGAATCGATAAATGCAATAATATATAAGGTGTTCCATTTGAAATATCAAAGTTGTTAGTACTTTTTGATAAAAGCGGCAGCACCACAGCGCTGAAAATATTGTAGATCGATGGAGCAGGGGTTCCTGGCCAAGGAACCAAATTTTCAATAAAAGCGTACTTTTCCGGAGGTATATTATATTATAACCAATTGGTTGATGCCACGTGAATCTTAAATTTTTCTTCAACAGACCATACAATTCTGTGCTCATTATAGAGTTATTCAGGAACGTGAAAATTAGCCTTCATGTACACGTGTCACATTATTCTTCATGCCTGAAACAGCACCCAGCATCTTGAGATTAATAGAAAGAAACCATCGTGTCAAAAAAATAACCTGTTACGGTATACAGACCGCCCCAGGAAACGCGTGCTCTTGGTGGTCACGCGCAAGCCGTATTCACACTACAATATTTCATTCATTCTTCATTCCCATTCTTTCATGTTGAAAACGAACGAATAGTTGACATAGTTGACGGAGTAAGAGGTATTTCTTTAAATTTATCGACTACGTTGTCAGTATTCTCGAAATGAGGTTCCTAGGTTAGTATGCAGAAAAATGGTCGAAAGGATCATTTTGAAGTGTTCGAACCGATTGAAGAGAGTCTTATCTGGGTTTATTCTAGAAGGGGCCATTGAAATGATCGAAAACGAAGGTACTTACCCGTACTTTCCTTTATGACAATGGTGAATATACGAGTATGTAAGTAATTAACGGATACTAGGGCTGTGGTACTGGTATTTACTTTAATTGCTTCACTGCATCGTCAACTGCTGGGAGTCTACTAATGTGACTGTTATGTATGAAACATATAAAAATTGATTGAAGCACTGATGTGAAGTCAGGAGCTTTTGCGCGCACCTTCTATCGTCCATTCTCCTATATTGGACACTATTAATCGAATTTACCATGGTTAATAGTGTCCAATACAGGAGAATGGACAATAGAACATGCGCGCAAAAGCTGCTGACTGCACGTCAGTGCTTGAACATATTTTTTTTTCGCAATTTTTAAAAAATTTTCTAGGGGTACGGTTGTCACAAAATTGTACACATGTCCTTATGTCGATATCCTACAACTAGTTACCAAGTTTCAATTCGATCGAGTCTCTATTTTTTGAGTTATCGAGGAAATCATATTCCAGGTGGGTATAACTCCGAAACCGTTGGACCGATTATGCCTATCCTGAAAATTGCTAATCCCTATCTCCTTTCGTTCGAAAGTTATCGAGGCAACGGTCACCCATCCATCAGCTACTGAACTCACACAGGGCTGCTTGAATCTCCAACAGTATGGATCCGATCGTGTTCAAACTTGGAACTTGGCACTAGAGTTAGGTTCTGAAGGCTCTCGCATAATTTCATCAGCGATGTCGGACGAATAGTGTCTGATATATAGAATGTTTTTCAATGATTTTTCAAACATTTTCTAGCAATTTCCTCACCAAATTTTGCAAGAATGTTCCCTTTGGCATTCTACAACTGATAACAATAATAATGTTTGAATTGGATCGGTTTTGTATTTGTCAAGTTATTGAGGAAATAACCAAATTTCAGATGGATATAACTCCAAAACTGTTTGGCTGATTATGCCTATAAACAAACTCAAATCTTGCATTCAGATGCACAACCTAACCTGAAAATTTCATGTCGCTATCTCTTTCCGTTCTTAGGTTATCGTGACATGAATAATATTTTTTAATGAATTTTTTTCAATTTTCTAGCGAAACGATTCAAAATTTCTCGAACTTTCCAATTAGGTTTTTATTCTACAACTATACTCACCAAGTTTCAATTCGATCGGATTTGTATTAATTGAAAACATAATTATTACTCGGAAACCACTGGGCATATTATGTCCACCTGCCCTGAAAATTTAAAGACGCTATATATTTCCGTTCTCAAGTTATCGTGACAACAGTACCCTCAGAACCTCCTAGGAACTTGTGCGACTAAGAAGAGTCAGTTGTGTTCTTTGTCGACTTTATTACTCTATCCTCACGCCAGCTTTGACACAGCACTGTTAATTTTCGACCCGACAGTGAATGATGTCCACTACCCTCTGAGTAGATCTCCGGCTCGTTCTATTCACTGAGCACATTCATCATTCAATTCAAATTAGCCAACATGAGCACGCGCGCCAAAGAGTACTGACTTCACTCAGTACTTTTTTATATTTTTTCAAGTTTTTTGACTGTTTTGGCTATTGATACAGTTTGGCTATTAGTGTTACCGTAGGTCGAAATAGAAAAATATGTGGATATGGGACCCCCGTTGTCAATTCTTCAAATCCGACAGATATTTCAATTTGGAAACAAGGCTGTTTCCTCGAATCTGACTTGTCCGTGCACAGAATTTCCATGAATTTTCTTTTAAAACCTCACAATATCGGCTCAGCACCAAGTCTATGACGACTAGACGTAAACCACTCCTAGCATAGGCTATACAACCCAAAAACACTCACATCTCCTCTACGCATGTGCAATCCTCGTGGCTGGAAGTCCTCTCAAAATCACAAACCTCACACAAAATTCCGATTCTCCAACACCAGTGGTTCAGTAGATATCGGATATTCAATCCACGCAGGCACGGACCCTCACAAGAAGATTTTATGGAGGAATAGCATCCTCCACCTAAAAACCTCAATTCTCTCAGACGAAAACACCAGCAGTTAAATCATTTCTCGTCTACTCATGTGAATAATGAAAAATGCCCGAGAAAGCCAATGAATTTAAATATTGGCCCCAAGGATTATGTTACATTATCCTTGCGTTCCGAAATTGCTGGCATTACTGGCCACAGTAAGCAATATCGGAACGCTTTTCAGTGACAGTAATCTCAAACTGTTGTTAATTTTCAGAACGTTCGAGCAGTAACGAACGAAGCTTTGAACGAAGGAACAACATAACCTATTATATTCATATTGAAGTCCTTTTAAATGTTAGGTCTGTAATCGGTGGGTGAAACGATGGCTGAAATTAACCAAGTCTTATTGTTGATTAGTACTGAAAAACACTCATAACCGAAACTATTTGAATTTGGGGAAGGGATACTGGCAGTAATGGCACTATACGATCACTTATGTGGCAGTAGAATCAGTAAATTTCTAGTCTCCAACAGGGTATCAAAAAAAGTGGCGCGAAATCATTACCAGTGAATTTCAGTAATATCGGAACGACGTAATTTACTGCACAGTAAACTGTTCAGGAATATCGGAACGCAATCTATTAACACTCCACCTCTGACGCTACGCTGTTCCCTGAAAACTGGCTTGCACACTCACAGAATTGACATGAGGTTGTACATGGCCTTCCAGTTACACCCCCAGTCACTCAACGTTCAGACAAATTTTGGAAAACAATTCAAAATTCCACACATCGTTCACAAACTAATTCTTAGGCCACGGAGTTACTCGTCCATATTTCAATCAGTTGCCCTCGGACATATCGCAATAATCAGACAAAACACGTCAAATCTTTACCAGATGTTATTTTCCACCTAGGGAAAGAACTCAAATAATTTGCCCAGTTTGAAAGTTCAAATTATTGAATTGTTTTAGTCTCCTAGTGGTCTGTTCCCAGTGAAATTGAAATGAAAACACCCCAAGAGGTCATCATTGGACACCTATGTGCCAAAATTGAACTCTATCCGATGTTTGGTTTCGGAATTCCAAGCAAAATATTCCGCTAATAACTAAACATTTTTTGAATTTTTTCTACTCATGCTAGCCACACGAAATTTGGCACAAATGTTTGTGTCGGTACTGTATTTTATCACCAAGTCTCAAATTAAACGGATTAGTATTTTTCGAGTTATTGTGAAAAGAAAATTTTCAAATTTTAAAATTTTTTTTTTCTGGTTTGTAGCCGTCTGATTAATACAAAACTTCGAGATCGAGTGATCGGTTTTGGAAATATTCAAAAAAATGTTTTAACTAAAAATGGCCATAACTCCGAAACCGCTTGGTGGATTTCGCCCGTTAACGATTTTGTCTGACATATTTACGCTACAAAACTACTCTGCTAATTTCAATCCCTAACTCCTTTCGTTCGACTGTTATCGTGCTAACGGTCGACCGGATGGACAGAATTAGATTTGATCCGGATTATTCATCAGTGTGTCGAACCCAATCGTTTGAGGCCATTTTCGGCAAAAAATTCGTACAGACATTGTGGCAAAATGATAGCACGATGTTCCTCGCAGAACACTCGATAAACCTGTTAAAAAATACTTACTAAAAATTAAACATTCCAGATCTGCGACTGTAACTTAAAATTTTTAGCTTTGAACCCACAACATGCTGGTGCAACCCATGATGCCTTCATTTGGCGTATGTCTCTAATTCGCCAAGAACTTGAAAGGCAATATGGACTTGGGAATAGGCACTGGCTCTTGGGGGACTCAGGATACCCCCTGCAACCTTCATTAATGACACCTATCATTGATTCACCATTAAATACCCCAGAGGGTCGTTACAATAGAGCTCATTGTTCAGTAAGAAATACCATTGAGCGTTGTAATGGAGTACTGAAGCAAAGATTTCGATGCCTCAATGGAGATCGATCACTGAGATATGATCTTGTGGTTGTTGGTCAAATTATAACATCATGTGCAGTTCTTCATATGCATCATAAATAATTTGAATGCTGATGAGGAATTATAGAAAACTTTCCACAAAATATATCCAGAGTACCTACAGAATCACATCCAAATGATTTATTTACTGAAGGTCTCAGAACTAGAAATCAGGTTGTAGCCAGATATTTTCAATAACAGTTTATTGGACGACTAATTTGAAATATTCTTTGAAAGGTGTAGGTTACTGAATTATTTTAGCTTAACTCAATTCTTCAACGGTCGACATAATTGAAAATATCATTCAGTTATTGTTTCAAAATTTAAATATGTGTTGAAAACTTTGTCACTTCAAATTCAATTTATTCATAAAAATTCCCAGTATTTTTAAAACAATAGATTTACTTTTTTGTATGTATAGTGTGTTTTTCTCATTGTGCTATGTTAATTTTATAAAATGTATTACATTATATTTTGATAATATTGAAACTTCTCGAACTGAAACAAGTATAATGATTTTCAATAATTGAAAAACAATAAAAAAACTTTCAACTTGCAATAATTTATTTCAATTTTTTTTTATAAGTACCTCTACACATGTTTTCAAAAGGCTTGATATTGTTTTCAATTCGTTAGCTACACTATTCACATTGTCAGCTATTCTGTTTAATACACCCATAGTCTGTTCTTGATATCCTGCCAAGACTTCATCAGTGTTATATTTTCTTCTCCTCTTTGGAGTTGGACCCAAAATTTCTTCTTCTGGTAATACATCTTCTTTCTGAAAACCAATAATTAGATTATCCTCTTGAATTGCTTATTGATCATTATAAAGAATCAAATTTATGATCTACATGAATGAAAATTTTTCCTTAAAAAAAAAAAAGCACTGATGTGAAGTCAGTACTCTTTGGCGCACGTGTTCACGGTGGCTAATTTGAATTGAATGATGAGTATTTCAAGCTCAGTGGATAGAGCGAGCCGACTCTCCTTAGTCGCACAAGCTCCTAGAAGATTTGGGAGGGTCAGTATAATCCTAATCATGTTTATAGCACGCGCGCCAAAGCAGATTGATTTTTTACACTTTTTCTTTCATTGTTGAGTCAATCTGCTTTTGCGCGCGTGCTATAAACATGATTAGGATTATACTGACCCTCCCAAATCTTCTAGGAGCTTGTGCGACTAAGGAGAGTCGGCTCGCTCTATCCACTGAGCTTGAAATACTCATCATTCAATTCAAATTAGCCACCGTGAACACGCGCGCCAAAGAGTACTGACTTCACGTCAGTGCTTTTTTTTTTTTTCAAGTTCCTTTAACAAATATAGCTATCAATACAGTTTGGCTGTTAGCTTTACCGTAGATCGGAAAAAAATGCGGTTGTGGGTCCTCCGTTAGGGACGTAATTGCATCTTCTCCAAATCCGAACGTATTTTAATATAGATCTACCGAATATAGTTATTTATAAATTCGCCTCAGGGCCACCATACAGACATTTCAAATCGGAAACAACGCTATTTCCCCCAAACTGACTTGTGTCCGTGCACTGAATTGACATGAGTATTCTTTTAAAACCTCACAATATCGGCTCATTACTCCCAACATAACCCAAACAACCCAAAACCATTCACTTCTCGTCTGCGCAAGCGCAGTATACTCGTGGCTGCAAGTCCCCCCAAAATTACACACCTCACAAAAAACTCCGATTCTCCAACACTAGTGGTTCAGGAGATATCGCTTCTTGAATCCACGCATGCGCAGACCCTCACCAGGGGATTCTATAGCGGAATAGCATCCGCCACCCCAAAACCCCAATCCTCTCTGACGAAAGCACCAGCAGTTAAATCACTGATGGTCTGCTCATGCGCATAACGAAAAATGCCCGTAAGGGGTTACATCAATTTCGAAATTAGTCCTAGGGCCACGGTACGGACACTCTAACTCTGAAACAACGCTACATCCCCCAAACTGACTTGTCCTTGCACTGAATTGCTATGAATATTCTTTTAAAACCTCATAATATCGACTCAGCACTCCCAACATAACCCATCCAACCCAAAAACAGTCACTTCTCTTCTGCGCATGCGCAATCTACTCGCGGCTAAAAGTCCTCTCGAAATAACACACCTTAAAAAAAACTCCGATTCTCCAACACTAGTGGTTCAGGAGATATCACATCTTTAATCCACGCATGCGCAGACCCTCAACAGGGGGTTCTATAGAGGAATAGCATCCGCCACCCCAAAACCCTAATCCTCTCTGACGAAAACACCTCCAGTTAAATCACTGATGGTCTGCTCATGCGCATAACGAAAAATGCCTGTAAGGGGTAACTTCAATTTCAAAATTAGCCCCAGGGCCACGGTACGGACACTTTAACTCGGAAACAACGCTACATTCCCCAAACTGACTTGTCCTTGCACTGAATTGCTATGAATATTCTTTTAAAACCTCATAATATCGACTCAGCACTCCCAACATAACCCATCCAACCCAAAAACAGTCACTTCTCTTCTGCGCATGCGCAATCTACTGGCGGCTAAAAGTCCTCTCAAAATAACACACCTTACAAAAAACTCCGATTCTCCAACACTAGTGGTTCGGAAGATATCGCATCTTTAATCTACGCATGCGCAGACCCTCATCAGGGATCTGAATTCTATGGAGGAATAGCATCCGCCACCCCAAAATCCCAATCCTCTCTGACGAAAACTACAGCAGTTGAAGGACTTCTCATCTGCGCATGCGCAATACGGAAAATGCCCGGAAAGGGCAGCATCAACCTCAAAAACATATGTTTCGGCATTAAAAGCAAAGTATTCCGCAAAATAGTAGTAATTTTTTTATTTTTTTCATGTCACGTGATCTTCACGAAATTTTGCAAAAGTGTTTGCTTTGGTCTTTTGCATCTAACTACTGAGTTTCAATTTAATCAGATCAGTATTTTTCGAGTTATCGTGAAAACAAAGTTTTCAAATTTTAAAATTTTTTTTTTGCTACTTTAGGGCCGTCTGTTTAACACAAAGCTTCGCAGGCATATAAAGGTCATGATTCTACAATCTGATGCCAATTTTCAAAAAGATCGAGTGATCGGTTCCGGAAATATTCATAAAAAACGTTTTTACTAAAAACGGCCTTAACTCCGAAACCGCTCGGTCGATTTCGCCCGTTAACGAACTTGTCCGAGATATTTACGCTACGAAACTACCCTGCAAATTTCACCGCTCTAAGTCGTTCCGTTCGAGAGTTATCGTGCTAACGGCCGGACCGGCCGGCCAGTCGGCCGGCCGGACCGGACGGACAGAATTGAATTTGACCTCGAATTCTTCATCAGGGAGTCGAACCCAATCGTTTGAGACCATTTTCGAAAAAAAATTCGAAAAATACAGACATTGTGACGAAATGATAGCACGCTGTTCCTTGCGGAACACGCGCGCAAAAACTTCTACTTGTTTAAATGGTTTATATATGTGTTCAGCTAAATATTCGTATATTTACCATATCAGGGACATCCTCAGAATAAGTTGAATATTCTATGTCATGTATTTCCCTTTTTGTAGTTGGACTTAATATTTCCTCTTCTGGTACCGGAAAACCAATAATTAGATCATTCACTTGAATTGTTTATTGAGCATTATAAAGAATGAAACTAATAATTTACATGAAGAAAACCTTGTCTTTAAAAACTTCTGCTTCTTTCAATGATTATATGTGTTCAGTTAAACATCTGTATATTCACCTTATCAGCAATATCCTCAGAATGATTTGGAAATTCCTGTGACAAAAAAGTTGTGGAAACTCCAGGTTCAGGAATATTTTCATTTCCCATCGTACTCCAACCAACAATAGACATCAGCCTTTCTTCCTGAGGAGTCAGTTTTACACTTGTGGATGGCCCTCCACCAGTTCCAGATTGGGAAGTTTTCATCACAGCTATTTTCATCTTCACCTTGTACTTCCAATCTTGCAAGGCTATTTTCCATTTTTCTGGTGTTTTCTCACCGAGCCCTAATGAATTTAATTTTGATGTCATGTCCTTCCACAATTCTTGGGATTTATACTTTGCATTCAAGCAAATAAATTTCCCCGTCAACACTTCCGGGTGCTTCTCCAAAAAACTCAATAAAAGCTCCCAATGATTAGGGTGCACATGCATTCTTTTTTGCTTATCAGCCATAATTAAACTTAACTTACTTCAAATCAAAAGACGCTAATACTAAGTGTGGATTCATGCAGCTCAAATTAACGAGTATCGAGTAACAATTAACAATTACAAATAGTGAGTAAAAGTTGAACTTCATATATCTGAATGAGAGTGTTCATGCAGCCAAGTAACAATTATCAATTAACAAATAACAAGTAGGAGTTCGCCAACTTTTAACTTTCTACTTTAATTGAACGAGATTTCGTACTTGTACGCAACTCGTGCGCAGCTGTACGCAGATTAGACAGTCCGATGATGTAAATATAACCTTACTTTGTAAAATATTCAATTTATTTGGTGTGTATTTATGTGGGTTCCGTGTTATAACATTGGAAAAATGAATTTTAAACACTTGTTTTCAAATATAGCGGGAACAGAGGTTATTTTGAAAAATTAATACCTCCGATCTTTGACTTGTGGGTTTTTATTTCTTAATTGTTAATTTGAGTGCATGAATGCTGCATTTTTCTACGTGGTAATTCATAATTGTTATTTGATACTTTTTACTTGATAATTGTTATTTGATGCTGCATGAATCCACACTAATACTCGAACACGACAAGGCGTTTCGGCAAACTAACTATATATTCCCGATAAGTTTCGTGTCGAAAATATCGATAGAGAGCGGAAGTCGGAAGTCGGCCACATGTGGTACCAATTTTTGAACCCTCCACTTCAATATAGGCTAGGGGTAAACGGGGACGAGGGTTTACTGTCGAGTCGAGCGCTTGTGGTTCCACCGCAGGTAGTTACAAAGTTACATCCCCATATGGAGTATCTCCGAGAAGAAGGCGTTAATATTTTACCGTTACCACACCATTCGACGGATTTAAATCTTAGACTAAGATTTAAATCCTATCGAACATGTGTGGGATATTATCGGGAGGAGAGTGTCCACTTTGAACCAACAAACACTTTTTTAATTTGTTGTTCGGATTACAATATGTTAATGTTATGTTTCATTCTTGATGTAAGGCTACCGTGCCAAATAAAAAAATCAGATTGAAGATATCATTACACAGTGCTCGGATATGACCATAAGGTTATTATGAGTTCGAAAAGTTACTGCCTGGGGATATCACTTCTGTGTTAGTTAAAACCAATGCAAGAAATACCATTCAGTGTTAATTCATTGTAGAGTTACTCGGATAGAATTGGAGAAATCTGAGAATTGAAATGTACTACATGACCTAAGAAAATTGTGTGTGTCGAAAAATATCATGTTTGCTAAGAATTGATTCCATTTTTACCAACAAAAAGTAGTTGAGTGAATATGTTCACTTTATGAAAAAAACATTGTTCTGGTTTTCCTTTATATACTATACACCTTGGTGTAACACTTTTAATGGCACTGAGTATACATATAAAGGAAAACCAGAACAATGTTTTTTTCATAAAGTGAACACATTCACTCAACTACTTTTTGTTGGTAAAAATGGAATCAATTATTGGCAAACATGATATTTTTCGACACACACAATTTTCTTAGGTCATGTAGTACATTTCAATTATCAGATTTCTCCAATTCTATCCGAGTAACTCTACAATGAATTAACATTGACTAGTATTTCTTGCATTGGTTTTTACTAACACAGAAGTGACATCCCCAGGCAGTAACTTTTCGAACTCATAATAACCTTATGGTCATATCCGAGCAGCACTCTCCTTTCATTTACATATTATAATCTGCGCAAACTAACCTGTCTGTTATCATAAAATTTCCTTTCTTCTCAACGATTCGTATCTTCGGACATGTAGAATGGAAAAAACACCTCGCAAACGCACTATGAAGTAGTACAAAGAAAAGACTAGATATCTATATTATGCCTAATTACAGCATGTCTTATTCGGAGTCGCATAATTTTAATTTATGGTTTCCCATGCTTTCACATTGTGTTTTGCCCATGTTGAAAGTGATAGTTTTGTGACTTTATTGAATACTGTATTCCTTTTATTTAGGATATCATGGGATTCTCTTGCTGTAGAATTTGGGAGAATCGGTTGTATTATTCAAATGAAACATATTGTTCTTTATATCCAATAGATTGTACGCTGAAGCCTCAATATTTGAAGAAACTGGACGGAATATGGTTAGAAGTTTGGTTGAAATTTTTATCAAGATAATCTGAAACAAATAGAAAATTTTAAATGCTGCTGAACGATGAAAATTTTCAAATTCGTTGTTGCGCCACCTGCGAAAATTTCCATATTGTATGTTGTACCCGCTCGTGCACGCTAAAATTTCGTCCAAATGTCCGCATATTGCGAATTTTGAACCGAATTATTGGAGATATTATATCATCCACTTGAATTATTCATATTTTCATTGAAAATATTTTGATAACTTAAAATTTAAAAGTATAAATGCCATTAATATTATATTCAGTAGCTATCTGAATTCAGAAGAAATACCGAATGAAGTATTCCCTCCATATTTTATTATTACACAGGATGAGTCTTTAAGTTGTGCATCAATTTTAACCAAAGATTACTTCCACTCGTTCACTAGTTATAGACTCGCGAATCCAAAAATCTATGAGAAATTAGCATAAAGAAAGCAGATTAAGTTTAGTTTAAGTTATTATAAGAATCTACAATCATTTCAGAAAAATAATTATTCTTCATCATTTCTCCTAAAACGTACCGTTCACAAGATATTCTTCTTTGAATGATATAAAGTCTGTAAACAAAATCCAGAAATTTCACTGCATTTATTAATCCGCCCCTGGATAAGGAACCCTCAATCAAAACCACAGATATGATACCTGCATATCTCTGATCAAAACTGAAAGCCACAATGCCAGCGTTCGTAGATTATTATTTTGATTGAAAATTTCATAAAACATTTAATAGGTGTCAAAGGATTGAGTTCTATTAATAAACATGAGTGTAATAACTTGTGTTTGTTCGCAAGTTCTTGATTCTCTTTTGGACAAAAAAAAAATTCAAAGTCTAAAGACTTACTGTTTTGAACAATCCTTTGAAAGCAATCAAATATTTTACTTTGAATAATATGTATGTGAAATTTATATTCAAATCAGGATGTACCTACCTACACAAATAATAGTATATTCTAAAACAAGTTGCAGAAAGGGCTCCTATTCAAACACGAATGCGAAATTTGAAAACGAGCGACGAAAGAGCGAGTTTTCGAACGCATTAGTATTGGAATTGCCTTCTGCAATCTGCAACGAGTAGGTATTAGACGATATTTTCTCTATTTCAGGCAAGTTTTGTAAAATACTGTTGACATTTAATGAAAAATCCGGATTATACATCCTAGTGACTTTTGTATTGTATCTTGGCAGTTGGTGTGACGAAAGTTGACAGATTACGGTTTTGAATCGTACGTAGGGCATGGAGATCAGATTTAAAACAGTTTCCTAACAACAGGAATGATTCAAAATTAGCAAGAAGGAAATATCTAGTAGGTACCTTCTTTTTTAATGAAAATAAAACTTTTCATCTCAACAATTATTTCACTACATCCAGATTATATTATATTGACAATTGAAGTGTGTTGAAATTTGATAGGATCGAATGTCAGTGCTGACTACCACAAAACGAAAAATATAACTAGAAACAATGCGGGAATGAGTTCTTTCCAGCACTGTTTTCAATGCTGGAATGGACTCATTACGATACTGAAATAGAGAAAAATATGATCGATTCTGCAGAACTGAAATCAGCTCTTAGTAATCCCTGATTCCATTTCAAATACCTACTTACGTCTCTCATATTTTAGAATGTGTATAAATTATTATTTCCTAAGATTCAGATAGCTCACCTTTGAAATTTAATGATTTATTTTTATAATATTCGTACAACCGGACGCCTAATAGGCCATCTCCATTGTTAGAAATAATCTATTAATCTTCATAAAACTTTAAATAAGTCAAAAACAATTCAATGAACATGGAAAAAACGAATAAAATATGATAATTTACTAAGACTTGCATTGCAAAACACAATGTTTTGACCTACAGCTGATTTCTATCATTGCACTCACTCTTATGTTGGAGTCAATGCCTCTCTCTCTCTAAGCTCTTCTTCTATATATTATTAGATCATTGCTATGCAGTTCAATCATCGATTATTAGTGTTCTGTGCTGTGATTTATATTGAGGTTGGATTGGAATACGAATAATATGAGTGAATTAATTTTCAAGTTTCATTGAAGGTATATAGGATATTTAAGGATTTTTCTTAATAGAAGATCATGAAATTGTGTGTATTATTATAGTGGAAACAATTGGGTAATGAAGTATCGCATGGATAGATTAGGTATCAAGTTAAAGTTCACTGTTTTAATATTCAAGAATTGAAGAATTTTTTTGCTGGAAATGTTGCATGGAGGGCCAAATAATATTAATTGAGTGAGTAAATAAGTTTTCTCAAACAAATGCAGTGAATTTCAAGCATCAGATGATACAGAGATTTGGTCAATATACAATACGATTTACATCAAAAGTCTGCGCTCAACTGAGAAAATTCAGGGGAGTATCAGCCCATTGTAAAGTCTTTAACCGCTTATAACTTTTCACCTGAGCCGTATCTGGAAAAATGGCAAATGAAAAAAGTGTTTTATTTGATGAGAGGAATATCTGGTTAAAATTAATGGACAAATTAAAGACTCACCCTGTATATATATTATTATAATATTTTGTATCAAAGGAACATCCTAGGAAATGAATATTTTGTAAGAATACTAATCATCAAATAAAAAATGTTTTAGGAAAAGTTTATTCTATATATTTTTTTCATTATTTCTCAATTGTTTATCCCTCTTTCCTTTCTGTGGGGGCAGCGGCGCAGTCTATCTTCCGAAAACATTTCGATACCTTTGTCGGTCACATCCCATGTTTTAGTGCACCTGAAAAATAAACATTTCATAAAGTACCATAACTGCATTTATCGTATACGCATCCAATTGCTGAGCAGTTTTGTTTCAATGAACCGGAAAGAATATCTCAAAAATTTGAAAAAAGTTTATTTAGGAATTCTAATCCAATGAAAATATTTCATCAAAATCATGAACCAAAAGGTTTATTTTAGCATGGGTTTCGAGCCGTCTAGAACGGGATGAAGCATGCTCAGTTGAGTATAGGTATTAATGATGAAAATCCTCGACTGTCCTACTTGTTCTGCTATTTTTGATTGGCGTATTTCTCTATTTCTTAAGTTGTTCTTATGTTCCGATTAAAGGCGGTTTTATACAGCAAACAAGATAAAATAAGAAACAAATTAAAATAAGATGAGAACTAAGGGTTAAAAGAATCGGTTTATGCAGAGGATCTAAAACAAAATTTTATGCAACTTCTATGAATTTCACTCTTTGAGCATGCGCATTGTCATTTTCCAAACAAAATAACATAAAATAAAAAATAAGGATGAGAGTTTGCCAACTTTAATTCTTATTCTTATTTCTTATTTTATCTTATTTCGTGTATAAACGCTCTCATAGAAATGTACATGTTTAACTTTCTCATTTCATTTTAATTCATTTCTTATTTTATTTTATCTCATCGTATTTGCTGTATAAACCCGCCTTATCTTATCTAGTGATCTCGATGTTTCTCCTGCATACGATTTACCACAAAAACAAGGAATATTATATACTCAGTTTTTGGATTTTTCATTTTCCTTAATCGGTTTTATGTTAGTTAATAAAGACTTGAGGACATTTTGTGTCTCTTGTAAACAGTTCTTATAATGAATTCTGTTGTACTTGATTCTGTTGTTATTTGATTAGAAGCTCCTCTGTCTGAATTCATGATAGATGTATTTATGAATTGCCTCGGATATCCATTATCTTCAAGAATTTTTTTGATGAAATCAATTTCATTATTTCGAATTTCGAGAGTTGAACAAATTAGATTAGCTCTATCGTAAAGTGTTTTAATATCACCCCTTTTCAGACTTAGTTAATGGTTTCAATAGAAATTCAAATAGGTGTACCTATCTATTTGTATGTGGCGGAGAACCTTGTTTCAAAATGGATAGATACTTAATTGCCGAAACATCTAGAAAAGAAAGCTGATTATTCCAGTTCGCAACTGACGGAATGAAGTCTCCTAAAAACCCCTTCGGTTGTCATTCAGTGTTGGCTAAGTCACACTGATGATTGGTAATAACCATAAAACCCAGGTTTGTGTCTGCCCTTGAATGACGCTTTCCTGTACTGGAACACTGAGTGATGAGGTCATCTATACTCCGGCCACGCGGAATATTTGTTGATGGTTAAAATCAATAAATATTTCATTGAATGTTGAATATTCTTCTCTATTTACAAAGTGACATTTATTGTTAGTTCTTTTGAATTAATTAAACGGAAAAATTTGTTTTTTCTACCATGCTGCCAAATTACAACATATCGCCACCAAGCCTTCGGTTTCAACGAATATGTATCCACAAATTTTTCTTCGAAATTTTCCATGAATATATTACTCATGACAGGTGATGAAGGAGAAACCATTGCCATTCCAAAATGTTGTCGATAAAAAAACATCTCATAGTTGGAAATAGGTGGTATTCAAACATACATCAAGCATTTCGATAATATCATGAGTATTAAATTCTGAATCTTTAATCACCGAGTCATCATTTCCTAATTTCGTTCGAACTATTTGAAGGGACTTATAGACAGGAACATTAGAGAACAAACTAACAACGTCAAACTTATTAGAATGTTATTTTGGATCCAATTTGAATATTGTAGTTTTTGTATTTGCTGTTCTTCAAAAAACTTTCTTTCTTCCCAGTTAACGGGTTTAAAATAATAATTTTTTTGCCCGTATGCTCTTGGGAACATCGTGCTATCAATTTGCCAATTGTCCGTTATATACGAATTTCTTCCGAAAATGAATGAATAGAGTATCTACTGAATTTAAGTCGATCTTTCAATGAAGTTACTTGAGTGAGTTTTTTTCGTATATTATAAGATATTTAACGAATTTCAATTCCGATAGAATACATATATCAGAATTAAAAAAATCTGTGATCTTCGATGATTCTCTAATTACTCAAGTCTAGCATTAAAATGGTACGAAAGGTATTCATATCTTATATAAGCTGAGAAAACGGAGTATATCGATGGTAAATTCGATTAAGAGTGTCCAATAGAGGTGAATTTATGGTTAAACCTTATATTTTAGAAAGTATGCGCCAGAATCAGTTAAATTTCCGCACATAACTAAGAGCAACTATTTTACAATCGAGTACCTAATTTCATCTCGATCAACTTCGTATGAGGCGTGCATAAACAATGTAACATGTGCGCAAAAGCCCCTGACTTCACATCACTTCTTTTCTCAAATTTTTGCTTGCTTGCTTGTTTGTAACTAACTTCTTTGAACGCGATTTTGAACCACTTTAGACGATCAGATTTTATTCAAACTTTGCAGACGTTTCAGGAGCCGATGACATTACAATCCTTTGATAAGAGAATCCGATTATCCTGCCTAGGATCGCCAGGATTAATAAATTTCGTTAGGGATTTCACGTTACCAGCGCCTTCGCCATTTAGCAATATATATTTACGATTTTTTACTCTCACGAGTTATTTGAAAATCCATTTTAACACGCATTTATAAGCTTCACCTGTTTGCTTTTATGAGCTCCACCTGTTAACACGCTTTTATAAGCTTCACCTGTATGTGTGCTTCCTGTGTTTGTTTGTAACCAACTTCTTTGAACGTGATTTTGACCCACTTCAGACGATCATATTTTATTTAAACTTTGCAGACATTTCAGGAGCCGATGGCATTACAATAATTTGATAAGATTATCCCTAATCCTGACTAGGTTTAACAGGATTAAGAAATTTCGTTAGGGATCATCTGCATGAGAGTTAGAGTGTGAGAGCTAGCTGTGCCTGCGATAAATCGAAGTAAAAACGAGAAAATAAATAATAGTTTAAAAAAATCCGAACCAAAAAGTATAAAATAATTTTTGATCATTTAAAAAAAATTATGTACGAAAAATGTATTATTTTGAGAAAAGCGTGGGGTGTTGAATAATATCAGTTATTGAAAATATTCGATCGGTGAAAAAATTGTTAAGAAATCTAAAAGTGTGCGATTCATGAAATATTAAAAAAAAGTAGTGCGAAAGGCATACAAAATATGGCACAAAGCACCTCAACTAAATAATACTTACATTTTTCGTCCATCATTTTGTTGAAATGTTCAAAAATTATTTCATACTTTTTAGTTTGGGAGTGAAAACCCAGAAAGGAACCAAATAATAACGAATTTACCTCTCAAAGCATCCTTTAATGATTACTTGAATCAATTTCTCATTCAATTAACAAACGCGCTAAAGCACCTGACCCCACGTCGCGTCGGTGCCTTTATATAAGTACATCTCATAATTATTCATCTTACAGCAAGAGATAGAGATGTGTTCAGGCTAGTGTGGAACTAATCTGGAATATTTTCCGTTCTTCCCATGAGATTTTATCTCGATTTCCGCGGTCAACACCTGGTGCAACAAATAGCGGGACCCTCTGGGGCTCTTCCTGGCTGAGCTAACCTCGCTAACAATGGCATAAAGTCTAGGAATTCTATTCTATTCTTTCGGCGCCAAATGAGCATTCTTGGTAGGCGTATCAATCACGCTATTATGTATGGCTAGAGGCTCCTGCAGCCAACCGTGGAAAATGTTTATTATAGATAATGATTGAGTAATATCCAGCAATTATATATCGCATTACTCTAGATTCCCAGATAGTGGAATCGATAGAACCGAGGAGATGACGAATTGGAGCAATTAGGGAACGGTTTGATCTATGGAAATTCGATTTGAAAATATGCTTTTTGCGCGTATGTTCTAGGGAACAGTGTGCCAAAAGTTTGGTCAAACGCCGGCCGGTCGTTGCCCCAATAACTTTCGAACGGAAAGATATAGGGACCTGCAATTTTCATGGTAGGTTGTGCATCCTAATGCGATGGTTAAGATGGGCATATTCAGCCAATTGGCTCCAGAGTTATACCCATCTGAAATGTTGTTGTTATTTCTCCCAATAACTCATAAAATAAAGATCCGATTGAATTGAAACTTGGTAATCAGTTGTCGAATGTTAACGCGCAAATTTTTGCAAAATTTCGTCAGGATCGAATCAAAAACAATATATTTCTCCTGAATATTATATTTCAGTAACTGACAGTATCTGTCAGAATCGGCTGAAATTCCGCACTTTTTCAATTCGGCTTCTGTGCGTAAATTCTCGAGAATTTTCGTAAACAAATCCAAAACGTAGGTCTATGACTCATCTCATGTTGGATTTATATACATCGGGAAATTATAATTAGAGTATTCTATGAAATCATATAGAATTGAGAATAATTATTGAAATTTTTAAAAATCTTATCTCCGAAAGTATTAGTTTGTTAGAGGTGAGAATGACATCAATGGATTCTAATGATGAAACCGTATCTTAAAAAAAATTGAATTCAAAATTTGTAATGTAAAAAATAAATTGTTGTTACTCCGAAACCACCTGGCCGATTTTATCCAATAACGAACTTAACCGAGATATTTATCTCCTAAACCTACTCTGTAAATTTCAACTGTCTAGCTCATTCCGTTCTAGAGTTAACGTGTTAACGGTCGGACGCACGGCCGGACAGAATCGATTTTGACTATGGATCCTTGATGGGCGAGTCCAACCAAATCCATTTTCAGCCAAAATTTCGAAAATTACAGTCATTTGGCCAAATTGATATGTTCCGAGGAACAAGAGCGCCAAATATGTGGGAAATCCCTGTGGACAGGAGTTTTGGTGCTCTTGTTCAAACTTTGGCAAATCATATCTGCGAAAGTATTGGTTTCTCAGAGTTGGGAATGCTATCAATGGATTATTATGATAGAACTGTATCATAAAATAAATTAAATTCAAACATCATAAAAGAAATTAAATTCAACAAGAGTACCAAAAATTATTAATCCGAAACCACCAGACCGATTCTACCTACATCGGGAGATGAATATCTCGGTTAAGTTCGTTATTGGGCAGAATCTGGTGGTTTCAGAGTAACGAAAAATTTTTTTTTTTACATTACAATTTTCAAATTCATTTTTTTTCCAAGATGCAGTTTCATTATAAGAATCCATTGATATAATTCTGAACTCTAACAAACTAATACTTTCGGAGATATGATTTTTCAAAATTTCAATTATTAATCGTAATTTTATAATTTCATAGAATGCTCTTATTAACTTAAATCCAACATATGAGGTGGGCCATAGACCTACGTTTAATTGTTGGCGCTCTTGTTCTCCGGGACAAAATGCTCATCCGTTTCTTTTCACAAGATATAGATAATCCATAATCCTTCATTGTCTGGAACACAGTTTGACAATGCCGCATGCGAATAGCGAACAGAGACAGATATAAAGTATATGGTCCCATGGACATTCTGCGAACCTCAGATCAGATCAGTATTTCTCGAATTTTTGGGAAACCAAAATTTCAGATGGCTATACACTGAAACCGCTCGGTGGATATTACCCATTAGAACTCAGCCGGCACATTTGGACTGCAAACCTACTCTGAAAATTTCAACTCTCTAACTCATTGCGTTCGAGTGTAAACGCGTACTGACGGACAGCCGGCCGGACTTATCACTTCATCAGTGAGTCAAAACTAATCGTTGCAGACCATTCTCGGCCAGATATTCGAAAAATACAGACATTTGCACGAATTGATAGGCACTCTGTTCACCTGAACAGCGCACCAATAAAATGAGATATACAAGCACTGACGTGAAGTCAGGAGCTTTTGCACGTATGTTCTATTGTCCATTCTCCTGTATTTGGCACTCTTAATCGAATTTACCATGGTAAATTATATTGTCCATTCTCCTGTATTAGACACTCTTAATTAGAATTCACCATGGTAAGTTTGATTAAGAGTGTCCAATACAGGAGAACAGACAATATAATTCACCATGGTAAGGACTTCAAGTCAGTGCTTGAACCAATTTTTTTTTCGTAATTTTTTAAAAAGTTTCTAGTGGTACGGTCATCACAAAATTTTGCACACGTCTTCATGTCGATATTCTTCAACTAGTTACCATGCTTCAATTCGATCGAGTCTATTTTTTTGAGTTATCGAGGAAATAATATTCTAGGTGAGTATAACTCCGAAACCGTTGAACCGATTATGCCCGTAAACGAACTCAACTCTCCCTATCTCCTTTCGTTAGAAAGTTATCGGGGCAACGGTCACCCATTCAGCAACTGAACTCACACAAGGCTGCTCGAATCTCCCAAAATATAGATCCGATTGTGTTCAAACTTGGAACTTCGTAGAGTAGAGTTAGATCTGAAGGATCTGAAGGCTCTCGCATCAGTGATGTAGAACGAATAGTCTCTGAGATATAGAATTTTTTTCAATGATTTGCAATGATTTTTTAAAAATTTTCTAGTAATACGATCTTCACGAAATTTTGCAAGAATTTTTGCGTTGGCATTCCACAACTAGTAACCATGTTTGAATTGAATCGGTTTTTAATTTTTCGAGTTATTAAGGAAATATCAACCAAATTTCAGATGTGTATAACTCCAGAACCGTTTGGCCGGTTATGCCTATAAACAAACTTAAATGTCACATCGAGATATACAACCTAACCTGAAAATTTGAAGTCACTATCTCTTTCCGTTCTCAGGTTTTCGTGACATGAAAAATATTTTTTAATAATTTTTTTAAAATTTTCTAGCCATACGATTCTCACAAGATTTCTCAAATGTCCTTAAGTTTGTATTCTACAAGTACTCACCAAGTTTCAATTCCATCAGATTAGTAATGGTTGTAAACAAAATTATTGCTCAGAAACCGTTGGGCTGATTATGCCCATTAACGAACTTGCCCGTCGTATTGGGATACGCCACCTACCCTGAAAATTTCAAGTCGTAACCCTTTTCCGTTTTCAAGTTATCGTGGCAACGGACGGCCGGACAGAATCGAATTTGACCTCAAATTCTTCATCAGTGAGTTGAACCTAGTCGTTTGAGACCATTCTCGGTAAAAATTCGAAAATTACAGACATTTGAGCAAAATGATAACGCGATGTTGCCCAGAACATACGCACAATAAGGGTATTCTCCACAAAAGTGGGTAGGTCACTTTTAATTTAACAAAAATTTGCAGCCTTGAGTGAGTTCAGTACCCGGATGCGTGACTGCTCAGGCTATGAATTTGAACAAGCGCGCCAAAGCAGACCTTACGTAACATTCCCAACTTTTTTATACATTTTTTGAATATGATGGTTAGTGTCCGACCGAAACTGGTATTTCAGCCGAAACCGAAACCGAAACCGAACTTTCGGCCAGGGTCTCAGTTTCGGCCGAAACCGAAACCGAAACCGAAACTTTATATTTCATACTGAAATCTACTGTATTTTTTACAATTTTATTCGCATATACATAAAAATAATTAAGGTTTGTTAAATGAAATAAAAAGACATTTTTTTTTGAGATCTTTATTTGTTATTTTGGTATTACCAAGTTATCAAAATAATCAGTCGAAGTATACTGTGATTCAATATCAGAAGTGAGCCTTAGAGGAGGTGTTAGTATGGATCATTTGCTGTGGTTTGAGCCATTTTTATTGAGGACCAAAAATCAACGGTTTCCGAGATATTTGAGTACTAGTTCTGTTTAAAAAGAATTAGTATGATTTGAAAGGGGATATAAGAAGCAAATAGAGGAAAATATCGAATTCAATATTTTTTTGTTGCAACTAAGCTCGAAATTACATTAGAAAATGTATTCATAAATTATGTTGCACCATTCCATAGGCTAGCACGTGCCGTCTTTCTGATGTTTTCAGTTGTTATTTTCCGCCTGAAATTTACTCACGCTGTCTTTTGATGCACATCCACTATTTTAAATGCCGGACATTCAAAAGGTTGCTTGTAAAAAATCTGCTGAAACGAAACTAGTTAAGCAATCTAACGAAATCTTTTAGAGAATGAAGAAGGAATTTGGCAAGTTTTTAAAATAATTTTGGCATACAAAATTGTGAAATTCGAAAATTGCAGACAAATTGATATTAGAAATTGATTTTTCATTTATTCATATACCACATTTCAAATCATACTAATTCTCTTTCAACCTCTTATACAGCATAGTTTTGCTTTTTTCGTACAGATCATATTCTTTTCTGATGAAAATAAACCAAAATTATCACCAAATTTGGTCAACGTAGCAAAAATTGACAAAATATGTACTATAAGTTCAGAAATCTTTTAAAAATCACCCGAACTCCAAAAACCGTTGATTTTCAGTTATTAATAAATATGGATTAAACAACAGCTAATGAGTCATACTCCAAGTTTCACGTCTTATTTGGAATCATCCTATGTAATCTAGTTAATAATCATTGAATTGAATTCTCATGAATTCTCAGTCATAACAAAGATAGATCACAAAAACTCGTACGACAATTATGTATACCTACTTATAACTCCTGGCCAAACGACCAGGATAATTCACGAACATTCAAGTTTCGGCCCGGCCGAAAGTTTCGGCCATTTTGGGCCGAAACCGAAACTAAGGCCGAAAGTAGATTTCTTGGCCGAAACTGGCCGAAACCGAAACCGAAACCGAACTTTCGGTCGGTCACTAATGATGGTGTAACGGTATACCAATAACCATGAAATTAATTAAATGACAGAGCACTCTTTGCTCCTAAAAATCTACGTCAGTGCTTTTTTAATTTTTTTCATATAATTATATTATTCTACCAGAAATCGCCGAGTTCTATTCGATGCCGCACAACAACACCGTGTCCGATTTCGCCATCTACCCGCATGACAGCAGACGATTCACCTCGCAGCAGGTTTCAAAGTCAAGGTAAAATTTGTTACGCATTCCTGTTCGATCAGGATGATGAATCTTCCGTGCACTCAACTTTCGCCCAATATTCGACATTTTGCGTAGCTGCAAGGTGATTTGTTTTCATACAAACATGCAGTAGAGAAAGTGACGTTGCATGCGGGCAGTATTGCACATGCCGGTACAAAAACTTGATCAATCCGTAAGTCCGTTTTTGGTAAATTGAAAAGTAAATTGTGTTCTCCTTGGAATCGAATAACCCCTTACGAGAAATGGCAGGACGGTATTAGATCAAAATAGGCGAATGCGCCAATAAAACATATGGCAAGCGTTCACAGGCCCGCATCGGACCTGTGGACGCATAGAACAATTCCTTCTTGTACATGATATTTTCAAGGGCGAGTCTTTTTTGACAGATGGTGGAACTTATCAAAATACAGTTATTTGTAAGCTCGATTCTGTCCGGCCGTAACCGTAACCAGGATAACTCTCGAACGGAATGAGCTAGACAGTTGAAATTTTCAGAATAGGTTTGGGAGATAAATATGTCGGTTCTGTTGTCTGTGTTCACTGTTCATAAATGTCATCTTATCTAACTATCAGAGACATTTCAAATTTATTTCTGTTCTAGTTTGTTTGTAATTTGTACTTTGAAAATATTTTTTGTTGGAAAACAAGTATCCGAATCATGAATTTGTGAATATATACAAGACTGTTTTGATAACGAAAATAATATTGACTTGTTGCATATTGAATAATTTATGTATGAATATTAGGGAGGATGTTTCAGAAGAATAAGAATTGGATCATTTCAATGATGTAGTTTATGAAGACAGGGCCGTACCCAGATAGCACAGGTTCATCCTATGGATGACCGATGGATATCCGTAGCGGATATTCCGGACATCCATAGGATATCCTGGGAGGTTATTGGATGTCCTAAAGATATCTGTTGGCTACCAAATCGGACATCCATAGGATATCCGTTACCGACGTCCATAAGATATCTGTTACAGATATCCATAAGACATTTGTTATGGATATCCATGAGATGTCCGTTACCGTTAAACTAGATTCGATATAATCCAACTGATAAGATTCAAACATTTTTATCAAAGGAAACGCCAAAAATGACTTTCCTTTTGATAACAATATTTGAATCTTATCAGTTGAAGAATATCGAATCTAGTTTATTAAAAAGTGACAAGATTTTTTTACTTAAATCGTTACTATAATATTCAAATTGGAAGTGCAATAAAAACCATTTGAAATGAAAAAATATATCTTTCTTTTGATTACAAGATCTAAATCTTGAAAATGGAACATATATGTCTTAGAAACAATTTGTTAAATAATCAAAACAAATTTTGTTTAATTCACAGAAGAATTCCTTGAATATCATTACTTGGAAAAAAAACAGAGTGTACTTGAAAATAATTTATAACTGAAAAATAACATTCTAACCAATGAAGACAACACAAAAAAGTATTCATATTTGAAAATGTTAAAGAATCCACTTCAGAGTTCTGCGTTCTTTTAGCTGGACAAGCTCCTTTCCTTAGCCCTTCTGCGCCTATCCTATGTCGATACTTCAGTTGGCTTCTTTACCGAAGATGGGTGGTTTTTATCTGCGATCACTAAAGAATACAAAAAAATCAGGAAACTTTAAAACCTTTTTGAGTAAAATCTGTGAAAAATGATTACTAGAAATGTCAGAAGAATTGAGCCTTTAGCATTCTTTAGTGTAATGCACTGGTATAAATTATATCTTATATAATAACATTAATGTATCATGCAGATTCTGATAACAATGAGATTTTTCTACCTAATTGTTCCCGAAATATATTTGAAAGGTTCCTTCATGTAGTCAGGTACCTACATGTGAATAATGTAATGTAGGAATTTTAAATACACAAGTCAAATTTAAGCGAGTAACCGGAGCAGAGCAGTTAAGACCAATCTCTTGCTAAACATAACCGATCGGTTATAATAGCTAGGGATTGGTATTAACCGCTCTGTTCCGGTTACTCGCTTAAATTCGACAAATGATTTAATGCTTACAAATGAGTTTCACTGATATACACTATACAAAGTCAAGATTTTAAACACAAATATAAGTGGTGTAGTGTTATTGTGCTAGGTACTTTAATGAATTGTATGTTGAAAAACTCACCCATCAATAGTTCAGCCAGTTTTGTCGAAACCAAACATTTTTTTCTTCTTGGCTCCCAACCATTTATAATAACTTCTTTAAGAAGTCATATCAGAAACTCCTTCCCATCTTGTAAAATTCCTTAACGTAAAATATTCATGAATCAGTTTGGCAAATAAGTGACTACATTTTATACTTACAATAGGAAATTTTTTTGTCATTCAATAGTGTATATCGGGAAATTATCAACTAATAGAAAGATTGAATCAATTTCTTATTCGTCCTTATTTGAGACAGGCCCCACATTAATTTCTATCATTTCCTCCAAAACTTCAGTGAGTATATTCCACAGAACCATAATCTGAAATAAACAAATATAATAGCGAGCTTCGAAAAGTTGCTATTTATGAAATTTATCTCATCTTTTCAGCACTTACCCAAGAAAAACACTGAATGAATAGCGCCGATTGCCGAATATCGGAGGCGTTCGGTGAACGTCAGTGAACGTTTCATGTCGAACATAACCCTAATAATGATATGACATATCAAATATTTGATTCCGATTTCCAAATCCACAACAGGAACGTAAAAAATCCATTAATTTTAACTACTGAAATATCTATTGGGCACATTGTTCATTTTGTATTGATTTTCAACCTTAGTTGAGAGATCTACTATGGATCAACCTTTAACGGATAAATTGACAATGACAACTGACAACCAATTATCTTATGGATGTCCATAGGAGATCCGTCATTGTGAGAAAAGGATATCCATTTACTGTCGCCAATGGATATTCTATGGATATCCATAGGTTATCCAGTATTGAATATCCATTTAATATCTGCTGATGGATATCTTATGGATATCCATTCTATGTACGAAGATATCCCGACCTACAATGGACTTGAAACGGATATCCATCGGATATTGTGTGCTATCTGGGTAGCTTAGAGCTTTTCCGAGGGGGGGGGGGGAGAAACAGCTTTTGGCGCCCCTAGTTTGAAAAAATATACACAAATATGGATAAAGTGTACATATATTGATAAATACTACACAGTTCCTTAATAAAGAATGAATTACAAATTAATAAAACTATGAATGAAAATTATTTTACAAACAAGACTGCGTTCTGAATTTGTGTTTTTGAGTGAAAAAAATTGTTGCATCTCTCAAAAGATCCAGGACCAAAAAAGAATTTCATTTGTTAAAAATAAATATATACATCAAGCTTTCGAGACGGTAAGAATAATCTGAAGAGTTCAAAAATATTAAAACGAAAACTTTCGGAAAATGATATAGCAATAATCTCATATGTTACCCTGCTGCTATCTAGAGTGGAATGTTCCATCAATTCTTCGAGAATATCTGCTATTTGAAATATTGAATGAGTTTTTTGTAATTCCCGGATTAAAGCAATATTTTTGTACTCATCACCCTGAAAATTTTTGTAGTATGTATGTATATAAAATTAATACGTCAATGTCACACAATCGAAAATTTCACGAAAAAAATACTCATGTCTAGTTTTATAGTTCAATCTGTCAGTGCTGTTGTTGAATGGAGATTCACAAGGTGACACACTTTCCTTAAAAACTATGTGTCAGCAATCGCCAAAACTTACGCTTTTCGCTCTATTCGAAAATACAGTCCTCTTTTCTGCGCGCACTTTCTGGGTAACATCGCGTTATCATTTTGCCCAAAAGTCTGTAATTTTCGAATTTTTTGACGAATATGGTCTCAAACAATTTGGTTCGACTCCTCAATGAAGAATTCTAGGTCAAATTTGATTCTGTCCGGCCGGCCGGCCGTTGCAACTATGACTTGAGAACGGAAAGAGATACCCCCCCAATACGACGGACCAGTTCGTTAATGGGCATAATCGGACCAATGGTTTCTGAGAAATAATTTTGTTTTCAACCAATACAAATCCGATCAAATTGAAACTTGGTGAGTAATTGTAGAATATGAACTTAAGGACGTTGGTGAAATTTTGTGAGAATCGTATCACTAGAAAATTTTAACAAAATAATTAAAAAATATTGTTTATGTCACGATAACCTGAGAACGGAAAGAGATAGCGACTTGAAATTTTCAGGTTAGATTGTGCATCTCGATGCGACATTTGAGTTTATATATAGGCACTAGCTGGCCCGGCAGACTTCGTACTGCCCTCCAACTCCAACTCCAACTCCAACTCCAACTCCAACTCCAAATCCAACTCCAACTCCAACTCCAACTCCAACTCCAACTCCAACTCCAACTCCAACTCCAACTCCAACTCCAACTCCAACTCCAACTCCAACTCCAACTCCAACTCCAACTCCAACTCCAACTCCAACTCCAACTCCAACTCCAACTCCAACTCCAACTCCAACTCCAACTCCAACTCCAACTCCAACTCCAACTCCAACTCCAACTCCAACTCCAACTCCAACTCCAACTCCAACTCCAACTCCAACTCCAACTCCAACTCCAACTCCAACTCCAACTCCAACTCCAACTCCAACTCCAACTCCAACTCCAACTCCAACTCCAACTCCAACTCCAACTCCAACTCCAACTCCAACTCCAACTCCAACTCCAACTCCAACTCCAACTCCAACTCCAACTCCAACTCCAACTCCAACTCCAACTCCAACTCCAACTCCAACTCCAACTCCAACTCCAACTCCAACTCCAACTCCAACTCCAACTCCAACTCCAACTCCAACTCCAACTCCAACTCCAACTCCAACTCCAACTCCAACTCCAACTCCAACTCCAACTCCAACTCCAACTCCAACTCCAACTCCAACTCCAACTCCAACTCCAACTCCAACTCCAACTCCAACTCCAACTCCAACTCCAACTCCAACTCCAACTCCAACTCCAACTCCAACTCCAACTCCAACTCCAACTCCAACTCCAACTCCAACTCCAACTCCAACTCCAACTCCAACTCCAACTCCAACTCCAACTCCAACTCCAACTCCAACTCCAACTCCAACTCCAACTCCAACTCCAACTCCAACTCCAACTCCAACTCCAACTCCAACTCCAACTCCAACTCCAACTCCAACTCCAACTCCAACTCCAACTCCAACTCCAACTCCAACTCCAACTCCAACTCCAACTCCAACTCCAACTCCAACTCCAACTCCAACTCCAACTCCAACTCCAACTCCAACTCCAACTCCAACTCCAACTCCAACTCCAACTCCAACTCCAACTCCAACTCCAACTCCAACTCCAACTCCAACTCCAACTCCAACTCCAACTCCAACTCCAACTCCAACTCCAACTCCAACTCCAACTCCAACTCCAACTCCAACTCCAACTCCAACTCCAACTCCAACTCCAACTCCAACTCCAACTCCAACTCCAACTCCAACTCCAACTCCAACTCCAACTCCAACTCCAACTCCAACTCCAACTCCAACTCCAACTCCAACTCCAACTCCAACTCCAACTCCAACTCCAACTCCAACTCCAACTCCAACTCCAACTCCAACTCCAACTCCAACTCCAACTCCAACTCCAACTCCAACTCCAACTCCAACTCCAACTCCAACTCCAACTCCAACTCCAACTCCAACTCCAACTCCAACTCCAACTCCAACTCCAACTCCAACTCCAACTCCAACTCCAACTCCAACTCCAACTCCAACTCCAACTCCAACTCCAACTCCAACTCCAACTCCAACTCCAACTCCAACTCCAACTCCAACTCCAACTCCAACTCCAACTCCAACTCCAACTCCAACTCCAACTCCAACTCCAACTCCAACTCCAACTCCAACTCCAACTCCAACTCCAACTCCAACTCCAACTCCAACTCCAACTCCAACTCCAACTCCAACTCCAACTCCAACTCCAACTCCAACTCCAACTCCAACTCCAACTCCAACTCCAACTCCAACTCCAACTCCAACTCCAACTCCAACTCCAACTCCAACTCCAACTCCAACTCCAACTCCAACTCCAACTCCAACTCCAACTCCAACTCCAACTCCAACTCCAACTCCAACTCCAACTCCAACTCCAACTCCAACTCCAACTCCAACTCCAACTCCAACTCCAACTCCAACTCCAACTCCAACTCCAACTCCAACTCCAACTCCAACTCCAACTCCAACTCCAACTCCAACTCCAACTCCAACTCCAACTCCAACTCCAACTCCAACTCCAACTCCAACTCCAACTCCAACTCCAACTCCAACTCCAACTCCAACTCCAACTCCAACTCCAACTCCAACTCCAACTCCAACTCCAACTCCAACTCCAACTCCAACTCCAACTCCAACTCCAACTCCAACTCCAACTCCAACTCCAACTCCAACTCCAACTCCAACTCCAACTCCAACTCCAACTCCAACTCCAACTCCAACTCCAACTCCAACTCCAACTCCAACTCCAACTCCATCTCCAACTCCAACTCCAACTCCAACTCCAACTCCAACTCCAACTCCAACTCCAACTCCAACTCCAACTCCAACTCCAACTCCAACTCCAACTCCAACTCCAACTCCAACTCCAACTCCAACTCCAACTCCAACTCCAACTCCAACTCCAACTCCAACTCCAACTCCAACTCCAACTCCAACTCCAACTCCAACTCCAACTCCAACTCCAACTCCAACTCCAACTCCAACTCCAACTCCAACTCCAACTCCAACTCCAACTCCAACTCCAACTCCAACTCCAACTCCAACTCCAACTCCAACTCCAACTCCAACTCCAACTCCAACTCCAACTCCAACTCCAACTCCAACTCCAACTCGAACTCGAACTCGAACTCGAACTCCAACTCCAACGTGAACTCCAACTCCAACGTCAATGCAAACCTCAACGCCAACGACAACTCCAACCCTAACGCCAACTCCAATTCAAATTGATCGTAGCACTATCTGTCGGGACAAACTAAAATTAAAATAGAATAATATTGAATGCGATGATAGCTCCATCCGTCGAATCTGATGTAAAACATTCCAAAATCAAAAACTCCTTACAAATAAAAATTAATTAAAATAATAAAAGCGTGTTAAAAACATCTGAATTCACAAAATTATTTATACACACTTCAAAACTCTTTAAAAAATAATTACATTTAATATTTTAATCAGCACATGAATTGAATAACAAAATTTTTTTCAAATTAATCGTAGCACCATCTGTCGGGACAAACTAAAATTGAAATAGAATAATATTGAATGCGATGATAGCGCCGTCCGCCGGATCTAATGAAAAACATTCCAAAATCAACAACTCCTTATAAATAAGAAATTAATTGAAAAAACATTTTCCAGTAGACCAAATTGTAAATCTAAACCATTCTCGAATCTCCACGAACACACACAAAAAATTTCATCAAAATCGGTCCAGTCGTTTAGGAGGAGTTCAGTCACATACACACGCACACAAGAAATATATATATTAAGATAATCGGCCAAACAGTTTTAGAGTCAACGCGAAACCTTGCGAAATTTCGTGAGGATTGTATCACTGGAAAATTTTTAAGAAATCATTAAAAAAAAATCTATATATCAGAAACTATTCGTTTGGCATCGGTGAAATTATGGGTGACCGTTGCCTCGATATCTGATTGGGAATTTTCATGGTAGGGTGCGCATCTGAATGGGAGACTTAAGTTCGTTTATGGGCATTATCGGACCAACGGTTTCGGAGTATTACCCACCTGGAATATTATTTCCTCGATAACTCAAAAAATATAGAATGAATGTGTTGGTAACTAGTTGTAGAATATCGACATAAAGAAGGGTGTAAAATTTAGTGATAACCGTATCCCTAGAAAATTTAAAAAAAATTACGAAAAAAAAATTGGTTCATAATCGGTAAATTCGATTAAGAGAGTCCAATACAGGAGAATGGACAATAGAACATGCGCGCAAAAGCTCCTGACTTAACGTCAGTGCTTGAACCAATATTTTGAATAACTCGCCTTTAGCCATGTATTCATGACATTTGCTGCTTTTTCCGTTTCAATTTTTCTTATCTGCGCTCTCCTTCTGAAAAAGCTCCAGACGGTTTAAACTTTTTTTGGCCAAGATCCATAATCCGTATTCGGTTTTAAATTTCAATCAATATTCAGATTCACTAATTCACTATTCACGAATAATTTATATGAGAAGTACGAGGTTATGTTTCTTTCTATTGAACGATTTTGATGTATAGCCGGGGAAGACCGGGAATTCCCCAGTCCTGTCATCTAGTCTCTAGCAGCAACAAAGCTTTCTACAATGCTGTCGGGCTATAATAATAATCATCTTATTCCAGTAGTAGTTCAAAAAAATCTGTTTTTATTATGTCTTTTTTCTATAGTTTTCCAACTATCCGCGGTCAATTTGGCGCCCTTTGAGATATGATCCGGGGGGGAGGCTCCCCTCCCTCCCCCCGGGGAGGAGCCCCCCCCCGGTAGCGACGGCTCTGCCTCCCCCCCGGTAGTGACGGCTCTGTATGAAGGTAACTAGAAATAACAACATAATGGAATCATTGAAAGAAATTACTGTTCGTTGACCACCCATGTTAATATTACCTTTTACCTTTTACTTCCTTAAGTAGAGTGTCATGTTCCTGTTCTCATAATGCTGCTAGAAAAAAAAAATGTTGAAATAATGATCTACATTTGTGTATCAAATATTTTTTCTTGAGTTAAGGTTCATAATACAGAATGAATGTGTTAGTGGTATGAAGTATTAAATTATGAAAAGAGGATTGTATTTTATTTATTATATCTTGTCGTATGATGAGATAAGTTTCCGAATAAAGAAAAACAAGAACATAAAATACATATTTAATCTAAATATATACAGTGCGCGTCAAAATTATGCAACAAATTCATTTTCTCAATAGAAAAATATTTAGCAACAAAATCCTGAAACAGGTCAATTTTTATTTCACTTTTACCAAATAGGTATGCATTTTTGAAGGATTTTTGTTGCACCCTGTGCCATCCCCATCAACCCTCTAATTTTTTTTCGAATAGGGAAGTGGGTCCTGTGGTACATTTTTGCCAAGGTCTTTGTATCTTCTTTACAGGCGTGCAGAAATTTTCAAGAAAACATTTTTCTTTTCTGAAAAATAGTTAGTTCAAAGAGGTTTTCAGTATGTGCACTTTGTCATGGCTCATTTACTTTGAGACGATGGTACCTGATGAAATTTGTCACCGAATGAAAGTCGACCATTACAGTTTTGTTCATGTACAACTTTCAACCCCCTCACATTTTTTCTCCATTAAAGGGTTCGTAGGGGTTGAAAGTTGTGCATGAACAAAACTGTAATGGTCGACTTTCATTCGGTGACAAATTTCATCAGGTATCATCGTCTCAGAGTAAATGAGCCATGACAAAGTGCACATACTGAAAACCTCTTTGAACTAACTATTGTTCAAAACAGCAAAATTTTTTCTTGAAAATTTCTGCACGCCTGTAAAGAAGATACGAAGACCTTGCCAAAAAAGTACCACATGACTCACTTTCACTATTCAAAAAATTTAGAGGGTTGATGGGGATGGCAGAGGGTGCAACAAAAATCCTTCAAAATGCATAAAAATTTGGTAAAAGCGAAACAAAAATTGACCTGTTTCAGGATTTTGTTGCCAAATATTTATCTTCTGAGAAAATGAATTTGTTCCATAATTTGACGCGCACTGTAGATGAACTATTAAAATAATTTGTTCGTCAGCCTATACCCATTCAAATATCAAGAATAGATGTGCAATCTGCTATGATTATCTCCAGCCTTGCTCTAGACATTTCGATGATACTTTCCTTAGGTATTTCGAGTTGTGAAAACTATGCACTGAGTGTAAGTTGCAACAACCCATTCCACGAGGTTAAATCATTGTATATTGCTCATTTAATCTTGATAAATAGACTATTATTTGAATTTAATTTCTTTTATGATGCAGTTCTATCATAAGAATACATTGATATCATTCCCAACTCTGATAACCCAATATTTTGTCAAAGTTTGAACAAGAGAGCCAAAGCTACTGTCCACAGGGCTTTTCCACTTTTTGGCGCTCTTGTTCCTCGGAACAGAGTGCTTATCAATTTGCCCAAATGTCTGTAATTTTCGAATTTTTATCCGTAGTTGAAATCGACTCTATCCGGCCGGCCGTCCGTCCGTCCGGCCGTTAACACGATAACTCTCGTAAGAAAAGAGTTAGAGGATTGACATTTGCAGGATAGGTTTGGAGCGTAAATATCTCGGACGAGTTCGTTAACGGGCGAAATCCATCAAGTCGTTTTGGAGTTATGGCCGTTTTTAGTAAAAACATTTTTTTATGAATATCTCCGGAACCGATCACTCGATCACTCGATCTGAAATTTAGCATCAAACTGTAGAATAATGACCTCTATTTGCATGCGAAGTTTTGTAGTGATCGAGTTGCCATAAAGTGTAAAAAAAAAAATTTTGAATTTTAAAATTTTGTTTGAGCTAAGCAGTTCAAATTTTCGGAGCAGGTTTGGGAGATAAATATCTTCGCTCAGTTCGTTATTGGACGGAATCGGCGATATAGTTTCGGAGTAACGAAAAAAAAAAATTTTTTTACATTACAAATTACAAATTCAATTTGCAGTATCACCATAAAAATCCATTGATATCATTTTCAACTCTAACAAGCTAATACTTTCGGAAAATTGATTTTTCGAAATTTCAATAGTGAATCGTACTTCTATGTTTTCACAGAATGCTGAATGAATTATTATATGATCTGTGTTCTTACATGTCATCCTATTTTCCTATGAGAGATAAATGTCAAAATTTTTTCTGGGTCGTTATTCTTGATATAAAATACATCTGTTCTAGAAAACAAATTATGATTGAATGCAAAATGACCAATTAAATAACCTCAGCTATCTTAGAATTAAGTGGATGATATGATATTATACTTTTAAGGTGATAATATCATGCCCGTGGATAATATGATGATGGAAATATATTCTTTGGTAAGATACTCGACATAATTATTGGGTTCAGAAGATCTCCAGTAAAAACAAAACTGCAATATTGTCTAATTTTTAATTGATATAATAAATTTTCAGAGTAGATTTGAGGAATTAATATCTCGGATAAGTTCGTTATTGGGGAGAATCGGTCTGTTGTGTTGAATCCTGATGCTTTTATCAGGACATAATGTATTTTCGAAGGACCAGAATTATACACCCTGATTGTTTTATCAGGGGGATGCGTGAAGGGGGTATACTTAACTTTAAGCACCCAGTAGTAATCTCATTGATTACTGCGTAAGTTGTTACTTGTAATAACAATTACGAGGATGGGAAGTGGTGAAATATTCGAACGCACTTTTAACACAAAAAAAAATGTATTTTCTTGTTACCGACAATGTGATAACAAGCACGAAGTATTGTACAATGCAATATTGATACAATTGAAGTCTTCCTTCTATATGAAAATTTATAGCAAGGAAGAAGTGACTACTAAGTTGCCAACGAAGACAAGACAATGTTATTGTTTCGCGTCAGATCAAGAATAGTAATGAAATTGAACAGTGTAGTTGTATATAAAAGCCCAGATAGCAGGAAATATAGGAGGTTCCTTCATCTGGGTAAAAATGGGGAAATATTAATAATGATTGGGGGTTCGATCTTAAAACCGCCCCAGATATGTTACAACAATACTCTCATTTGTTGATCGCGAAAAAGTAGTAGGAATGCATATTAAATGCACCAATCAGTGAACTTCTAGCGTGTTCAATCCTAGAAATTCAAAATCTCGAAGTTCTCCCCCCCTTTGGACTAATTTTCACTAGTTGTCTGGATATAATCTATCAGCGAAAGCTGATAAATGACTTCCACAGACTAGGGGTCTTCGAATAGTCTAGACAAAAGACTCACAGCTCTGGCAATGTGTTAGTTGTTGTATGCATTTTATCAGTATTTCACAGGAAATAGGTCATAAATAATTCTACAAGGGTTGAAGTATTACGAGATATTTTACTTTCAGTTATCTTTTCGTGGTAAATATTAATTTCAAGGGTGATGCCACCCAGGGTAAACCGAACCAGTGAACCCAAAACATTTAAGTTTTGCAAGCGAGCTGCTTTGTTTAGAAAAACAACCCAGTGCTTCCCAAAATGTGAAGTCAGGGACGCAACAATAAGAAACCATTTATATCATTCCCAGAGACCAATAATTGCGGAGATATGATTTATCAAAGTTTGAACAAGAGCGCCAAAGCTCCTGTCCACGGGGCTTGAACCAATTTTTTTTATGAAATTAGGGATCATTCAATTAAATTTATTGAGTGATTGCTAATAACTAATTTTATACACACGTATGTTTTAAAAAATTTCTTCGGGCAACATTTTGTGCAACCTCCAAACTCCCTAAGAAGAAAGCGAATTCTACTATTCGACACTCCCTTCATTCATCGGAACAACGCCCAAACATCCGCCACCATACGTCTGAGAAGAAACGAGTCTTACCGAACAACACAAAAGCCAAACATTTTTTCTCGCGTATAAAAGTGAGAGTGGAATGAGTGGATCCACTCACCCACTATTTCCTGCGAGATTTGCGACGAGGTTGGTCCAAAAACGCGGAATAAATTTCGTCGACCGGATTTTTGCACGCGTCTGGATCATTCTGAAGACCTGCGGGGTGTACTTATCGAAAATATCGAGTTTGCTTTCTCTAATCATGCTCAAATGTCGATTTATAATGGTACTGGACCCGGTGCTCGACATGACCTTTAAAGGAGGCTCATTCATTATTATTATATCTCGCCCAGCGTGAAATCATTCAGCGTGATTCTCGGGCATTTTCTGGACGTTTTCGATCGTAAACAATCCCTGGACGGGTAATCTTGTTGGTGAAACGGTTTAATATCGGTTTCTCCCTTTTGAGTATGGGTAATTAGGTAAAATGAAAGTACAGTTTTGTTCGAATACTGAGAATTAAGGTCGCGTTCCTACGTGGTATCAGGAAAATAATGTATCACGTGGTTCGGATTTATGAAATACTAGCGATCACCATGGTACAGGATCCAAAAGAGAGGTCGTCCTGCACCAATGTTCACCAGATAAATCTTTTTGCGCGCTTGCTGAAGATAGTTTTACACGGCGAAGAAATTCATGAATTTCTTCGCGAAGTTCTTCATGAATTTGTTCACGAATTTCTTCATGAAGTGTGTCGTGTTACACGGGCGGATAAATTCATGAAGATGAATGTCAAATAACCGTAATACCAACTGTAAGCTTCTAACCTAGCAAATATCCAGACGACAACAAAGGCAGCTGTGGCTCGATTCTGAACTTCACTCGTTTTCTACCACAAAACACAACTAGAACTTCCAAACAACAACCTCAACGACCACCGTTTTATGTTTTACACCTTTTCCGATAATTTATGGCATAACACAGATGTTGCTACCCCTGACTTCACGCGAAACTTGTTAATAAAATAGCACAAGTTCTAAATTGGTGAAGTTCTTCATGAAGTTTTACGTGTAGAAACTTCACGTCAAGTTTATGTTTTACACGGAGGATTTCTTCATGAAGTAACTTCATGAAGAACTTTGCGAAGAAATTCATGAATTTCTTCGCCGTGTAAAACTAACTTTACAGATGTATTTTTGGAATGCTTGGACGAAATAATCCGGAGTCAAATCCAATACTGTCCGGCTGCAAGCACGATAACTATTCAACGAAATGGGTTAGAGCCTTGAAATTTGCGGGGTATGTTTGGAGCATCAATATCACGGTTAGGTTCTTCAATGGGCGAAATCCGCAAGTGGTTTCGGAGTTATGGCATTTTGAGTTGATGCTTTTTGCGCGTATGTTCTGGGGTACATTGCTTTATCATTTTGCCCAAATGCCTGTAATTATCGAATTTTTTGCTGAGAATGGTCTCAAACAATTAGGTTCAATTTACTGATGAAGAATGAAAATGAAATGATAAGATAACTTTCGAACGAAAAGAGGTAGAGAGTAGAAATTTTCAGGCTTGGTTGCGCATCCGAATGGGAGGGTTAAGTTCGTTGTTTAGCATAATCGGCCCAACAGTTTTGGAGTTATAACCATCTGGAATATTATTTTCTCGATAACTCAAATAATATAGTTCCGATCGAATTGAAACTTGGTATCTAGTTGTAAAATATCGACATTAAGACGCATGTGGAATTTCGTGAGAATTGTAACACAAGTGAATTTAAAAAAAAATTACGAAAAAATATTATTTATCTCACGATAACTTGTGAACAGAAACATAAAGTGATTTACAATTTTCAGGGTAGGTTGCGCAGCCGAATGCGACATTTGAATTTGTTCATTGGCATAATCGACCAAACGGTTTTGGAATTATACTTATCTGAAATTTGGATGTTATTTCCTCAATAACTCACGAAATTTCGCAAGAATTTTTGCGTTGGCATTCTACAACTAATAGCCATGTTTGAATTGGATCGGTTTTGTATTTTTCGAGTTATTGAGGAAATAACAACCAAATTTCAGTTAGGTATAACTCCAAAACCGTTTGGTCGATTATGCCTATAAACGAATTGAAATGTCGCATTCGGCTGTGCAACCTACCCTGAAAATTTCAAATCGCTATCTCTTTCTGTTCTCAAGTTATCGTGAGATACCCTAATATTCTTTCGTTATATATTTTTTTTAATTTAGCTGTGGTACAAACCTCACAAAAATTCACATACGTCTTCATGTCGCTATTTCACAACTAGATACCAAGTTTCAATTCGATCGGGTATGTATTATTTGAATTATTGAGAAAATAATATTCCAGATGGTTATAATTCCGAAACCGTTGGGCCGATTATGCCCAACATCGAACTTAACTCTCCCATTCGGATGCGCAACCAAGCCTAAAAATTTCAACTCCCTACATCTTTTAGTTCGAAAGTTATAGAGGCAACGGTCACCCATCCAACTGCCGAACTTATACAAGGCTACTCGGATCTTCGAAAATATACATCCGAACGTGTTCAAACTTGGAATTTGGTAGTAGAGTTGTGTTTTGAAGGCTCTCGCAAAATTTCAGTGATGTCGGGCGAAAAGTTTCTGATGTATAGAATTTTTTTCAATTTTTTTTTTTTAATTCTCAAGTGATACGATTCTCACGATATCTTCCAAGAATTTGCCGGCTAGTAACCAAGTTTGAATTGTAATTTTTCGAGTTATTGAGGAAATAAAAACCAAATTTCAGATGGTTATACTCCAAACCCATTTGGCTGATTATGCCTATTAATAAACACAAACATCGTATTCAGATGCACAACATACCCTAAAAATTGAAAGTCGCTATCTCTTCCCGTTCTCGGGATATCGTGACGTAAATAATATTTTTTATAATTTTTTTAAAATTTTCTAGCGATATGATTCTCATAAAATTTCACAAACGTCTTCGTATTTGTATTCTACAACTAGCTACCAAGTTTCAATTCAATCGGATATGTATTCGTTGATGTCAAAATTATTACTCGGAAACCGTTGGGCCGATTATGCCCATTAACGAGCTTGTCCGTCGTATTTGGATACGCCACCTACCCTGAAAATTCCAAGTTCTATCTCTTTTCGTTCTCAAGTTATCGTGGCAACGGCTGGCCGGACAGAATCAAATTTGACCTCGAATTCTTCATCAGCGAGTTGAACCTAGTTGTTTGAGACCACTCTCGGCAAAAAAATCGAAAATTACAGACATTTGCGCAAAATGATAACGCGATGTTCCCCAGAACATACGCGCAGAAACTTTTTTTTTCGAAATTTCAACAGCCTGTATCTTTTCACCTGAGCTGATTTTGGAAAAATGGTAAAGTAAAAATGTGTATCATTTGATTTATTTTATTATTTTATTCAAGAACAGAGCATTTGACAAGAAAACATATTTATTGAATTGTCATTCATTTTGGAAAAATTCTGATCTCTTAATTTGCTTTCAGTCGATCCAAAAACATTTCCACACCATTTCCAATCAGATTTTGGAGGAATTGATCCTGAAGTAAAACGATTTTTATTTTTTAAGCGGAAACCGTGGCTTGGACAAAAGAAATCCATGAGATCAAATTAGCTCAAAAATGAATGAGGATCTCAAAAGCAATTTTTATTTCAAAAGAAAGCAGCGGCGTAGTATTTTTTCTCCTAAAATGCAAAACCTGTATGGACGCCACTAGTAGAGATAATGAAAATTTTTGTACATCACAAAATGCACCTTGATGCATAAAACACATGTACCAAATTTTATGAAGATGTCTACCTTATTATATCAGTTATTGTAAAGAACATACGTTCATACGGAGTTTTGTTCTTAAAATAATATCACTCCCTTAAAAATTAGCATGTTTTTAAGGAACACCCTGTATATTGTAGAGCCTTGGAAGTGTTAGCAGAGGTTTGTGTAACGGGGTATACCATACAATTCGACATATGATATATGAGCTTAGGGATGTACCTCAGTAAAATTAATTTAAAAACAAACACTGACGTGATGTCAGGAGCTTTTGCGTGTATATTTTATTGTCCATTATCCTGTCTTGGACACTCTTAATCGAATTTACCATGGTGAATTCTATTGTCTGTTCTCCTGTGTTGGACACTCTTAATCGAATTTACCATCGTAAATTCGGAGTGTCCAAGACAGGAGAAGAGACAATAGAATTCACCATGGTAAATTCGATTAAGAGTGTCCAATGCAGGAGAATGGACAATAGAACATATATACGCGCAAAAGCTCCTCACTTCACGTCAGTGCTTGAACCAATTTTTTTTTCGTCATTTTTTTCTAATTTTCTAGGGGTACGGTTCTTACAAAATTTTAAACACGTCTTTATGTTGATTTTCTACTACTAGTTACCAAGCTTCAATTCGATCGAATCTTTATTTTTTGAGTTATCGAGGAAATAATATTCCACGTGGGTATAACTCGGAAACCGTTTGGCCGATTATGCTTATAAACGAACTTAAATGTTGCATTGAGATGCACAACCTAAGCTGAAAACTTCAAACCGCTATCTCTTTCCGTTCTCAGGTATCGTGACAACAAAAATATTTTTTAATAGTTTTTTAATAATTTTCTAGCGATACTATTCTCACAAAATTTCACAAACGTGCTTAGGTTTATATTCTACAATTACTCACCAAGTTTTAATTCGATCGGATTTATATTGGTTGAAAACAAAATTTCAAGTCGCTAGCTCTGTCCGTTCTCAAGTTATCGAGGCAACGGCCGGACGGCCGGCCGGACAGAATCCAACTTGACCACGAATTCTTCATTGGGGAGTCGAACCAAATCGTTTCAGACCATTTTTGTCAAAAAATTACAGACAGTTACAGGCATTTGGGCAAAATGATAACGCGATTTTCCCCAGAACATATGCGCAAAAACCCTATCTCCCCGTGATTGTTGTGATTTGTTTACAAAATTTGCTGAAATTCAAAATATTGATGGGCATTTCTTTCTTCTCACAAATATACTCCTCTGTAGCCGCATGGATCTCCTGAAGAAGATTCACCTCCGTTAATTTCAAAAGGTTCTCACTCACTCTTGTTTTTAGAAATCCCCTCAATATTTGAATTCAAATAGGAAATGTCGTTGCTCGTAAGGCCAGAAGAGTTTTTAGCGCTCTTGTTCCTCGGAACAGAGGGCTTATGAATTTGCTGAAATATCTGTAATTTTCGAATTTTTGGCTGAAAATGGTATTTAACGATTTGGTTCGACTCACTGATCAAGAATCTGTGGTCGAAATATCGATTCTCTCCGGCCGTTAACACGATAACTCTCGAACGAAAGGAGTTAGAGGATTTAAAGTTTCAGGGTAGGTTTGGAGCGTAAATATCTCGGACAAGTTCCTTAACGGGCGAAATTCACCAAGTGGTTTCGGAGTTATGGCCGTATTTAGTAAAAACATTTTTTATGAATATTTCCGAAACCGATCACTCGATCTATCTAAAATTTAGAAATTGTAGAATAATGACCTTTATATGCATGCGAAGTTTATTCTTGATCGGGTAGCCGTAAAGTGTGAATTTTTTTTTTATTTTTAAATGTTGTTCCTACAATAACTCTCGAATAGAATGAGCTAGGTAGTTGAAATTTGCAGAGTAGGTAGGGAGATAAGTGTCTAAGTTAAGTTCGTTATTGGGTGAAATCGGCCAGGTGGTTTCAGAGTAACGAAAAAATTTTTTTTTACATTACAAAGATGCAGTTTCATGCAAATACTTTCGGAGATATGATTTTTCGAAATTAAATAATGAATCGTACTTCTATATTTACACAGAATGCTGTACTTAATTTTTCTATCTATGAATTATCATATGATCTGTGTTTTTACATGTCATCTGATTTTCCTATGAGAGATAAATGTCAAAATTATTTCTGGTTCGTTATTCTTCATACAAAATGAACCTCCTCTTCTATAAAACACATGATTACAGACTATGATTGAATGCAAAATGACGAATGAAATAACCTCAGCTATCGTAGAATTACGAGGATGATTTGATATTATACTTTTAAGGTGATAATATAATGCCCGTGGATAATCCATATGACGATGGAAATATATTATATGGCAAGATACATAATCAAATTGGGTTCAGAATATCTCCAGTAAAAGCAAAACTGCAATATTGTCTAAGTTTTAATTGATATAATATAATTTTCAGAGCAGATTTGAGGAATGAATATTTCGGATAAGTTCGTTATTGGGGAGAATGCAGTTCTATCGTAAGAATCCATTTATATCATTCCCAGAACCAATAATTTCGGAGATATGATTTGTCAAAGTTTGAACAAGAGCACCAAAGCTCCTGTACAGAGGGCTTTAACCAATTTTTTCATAACTAGGTTTGGCCAATCCAAAGCGATGATTATTCAGAACTTCAGATGTTCGAAACCGTTACAGGACCCTAATGTAGGGCTATCATCTCCCATAGATATATGCTACACTTTCTATGGTATAAAAGAATGAAAAAAAATTGGTTCAAGCCCTGTGGGCAGGAGCTTTGAGGCTCTTGTTCAAACTTTGACGAATCATATCTCCGGAAGTATGTATTGCTTTCTGAGAGTTGGGATTGGTATCAATGGATTCTTATGATAGAACTGCATCATGAAGGAAATTCAATTCAAATAATGCTTTATTTATCAAGATTAAATGAGCAATCTTCAATGCTTCAATGCTTAAAACATTATCATTTAAAATCATAAGGAAAGTATCATCGAAATGTCTAGCGCAAGGCTGGAGACAATCATAGCAGATTGTCCATTTATTCCTGATATTTGAGTAGGTAGAGGCTGACGAGCAAATTATTTTAAAAGTTCGAAATATATTATTAAAATACAATCCTCTTTTCATAACATAATTCAATAGTTCATACCACTAACACATTCATTCTGTATTATGAACCTTAACTCAAGAAAAAATATTTGATACACAAATGTAGATCCATATTTCAGCATTTTTTTGCTAGCAACATATTAACCTCAGTTATCAACGAACAGTAATTTGTCTTGATGATTCCATTATGTTCTTCTTCCCTATTGGCTTCAAAAACTACATCATTAAAAATTCTAAATATTCTGAAACATCATCTCGAAATTATTCAATATGCAAACAGTCAATATTATTTTCGTTTTCAAAACAGTCTTGTAGCTATTCACAAATTCAAGAATCGGATACTTGTTTTCCAGCAGAAAATATTTTCAAACTACGAATTGACATGTCTCTAATATCTAGATAGGATAACGTTTATGAACAGTGAACATAGACAGATATAATTCGCATTCTGTGAAAACAGAACTACGATGTATTATTGAAATTTTGAAAAATCATATCTCCGAAAGTATCAGCTTGTTATAGTTGAAAACTATATCAATGGATTCTTATGATAAAACTGCATCTTAAAAATTGGTTCAAGCACTGACGTGAAGTCAGAAGCTTTTGCGCGTATGTTCTATTGTCCATTCTTCTGTATTGGACACCCTTAATCGAATTTACCATGGTAAATTATGTTGTCCATTCTCCTGAATTGGACACTTAATTTACCATGGTAAATTCGATTGAGGGTGTCCAATACAGAAGAATGGACAATAGAACATACGCGCAAAAGCTTCTGACTTCACGTCAGTGCTTGAAGCAATTTTTTTTTTCGTGTTTTTTTTTTAATTTTCTAGGGGTATGGTTCTTACAAAATCTTAAACACGTCTTTATGTTGATTTTCTACTACTAGTTACCAAGATTCAATTCGATCGAACATTTATTTTTAGAGTTATCAAGGAAATAATATTCCAGGTGGGTATAACTCGGAAACCTTTAGACCGATTATGCCCAAAAACGAACTCAACTCTCACATTTGGATACGCAAAACCCTGAAAAATTGCAAGTCCGTATCTCCTTTCGTTCGAAAGTTATCGAGGCAACGGTCACCCATCTACTGAACTCACACAAGGCTGCTCGAATCTCCAACAATATTTAACCGATCGTGTTAAAACTTGAAACTTGACAGTAGAGTTAGGTTCTAAAGGCTCTTGCAAAATTTCAGCAATTTCAGACGAATAGTTACTGATATATAGAATTTTTTTTTTCAATTTTCAATAAATTTCTACAAATACTATCCGCACGAAATTTTGCAATAATTTTCGCGTTGGCATTCTACAACTAATAACTATGTTTGAATTCAATCGGTTTTGTATTTTTCGAGTTAATGAGGAACAAAAAACAACCAAATTTCAGATGACTATAACTCTAAAACCGTTTGGCCGATTATGCTCATAAACAAACTCAAATGTCGCATTCAGATGCAGAACCTAACCTGAAATCTTCGAATGCCTCAAATTCTTCATTGGGAAGTCGAACCAAATCGTTTGAGACCATTTTCGTAAAAAAATTCGAAAGTTACAGACATTTGGGCAAAATGATAACGCGATGTTCCCCAGAACATACGCGCAAAAAAATTGAATTCAAAAGTTGTAATGTAAAAAAAAATTTTTTTTCGTTACTCCGAAACCATCAGGCCCAGGGATTTTGCCCAATAACGAACTTAACCGAGATATTTATCCCTCAAACCTACTCATTCCGTTCGACAGTTATCGTGTTAACGGACGGACAGACAGAATCGATTTTGACCATGGATTCTTGATCAGTGAGTCGAAGCAAATCGTTTAAACCATTTTCAGCAAAAACTTCGAAAATTACAGACATTTGGCCATATTGATAAGCACTCCGTTCCGAGGAACAAGAAAGCCAAAAAATGAGCCGAAAATTTTACTATGAATTAATATTTAATAAGTGAGTCGAAACGAATCGTTTGAGACCATTCTTGGCCAAAAATTCGAAAAGTACAGACTTTTGGACGAATTAATAGGCACTGTATTCATCTGAACAGCGCGCCAAAAACCAAAACATATGTTACTGCAGCCAGGTAATTCATGTTGATCACATAAGGCATGCGTAGGTATATTATAGAGTTCAAAAATCAGATAAAAAGATGTTGATCACGATGGTGGTAATTAGGATTTCCGGTAGAAAAAGTTAATACGAAAAATATAATTATTGTCGCTCTTAGCACTTCCGTCCTCACTTTCATTCCCATAATATGCTTTTTAATCTGTGAACTATTTACCCATAATTTAAATCATTACAATATACTCTGTTGAATTCGATCGCATTGAATCTAATCAGGTGAAAGCACTTTTTCGAAGTACCTACCCATGTTTTTGTTAACACGTTTAAACAATCCGTACATACGATCGTGATTTGAATAATTATCTATTCAGTAAGAAATATTTAATCGACGAGAAGAAAGTTTTTCATCTCCGCTGGAAATTATGTCATAATAAATATTTAACAAATTGTTGCGAACGATTTCATTCTGAAGAACAGATTTAATGCGGCTATGTTTGATGATCGAAAGTGACGACATTTATTGGGTTTAATTAATAGGAAGTCTCATTTGAATCTATGATTTATAGGAGAGAATTTATCAATTACCCAAGATTTCCTATATTTGGTAGTGTTTCATCTTTATCCATCGAGAATGGTGTACATAATCTTAGTGCTCCGAACTTTTACCTATTTTTTCGCGCTTGTTCTAGGGAACTGTGAGCTATCATTTTCGATTTTTTTGCCATCTGGTCTCAAACGATCAGGATCAACTCACTGATGAAGAATTCGAGTTCAAATTAGATTTAGACCAGTTCTTTAATGGGTACAATCGGTCAAAAGGTTTAAGAATATATATATCTGAATATATATATATATATATATACATATACAGGGTGTCTGGTGAGGAATGGGACAACGTTTAGGTGGTGATGAGGGATGTCTCAAGGAGTGAGAAAATGCCATTGGAAATCATCTGAGGTTCATGGTTCCTGATATACAGGGCGTTTTAGAAAAAATAACGAAATTTCAAATGACTATAATTCAGGAAATATTGAAGCTTATCCGATGATTTTTCGTATGAACAATGATAGAGTGAGTACAAATCTGTTCGGATGAAATATTCGAAACAAAATCAGATCCGGACTCAGAAATTTTAGTTTTTCTGAAATTAGGAAAAAACAACACCCTGTATGCAGTTTTTAATTTTTTTGACTTCAGATTCTGAGAGAGCAGGAAAAATACTTTCAAACTCATTTGTCATCCCGAATGGCACAAATTTTCCCTGCTTTCTCTGACCCTTCGAATGTCAATCTTCCAATTTTCGCTTCTTCCATATTTTTTTCTCGACATTGCAGAAACATGAGATCTCAGATAGTTACTTATAAGTAAAAAAAAAGATCATAAACGAATCAAAAATTTAATAAATATTATCAAAAAAGTGAAAAACAATTAACATCTGGAAAATTTACGAAGTATTTCTGAAGTACTAATTGATGATTCAGTAGGAACAAAATTAATGATTAATTCTTCAAATATTGTTCAAAATGAAAACCGTCAACTTCTTGTCTCTTAGTCGATCTTTCAGATGAATTTGGATCATTTTTTCCTGTTATATCCAAAGTTTCATTCGTCATGTACATATCTCCATCATTAGTCTTGAATCTAGTTGCCAGTTATGTCAATTCTATGGTTTGCTATCATTCATGATGAGAAAAGATAGAGCATTTAGTTATCTGTCAAACTAGTGATTTTATTGTTGATACAATCTTACTTCAATTTGTTGAAAATCATGCCGCACACATTTTCTAATGAAGAGTATGTTGACATGCTTTTGGTGTATGGTTCATTTGATATGAACGGAAGAGCAGCTAAAAGGGAGTATCGTAGACGATTTCCCAATCGTCGGGTTCCAAATCACAAAATTTTTTCGTGGTCGTGGTGGTCAAAGAGCATAGCCACCTCGGTCTCCAGACATGACACCGTTAGATTATTTCCTTTGGGGCCACCTTAAAACTATGGTGTACGAGCAAGAGATAAATACGAGGGAACAATTAATTCAGCGAATAATAGACGCATGTGACGAAATACGAAACAACCCAAATGTGATAAGGAAAGCAGTTTTGAATTTAATGTGCAGAGCAGATAAATGTGTAGAAGTTGGTGGTTTTTATTTTGAACAATATTTGAAGAATTAATCATCAATTTTGTTCCCACTAATCATCAATTAGTACTTCAGAAATACTTCGTGAATTTTCCAAATGTTAACTGTTTTTCGCTTTTTTGATAATTTTTATCAAATTTTTGATTCGTTTGTGATCTTTTTTTTTACTTATAAGTAACTATCTGAGATCTCATGTTTCTGCAATGTCGAGAAAAAAATATGGAAAAAGCGAAAATCGGAAGATTGACATTCGAAGGGCCAGAGAAAGTAGGGAAAATTTGTGCCATTCGGGATGACAGTTGAGTTTGAAAGTATTTTTCCTGCTCTCTCAGAATCTGAAGTCAAAAAAATTTTAAACCGCATACAGGGTGTTGTTTTTTCCTAATTTCAGTAAAACTAAAATTTCTGAGTCCGGATCTGATTTTATTTCGAATTTTTCATCCGAACAGATTCGTACTCACTCTATCATTGTTCATACCAAAAACCATCGGATTAGCTCTAATATTTCCTGAATTATAATCATTTGAAATTTCGTAATTTTTTCTAAAACACCCTGTATATCAGGAACCATGAACCTCAGATGATTTCAAATGGCATTTTCTCACTCCTTGAGACATCCCTCATCACCACCTAAACGTTGTCCCATTCCTCACCAGACACCCTGTATATATATATATATACAGGGTGTAACTAAATAAGTGTAAAATATTTAAGGGGGTGATTCCTCATCGAAAAAAATATAGGATCTTTCATATAAAGAAACTTCATTGGAGCATCCCTTGTTAAGAAACAGCCCCTTAAAGGGAGTACAGAAAATTTGTTTAATAATATTGTGACTTTTTTAGTGCTTGCTAAGCACTAAAAAAGTCACAATATTGAAATTAATCTGATATTTTCTAATACCAAAAAGACACTTAGCCAGTAATTTATTTGGTTTATCCCATGGTAACAATAAATCGAGATCGCATTTATGACGATGTATCTCTGTAGTTGTTCGTAAAATGATGTTTTGCTGCGATCTGGTTTATTTTGGGCAAAAAATTCAAGAAACATTTTTTGTTTAGAATGAAACAGGTTATCGGAAATAAATTTTAAAATGGTAAACAAATAATAAGACAAAAAGTTACATTGACAATAAGGTTTAGGGGTTGCGTTTTCCACCCCTTACAATCAATGGAAAACCAAATAAATTACTGGCTAAGTGTCTTTTTAGTATTAGAAAATATCAGGTTAATTTCAATATTGTGACTTTTTTAGTGCTTGTGAAAAAAATTATTAAACAAATTTTCTGTACCCCCTTTAAGGCTGTATCCTAACAAGGGAAGCTCCAATGAAGTTTCTTTATATGAAAGATCCTATCTTTTTTTCGATGAGGAATCACCCCCTTAAATATTTTACACTTATTTAGTTACACCCTGTATATATGTATAAAAAAAAAAAAATATAACTTGGTAATTAGTTTTTGAATGCCGTCGCAAAGTTTCACCAAAATATCGTGGGGATCGTATCACTAGAAATAACTCTTTATTCCAGAAATGTTACATTTCAGAAACTATATGTCAGATTTCGCTTAAATTCCGCACGAACTTTTAAGCCGCAATTTTTCAGTAGGGTGCCGGTTTTCAGCTATTTTAGCAATAATTGTGAAAATAAAATTTTGGACTGCCACCTTCTAAATTTTCAAATAATTTAAATCTCAGAACTGCAAGATCGTTGCCTGCTGCGCAGGACAACCGGGATCGAATCTGGCTTCGATATATACAAAAAAAGTATATATATTTTAGAAGGTAATTACCAAATGCCTACTTCTTACAATTAAACTCAATCCTCATGTTTTCGATAACTATTTCGTTGAAATCAGGAATGTCTTCAACTAAATTTAGTTCGATGGTCAACATTGCGAACGCCGTCATTTCCTGCGACATTGTATTCCTTAGAAACGTCTTGATCAATTTTAAAGTAGAGAAGTATCTTTCAGTTTCTGTGGTTGTCATTGGCATCGATATTAAAATTCACAAAACGTTGAATCCAAACCGTGTGACACTATATTAAATTTAAAGTACTTGAGCAACCGGTCACGTTCTCGTTTTCTTGTGAGACTATTGATAATTATTGACAGCTTACGAATATTTTCGACATATGCACTACTTGAACCAGAAGTAATATTAGTTGTGGCCAATAGTTTACAATCTTGTTCATATGTTTGGCCGATTTTTCGTGTCTTTTCGTAAACATTTGCGTTGCGTCATACTTCCGCGTAAACCCCGTCCGAATCTTATACCCGGGTTGCGCTTGTGACTTGACTAAAATTCATTACGGGCACAGGTCATTCATTGTTATTGATATTTACCTCGTCCGCCAAACTCAAAGAACTAAAGTTTAATTTTGTCAGATCACACTCCCTCAGTTTCGGTGCTTAAATCCTCAGCGTAACTTTATAATACGAAACAATTGGCTGCTATAATACTTATCTATTTAGCGTAACCATAAACTAGGTACCTATACTTTTACTGCAGAACGTAACTATTAAACAAACAATTGGCTCCTATAATACTTATCTATTAGCGTAACCATAAACTAGGTATACTTTTACTGCAGAACGTAACTTTTATTCCTCTCTGGGCTGCTACCCTCAGCGCCCGAATCATCACTGAGAATCACGTTGAACTAGCTGGTCTTTGAGTGAGTACGTTTGCCGTTTCCATGGTAACCGGTGATTTCGCTTGGGCGTTCGAGATTTAGCCCGGCATAGTGCGGACGCTCATATTTTGTATATCTTGTCTATGCGGACGCTTAATGTAAATGTAATGATTGTGAAATATAGATGGTCGCTAGAGCTAGGTAAGAATGTTTTAATTTTAATTTAATCCAGTTTGAAGAGGAAAGCACGAATATGAAATATACAAATTAATTTTTTATGTATGTACGAAAAGAAGAGCGGCGGAAGACTCTCTCGTTGCACTGTACGTGGTCTCGGTATCACCCATAATATTCTTTAAAACGTCTCGTCTCCTCTGCTCTCGCTTTTTCGACATGAGAACGAGACGAATCTCGCTCTCGTGGGAAGCCTTTTTGACCATTTACGATTGTAGATTCTAAGGGGACCCCGAGGGGGACTCTCCTTGGAATTTATGACGGTGGGACCCTCAATATCCTCCGAAATTATCTGCGACAAAGATCGTGTTTGTGAATGTAATATAATTGCACAATTTTCATAATTATAGATGAAAATAACACCAACTTTCCCCTCGCTTAACACCGAAATACAACAATAAAATCGATCAATTTTCCCATGACTCCCTCTACATTCGTTTCATTTCACCCACGTATATACATCGATCATTACACTAAAAGTAAAATTAAAAAGGTATAATCATCATTTACAATTCTTTCTTATCGCGAGGGACCAAAAATAAATCACTCCTATTGTTACCCGATCTCTCGTATTGAATATCGATCGTTGAACCATTTTTGTACCATCGAAAGTAACTCCAGAGATGATTAATGGTTAACGTTCACTCTATAGATTTTCGATCACCTTTCCAATGACTCGATATATTTTTATCTATTTATCGGTGTAAGAATTTTTTAGGTGGATTTTCAAATATCGAATTTTATCTTGTGAGATTTCGTCGGATAACTGTTATTTCACTATTGTTTGCTCTATGTTCTCACCGATTTTCATCAACTCCAGCATAACAATGGGGAGTAAAATGAGGTGTTGAATGGATTGTGTAACTACAATAGTCGCACTTTTCAGACTGATATTTCATTCATGGAAAAATACATCGACCAATAGCGTATCCGTCTCGCACAGTAGGGTTTTCTCTCAAAGACTTATCTGTGCATTAGAATCATAGACTAACTAGTTTCACTTCGCTCTCTGCGCGGTTCTCGCATATTGGACCTTGAGATTTACTACGCGAGAGTAGTAGCTGAAGTCATAGACATAAGTTACCGGGATCAAGTCATAGCGCTAAAATGGCTCTTTTTCGTTTTTGGCGCTTATGTGCTGGGGAACTGCGTGCTATCATTTTGCCCAAATGTCTGTAACATACGAATTTTTTGCCGAAAATGGTCCCAAACGATTATGTTCGACTCACTGATGAATAATTTTAGGTCAAATTTGATTCTGTCCGGCCTGCTGACCGTTGCTATGATAACTTTCGAACGGAAAGAGATTTTGAGATTTTCAGGGAAGGTTTGGTGTTATTTCAACATATACAATTCCGATCCAATTAAACCTCGGTAATCACTTGTAGAATGCCGACTTGCTAATTTCGTGAAAATCGAATCACTAGTAAATTTTTTTCTTTCAAAAACTCTATATTTCTGAAACTATGCGTCAGAATCAGAAATTCCGCACATAACTGTAAGCCACCATTCTATTGTACTTTGGTGTATAGTCATCTTGCTTACGATATTATTAGACTACAGGCCCATGTTGAAAAAAATTATAGGTCATTTGAACCACCAGGTGACCTATCTAGAACGATATAAGAGCTTAAAATAATAAGATTCAGCACTATGCCGTCACTTGTAAGCTGTCCAACTGAGTGCAGGTGACAATTCGAAAGTACATACAGGTAGAGTGAGTACATTTTGGTCACATATTTTGGTACGGCATTCTTACCACAGATAGATCCATGAAAAATAATAAGAAAACGCGCAGTGCCGTAAAAAAATGGTGCGCCACAAAGTAGGAATTTTTTTTAATTTTCCGACAATTACCAGGGTAAATTTGGTCATTTGATTTTGTACGGCATCTGTGCCATACTATTCAATACTGCTTCTAATCCATTATTCCGCAACGCCGTACAAAAATCATGCGACAAGGGGAAAAAATCGAGGGTTGCTATCCCCTCTCTTTCCGTGGTACAGGGGGTGATTTGACACAACATGAAATACATTTATTTTGAAAGTATTTTATGCATAGATAATATTTTTTCATATGCCGTACATTTTCGTTGGTCTAAAGGGGAAAAAAAAACTGAAAAAGAAAAAATCAAACAGAAAAAATCCATATAACGAAATGTATTGTGAATTTTTTTTATACGGCATTTAGATAGTTTATTTGTACTCATAATCATAGTCTTTTCTTGATTCTAGGTTCCTAGTTAGAAACTATGTTAAATAATATTTAATATAGTTTCAAACCTAGAATCACGAAAAGACTATGAACATTAGTACAAATAAACTATCTAAATGCCGTATACAAAAAATTTCACCCTACATTTCGTTATGTCGATTTTTTCTTTTTGATTTTTGGAGAGACAAAAAACAAGTAAAAATAAGTATGCAGGTGCAGTTTTTTCGAATTCACTACCTGTAATTCAATAAACATGTATACAGGTATATTGACTGAGGTAGTGAATTCGAAAAAATTGCACGTGCGTACTTGTTTTTACTTGTTTTTTGTCTCTCCTGCATATTTGCTCAAAATAATGATACGAGGTCCTGCACTTTAGCCGTCAATATGAGTTTGTATACTATCGATTTATACCAAAATATAGACAAGTTGTCACTGATAATTCCAAAATAAAACATATTTTTGAAAAGTACTCATGGCACTGAAGTTAGCAGACAGCTGTAAAATATAAGCTTTTATTTCAGAAATGAATAAGTGAAAAAAAAAAAGAATTTTATTATATCATTAAATATATCGAATTTTTCTAAAAAATTATTGTTTCATTTATTCACATCATTACAATGAAACAAATCAATATGTATCAATAATGTTTGAAGTATTTATTAAACCAAAAAGTATATAAAACTGTTGATACTGGGATTGACAGTTTCAATTCTTGGACATAATATACACACCGTTTCAGTTCAGTTAAACGTCATAGTGATTTTATCATATTATCAATAGTTCTCTTCAAAAATATGTTAATACCGTACTGTATCAGATGGCCATAAAGTACCCTTAAAATTGTAGCGTCACTTTCATCAGTCTAAAAGATATGCCGCCGTATTCACAAAGCATTCAAACTCCGTTAAGTCCTAACTGAGGTCATCAGTTAAGGAAAAATATGAATCTCAACCTCAGTTAACGCTTTGAACAGGTCAGTTTCACGTAAATTTTCACGTTAGCTGACGTTGCGATTCATATTTTTCCTTAACTGAGGACCTCAGTTAGGACTCAACGGAGATTGAATGCTTTGTGAATACGGCGGTTGGTCTGCATAAAAATGTACGGCGTCATTTTTTCCTAACTTATCTATGTTAATACTATTTAAAAAAAGGGATAAAATGTAGAAAACTGCTATATTTCATTAATTTATGATATTTAAACTTTAACAATAATTTGCAAAATTTCAGTTTTTGTATTTCTCTATAATTTTTTTTAGAACGGTTTCTTTTGAATGGCAATACTATATAACAATTGTATTTTACAATATCATGTTAAAAAAAAGTTCCCGTACAGGATCAAATGACTTTACAGCTCTATAAATCAAGGATACGATGAAATTAAGATAATTATTGATATACATTCAAATGAACAATCATTTTTTGACGGCATTATTTTTAATAGTACTTTTGAGTGCTAGATAATGTTTTGGAACCGAAGCCGTACTTTTTCAAATCACCCCCTGGACCACGGAAATAGAGGGGATAGCAACCCCCGATTTTTTCCCCTTGTCACATGATTTTTGTACGGTGTTGCGAAATGATGGATTAGAAGCAGTATTGAAATAGTATGACACAGATGCCGTACAAAATCAAATGACCAAATTTACCCTGGTAATTGTCGGAAAATAAAAAAAAAATTCTGACTTTGTGGCGCACCATTTTTTTACGGCACTGCGCGTTTTCTTATTATTATTCATGGATCTATCGGTGGTAATAATGCCGTACCAAAATATGTGACCAAAATGTACTCACTCTACCTGTACTTTCGAATTCTCACCTGCACTCAGTTGGACAGCTTACAAGTGACGGCATAGTGCTGAATCTTATTATTTTATGCTCTTATATCGTTCTAGATAGGTCACCTGGTGGTCCAAATTACCCATAATTTTTTCAACATGGGCCTGTAGTCTATATGGTTTGTGGTTGCTCTGTGGGTTTTGTCAGGGTATTTTCAGCTTAGACGCGTTCTGAGGTAGATATTTAGGCTAGATCCTCGGAAACCCTGTAGGCCTATTTTTGTAGATTCTTGGATATTACATAATTCATTGTATCTATTTTTATGAATTTCCTATGTTTGTTAAGAAAAAACAACACTAAACTGCAACCCAAGAAACATCAACACTTTATTCATACCGAAGAATAGAACAGCTTAATTAGAAATATCTGCTAAATATTAAAATATTATCTTATGCAATCATCTACCTACTCGATTCAAGACTCTGAAGTTACCTAGTTACTGTAAAAAAATAAAATCTTTACTTTTGATGTAATTGTAGTGTTAATGTAAATATATTTGCAGTGCGATTGGCTCAGTGGTAGAGTAATTGACTTGGGAGCGGAAGCCCCAAGTTCAATTCCGAGGCTAGGAAAGAAATTTTCTAGTCACGGTAATCGCCACCATTCGCTGTTGGGTCAAAAATTAACAGTGCTGTGCCTAAGGTGGCGTAAGGACACAGTACCAAAGCCTACACAGAACACAACTAGTTCTCCTAACTCAGGGCAAGCTCTTAGAGCTTATGAGGGTTCTCCTTGTGGAAGACCCAGGAGGATCAGTATAATAATAATAATAATAATATACTTTTCTAAATGATAATTGTATTGATTAATTTTATTTCTCTTTTTTCTCCCCTTGTCTGTTCATTGTGGAATTATTTTATGACTTGTCCAATACACTCGGTTTGTTTAAAAATCGATCTATAAATACTACTCGTATTACATTATATTCTTCAAAACGTAAACTGTGGAAAGTCCAGGGGGCGTGTTTTGGTGCACAATTCGATAGGGATTTATTTGTTTTTTGAGATTATTCGAAACATTCATTTCGTTTCAAGAATTTAAATCGAAACAATTGTTGTGAAAATTTAATATTCAAATGAATATTTGTTTTACTGTCATCATTTATCAATACCTTATGAACACATACCTATACTCTTTCATATAACACTTACCTATGCTAATTTAGCGCAGAGAAAGGCATTTCGGCCAACATTGTGCAGACAAAAGACGCTGAATGAAAGCACTTTGATGCAAATTCAATACACAAAGTTATCTGATTATTTACCTATTTATTTTGTTTTCAGGTGAGTTCGATGTATTCAATATGACGCTTGCAATATGGCGGTAAGTCTTTATATGTATGATGTTACTCAAGTGAAGGCAATTCGACGATATTATGTATACAGAGAGATTTTTTCGAGCGTTTGATTAGAAATCCACTGAACATTAAATCCAGTTCACATTATTCAAAACAGTTTTTGAAATTCGCCTTTCTTCTTATTGTTACAAGTTGAATATCACGATTTTAGTTGTGAATATTTATTTTCACACAATCGCGTATAAAATTATTCACGTTAAAGATTTGAGATATCAAAACATCCAGATCATTTTTGGTAGATAGAGATCTTCAGCAGAGACTCGGTACTATGAAGTTTTTCCATATACTGGGTGATTCACGAAGACCGTTCGTTAAAATATTTCAAAGAAAGACTCGAGATAAACATTTGAAATTTTATGGTTAAGCTTTGCTAGGAGAGATGAATTCTTGAAAAAAATTTCAGATTTCGTTCGACTTCCTGCTTCACCGGAAATGATACCAACTTTCGTTTTTTAAATGTAATACCCAGTTTTTTCATTGATAATCAGATTACCCATTGAATTCTAGTTTGTACATGTGTCACTTACATATTATTCTCAGAAAATTCGTGTGAAATCTGAAAAAAACCTCTTAAATGGGGCTTCATTCTAATGTTAAAAACTTGTAGATTTTTACATGAAAGCTCCTAATTTTCTAGCTTCTATCAGAAGAGACATAACAATGCTTCTTCTTCGTTAATTAAAATGGGTTCAAGCCCTTTGGATAGGAGCTTTCTGGCGCTCTAGTTCAAACAGACAAATTATATCTCCGAAAGTATTGGTTTCTCAGAGTTGGGAATTATATCAATGTATTCTTATGATAGAACTGCATCATAAAGGAAATTAAATTCAAATAATAGTTTATTTATCAAGATTAAATGAGCAATCTGAGAATGAGAACTGCACCATGGAAGAAATCAAATTAAAATAGCTGAAATGAATTTGACTCTTTCTTATAGAACAGGATGAAATGTACGAGTATGAACACAGATCATATAATAAAGCTTAGATATAATAATTATAGCATTCTGTGAAAACATAGAAGTACGTACGATTCATTATTGAAATTTAGAAAAATCATATCTCCAAAGGTATTAGCTTGTTGGAGTTGAAAATAATATCGATGGATTTTAATGGTGAAACTGCATCTTAAATAAAAATTACAGACATTTGGGCAAATTGATAAGCACTCAGTTCCGAAGAACTAGAGCACCAAAAAGTGTAATTCCCTTTCCGGGATTTGAGCCCACCTTCTCTCGTTCCGAAACCGAAAACCAAATAAAAAAATGGGTTCAAGCCCTGTGGACAGGAGCTTTCTGGCGCTCTAGTTCAAACAGACAAATTATATCTCCGAAAGTATTGGTTTCTCAGAGTTGGGAATTATATCAATGTATTCATATAATAGAACTGCATCCTAAAGGAAATTCAATTCAAATAATAGTTTATTTATCAAGATTAAATGAGCAATCATGAGAATGAGAAGAGCACCATGGAAGAAAACAAATTAAATCGGGCCAATTTTGCCCAATAACGAACTTAACCGAGATATTCATCTCCCTAAACTACTCTGAAAATTTCAACTACCTACCTCATTCCGTTCGAGAGTTATATCTATGTCTATGGATGAAAAGCAGTCTCACTACTCTCAGATCTCTTACTTCATGTTCAGTTCCGAAATGTAAGAATTTTCTGAGAAAAACTAATATCGGAGCAAACAACTGAGATTTAACTCACTTCGCTCACAATTCTTCGATTGATTAGTCTCAGGAACATCATTTGACATTATGACAATTCATATTCATACATAGAATAATATCATTCTGTGACAACGTTGAAATACGATTTATTATTGAAATTTTGAAAAATCATATCTGAGATTTTTCTCACTTCGCTCACAATTCTTCGATTGATTAGTCTCAGGAACATCATTTGACATTATGACAATTCATATTCATACATAGAATAATATTATTCTGTGACAACGTTGAAATACGATTTATTATTGAAATTTTGAAAAATCATATCTCCGAAAGTATTAGCTTGTTAGAGTTAAAAATGATATGATTGGATTCTCATGATAAAACTTTTTATTAAAAAAAATTTAATTTGGAATTTGTTTCGTAAAAAAAAAATTTTTTTTTTGTTACTCCGAAACCATTTGTCCGATTTTGCCCAATAACGAACTTAGCCGAGATATTTATCCCCCAAACCTACTCTGAGAATTTCAACTCTCTAGCTCATTCCGTTCGAGAGTTATCGTGCCTACGGACGGCCGGACCGGCCGGACAGAATGAATTTCGACCACGGATTCTTGATCAGTGAGTCGAACCAAATCGTTTAAGACCATTTTCATCGAAATATTCGAAAATTACAGACATTTGGGCAAATTGATAAGCACTCAGTTCCGAGGAACTAGAGCGCCAAAAAACGAAACCGAAAACCCGACGGCCTAGACCAACCGGCTATGGAGCTCCTCGTACGATCTTGTCGATCTCCGGTATTAGAATAAAACGTCGGTACTTACCTGGGATATATATTCTTAATTTTCACTTTTCGACATAAAATCGCCACATTGGGGTTTATTTGACGGTTTTTTACCATTGTCTCTCTAAGTCGATTTTGACGTTTCTCGAACCAACTATTAGTAAGGAATTAGACAATGTCATGTCTCAGGAAAATAAGTTGACATTATGACAATTCATACATAGAATAATTATATAATTCTGTGAAAATGTTGAAATACGATTTATTATTGAAATTTTGAAAAATCATATCTCCGAAAGTATTAGCTTCTTAGAGTTAAAAATGATATCATTGGATTCTTATGGTAAAACTGCTTATTGAAAACAATTTAATTTGGAATTTGTTATGTGAAAAAAAAATTTCTTTTGTTACTCCGAAACCATATGTCCGATTTTGCCCAATAACGAACTTAGCCGAGATATTTATCTGCCAAACCTACTCTGAAAATTTCAACTCTCTAGCTCATTCCGTTCGAGAGTTATCGTGCCTACGGCCGGACCGGCCGGACCAGCCGGACAGAATGAATTTCGACCACGGATTCTTGATCAGTGAGTCGAACCAAATCGTTTAAGACCATTGTCATCGAAAAATTCGTAAATTACAGACATTTGGGCAAATTGATAAGCACTCAGTTCCGAGGAACTAGAGCACCAAAAAATACACTATTTTTTAACGTAGATTCCAGCTGAAGTCTTTGTCTTGATTGACTTTGACCTTGAAATAGAAACACCCTGTGTGTTCAATTGAATTTTTGGCGCTCTAGTTCCTCGGAACTGAGTGCTTATCAATTTGCCCAAATTTCTGTAATTTTCGAATTTTTGGCTGAAAATGGTCTCAAACGATTTGGTTCGACTCACTGATCAAGAATTCGAGGTCGAAATCGATTCTGTCCGGCCGGCCGTAGGCACGATAACTCTCGAACGAAATGAGTTAAAGGATTGAAATTTGCAAGGTGGGTTTGGAGCATAAATATCTCGGACAGGTTCGTTAATGGGCAAAATCCATGAAGCGGTTTCGAAGTTATGGCCAATTTTACTAAAAACATTTTTTATGAATATTTCCGAAACCGATTACTCGATCTTTCTGAAATTTAGCATCAAATTGTAGAATCATGACCTTTATACGCATGTGAAGTTTTGTATTGGCCAGGTTACCGCAAAGTGTCAAAAAAAATTTTGAAAATTAAAAAAAAAATTTCTACAATAACTCTTGAACGGAATGAGCTCGGCAGTTGAAATTTTCAGAGTAGGTTAGGGAGATGAATATCTCGGTTAAGTTTGTTATTGGGCAAAATAAGCCAGATGGTTTCGGAGTAACGTCAAAAAATTTTTTTTTTAGTAACAAATTTCAAATTCAATTTTCATTTAAGATGCAGTTTCACCATAAAAATCCATTGATATCATTTTCAACTCTAACGAGCTAATACTTTCGGAGATATGATTTTTCGAAATTTCAATAATGAATCAACTTCTTCTATGTTTTCACAGAATGTTATAATTATTCTATCTAAGCTTTATTATATGATCTGTGTTCATACTCGTACATGTTCTATAAGAGAGAGTCACATTCATTTCAGCTATTTTAATTTGATTTCTTCCATGGTGCAGTTCTCATTCTCAGATTGCTCATTTAATCTTGATAAATAAACTATTATTTGCATTGAATTTCCTTTATGATGCAGTTCTATCATAAGAATACATTGATATAATTCCCAACTCTGAGAAACCAATACTTTCAGAGATATAATTTGTCTGTTTGGACTAGAGCGCCAGAAAGCTCCTGTCCACAGGGCTTGAACCCATTTTTTTAATTTAAATAATTTCCTTAAAAAATAAATTAATTTGACTTATGAAACCAGTTTTCGCTATTCCTGAGAGGGGAGAAGATAAATCCATTATTCCATATTTTTGACGCTTATTTTTTGCACTGTAACGGGTCTTTCATTAAGAGGCCCCATTTTGTTAATGTAATATAACCCATTATTTATTTGAAAATTATTGAAATTTTTATTTCTTTATATTGTACAATCGATACCATTAGTTATGAAACAAAACATCATTTAAATGCCCACCATGGAAACGCTGGCAGGAATGAAGTCCTTGAACCCAATTTTCCATGACTCTCTCACACAAATCAGTTCGTATGTTAGCAATTACTCGTTCAATATTGATCTGTAAATCTAAATTTGCTGGATGATTGCTGATATTTTATAAATACATGTACCTACCAATCAGCGTTGCTAGATTTGTTTTCGGGCAAAGCGGGATTTTGAAATCTTTACAGTAAAAAAGTAAGAATAAGCTGACGCGAAATCAGGAGCTCTGCGCGCATGTTATCTTTCTGTTTAAACCTCACACACCCTCACGAAATACTGCATGAACTTTCAAGCCGCCTTTTCAGCATCATCACTTGAAAAAATAAATTGGGCCTCTACTGAATTCAAATTTTAGAACAAATAAAATAGTGAACTTACTCGGCGAGGATTCAAACCCGGATCTCCTGCGCGGCAGGCAAGGACGCGAACATCTCAGCTATAGAGGGTTTGTTAAAATTAACATTTGAATTTGAAATTTCAGAAGTATACTCTATTCACTTTTATAAAGTCTCCCGGTTGGCCATGAAAGTTTGACACATTTTGTATCTTTTGAGAATATTAGGTCATAGTAATTTTCCTGTCAGATAACTACGCAAAGTAGTCCTCTCTACATAGAAGTTGTAGTAATTACGTATTTTTCACAATGTGAATTCACTTCGGAAAAATAATTTGAAGATATGTGAATTCAACAATTTCAAAGACCTGGCCACTGTTGAAGAAAATTTTCCTTCTGTTGTTACAGGAAATATTTCACGTATATAAACTGGTTGGAAGATTCAGTTATGCTATTTTCTTGTACAGAAATCAAGAATCAAGTGTTGAAATTTTAATGAAAAATAATGGATAGAGTAGTCCGTTAGTTTGTGATAGTTCATTTGAAAAAATAATAAAAGTACCTGAATTACCCGGCAGGAAAACTTCCAAACGAACAGACGTAGTTATATGGAATTTACCACTTTTCAAAATACTCAAGAAATAAGCCTACAGAAGAAGACATTTAAATACCTTGTTGCTTGAAATACACCAGTTTCAAAATGTAGTGGTACTACGAAACCAGAGTCACTGTTAAACCTTAATAAAGTATATAATGATAAGTAACTAAGTAAATTCATTCGTGAGTTCAACATGTTTCGAGACAGAATGAAGTTTTCCTGTTGCAGCTTTCTGTTCTGTACGTTCTGTATAGCACTTCTTTATACTTTGTCCACTTTCGGCAATTACAATTTCAAAGCAGAGATGGTTTTATCAACATTATAGTCGAATTTAAGCGAATAACCGAAACAGTGCGGTTAAGACCAATCCCTTGCTATTATAACCGATTGGTTATGTTTAGCAAGGGATTGGTCTTAACCGCACTGTTCCGGTTATTCGCTTAAATTCGACTTATGTTAAGAGTAGAAACGGGAACGTCTCGTAGAATTGTTTTGACATTGACGACATTTCAGAAGTGCCAACCTGCCTTTGTTTTAGTTACAAAAACGTGATAGACCTGAATCAGAACGAAAAGATTTTTTTCTTGTGATCCTCACGAAATGCAGCATAAATTTGGGAGCTGGCATTCTACATCTGATTACAACGTTTCAATTCGATCGGATCTCTATTTTTTCAGTTATCAAGGAAATAATATTTCAGATGGTTATAACTCCGAAACTGTTCGGCTGATTAGGCCCATTGACGAACTTAATCGTCGCATTCGGATGCGTAAACTACCTGGAAAATTTTACGTCGCTTTCTCTTTCCGTTCAGAAGTTATCGTGGCAACGACTATCCAGCCTTGACTTCATCAGTGAGTCGAAATCGTTTGAGACCATTTTCGGAAAATAAATCGAAAAATACAGACATTTTTGCAAAATGATAGCACGCTGTTCCCTAGAACATGGGCGCATCAACACATAACCAGTACTTTTCGAATACTTCATCTCTTATTTGAGTTTTAAATTAAGTTCACAAGAGATTGCAATAAGGAATGTATTTTAATGAAAATTTGCCAAAGAAAAACGATTGGCCGAAATGAAAAATTGCTTCAAGCACTGACGTCAAGTCAGGAGCTTATGCGCGTATGTTCTATTGTCCATTCTCCTGTACTCGCGCCTGTATTGGACACTCTTAATCGAATTCACGATGATACCATGGTCCAATACAGGAGAATGGACAATGGAACATATGCGCTAAAGCTCATGACTTCACATCAGTGCTTGAACCCATTTTGTTTTTCGTAATTTTTTTGAAAATTTCTAGGGGTACGGTTCTTATAAAATTTTCTACAACTAGTTACCAAGCTTCAATTCGATCCAGTCTATATTTTTTGAGTTATCGAGGAAATAATATTCCAGGTGGGTATAACTCTGAAAACGTTCGACCGATTATGCCCGAAAACCAACTTAACTATCCCATTCGGATGCGCAACTAACCCTGAAAATTGTAAGTCCCTAGCTGCTTTCGTTCGAAATTTATCGAGGCTACGGTCACCCAGCCATCTACTGATGAACTTACACAAGACTGTTCGAATCTCCAACAATATGGATCCGATCGTGTTCAAACTTGGCACCAGAGTTAGGTTCTGAAGGCTCTCGCAAAATTTCAGCGATTTCGGATGAATAATTACTGATACATAGAATTTTTTCAATAGTTTTCAATGATTTCTCAAAAATTTTCTAATTAAATGATAAACAAACTAAAATGTCGGATTCAGATGCAAAACCTAACCTGAAAATTTCAAGTCGCTATCTCTTTCCGTTCTCAGGTTATCATGACATAAGAATATTTTTTAATATATTTTTTTAAATTCTCTGATCACGAACTAGCTTAGCTTTATATTCTACAACTATTCACCAAGTTTCAATTCTATCAGATTCATATTGGTTGAAAGTAAAATTATTACTCGAAAACCATTGGACCGATTATGACCCTTAACGAACTTGTCCGTCGTATTGGGATGTGCCACCTAACCTGACCGGCTGGACAGAATCAAATTTGTCCTCGAATTCTTCATCAGATAGTCGATATCAATCGTTTGAGGCCATTTTAGGCGAAAAATTCGAAAATTATGGACATTTGGGCAAAATGATAACTCGATGTTCCCCGGTACATACGCGCAAAAAATTATAGAATTTTAGGAATTTTCTGAAAGAATAAAATTCTAATATGATCCCAATAGTTCCGATTCCTTCGATCCACATATTATCCGTTTTCAGACCAATCAATGGTTGAAATACAACTCGAAAATATTACATTCGACATTCGAGCAATATTTGAAGAAATGATTATTCTTGACCCGAATTCTTATCAATGTAGAGCAACGAAAGTAACAACTACACATTTTGTCCAGATTTGATTACCTATATCGAGTCATTAATCTCAATGATATTATCGAATTTATAAATGCCCGACAAAAAAATAAACGTTTAACGTCAAGATCATATCGTATTACCATCAACAATCATAACATCAATTATAATAATGGCTGTCACTATCAAGAGAACGCATTCAAATGAGCTTACAATCGCCACAGTCCTCATAATATTTACTGGGAATAAACACATAGAAATGGTAAATTTATGTCCAATCGTCGTAACGGCTCAGCAGGACGTTTAACGACCAATGGTAAAGGTTTTAATTAGTCGGATAGACGTGAAATGCAAAGTAATTAATTCCAATCGAAACATTATAGGCTAAGAGGAAAGAAGAATTGATATAACTTAAGGGATTTTTCCGATTTTTCAAATTATAATTGGATTTCTATTTTCTTATAGGTAATGTGAAATGAAAGCTAAGAACTGAAGGTAGAGATTTATTTGCATCGAAGATCGCCACTTCAAGTGATATATAAAGGTTCCTGCACCAGATCAGAAACAGATAAGAATCTAGTTTTGCGCGTATGTTCTTGGGAACATCGCGTTATCATTTCTCCCAAATGTCTGTAATTTTCGAATTTTTTGCCGAAAATGGTCTCGAACGATTGGGTTCGACTCCCTGATGAAAAATTTGAGTTCAAATTTGATTCTGTCCGGCCGGCCGCCGTTGCCACGATAACTTGAGAACGGAAAGAGCCGGCGCCATGAAATTTTCAGGGCAGGTGGTGCATCCCAATACGACGGATAAGTTCGTTAATGGGCATAATCGGCCCAATGGTTTCCGAGTAATAATTTTGTTTTCAACCAATAAAAATCCGATCAAATTGAAACTTGGTGAGTAGTTGTAGAATATAAACCTTAGGACGTTTGTAAAATTTTGTGAGAATCGTATCACTAGAAAATTAAAAAAAAAATTATTAAAAAATATTATTTATGCCACGATAACCTGAGAACGGAAAGAGATAGTGACTTGGAATTTTCAGGTTAGGTTGTGCATCTGAATGTGGTATTTGAGTTTGTCGGTAGGCATAATCGGCCAAACGGTTTTGGAGTTATACTCATCCGAATTTCGGTTGTTATTTCCTCAATAACTCGAAAAATACAAAACCGATGCAATTGTTAGCGTTCGTCAGATGCACGTCGAATTAATATTGCTCTTGTAGAAGTGTATTTTCAAGCATAGGAGGTTCTTTTTCGTCCTGGATTTTATACTGATCTGCGCGGTTCTTGAAGAGGATTCGAGTGGTGCTACTATAATTCCGGAATAATAATGGCCGTATGTCCTATTTGTGAAATTTCGGTCACAAAGAGATCACCGGAAATTCAGTGCGGTTCATGTCGGAGATTTTATCACGCCAATGGCAGATGCTCCGAGGTTGCAAATAATCAAATTGCTGTTATCACCACCTTGCCCGGTAATCAGTGGTCTTGTAAAAACTGTCAAAGTCAGGATTCCCTCGCGGCAGTGGCGTCGATTGGGGACGGGGGCAGTGAGCACGACGTAGATGTCGGGTCGGAAGGGACCGTTGTTCTTGCTGAGCTGGTGCGTGCCCTTAAATCAGAACTTTGTGCTGTGCGGGGTGAGATCAGAGAGCTGCGTAACTCTGTTGACTTTTGCTCCAATAAGGTGTCCGATTTCGAGGATAAGTTATCCAAGATGGATGAAGCTATAAGAGTGACCAACCTTGTGAAAGCCGAAAATGAATCCTTAAAGAGAAAGGTTGAAATCATGCAAGTGAAGTTCAACAGCATGGAGCAAAAACTACGGAACAATAACGTGGAAATAGCGGAAATTCCTGAACAAACAAATGAAAACCTGTTTGAAATTGTGAAGAAGATTGGCGACTACATCGGACACGAGGTGACAGGTAGCTCTATAAATGTGATAACGCGTGTGCCAACAAGACTGGAGAATAAGCCAAAAAACATTGTTGTAAAATTCAACAGGAAGATTGAAAGAGATTCTTTTTTGTCGGCTGTGAAATCCAAGAGAATCGTCTTGGGTGGAAGACCTGGGCTGGAGTTGCTTGATGTTTCGAAACGATTCTACGTCAATGAGCACCTGACAACAGCCAACAAGATTTTGTTCAAGGAGGCACGAGTGACTGCTAAGGAAAGAACTACAAATATGTATGGGTTCAAAATGGCGGTATTCTTGTTCGTAGGGATAATGGTGCGCAAATTCAGCAGGTGCATTGTAGGGCTGATTTAAGTAAGCTCTGAAGAATTTTATTTATTTAAATTGTTCTTGTTATTTATGTTAACCAAAATGATGCTACATGTTGCCTACCAGAATGTGCGGGGTTTGCGCACCAAACTAACCGATTTTAAAATAAATGTACAGTTGAATAATTATGACATTGTGTTCATAACAGAGACATGGCTAGGAGATTGTATTATTGATACTGAACTGGTAGACACTGAAACGTACTTCATATTTAGGGGAGATTGTTCGGATAGTTGTTCATTGAAAAAAGAGGGGGGTGGTGTGTTTATTGCAGTTCGTAATGAATATGCTGTACAAGTTTTATCCGATTTCAACAGCGATGCTGAAGATCTTTGGCTGTTGCTTACTATAGGAAATGTAAAATTATATTTGCGTTGTATTTATCTGCCACCTGGAGACGCCTATGCTTCATCTTCATTTGTGAACAAATTGGAAGTCAACAAAGGTAGAATACACAATAGTTTAATTTTGATTTGTGGAGATTTTAACTGTTAATTGGGTGAAGGATGAATTTGGTCCCTTTTTGGTACCTTTGAATGTAGAAACCAAGTATTCAGGTATTATTGATGCATTAATTTTCACGGAACTGATGCAGTTTAACTGTATCCCTAATGACTCAAACAAAATACTTTATCTGATGCTTTGCAATAAAAATAAAATAAAGGAAATTTCACACGCTGAAATTCCTTTTGTTACTGAGGATGCACACCCTCCTTGCCTCGAATTCTTATTTGATGTCAAAAAACACCGTTATTTCGGGGATAACTTTGAGAATCGATTATTGAATTATAAACGTGCCGATTATCCTGTAATGAATCGTGAGATTTCTAATGTTGAATGGCAATCAATCTTAAATAATGAGGATGTAAATGATGATGTCAATACTTTTTGTGATGTTCTTAACCGAATTCTGCTTGAGAATGTGCCTACGTCTAGAAAACCTTTGAACTATCCACTTTATTTATCACATAGAACGATCAAATTAATCAAATTAAAAAATAAATTTCATGTAAAGTGGAAAATTTATAACAACCAGGGGGACCTGAAAAGGTTTAGAGAACTGCGAACACTTTCCAAGCGTTTTATGAGGTTGGATTTTGATAACTATTTGAGGGTCGTAGAGTCTGAACTTGCAGTGAATTCCAAGCGTTTATTTTGTTTCATCTCAACCAAGAAAAAACATGGCAAACTTCCATCCGAAATGTATTTGCGAGACACTTGCGCTTCGTCGGCCGCAGAAATTGCAGAATCGTTTGCCTCATTTTTCAAGGGCAATTTCGTGCCCTCAGGTTCAGACAGCTCGCGGAATCGGGAATTAGTTGATAATTGTTACGGTGCAAACTACTTGAATTCCATACATCTCACCGTTGACGAGATTGTCGGCGCAATGAAGTCAACAAATGTATCGAAGGGTCCAGGACCGGATGGAATCCCTCCCATCGTGCTAAGAGAATGCGCCGATGCTCTGGCTCAGCCACTGCATATTATTTTCAATAAATCGCTGAGGAGTTCTGTTTTCCCTAGTAGATGGAAGGTGTCAGCTGTAATTCCTATATTCAAAGGCGGTCAGAAGCATCGTGTGGAGAATTATCGACCTATCAGCATACTTTCGTCTTTTCCGAAATTGTTCGAATCCATTATTTACAAGTACATGTTCCACCATGTACAAAATTTAATTATCGATGAGCAGCATGGTTTTATGAAGGGTAAAAGTATTGAGACAAATTTGGTTTGTTTCTTGGAAAATGTGCAGGATAGTCTTGACTCGCGCATTCAGGTTGATGCGGTGTATACCGATTTCTGTAAAGCATTCGATAAGATATCTCATGCTTTGTTGTTTCGTCGTCTTGCGGAGGTGGGTGTTTGCGGGAGTCTCCTGAGATGGGTTGAGTCATATATTTTGAATCGGTCTCAGTACGTTTCAATTAATGCTTTTCGATCGAGAGTATTCGAAAATACTTCAGGTATACCGCAAGGCACTCATTTGGGCCCACTGCTATTTTTGATTTATATCAACAAGATCGGGATGTGTTTTCAACACTCAAAATTTCTTTTATTTGCGGATGACTTAAAATTTTTCAGACCGGTGGAAACGTCTCGGGATTGCTTGTGGCTGCAACAGGATTTCTTGAGACTCCAGAGATATTGCAGAGACAATTCCCTCTTTCTGAATTTTGAGAAGTGCTGTAAGATATCTTTCACTAGGAATAATCATCGTATTGATTTTGAATATTCGATTAATGATAGAGTCGTTGGAACGGTCGATAGTGTATCGGATTTGGGCGTGATTCTGGATTCAAGGTTCATATTCGACCACCACATTGGAAAAATATGAATAATGCCAATAAAATGCTGGGTTTTATTGTTCGTAACAGCATGCAGTTTAGGGAAAATAAAACACACCTGACACTCTATCATTCATTTGTCCACAGTAGATTGAATTTTGCCTCGTCTGTGTGGAGCCCTCGTTATAAATGTTACGTGCAGCGCTTGGAGAGTGTTCAGAATAGGTTCCTAAGGCATTTAGCTTATAAAAATAAAATTATTATTGTCAATCACGACTACACGGCAATTTGAAGTAGATTTGGCTTGTTAAGATTGTTTAATCGCAGACGACTGACAGATGTCCTATTCGCCAGCAAAATTTTAAAAGGACAGTTTTCGGTATCTGAGATTTTCCATTTCTTGTCGCTTAGAGTTCCAGCAGTTAATTTACGGTGCTTCGGTACTTTCTATTGCAATGTCAGAAACACAAATTCTGCACAGAACTCCCCAGCCTATAGAATGATGACGACTTGTAATGCTCTCTGTTCCAACGTGGATATATTCCATGAACCATTGCTTAGGTTTATGCGGATAATTTGGTTATTGTTCAAGCTGTAATTTTTGTTGTAACTTGTTTACTTTCTCAAAATGTAAGTTTATGTAAAATATTAGGTTATTTTCCGGGTTGTAGTTTATTGTAACTTGATTGTTTTGGTTGGATTGTCGCTACCTTTCAGTTGTTTATATTTTCATGGGTTGGATGATGCAAGAAGGTATATGTGGATACTTTTTTGGGCGGATGCCTGTTTGTATTCCAATGTTGAATAAATAAATAAATGAATAAATAAATAAATAAATAAATTCAAACATGGCTATTAATTGTAGAATGCCAACTCAAAAATCCTTGCGAAATTTTGTGAGGATCGTATCACTAGAAAATTTTTAAAAAATCATCGTAAATCATTGAAAAAAAATCTTATTCTACTGCCAAGTTCCAATTATGAACACGTTGCCTGGATAACTTTCGAACGAAAGGAGATAGGGACTTGCAATTTTCAGGGTAGGTTGCGCATCCGAATGTGACAGATAAGTACGTTTTTGGGAATTATCGACCCCATCTGGCCGGCCGTCTTTTGACACGATAACTTTCGAACGGAAAGAGATGGCGATTTAAAATTTCCAGGGTTAAGTTCCCCATCCAAATGCGATAGTTCGTGAATGGGCATAATCGGCCAAACGGTTTCGGAGTTATACCCATAGGTATTACATTTTGTTGCTATTTCCTGAATAACTCAAAAAATGCAAATCCAATCTTATCCAATTTAAACTTGGTTGAAGGATACCGACGCGCAAATTTTTGCAGAATTTCGTGAGGATAATATGACAAAAAAAATCTTTTCTTCAAAAGATTTTTTACTTCAGAATCTCTCAGATTGCGTTGAAATTCCGCACAAAATATTTTACTATCGATCACTGGATATCAGCTTGATCTTCTGAGATTGCAAATCATATGAATTTCGGAATTGTAAAACCGAGTTGGCCGAGTTTAGCGTGCTCGCCTGCCGCGCTGGAGATTCGGGTTTGAATCCACGATGAGTAATTTCATTATTTTATTTATTTTAAAATTTGAACTTGAAGGTTCATCCAGTATTTCGTGAGGGTGTTTGAGGCGTGGATAGACGATATTGTTGGTTTATTGAAAGCTAGCATTCCTGAAATGCCTGTTTGTTTATTCTGAGTTCCAAAAATTAATTTAACGAAGTTATAGATCGATAAGTGGGTTTCACTTTTCACTTATCAGCAAGTTGGGCCTACGAATGCCTAAATGGAACGCTTGGAAGGTCCGTGAAACTGACATCAGCTATGTTTATATTGAGCATAGGCAAATGCAACTGCAGTTATTTCTCACGCTTAAGATGTAAATTCCAGAGCTTTCGATATGCCGATTCTGCCTCGTTTAAGTTAGTTGTTAGGGAACAGTTCTCGAGAAACCTTCTAAGGCCGAGTTTCATTAAACGTATTAGAAAAGTAATTTGACCGTTATTTAGTTATTTTACATAGCCATTTTTCAATAGGTTATGGGGCCAGTCTACGTCGCGAATAACGGTCGAAAAATTATCCAGTGTTCGAACCTTGAGCGATAGACAATTCCAACGGAAATGGAAAACGTGAATTTGAAACATTAAATTCTTTAGTGGTGAAAAATAAAGTGTGTGGAAGATTAGAATCTGTGCGTTGCTAACAGATCTGAACGTTTTTCATATGCTTGATAAGGAAATTGTGATTTGAGTGTTACATTGGTAAAAACTGAAAACTGTTAGATAACGAAGTGAAATTAATTGCTGAAAATAGTGATACAACTGCGAAAGTGCTGCAAGCGGATACACGTAGAAGAATTCTGAATCATCCGTATTTTTATTAGAGAAAATTGGAATTCACTAATAATAATTTCAAGAACCGAATGAAATAATAGAAATGAATTCTCATAAGATTTTCTATCCATGTCACCATTGTGGCCAATTGAGGCATATCGAAAAGAATTGCTTCAGTTTTAAAAATAACAAGAACAATCATCGCAAAATATTCAAATGGTGCAATTAACGCAACCACTAACCACCGATGATAAGAGTTTCATCTTCATGAAAGGAAATAACTCATTTGGAAAAGAAGAGGACAAAAGAATTTTCCTTCTGGATTCTGGAGCATCAGATCACCTAATTCATAAAGTTGAATTCACGGTGAACTTCATCAATTTGGATGTATCGATATGTTTTTCTGTAGCGAAGGATGGAAAGTACCTACCTACATTCATACAACGAAGAAGAGTCAGCTGGACAATATTACCAATATCGGCGTCCAAGGAACTCTAGCGGATGTTCTATTCTGTGCTGATGTACCAAATAACCTTTTGTCATTATCCAAAATGCAAAATGCTGGTATAACCATCATTTTTGATCAAAATGGTGTGGAAATATGAAAAGGTGGTAAGGTTATAATGCGAGGTAAGCCTTAGAAAAATTTGATATCTGTAAATTTTGTAGTGACTACAAATGAAAAATATTTTTTGAACATTTGGGGTAAGCCTTGAAACAATTTGCTGACTGTAAATTTTTGTAGTGTATCCAAATGAAAAACATTTTCCTCAAACACATATCAAATCAAAATTTTAATAAGAATTGTGGCATCAAAGACTAGGTCATATATGGTTAGAGATAAGTTTTCCGAACTCAAAAGTAAATAAATGATTGTTGATTTTGAACAAATTGATCACAATCAAATAATAATTTACGTGAATAAAATTATATAAAACGACCTTTATTTATAATATTTTGTGGTTTGTACGATTACTCCTTCTACGGTAGATAATGAAAATTATTCTTTTTTATTCGTGGATCAAAAGACGCCTTTTTGTGCTACATATTTGATCCCTTATGTATCAGAAGTATTTTCAGAGTATGTATATATTGAAAACTATTTTGTTTTATTCGTGGATAAATACACCCTCTTTCGCGCGTACTTATGTTCTGGGGAACATCGCGTAATTAATGCTACGTATTTGATCTCGTATGAATCAGAAGTATTTTCTATTTTTCAAGATTATGTTGAAAAAAGTGAGACACAATTCAATTTGAAAATTGTCCATTTATATTGTGACAATGGAGGAGAATATTTGTCTCTGGAAATGAAAGATTTTTTGTATGCAAAAAGGTATCACTTATCATTTAAATGTTTCCCGAACTTCTCAATTGAATTATGTATCAGAGCGTATGGTGAGGACAAATACAGAGAAAGCTCGAGCTATGATAGCAGCAGGAGCTAGTTTAGATAAAGTTTTCTGGGGTGATGCGGTCCTTACAGCTACTTATTTAATAAATATTATTCCAACTAAAGCTCTAAAAGTAAATAAAACACTCTATAGAACGCCTGAAATATAATTTTTGAAAGTTTTCGGTTTAACTAGTAGGACCAAGTTTCATGAAAAATCTTGGATGGACATACTAGTAGGATATGAACCGAATGGTTATAAAGTGTGAAATTACTGAAAAATATTCAGTTATGAGAAATATAATAATTGTAGATGAGACTAATTTTTGATATCCAGGCCTGTAACAAAGCCCGGAAGAATCAATGAATCTGATTTTTCTGACGTGATGTCAGTGGAATAGTCTCAGGAATCTGATTTCGATGAATCAGTGAAATTTATCTTGAATGATTAATAATTGATAGATTCGTTAGTAAAATCGAATAATTCCAATAATTAGGAATTTTGAACAAGTCGACCACCCGATGAATCTTTCAATGAAAATACTAGAACAAGATGTTCTGAACCAAGGAGAAGTAATCGAATCACATATATTTCATAATATGAGGGAATCGTTATAGAAAATTATTGCCTATAGTGAGTGATATATATCATTATATATTATTATATTATGTATCATTTTAAATATATTATATATTATTATATATCAATTCAATAAAATATTCCAACTTCATTTGAAGAAATTAAACGTAGAACTGATAGAGTACAATGGGAATTAGGAATTAGAAATGAAATTGATTCTCTTAAGATTAACAATAATTGGACATTAGTACCAAGACCGAAAAAAAGGGAATATTGTAGATTACACATGGATATTATATATATATAAAAAAAAAATAATGAATTTGTTAATCCATTCAAAATATAAAGTTCATGTCGTCGTAAAAGGTTTTAGTCAAAAGCATTCAATTAATTATGATACATTCGCACCTGATGCATATGAATAGCAAGTTTAAAATTTATGATCATATTTGATTATCAGTACAATTTATTAATACATCAAATGGATGTAAAAACCACATTTTGGAATAGTAAATTTAAAGAGATTTATGTGAAAAATCCCTGAAGGGATTGATATTGAAAAACAGTATGATTTGCAAATTGAACAAATTCTGAATTGGATTGAAACAATCAGGAGGATGCTGGTTTGAATATTTTGAACGCATACTTACAGAAAAAGATCTTTGAAAAATTCACCTGTAGATAGATTGATCTATTTTAAATGAAGGTGATATTGATAAACATATTTTTGTGGTGCTTTATGTTGATGATCTAGTGATAATAACAGCAAATATTGATATTATGAATAATTTCAAAGTATCTGAGTATCTGAAAAATAATGGAGTATGGTCTCGAAATAAAAATTACTAGATAATAACTAATGATAAAATATCTTTAGATCAGAGTGCATACATGAGATATATACTAAATAAACTTCTAATGAGCGAATATAATCCTATAAGTATTACCCTTGAAAGTAAAAGTAATTATTCTGTTTTAAATTGGCATGGAAAATATGATTCGCCCTGTAGAAATTCAATAGGATGTTTGCTGTATTAAATGTATGTACAAGACCTGATCTGAGCATATCTATTAATATTTAGAGTAAATACGAGAATAAAAATAATATTGAAACCTGGAAGTATCTAAAAAGATTACTAAGATATTTAAGAGGAACTTGCGATTTAAAATTATTACAATCGGAATAAGAACAATCCAACCTTAAGTGGATATGTTGATTCAGCAGTGATAGATAGAAAAGGTACAAATGTTTATTTGTTTAAATTATTCAACATTGTACAACAAGATGAAATTCGAAACGACATGCATCGGTCGCAGCTTCATCCACAGAAGCTGAATATATGGCTCTATTTGAAACCGTGAAAGAAGCCATTTGGTTAAAATCTTTAGCGAAGAGTATTAATACAGATTGCATTACCAATTATAATTTTTTTTTGAAGATAATAGTGGTTGTATAAGTACATATAGCCGAAGAAAAAAAAATCTCATAAAAGATCGAAACATATTGAGATAAAATATCATTTTTGGCGCTCTAGTTCCTCGGAACTGAGTGCTTATCAATTTGCCCAAATGTCTGTAATTTTCGAATTTTTCGATGAAAATGGTCTTAAACGATTTGGTTCGACTCACTGATCAAGAATCCGTGGTGGAAATTCATTCTGTCCGGCCGTCCGGCCGGCCGTAGGCACGATAACTCTCGAACGGAATGAGCTAGAGAGTTGAAATTTTCAGAGTAGGTTTGGGGGATAAATATCTGGTTCGTTACTGGGCAAAATCGGACAGAAGGTTTCGGAGTAATAAAAAAAAAATTTTTTTTTACAAAACAAATTCCAAATTAATTTTTTTTTAATAAGCAGTTTTATCATAAGAATCCATTCATATCATTTTTAACTCTAACAAGCTAATACTTTCGGAGATATGATTTTTCAAAATTTCAATGTAAATCGTATTTCACAGATTGATATAATTATTCTATTCTATGTATGAATTTTCATAATGTCAACTTGACAGAAGGGAATATTGTAACTTCAAAAATATTGGGGTTGAAATACTCGTATTTTAGCGATGCAACGGGGACCTCACCCGAAAATGTTTGAAAATATTACGTAAATATTGAAAGCATAATTCTTTAGTTCGAGAGAGGAGAAAATTTGGTGAACGTAGATGAGGAAATTTTTGATCGATTACAAGGTAATTTTTTCATTATTTCTTCTCTTCTTTAATACATGTTTTATGGAATATCTACTATTTGTAGGTACTTTAAACCTGTTTTGGGCAATTGTCATACGAAACTTGTTTCTTTGGCGCTCTAGTTCCTCGGAACAGAGTGCTTATCAATTTGCCAAAGTGTCTGTAATTTTGGAATTTTTGGCTGAAAATGGTCTCAAACGATTTGGTTCGACTCACTGATCAAGAATCCGAGTGCGAAATCTATTCTGTCTGGCCGGCCGACCAGCCGTAGGCACGATAACTCTCGAACGAAAGGAGTAAGCGGATTGAAAATTGCAAGGTGGTTTTGGAGCGTAAATATCTCGGACAAGTTCCTTCGATCTATCTGAAATTTAGCATCAAATTGTAGAATCATGACCTTTATACGCATGTGAAGTTTTGTATTGACCAGATTACCGCAAAGTGTAAAAAAAAAATTTTGGAAATTTAAAATATGTTTTTCCACAATAACTCTCGAACGGAATGAGCTAGGTAGTTGAAATTTTCAGAGTAGGTTAGGGAGATGAATATCTCGGTTAAGTTCGTTATTGGGCAAAATTGGCCAGATTTAATTCGATTTCTTCCATGGTGCAGTTCTCATTCTCATGATTGCTCATTTAATCTTGATAAATAAACTATTATTTGAATTGAATTTCCTTTATGATGCAGCTCTATCATATGTATACATTGATATAATTCCCAACTCAGAGAAACCAATACTTTCGGAGATATAATTTGTCTGTTTGAACTAGAGCGCCAGAAAGCTCCTGTCCACAGGGCTTGTTCAGAGAACCAGTGAGAAAAATGTGATTAAATTTAATTATATTCCTACAGGTTGTCTACTAGCAGATGCCTTGACGAAACCATTACCTGCAGCCGAATTTATAGAGTTCAGAGTAGGAATGGGTTTGGAATGATTAATTTTATTTTTTTTTACAAGAGTATTTCTTGAATTGTTTTCATGAAAAGCTATCAGTAGGTACTTGAATTATATAAGTAATTTCGAAGTGATGGTCTGGACAGGTTTTTCTGGGTTTTCCCTAGTCCCTAGTCCTTTACAACGAATGTTGGACCATTTGTAATAAGATTATCCCCAGAAGGCACAAGGAAGGTTTCTGTTTCAATTTAAATGAATTGTATTTTGTTTGTATTAGAATTTTAAGATATCAAGGAATTAATTTTTGAGGGGGCGTGTTGGTTTATGGAAAGCTAGCATTCCTAAAATGCATGTTTGTTTATTCTGATTCCCAAAAATTAATTTAAGGAAGTTATATATCGATAAGTGGGTTTCAGTTATCAGCAAGTTGGGCCTACGAATGCCAAAATGGAACGCTTGGAAGGTCCGTGAATCTGTCATCAGCTATGTTTATATTGAGCATAGGCAAATGCAACTGCAGTGATTTCTCACGCTTAAGATGTAAATTCCAGAGCTTTTGATATGCCGATTCTGCCTCGTTTAAGTTAGTTGTTAGGGAACAGTTCTCGAGAAACCTTCTAAGGCCGCGTTTCATTAAACGTATTAGAAAAGTAATTTGACCGTTATTTAGTTATTTTACATAGCCATTTCCCAATATATATAACATGCGAGCAAAAGCTCCTGACTCCACGTCAGTGCTTTTTTAAAAAATGTTATATGACGCCCTGTATTTTATCACTTTTTTGGTTTGTACATGAAAAATAAAAGGTACTTAATGTATGTATATGTTCCTTGAAAGAAAAATTGACGCTTTTCGAGATTTTTAGCATGACTGGTTGTTTTTCCATTACCGATCAGTACAAAAAAAATTGGTTCAAGCCCTGTGGACAGGAGCTTTCTGGCGCTCTTGTTCAAACAGACAAATTATATCTCCGAAAGTAATGGTTTCTCAGAGTTGGGAATTATATTAATGTATTCTTATGATAGAACTGCATCATAAAGGAAATTCAATTCAAATAATAGTTTATTTATCAAGATTAAATGAGCAATCTGAGAATGAGAACTGCACCATGGAAGAAATCAAATTAAAATAGCTCAAATGAATTTGACTCCCTCTTATAGAACAGGATGACATGTACGAGTATGAACACAGATCATATAATAAAGCTTAGATAGAATAATTATAGCATTCTGTGAAAACATATAGAAGTACGATTCATTATTGAAATTTCGAAAAATCATATCTCCGAAAGTATTAGCTTGTTGGAGTTGAAAATAAAACCAATGGATTTTTATGGTGAAACTGCATCTTAAATAAAAATTGAATTTGAAATTTGTTACGAAAAAAATTTTTTTTTTTCGTTACTCCGAAACCATCTATTTTGCCCAATAACGAACTTAACCGATATATTCATCTCCCTAACCAACTCTGAAAATTTCAACAGCCTAACTCATTCCGTTCGAGAGTTATTGTAGAATTTTTTTTTTAATTTTCAATTGCTTTTTGACACTTTGCGGTAACCTGTTCAATACAAAACTTCACATGAGTATGAAGGTCATGATTCTACAATTTGATGCTAAATTTCAGATAGATCGAGTGATCAGTTTCGGAAATATTCATAACAAATGTTATTACTAATATCGGCCATAACTCCGAAACCGCTTGATGGATTTCGCCCATTAACGAACTCGTCTGAGATGTTTACGTTCCAAACCCACCTTGCAAATTCCAATCCTCTAACTCCTTTCATTCGAGAGTTATCGTGCCTACGGCCGGCCGGCCGGACAGAATCGATTTCGACCTCGGATTCTTGATCAGTGAGTCGAACCAAATCGTTTGAGACCATTTTCAGCCAAAAATTCGAAAATTACAGACATTTGGGCAAATTGATAGGCACTCTGTTCCGAGGAACTAGAGCGCCAAAAAGATAGTTAAAAGCAATAAATATTTCACCGTATTGTTTTATCTTTTTCTTATGTTATATTATGGGCAATTAGCCACAGTTCACCTCATTCAGTGATGGCTGAGTATATTTTAAATTATAAATTAAAATTTATTTCTGGTCAAATATTGTACATTGGTTACTCTCTCAAATGACATAGTTACATGAAATATACAGGATATGAAAAACAGTTTGCCACATATAACACAAAAATTCGCAGAATCTTTCTTATTTCAAATGGAACTGTGTATCATCGATCCATGAGAAGTGCCGCAAAGGCTCTATAAATTTCATAAATTATTTCCTATGCTTAAGGTCCTTTGTTTTCCTCAAAACGGCTCTTTTACCTATTCATATTTCTTGGCTATAATCTGAATGAACAACTGTTAAGAGCGAAATCCATTATAGAGGCGACCGAATATACAAAAGATATCTTTATAAATAATGTTATAATGTACGTAGTTTTGCTTATGAAATGTATGTATGGAAGATTATTTTTCTTCATTGGATGCAGAATTTTATAATGCTTAGACGTAAACTTAGTGCGCATGAAACCAATAGGGCTATTGGTATGATCGAGACGGGATGTAACCAGAGAGATGTTGCTAATTTCTTTAGTTAGTGAAAGCGTAATTTCCCGGCTCGTCCATCGATATCGAGAAACCGGAAACGTGACCGAAAGACCGAGAAATGGACGCCCAAGATCAACCGCTTCTGCACAATATCGGTTTCCGAGTGTGTATATCCTTAGAGAGCCTTTGAGTCATTGTAAATTGTAATTTTTTAGCTTTCGAAATGGCTGAGACAATCCATTGGAACATGCATACTGGGACACCCGGTATATTATGATGACTAGTAAGGAGTAAGTAATGGATTAATTGAATTTTTGAACTGTATGTGATTCAACTAGCAGAGTGTCAAAATGTCAGGGGTTATGAAATAATACTTTTCCTACACGATTCATTATTCGCGAAAATAATATACTAAATCTGAAGATATTTCGAAAATGATTTGGTTAGGTATAACCGATGCCTTCGCCATTTTGCAATTACCATCGGTTCAAAGTAAATTCAGATGGGCATCGATATTGCTTACTACTACTGATCATATTATTTTGAATATTCCAGAAAATACATTTTAATGCGAATAAAAATAACACAGAGTGGTAATCTAATTCACAACTCGTTTATCTACAAACAGGTAATTATCATAGATATAGAATAATATGGCGCGGTTGTGAGAAAGAGGCCATTGATATCAGCACTGAAAATGGACAGAAAAAGTAAAGGCAAAAAGTTGACACATATAGAGGTATACTATGCAGTGCCACAATATGGCTTGAACTATTTAGTGAGGATTTTATTTGATTCAGGGTTCAAATTGGATTTTTTTTTTTGATAAATTGCTTAAACTATTGATGCTTGATAAAATTTATGAATATAAATGAAATCTGTTCGAAATTTTATTTTTAACGAATGCAGAAATATTTGTTTTCTCAAATATTGTGAATATAAAATTCCGTTTCTCTCTCTATAAAAAATACTGCCTTCATTCCCAATAGTAAGTAGGTACTCTATTTTTCCTCAAAAACTCTCGCATTTGGATGCGCAACCTACCCTGAAGAGTTGCTGTCTCTTTCCGTTTGCAATTTATCGTGGCAATGGTCACCCATCCATCAACACAAATTCAGTAGAAGTACCCCTCCTCACAGTTATTATTTGGATAGAAATGAAAAAGTCGCAATATCTTTTCTTTCGAAAGTTATCGTGACAACAGCTAGCCGGCCAGCGTTTGGGCAAAATGATAGTACGTTTTTCCCCAGCAAATGTTCGTCAGAAGATATATTATTCATCAGAACACTAATATAGGTACATTCCTTATTATTGTAATTGATCTCACTAACACTGAATCCGAAGATTTCCCACAGAATATACATACTTACTATTCTGTAATTACCTACTGTAGGTATAAGGTCTATTGAGTGCAACATGTTCCATTCCAAATGTATTACAGATAATACTTTTCCACTGCCTTTTAACTGGGATAGCTTTTAATTTAAAAAAAAATAGAATTATAAGTACCTATTATATGATTATACTGACCTTCCTAGGTCTTCCGATGATACCCCTCATAAGCTCTTATGACAGAATCGCATTATTTCTGTGTCCTGTTACGCCACATGTTACTGTTAATTTTCGACCCAACAGTGCATGATGGCCTAAACCGTCTGACTAGAAAATATATTTTCTAGCCTCGGGATTGAACTGGGGACCACCGATTCACACTTTTTAGGTTTCAGAATATATCGAAAGCAAATTAAGTATAATTTATCAGTGATAATAATTCATCACCCTCTAGCAATACTCGATTCATGAACCCATACTTTATAGGAGAAAATATCCAGACATACTGAAGTTTAAGAACTAATCCTAGAACCATCGCATTAAAATTCAGCAATACCAAAATCCTATGATGAAATATCAAGCCAAACTGAGTAAAAAATCGAAGTGCCAAATCCAAGTTCAGAATTCAATGGATACTTCACTACCGCCTTAACCAGCTTGTCTTCCTATGCTGTAGTTAAATCTTGCAGTAATGTTAATGTTCTTTCACCTTTTCACATATCCTACTATTTGTTGTCAGCATTGTCGTGAAAAGTTTTGGATTCAACGAGAGCCGGTGAAGCGCTGGATTGAGAACCGTAGGTCCCGAGTTCAATCCCGGGATAGGCCACCATTCACCGTTTGGTTGGGTCAATACACAAGCTCTTAAGCGCTCGAGGGGTCTCCACAAAAGAACTAGTAGTTACAGTATAACCAATCAGTCAATCAATATGACTTCAAGTTTTATTGTTATTGATTTTTGAGCACATGTTCTGGGTTATCATTTTGTCGAAATGTCTGTAACCTGCTCTAAAACGATTAGGTTGGACTCATTGATGAAGAATTTGGGGTCAAATTTGACTCCGTTGCCACGCTTTCCGTTGCCACGATAACTTGAGAACGGAAAAAGATAGCGTCCAAGTTCGACGGACAAGTTAGTTAATGGGCATAATCGTTCCAATGGTTTCTTAATTGATTTTGTCATCAACCAATACACATCCGATCGAATTGAAACTTGGTAGCTAGTTGTAGAATACTGACCCAAAGAAGTTTGTGAAATTTTGTATGAATCGTGTCTCTAGAAAATAAAATAATATTATTTATGTCACGATAACCTGAGAACGGAAAGAAATAGCGAATTGCAATTTTTAGGGAAGGTTGTGCGTTTGTTGAGTTTGTTAATATGGGCATAATCAGCCAAACAGTTTTGGAGTTATACCCATCTGAAATTTGGTTGTTATTTCCTCAATAACTCGAAAAATAGGAAACCGATCCAATTCAAACGCGGTAATTAGTCGTATAATGTAAAATTCTTGCTTGGATCGTGTCACTAAAAAATTGAAAAAAATTCTATATGTCAGAAACCATTTTTATTTATATTTATTAAATTTTGTGGGAGCCTTCAAAACCTAACTTTACTGTCTAAGTTTGAACACGATCGGGACAGTTATATTCGCTGTTGGGTATAATCGGCCCAACGGTTTCGGAGTTATACCCATCTGGAATATTATTTTCTCGATAACTCAAAAATACAGACCCGATCGAATTGAAACTTGGGAACTAGTTGTAGAATATCGTCATAAAAACGTGTGTGAAGTTTTATGAGGACGGTACCACCAGAAAATTTAAAAAAAAATACGAAAAAATATTAGATAATATGTATCTCACCATAACTTGAGAATGGAAAGAGATCGCGACTTGCAATTTTCAGAGTAGGTTGCGCATCCGGATGCGACATTGAAGTTCGTAAATTGGCATAATCGCCCAAATAGCTTTGGAGTTATATTCTTCTGAAATTTTTTTATTATTTGCTCTTTAACTCAAAATACATGAATCTGATCCAACTAAAACTCGTTGATTACTTGTAGAATGCCAAGCCACTAGTTTTGCGGAATTTCGTATCCTGAAGTTACTTGACCCGTAAGTTATATGTCAGAATTAAAAATTCTCTGATCATAGACGATTCTCTCGTTACTGAAGTCTGTCATCAAAATGATATGAGATGTATACATATATTATAAAAGCTGAGAAAACGGTATATATCGATGCTACATTCGATTAAGAGTGTCCAATAGAAGTGAGTAGACAATTTAACATACCTGCAAAAGCTCCTGACTTCACGTCTGTGCGTGAACCAATTTTTTTACTATAATGTACGAGAATGAATTATAAACTCAGGAGCGGAAAAACATGTTTTCAATGCTTGATTGCAAGGTTTATTTAGTTTATTAGACCGATTTAATTCGAAACAAACCAAAGACGGTTTGTTGCTCAAGAAAGCAGGCAACCCAACAATCACCACCAGAGCTTCAAGGTTTGCTGCGAATGCACGATGAAGGCGAAACAAAACTTATAATAATTGATTGTGATACTACTAGTGTTTGTAAAAGATATCGTCGTAACATTCCAGTATCAAATTCAATATATGATTGTTAAAAACCGCTCTTACTTAATAACGTGTGCAAATTTATTTCGATTTCACTACCAACTTCTACAACGACAAAGAAACCAGTTCTTGTGGTTTTTGCAGACTGGTAGGCACCAGGTAAAATTATGAATTGCGAAACGGTACATTCAGGCGGAATTGCTCATATACACATGAATGAAAGGAATAGGGAAAAACAAAAATGTACCTACATGTGTATATTAATTTTATTACATATTCAAGAATATTTCATTTTATTTTAATGGAACTAGATAGCTACTTCCATATCGATAAATATCTACTCAGTTAAACTTACAATAAGTAGGTATGGAACATAATAAAATATTTTTGCTGGGTTTTCTCCCCCAGACTCTGAAAAATATCTATAAAATAAAAATTAATTATTTTGGGATTTGCTCCTGCGTAAGAAACACAAGATATTTGTCAGAAGCAATCAATTGAACACTCTGTTGCCTAACAAACAACATCAACGAAGAAATAACTATATCGTAACGTTTCGGAGTCTATATCAGACTCTTTCGTCAGACGCTTCATGAAAATCTTCAGAATTATTCTGACAATAACTATCAACAAAATAATTCTAAAGATTTTCATTAAGCGTCTGACGAAGGAGTCTGATATAGACTCCGAAACGTTACGATACAGTTGTTTCTTCGTTGATGTTTTTTGTTAGGCAACATTGTTCAATTGATTGCTTCTGACAAATATCTTGTGTTTCTTACGCAGAAGCAAATCACAAAATAATTAATTCTTATTTTATAGATATTTTTCAGAGTTTGGGAGAGAAAACCCAGAAAGAAACCTTTCAATAATGAGTATGTAGGTATATCTCCCACAGTACCTATCCTTTAATGATTACTTATGGAACATAATGTTTGGTTTTTGATTTATTATTGGAACGAAGTTTCGAAATAAGAAAAATATTGAAAAAGATCATTTGGCTTTTTTCCCCTCAACTATTGAAGACAAATTCATGGAACTGGGGTTCATATTCCATTGATTTATTTTGAGCGCTGGAAAAAATGATTGTTCTCATAATTTCGAATACATGGAACTCGTAGTACACATCACTCTCCGAGTCTCCGAGTTTGGGATACATGAAATTTCGATAAAAGTGTACCCTTCATTCTCAACGCAGGTGTCCCTTGACAAATATACAAACGTAGGTCATCTAGGTATTTTAGTTGGATTCATATCGGGGGACTTTAATCATCTGTCTGAGGTCCTTGATTTTGGTTATTTACAGGGTGTTTTCGGATATTGGTGAAATTTTTAAAGTTCAATGAATCTTGATTCTTGAACCAATCATCTGACCAATTTCGAAGTTTGCAGTTAATCATCCTTTTCGGTCGCTTTTGTTTACCATTTCAGAAATAAAAATTGGTTCAAGCCCTGTGGACAGTAGGTTTGGCGGTGTTGTTCAAACTTTGACACATCATATCTCCGAAAGTATTGGTTTCTCAGAGTTGGGAATGATATCAATGTATTCTTATGAAATAACTGCATCATGAAGGCAATTCAATTCAAATAATAGTTCATTTATCAAGATTTAATGAGCAATCTGAGAATGAGAACTACTCCATGGAAGGAATCAAATTACAATAGCTGAAATGAATTTGACTCTCTCTTATAGAACAGGATGACATGTACGAGTATGAACACAGATCATATAATAATTCATAGATAGAATAATCATAGCATTCTGTGAAAACATAGAAGTACGATTCATTATTGAAATTTCGAAAAATCTCCGAAAGTATTAGCTTGTTAGAGTTGGAAATGATATCATTGGATTTCTATGGTGAAACTGCATCTTAAAAAAGATTGAATTTGAAAATTTTGTGAGTTAAAAAAATTTTTTTTTGTTACTCTGAAACCATCTGGCCTATTTTGTCCAATAATTTTGAATAATTTCGTTCGGAAGTTATCGAGGCAACGGTTACCCATCCAGCTACTGAACTCACACAAGACTGCGTGGATCTCCAAAAATATAGATCCAATCGTGTTCAAACTTGGAACTTTGTAGTAGAGTTACGTTCTGAAGGCTCTGGCAAAATTGCAGTGATGTGGGACGAAAAGTTTCTGTATTACATAAAATTAGTTTCAATGATTTTTTAAAAATTTTCTAGTGATACGATCCTCACGAAATTTTTGCGTTGGTATTCTACAACTAATAACCATGTTCGAATTGGATCGGCTTTGAATTTTTCGAGTTATTGAGGAAATAACAACCAAATTTCAGATGGGTATAACTCCAGAACCGTTTGGCCGATTATGCTCATAAACAAACTCAAATGTTGCATTTAGATGCACAACCTAACCTCAAAATTTCAAGTCACTATCCCTTTCTATTCTCAGGTTATCGTAACATGAATAATATTTTTTAATAATTTTTTTAAAATTGTCTAGTGATACGATTTTCTAAAAAATTCACAAACGTCCTTAGGTCTGTATTCTACAACTACTCACCAAGCTTCAATTCGATCAGATTAGTAATGGTTGAAAACAAAATTATTACTCGGAAACCGTTGGACTGATTATGCCCATTAACGAACTTGTCCGTCGTATTGGAATGCGCCACCAAGCCTGAAAATTTCAAGTCGCTATCTCTTTCTGTTCTCAAGTTATCGTGACAACGGCTGGACGGACTGACAGAATCAAATTTGACCTTGAATTCTTCATCGGTGAGTTAAACCTAGTCGTTTGAGACCATTCTCGGCAAACAATTTGGGCAAAATGATAACGCGATGTTCCCCAAAACATACGCGCAATAAACCTTAACTAAAAATTACAATGAAATGTCATTTTCATGCTCAATTGAGTGTAAAAACTGTTATGTCCTCAATCAAATTCAAACTTCATAACGAAAAACTGCTAAGTTATTATTTTTCTTATTTTTTTGAACTGTGCCTAAGATATTCTACGATTAAAACTCACAAAATGTCTAGCATCATTATAGGAATTATAGGGATTTTCAGAATCTTGAGATGTAAAAAAGAAAATATATCATTCAGTTTTTTCTCTCTCCTGTAAACTAGGTATGTATGTAGAAATGGACTTGGCAGGTTAACGAATTAGACCGACGATATACCATTAAGTTGGAATAATCCTCTACCTATTAAATAATCATACACATTTTTCACTATTTGTTTGCTTCTTAGCGCAAGTGTTTACGAATAATAGAATGTCAATTTTCTGAAACATAACTAACAAACTTGTAAACAGAGAGGTGATATTTTTGAAATACTAGTGTTTGAAATGACAAAATACCTATTTCCACTTTGTATTTAAATACTTTTTTTAGAAAGGCACTTTGTATTTTATTTAAATCCCTTTTAAGACATATTGTATTTGCAAAATGCGAAATACTTTTTGATAAACACGGTATCGTATAGGGATGCACTAATAACGCGCGATAATAATTTTTCATTACAAATGCTCAAAAAAAATGGGTTCAAGCCCTGTGGACAGGAGCTTTCTGGCGCTCTAGTTCAAACAGATAAATTATATCTCGGAAAGTATTGGTTTCTCAGAGTTGGGAATTATTTCAAAGTATTCTTATGACAGACCTGCATCATAAAGGAAATTCAATTCAAATAATAGTTTATTTACAAGATTACATGAGCAATCTGAGAATGAGAACTGCACCATGGAAGAAATCAAATTAAAATAGCTGAAATGAATTTGACTCTCTCTTAAAGAACAGGATGACATGTACGAGTATGAACACAGATCATATAATACAGCTTAGATAGAATAATGATAACATTCTGTGAAAACATAGAAGTACGATTCATTATTAAAATTTCGAAAAATCATATCTCCGAAAGTATTAGCTTGTTGGAGTTGAAAATGATATCAGTGGATTTTTATGGTAAAACTGCTTCTTAAATAAAAATTGAATTTGAAATTTGTGACCTAAAAAATTTTTATTTTCGTTACTCCGAAACCATCTGGCCTATTTTGCCCAATAACAAATTTAACCGAGATATTCATCTCCCTAACCTACTCTGAAAATTTCAACTGCCTAGCTCATTCCGTTCAAGAGTTATTGTAAAAAAAGAAATTTAAATTTTCAAAAATTTTTTTCGACACTTTGCGCTAACCTGGTCAATACAGAACTTCACTAACGTATGAAGGTCATGATTCTACAATTTGATGCTAAATTTCAGATAGATCGGGTGATCGGTTTCGAAAAATAGATCATAAAAAATGTTTTTACTATAATCGGCCATAACTCCGTAAACGGCTCGATGGATTTTGCCCATTAACAAACTTAACCGAGATATTTATGCTCCAAACCCTCCTTGCAAATTTCAATCCTCTAACTCCTTTCGTTCGAGAGTAATCGTGCCTACGGCCGTCCGGCCTGCCGGACCGGCCATACAGAATCGATTTCGACCTCGGATTCTTGATCAGTGAGTCGAACCAAATCGTTTGAGACCATTTTCAGCCAAAAATTCGAAAATTACAGACATTCGGGCAAATTGATAAACACTCAGTTCCGAGGAACTAGAGCGCCAAAAAGTTTAATTTTTCTACGAGACGATTTTTTAGCATGGTTGTTTATTTATATTATGTAGTTCAGACATCAACTAATATAAATGATGAGAAAACTGCTAAAGAAATTCGCTAATGTATAAGAAAACTCGATATTATATAAAAAGGTTAATTTAAAAAAAAACCATTGCGACCTCAGTTTGTCTATTTTTGGCGCTCTAGTCCCTCGGAACTGAGTGCTTATCAATTTGCCCAATGTCTATAATTTTCGAATTTTTCGATGAAAATGGTCTTAAACGATTTGGTTCGACTCACTGATCAAGAATCCGTGGTCGAAATTCATTCTGTCCGGCAGGCCGTCCGGTCCGGCTGGCCGGCTGTAGGCACGATAACTCTCGAACGGAATTAGCTAGACAGTTGAAATTTTCAGAGTAGGTTTGGGAGATAAATATCTCGGTTCATTAATTGTTCATTATTGTTCATTATTGGGCAAAATCGGACAGATGGTTTCGGAGTAACAAAAAAAATTTTTTTTTTACAAAACAAATTCCAAATTAATTTTTTTCAATAAGCAGTTTTATCATAAGAATCCAATGATAGCATTTTTTACTCTAACAAGCTAATACTTTCGGAGATATGATTTTTCAAAATTTCAATAATAAATCGTATTTTTACGTTTTCACAGAATTATATAATTATTCTATAAATGAATTGTCATAATGTCAACATATTTTCCTGAGACATGACATTGTCTAATTCCTTGCTAATAGTTGGTTCGAGAATCGTCAAAATCGACCTAGAGAGACAAGGGTGAAAAACCCTTCAAATAAACCCCCGTGTGGTGATTTTATGTCGAAAAGTGAAAATTAAGATTTTATAGAAATATGGATCATGCGGAGTAATATATATTTATGTGGAAAGGTTTAACGGGTAATTCCGTAAAAGGAGCAGATTAAAAATATATATCCCAGGTAAGTACCGACGTTTTATTCTAATACCTGAGATCGACAAGATCGTACGAGGAGCCCGATAGCGGGTTGGTCTACGCTTCGGTTTCGGAACGAGAGAAGGCGGGCTCAAATCACGGAGAGGGAATTACACTTTTTGGCGCTCTAGTTCCTCGGAACTGAGTGCTTATCAATTTGCCCAAATGTCTGTAATTTCTATTTGAGATGCAGTTTCACCATTAAAATCCATCGATATCATTTTCAACTCCAACAAGCTAATACTTTCGGAAATATGATTTTTCTAAATTTCAATAATGAATCGTACGTAGGTACTTCTATGTTTTCACAGAATGCTATAATTATTCTATCTAAGCTTTATTATATGATCTGTGTTCATACTCGTACATTTCATCCTTTTCTATAAGAATGAGTCAAATTCATTTCAGCTATTTTAATTTGATTTCTTCCATGGTGCAGTTCTCATTCTCAGATTGCTCATTTAATCTTGATAAATAAACTATTATTTGAATTTAATTTCCTTTATGATGCAGTTCTTTCATAAGAATACATTGATTTAATTCCCAACTCTGAGAAACCAATACTTCCGGAGATATAATTTGTCTGTTTGAACTAGAGCGCCAGAAAGCTCCTGTCCACAGGGCTTGAACCCATTTTTTGCGCGTATGTTCTGGGGAACACCGCGTTATAGTTTTGCCCAAATTTGAAATTTAATTCTGTGGTGCCGTCCGGCCGTCCGGCCGTTGCCACGATAACTTGAGAACGGAAAGAGCTAGCGACTTGAAATTTTCAGGGTAGGTGGCGCATCCCAATACGACGGACGAGTTCGTTAATGGGTATAATCGGCCCAATGGTTTCCGAGTAATAATTTTATATTCAACCAAAATAAATGCGATCGAATTTATACTTGGTGAATAGTTGTAGAATATAGACCTTAGCACGTTTGTGAAATTTGGTGAGAATCGTATCGCTAGAAATTTATTAAAGAATTATTAAAAAATATTTTTGTTGTCACGATAACCTGAGAACGGATAGAGATAGCGGCTTGAAAATTTCAGGTTAGGTTGTGCATCTGAATGCGACATTTGAGTTTGCTTATGAGCATAATCGTCCAAACGGTTTTAGAGTTATAGTTGTTTTTTGTTCCTCATTAACTCGAAGAATACGAAACCGATTGGATTCAAACATGGTTATTAGTTGTAGAATGCCAACGCGAAAATTTTTGCAGAATTTCGTGAGGATGGTATAACTAGAAAATTAAAAAAAAATAATTAAAAATAATTGAAAAAAATTCTATATATCATAAACTATTCGTCCGGCATGGCTGAAATTTTGGAAGAGCCTTCAGAACCTAACTCTACTGCACAGTTCCAAGTTTGAACACGATCGGATCCATATTGTTGAGGAACCGAGCAGCCTTTTGTGAGTTCGGTAGCGTAGCTGTAGCGGTAGCGGATGCGAATCGTCGTATATGTTGTCTATGGTCGTATTTTTGCGAGAACCTTCAAAAATAAAATATGAATGTCATGATGACATATTTTTGTGCGTATGTTATGGAAAAATTGTGTTATTTCATCACAAATCTATAGGAGATGATAGCCCTACATTAGTGGTCAGACCTGGTTTTGAAAGAGATCCTCCTTAGAAGGAGGCAACTAAATATTGAAGGGATTTCTATGAACAAGAGTGAATATCTTGGAGAAATAGAGAAGGCGATTCTTCTTCAAGAGATCCATGTGCCTTCAGAGGAGTATATTTGCGAGAGGGGACTTTTGAAAGGTTATGTATTATTTATAATATGATATTGCTGAACTTTTGCTGAGGCTTCTGATCTTGTAAGGTGAGAGGCTCATTTGTGGATATTAAATCTCGTGATGGGTAGAGAGGAATTTTAGGCCAGTGTTTCTATCACTAATGAGAATATATCTTTATGTTTCACCTCATCACCTTTAGATCTATCAATGGACATTTATTGGTTAAGAATAAGTTATTGAATATTACGGGAATTCAATTGAATTTCATTCAATATGTTAGTAACTAAACTTATAATTTTCTTTACTTTGATTATTTAAATATGACATTAACTCCAGTAATATTTTTCAAGAATAATTATGTATTCTTCTCTTAAAGAAGTATTGAAGGTAGACAATAATGTGTTAATTTTTTCATCATTGCTTTTTATCCTGACTTCACGAAAAAAAAATTGGTTCAAGCACTGACGTGAAGTCAGGAGCTTTTGCGCGTATGTTCTATTGTCTATTCTCCTGTATTGGACACTTTTAACCGAATTTACCATGGTGAATTATATTGTCTATTCTCCTGTATTGGACACTCTTAATCGAATTCACCATGGTAAATTCGATTAAAAGTGTCTAATACAGGAGAACAGACAATAGAATTCACCATGGTGAATTCGATTGAGAGTGTTCAATACAGGAGAATGGACAATAGAACATACGCGCAAAAGCTCCTGAATTCACGAAAAAAAATTGTTTCAAGCACTGACGTGAAGTCAGGAGCTTTTGCGCGTATGTTCTATTGTCCATTCTCCTGTATTGAACACTGTTAATCGAATTTACCATGGTGAATTCTATTGTCTGTTCTCCTGTGTTAGACACTCTTAATCGAATTTACCATGGTGAATTCGATTAAGAGTGTCCAATACAGGAGAATAGACAAATGAATTCACCATGGTAAATTCAATTAAAAGTGTCCAATACAGGAGAATGGACAATAGAACATACGCGCAAAAGCTCCTGACTTCACGTCAGTGCTTGAACCAATTTTTCGTAAAGAGAACGTACCATTACTTTGAAATTACTGCATTAAATTAATTTCTTGTATTTTACGTAAATAGTAAGAATAAATAAAAATTGGTTCAAGCCCTGTGGACAGGAGCTATTGGGCGCATGTTCATCTTCCTTGTGGCCCGTACTGACCAGTAAAGAAAAAAAGCAGTATCATGTTGAATACCTTAATATTATTGAGATTATTATATAATAATCGATGAAAATACTGAGAGAGACCCAGGAAATTTGACACATTTTGTCTTATATCTCCAGAAATTGAAATCGTATAGAGCCAAAATTTTGCACAATGTTGCAAAATACTACAATTGACGTTAGTACAAGTTTTTGTTGCAATCTGATGAATAGTTCACGAAACAAAAATTTTTTTTTCGAAAAAATTAAAAGAAATATTTTTTTAAAAATTACCAACATTTCGATCATAACAGAATTTTGCCAAAAGTTGCGCGTTTATATCCTCGAACTGACTACCAAGTTTCGATTCAACATCTTCTTTAGTTCCTGAAATATCAGGGAAATAACCTCAAAATTTTAAATGTCTATAACTCCTAAACCGTCCGGCCGATTTTGCCCGTTAACGAACTTAACCGTCGCCTTTTGATCAGAAACCTACCCTGAAAGTTTGAAGTCGATAGGACCTTCGGTGCTCCTGTTATCGTGCCTACGGCCGGAAAACCGGCCGGCCGGCCGGCACCCTAAAATCTGACACCGGATTCGTGATCAGGGAGTCTGAATTAGTCTATTAGCCAATTTTCAGCTCGAAATTCGAAAATTACAGACATTTGGACGAAATGATAGGACGATGTTCCCCTAGAACATACGCCCAAAAGGAACTTTTTTGAAATTTTCGTTAATATTCTCAGCTTATCGATACCACTCCTTCACTTCAATTACTTACTTAAATTGTCAGCCTAATAATAAAATGAGGAAAATTAAAAACTAAATATAAAAGTCTTTTATGAAGTACTTTGGAAATACGTATTTTGCATTAAGTGTTTTAAATACAAAATGACAATCCATTTTGTATTTGAAATGAAAAATATATAAAGTATTAGCATTTTGTATTTAAATATATTTTATATTCCCTTATTTTGAACATCTCTGCTTGTAACAGTTTACGTTTCTAGCATAGTAAGAAAGATTCTTCATTATTGATACTGCTTATTAAATTTACCTAACACTGAACGACACATACCTAACCCACCCCTTAGTGGTCAGGTAGGTATTTATGACATCACAAAATGTATAATGTTTCAAAAGAATATAATATATATCATATTTTTTTTATTTGGGCAAAGTTAAGACGATTTAAATTGAGACGTAGTCTTCAACCCAGGTTAAAGTCACTTGAGTCACATCGTCAAACAAAATGTTAAACAAGTAAAATTATACTTTTCAATCGATCGAAAACAGCAATAAAGATTTATGTCTGAGCAAAGCGCAACTATGGCGATAAACCAGTAGTCAGCTTAAAACTCCATATTATATATCCAATGTTATAAAATTCGCAATAAAAATGAAGTGTTAACGAACTTTTTAATCACCATTCTAGATAACTTATCTCTTCGGGAAACCAATCAACCGTGAATTAATCATGGATATATCGAAATTTCTCCGCGTATGAGATGAATGGTCAACGAAATCGTTAAAGGATATTTTGGGAAGTGAATTCATCATTGAATGGTTCCTTTCTATCTATGTTGAAATGGCTTCTGCCTTAGAAACTCAAGGTAATTGTCAGAAGCAATATATAGAATAATGTTACCTACCTAATAAACAGTAAGAGTAAAGAAACAGCATCGCTGATAAAACAACTATTCTGTAACATTTCGGGGACTAAATCAGACACCTTGATCAAACACCAAGCGGAAATCTTCAGAATAATTTTTTGTTGTCAGATATATAATAATATAATAATAATATGGCCTATTCCAATTGAGCAATTTTCAAAATTGTTTTCTCTGTTCAACATAAAAAAAGTCGACCCATTAAGTTCCTTTTTTATGTCATTAGAATCTTTGTTTTAATCCAATCTATTATGTGATCCCCATGGATTGTACATACATGTTATGCACGCTATTCTTTAAGTTGTTTCTATGTTCCGACTTTCTTAACTCTATTGGTCTCGATATTTCTCCTGTATACGATTTACTGCAAATACAAGGAATATTATATATGCAGATTTTGCATTTTTGTTTTTCATTAATCGGTTTTGTTCTGGAGTAAAACAAAGTTTCTGATGACAAAGTCTGATAAGTCATAAAGAGGGAACTTAAGGAATCGACTTGCATTTTGTTGAACAGACATTTTGCAAATTGTTCAACTGGATAGACCATATTTGGTTGAATTTGTTGAAGAAAGAGTTAGAACTTGGAAATTTCCATAAAGTGAAACTGTCTCACTATACTAACTGCCCATAGTTCTGAAGATATTCGTTCAGTGTCTGATGAAGAAGTCTGACTTAGTCTCCAAAAGGTTATAGAATAGTTGTTTTATCGTTGAGTAGCTGTCCGCCCCGGCTTCGCACGGTTCAAATGCTGATACTATATATACTACAGAATTTATTTATACAGGGTGTTTCAAAAAAAGGTGACCCCCTCTCTAGGATAGGTAGAAAACTGAAAAATAATTGGGGTTTGCTCAGTAAAAAATTTTCGTAACGCCATCCGTATTCAAGATACAGGGCGTTGAAAAAAAAAAAATTATACACATTTTTTAAAATATTGCAGAAACTACTGGCAACATTGTAATGAAATTTTATACGAATATGTTTTGGAAGCTGATACATCCAATGAATTCCTTTTTATGTCTGACTCTCCTAGAGGGCGCTAGTTACACGGTTCGTACCAAGTAGTATGGAACATAACTTTTTTATTATTAGATTTATTGAGCAAAATTTCAAGCGTACTTAAACATCATTCAATTTCACACAAAAAAGGTACTCTTGGTAAAACTCGATACTGCGTACCGTTTTCGGAGTATTTTGATTTGAAAATTATGAAGTAATAACCGATGAATTCTACACGGCAATAGCATTTTCTCTGAAATTTGAGTTGCCATGGAGAACTGTCTTTCATTTAATAGTTTTAACGTTGATTCAACAATAATTACATTTCTATTGTTAAATTAGATATTAGTATTGAACATAACTTTTTTAATATTAGATTTATTGAGCAAAATTTCAAGCGGACTTAAACATCATTCAATTTCACACAAAAATCAGAAAATTCAAAAAATGGCTAATAACATTAATATGATTTCAATTAGAGTAGGTGTTCAAAATGTCCTCCGTTTTCACGAATACACAAGGCTATCCTTTTTTCTAAAGAATCCATTAATCTTCTAAATGGTTGGGAGTCAGCTGTGAGATCATTAAAGTGACGTTGTATTCTATCTTTCAAATCTTGAGGTGAATTTACCTCTGCAGCATAAACTTTTTCTTTAAGATACGACCAAACTGTGTAATCCAAGGGATTAAAATCACATGACCGAGGAGGCCAATGAATTGGAGCTTCTGCACCTCTACCAATCCATCGATTCGGAAAATGGTTACTCAACCAATTACGACACCTTCTATCAAAGTGCGGTGGAGCTCCATCGTGCATAAAAATTAGATATCTTCGCTCGTTTACCGTTAAATTTTCTAATATCTCGAATAAATGATTACTTAAAAAGTCCAGGTACATATCACCATTTAAATTTCCAGGTAGAATGTGATAACCTATTAACTTGTTGCCTAAAGTTGCTGCCCAAACATTAACTTTAAATGAGTGTTGGTAATGTGCTACCCTTTTGACATGTGGATTCTCATCACTCCAGTAGTGTGCATTATGGGAGTTAAACATACCTTGTCGCGTAAAACTGGCCTCGTCCGTAAAAAGAATACATTTTAAAAAAATTGGATTGATGGCTGTCCTTTCTTGTAATGTTCGACAAAAATCCATTCTAACCGGTAGATCGTCTGGTAAGAGCTCTTGGACTTGTCTGTAATGATAAGGATGTAGCTGCTGCTCTTTAAGTATCCTCCAAGTACTTGAAGAAGACGTATTTGTTTGTCTTGCCACATCCCTTACGCTAACTGTTGGATTTTGATCAACTGAATTTAAAATCACATTCTCTTTATTAATGGTTCTTGTTATTCTTGGCCTACCAGAATTTATTTTTTTAGGTCTCACACTCCCAGTTTCTCGACAACGTCGTTCAATTGCTCTAAATGTATTTTTACTTGGAAAGTTTCTTCGAGGAAACTTTTCTGAATAACGCATAACAGCTGCACTAGCGTTTCCTAAACACTCTCCTAAGGTTAATAACATGTCAGTGTATTCAAAATTTGAATACATTTTGATTAACAATATCTAATTTAACAATAGAAATGTAATTATTGTTGAATCAACGTCACAACCATTAAATGACAGACAGTTTCCATGGCAACTGAAATTTCAGAGAAAATGCTATTGCCGTGTAGAATTTTCAAATCAAAATACTCCGAGAACGGTACACATTATCGAGTTTTACCAAGAGTACCTTTTTTGTGTGAAATTGAATGATGTTTAAGTACGCTTGAAATTTTGCTCAATAAATCTAATAATAAAAAAGTTATGTTTAATACTACTTGGTACGAACCGTGTAACTAGCGCCCTCTAGGAGAGTCAGACATAAAAACGAATTCATTGGATGTATCAGCTTCCAAAACATATTCGTATAAAATTTCATTACAATGTTGCCAGTAGTTTCTGCAAAATTTTAAAAAATGTGTATAATTTTTTTTTCTTCAACGCCCTGTATCTTGAATACGGATGGCGTTACGAAAATTTTTTACTGAGCAAACCCCAATTATTTTTCAGTTTTCTACCTATCCTAGAGAGGGGGTCACCTTTTTTTGAAACACCCTGTATACAACGTTCACAGCATTTTTTTCGTTAGACAATACGTTTTATTTAGAGGTTACTCTTGAAAGAGCTACATATAATTGGCCATGTTAAAATCACTCAACGATCAAATATAAGCCTGTAGCGTTGAAAGTTGGACCCTGCGATTTATTAATGGTCATTTCAAAATATATCTTTACCGGAAATTGTAGGCGTTTAAATTGGACCAGTAAATCCGATGGTATCAGAGGAATTTGGGAAATCAATACATCTATCCTGGCTGAGGCGAGCCTCACGCTCTACAGATGATTCTCTGGCTCTCTCTATTCGAATTCTATCCCTATCCTGGCCGCGCCGCCCCCCCGCATATGCTATGTCCCTGCATTTTAAATCTGCAATATCTTGGAAAATATTCATTTAAATTACTTGCTGTAAACGGCCATTTTGATCAATATTAAATGCACAATGCATTTAAGGTACTTAATTGTATGAGGATCAATGCTGTATTGCTTCAAATATAGCTTCGTAATCTAGCCATTATTTCTCGCAGAATGTGAAGGATAAAAAAAAGCACTGACGTGAAGTCAGTACTCTTTGGCGCGCGTGTTCACGGTGGCTAATTTGAATTGAGTGATGAGTACTACCTTTTGGGTAGGTCTTCGGCTCGCTCTATCGACTGAGCTTGAAGTACTCATCATTCAATTCAAATTAGCCACCGTGAACACGCGCGCCAAAGAGTACTGACTTCACGTCAGTGCTTTTTTTTTTCTTTCAAGTTCCTTTAATAAATATAGCTATCGATACAGTTGGGCTGTTAGCTTTACCGTAGATCGAAAAAAATTGCGGTTATGGGACCTCCGTTAGGAACGCAATTACCTCTTCTCCAAATCCGAACGTATTTTAATATAGATCTACCGAATATAGTTATTCATAAATTCGCCTCAGGGCCACCATACAGACATTTCAACTCGGAAACAACGCTATTTCCCCCAAACTGACTTGTGTCCGTGCACTGAATTTACATGAATATTCTTTTAAAACCTCACAATATCGGCTCATTACTCCCAACATAACCCATACAACCCAAAACCATTCACTTTTCGTCTGCACATGCGCAATATACTCATGGCTACAAGTCCTCCCAAAATTACACACCTCACAAAAAACTCCGATTATCCAACACTAGTGGTTCAGGAGATATCGCTTCTTGAATCCACGCATGCGCAGACCCTCTCCAGGGGATTCTATGGAGGAATAGCATCCGCCACCCCAAAACCCCAATGCTCTTTGACGAAAACACCAGCAGTTAAATCACTGATGGTCTGCTCATGCGCATATCGAAAAATGCCCGTAAGGGGTAACATCGATTTCAAAATTAGCCCCAAGGCCATGGTATGGACACTTTAACTCAGAAACAACGCTACAACCCCCAAACTGAATTATCCTTACCCTAAATTGCCATGAATATCCTTTCAAAACCTCACAATATTGGCTCAGCACTCTCAACATAACCCGTACAACCCCAAAACAGTCACTTCTCTTCTGCGCATGCGCAACCCACTCGCGACTGAAAGTCCTCTCAAAATCACACACCTTACAAAAAACTCCGATTCTCCAACACTAGTGGTTCAGGAGATATCGCATCCCTTATCCACGCATGCGCAGACCCTCATCAAGTATCTGGATTCTATGGAGGAATAGCATCCGCCACCCCAAAACCCCAATCCTCTCTGACGAAAACTACAGCAGTTAAATGACTTCTCATCTGCGCATGCGCATAACGCAAAATGCCAGGAAGAGGCAGCATGAATTTCAAATAAATAGGTTTCGGAATTTCAAGCAAAATAGAGTAATTTCTTGAATTTTTTCATGTCACGTGATCTTCACGAAATTAAAAGTGTTCGCTTTGGTTGAGTTATCGTAGAAACAAAATTTTAAAATTTTTGAAATTTTTTTTTGTCACTTTATGGCCATCCTGTCAGTCACAAAAAACTGCGTGTCTTCAACATCGCATCTTGAATCCACGCATGCGCAGACGGGCACCGGGGGATTCTATGGAGGAATAGCATCCTCCACCCCAAAACCCCAATCTTCTCAGAAGAAACTCGAGCAGTTAAATTATTTCTCGTCTGCTTATGCGAATAACAAGAAATGCCCAAAAGAGGCAGTTACACCCCCAGTCGTTCACCGTTCAGACTAATTTTGAAAACCAATTTAAAATTCCACACATCGTTTACGCATTAATTCAATTGTCATGCTAGTAACTAGTCCATATTTTAATCAGTTGCCCTCGTACAGATCGCATTCATTCAGATAAACGCGCAAAAAATACGTCGGAACGAAATCACCAGATGTTGGAGATATTCCATGTAGAAATTCGAAATTAAATATAATTTGTCCAGTTTGGAAGTTCAAAATTATAATTTTTTTTTTTGAGGCTCCTAGTGGTCTGTCCGCAGTGAAATTTTGCACAACCCAAGAGGTCATTATTGGTCACCGAAGTGCCAAAACTGAACTCATTCCAATATTTGGTATCGGAATTTCCAGCAAAATATTCCGCTAATAGTTAAAAGTTTTTTTAATTTTTTCTAATCATGCTACCCCCACGAAATTTTGCATAAGTGTTTTCGTTGGTACTTTGCATATAACTACCGAGCTTCAACTCAATCGGATCATTTTTTTTCGAGTTATAGTGAAAAAAAATTTCAATTTCATTTTCAAATATTTAAAATTTTTTTTTTCTAGTTTACAGCCATCCGATCATTATGAGACTTCGGAGGCCTATAAAGGTCATGATTAAACAATTTGATGCTGAATTTCAGATATATCGAGTGATCGGTTTCGGATATATTCTCGAAAAACGATTTAACTAAAAATGGCCGTAACTCCGAAACGGCTCGATTGATTTTGCCCATTAACGAACTTGTCCGAGATATTTACGGTCCAAACATGCCCTGCAAATTTCAACGCTCTAGCTCACTCCGTTCGAGAGTTATCATGCTAACGGCCGGCCGACCGGACCGGAAGGACATAATTGAATTTGACCTCGAATTCTTCATCACGGAGTCGAACCCAATCGTTTGAGACCATTTTCGCAAAAAAATTCGAAAAATACAGGCATTGTGACGGAATGATAGCACACGCTGTTCCTTGCGGAACACGCGCGCAAAAATGGTTATTGTGGGTTATCCTTAAGAGATAGACATATACCATCGTGGACTTTTTTGTAGACCTTTTTAATGTGTACCATACATATTTTGATATATACATTATTTTGATCTATCTCGTAGGGTTCAGCCAACGTTTGCAATAAGCGCAAAAAAATGTGTTTATTTACGACATCGCATTAGAAAGCTCTGAAATCATCAGTGTTTCACTAATATATTATGCATGTATTATACATATAAACCTTCCTATTGAATCACTCTTTCTATTAAAAAAAAATGGGTTCAAGCCCTGTGGACAGGAGCTTTCTGGCGCTCTAGTTCAAACAGACAAATTATATCTCCGAAAGTATTGGTTTCTCTGAGTTGGGAATTATATCAATGTACATTCTGTCCAGAAAGTACCGGGAATTATCGATTTAAATTTGGCGGGGCAATGAGGCAGGTAAAAATTTTTTTTCCTAGGTTGGTGCCACTGTCCTTAATTACTATGCCAAGCTTGAGCGGGATCTGTCAACTAGTGTGTCTGCAACAGCTGGTTAAGTCAGTCGATGTCAGAGTGCGTGCCGACTTTTACTATGGGTGATTACGTTGAGCAAAGAATTTGTTTAAAGTTTTGTGTTGCAAATGAATTTTCGTGTGCCGATGCATTGAGAATGTTGCAAAAGGCCTTTGGTGATAATGCTCTATCGAAAACTCGTGCATATCAGTGGTACAGAGCCTTCAAGGGCGGTCGTGAAGTGGTCGAAGACTTGCCTCGTTCCGGACGCCCATCGACGGCTTCGACCGAAGATAACGTCGATAAAATTAAGGAAAAGGTGCTTGAAAACCGTCGTACCAGCTTGAGAGAGATAGCACATGATCTTAAGATATCCCACGAGTCTTTTGTGGGCGAACAACTCATGGATTTTGCATGACGATAACGCGCCTTCTCACCGAGCTACGATTGTGACTGACTTTCTCGCCAAAAACTCAACAAACGTGCTTCAGCAACCACCGTATTCGCCGGATTTGGCTCCCTGCGACTTTTTCCTCTTCCCAAAACTAAAATTGCCCCTTCGTGGCACCCGTTTTGAGTCGATAGAAGCCATAAAACAAAATTCGGCGCGAGAGCTAAAGTCCATCCCGGAAAGCGCCTATAAAAAATGTTTCGATAATTGGAAGTGCCGTTGGCATAGATGTATTGGAGCAAATGGAGCCTATTTTGAAGGCGACCCAATAAATTTTGACGATTAAATGTAAAAATGTTGTTTTAATTGAAAATTCCCGGTACTTTCTTGACAGAGTAGTATACATATGATAGAGCTGCATCATAAAGGAAATTCAATTCAAATAATAGTTTATTTATCAAGATTAAATGAGCTATCATGAGAATGAGAACTGCACCATGGAAGAAATCGAATTAATTTTTTTCGTTAGTCCGAAACCAACCAATTTGCCCACTAAAGAACTTAACCGAGATATTCATCTCCCTAACCTACTCTGAAAATTTCAACTACCTAGCTCATTCCGTTCGAGAGTTATTGTGGAAAAACTTTTTTTAAATTTTCAAAATTTTTTTTTACACTTTGCGGTAATCTGGTCAATACAAAACTTCACATGCGTATAAAGGTCATGATTCTACAATTTGATGCTAAATTTCAGATAGATCGAACGAACTTGTCCGAGATATTTACGCTCCAAAACCACCTTGCAATTTTCAATCCGCTAACTCCTTTCGTTCGAGAGTAATCGTGCCTACGGCCGGTCGGCCGGCCGGACAGAATCGATTTCGCACTCGGATTCTTGATCAGTGAGTCGAACCAAATCGTTTGAGACCATTTTCAGCTAAAAATTCCAAAATTACAGACACTTGGGCAAATTGATAAGCACTCTGTTCCGAGGAACTAGAGCGCCAAAAAAACAAGTTTCGTACGACAATTGCCCAAAACAGGTTTAAAGTACCTACAAATAGTAGGTATTCCATAAAACATGTATGAAAGAAGATGAGTAATAATAAAAAATTACCTTGTAATCGATCAAAAATTTCCTGATCTACGTTCACCAAATTTTCTCCTCTCTCGAACTACAGAATTATGTTTTCAATATTTACGTAATATTTTCAAACATTTTCGGGTGAGGTCCCCGTTGCATCGCTAAAATACGAGTATTTCAACCCCAATAATTTTGAAGTTACAATATTCCCTTCTGTCAAGTTGACATTATGAGAATTCATACATAGAATAATTATATCAATCTGTGAAATACGATTTACATTGAAATTTTGAAAAATCATATCTCCGAAAGTATTAGCTTGTTAGAGTTAAAAATGATATGAATGGATTCTTATGATAAAACTGCTTATCAAAAAAAAATTAATTTGGAATTTGTTTTGTAAAAAAAAATTTTTTTTTTATTAGTCCGAAACCTTCTGTCCGATTTTGCCCAGTAACGAACTTAGCCGAGATATTCATCCCCCAAACCTACTCTGAAAATTTCAACTCTCTAGCTCATTCCGTTCGAGAGTTATCGTGCCTACGGCCGGCCGCCGGCCGGCCGGACCGGCCAGACAGAATGAATTTCGACCACGGATTCTTGATCAGTGAGTCGAACCAAATCGTTTAAGACCATTTTCATCGAAATATTCGAAAATTACAGACATTTGGGCAAATTGATAAGCACTCAGTTCCGAGGAACTAGAGCGCCAAAAAACGCATCAAAATCCTTCACGAGGTTTTAAAGATCTAAGCATATAGGTACATAGGGAGAGACAGACAGCGGGAAGCGACTTTGTTTTATACTATGTAAGGATGTTGTTTTGTTACTGTTTATTAGACAGCAGTGTTCCATTCATTGCATCTGACAAATATTTTGTGTATCTGAGGCTTGTTTCACATGCATACGGTTCCATTCGGTTCGGTTCGGTTGAAACCGAAAACGAATGAAGGCCTTGCACACATATACGGTTCATATTAGGTTTTATGTTATCTTCCGACACGGGCTCACAATTCCAATTTTTTCGCGACGTCAGATTCATCAAAGCCAAATTGAACACATACATCTTTGAATAATCCTACGTCCTTAATTGATCTTTATATTTTTCGGAAGTTTTGTCCCGCAGCACTGGTTTAGATTTACAGCAGAAATCAGTCGATCCACATTTGGTAAACCATCATTCTCTCATGAATACTGAGATAGCAACGATATCCCGAAAATATGTATGTTTATATTTCTATATTTGAACAATTCGTGAAATATTGAAAGATATTTGCTCGATTTGAAGTTAAAACCACAGAACGAGACAGAAAACATATGTAAATATTCATTACTTTATGGTTGAAACCGAAACTAAACCGTATTTGTGTGAACGCCCCGGTTGATCTGTATTCCCTACACACAAATCCAAACCTGATAGAAACCTTTTCGTGTCGAGGGAGTATTCGGTGCTGTACGGTTTCTATTCGGTACAGAATCTAAACCGGAGCACCGTTTTACACTTGTCGCCAGCGACTTAATTGAAACCGAAAACGAACCGAATGGATGTGAATGCATGTGAAACAAGCCTAAGGCTTGTTTCACATGCATACGTTTCCATTCGGTACGGTTCGTTTTCGGTTACAACCGAAAACGAATGAAGGCCTTTCACACATATACGGTTCGTATTAGGTTTAATGTTATCTTCCGAAACGGCCTTACAATTCCAATTTTTCCGCGACGTCAGATTCATCAAAGACATTCAAAATTGAGCACATACATCTTTGAATGCATCCTACGTCTTCCATTGATCTTTATATTTTTTGGAAGTTTTGTCCCGCAGCACTGGTTTAGATTTTCAACAGAAATCAGTCGATCCACATTTGGTAAACCCATAGACGTATTATATAGTCTAAGGGTAAACCATCATTTTCTCATGAATACTGAGATAGCAACAATATCCCGAAAATATGTATGTTTATATTTCTATATTTGAGCAATTCGGGAAATATTGAAAGATATTTGCTCGATGTGAGGTTAAAACCACCGAACGAGACAGAAATCATATGTAAATATTCATTACTTTATGGTTAAAACCGAAACTAAACCGTATTTGTGTGAACGCCCCCGTTGATCTGTATTCCCTACACAGGAATCCAAACCTGATAGAAACCTATTCGTGTCGAGGGAGTATTCGGTGCTGTACGGTTTCTATTCGGCACCGAATCTAAACCGGAGCACCGTTTCACACTTGTCGCCAGCGACCGAATTGAAACCGAAAACGAAACGAACCGAATGGAACCGTATGCATGTGAAACAAGCCTAACGCGGAAGCAATTTCAAAATAATAAGACTTTTTATTTCATAGATATTTTTTTGTTTGAGTTTGAGAGAGAAAACCGAGGAATGATCCATTTAATGGCGATTTCCATTGACACGCTCGGATCACTCAGAGTCATATTTGACAGATATTTTCGGTTCAATTGGACAGATGCATGACAGATGAGATCGATTTCAAGTGCTTCGAGCGTGTCAATGAAAATCGCCATAAGATTTGTCGAGTTTTTGGCCAGAAATTTGTTTACAACGATAGCCTTCTTAGATGGTGCGACACCGTGATAAATCGTTATAAATCGCGAGCATACCTCAGATGAACCGATAAATTGGCAACACTGTAAACAAACTAATTGTCAGATGACGCTCAAACTCCACCTGAGCTCCAAGGAATCCGAGGTGAGGATCAGTAATGGGTAAAGAAACAGGGAGATTTTCATTGAATTAATACTCCAGGACAAGGACAACGCAAAGAGCTTATCGCGCCATAAAAAGGAAGCCGCGCTAAGCTCGACATCCTGAAAATTTCGAGGTGTTCACAATAAAGCGTCACATACTTGCATACAGACTAAACTTGTAGTTGCGGGTTCCGAATGAACGTCCTTTTAAACAGATTACTTGCTCATCTCTACTCAATGAGCATATAAATAATAAATACTAACGAGCCGCTAGGTGAGTGCCGAGTGAATAAGAGCAATTATATACGAATGAAATACTATACTTTGTCCACGAATTCCACGGTAAATATCGAATTAATCTGCATTTTGAACACATACAATATAGTTGTCAAAAGCGTCAATTTAATTTCCTGTGATCGTTGTAAATTCTCAAGCTTACGCGAAACGTCAGAAATTTCACTTGACTTCTATTCCATTTATTTATTTCTCTCTGATAAAAATTAGTACATAAGAGCAATTATATGCGAATGGAATACTATACTTTGTCCACCACTTCCTTGGTAAAATTCGAATTAATCTGCATTTTGAACACATACAATATAGGTAGTTGTCAAAAGCGTTAACTTAATTTTCTGTGATCACTGAAAATTACTTGATTTCACTCTGATAAAATTGAGTGAATAAGTGCAATTATATGGGAATGGAATACTATACTTTGTCCATGACTTCCTCTGTAGAATTTGAATTAATCCGCATTTTCAACACGTACAATAGTTGTCAAAAGCGTTTACTTAATTTTTTGTGATCACTGAAAATTCTCAAGCTTACGACAAACGTCAAAAATTTCACATTTATTTATTTCACTCTTCAAAATGAAATACATAATATTATATTGATGTTTATTTATTTATATCAATTCTAAATGAACAATCCTTAAAATTTAATGAATTATATAAATAATCTGTTCAACATTTCCAATTTGGTATTCAGATGTTGTTGCCTTTTAGATCGAACTCGATGTCTTCTGAGCTGTATCCATTTTATTTTTAATTGATTCGTCATTGTAGCCTCCTTGATCATTGAGGATTTGACACTGGATTTGTTAATATCGATCCTTTGTGAAGTGTATTTGCCATTTCGATAATTGAGAAAAAATAACCCAGAAATTACATATATGCTGGACGGAGGTCGATATATTTTTTACAAATCGGGTGAAAATCATTAGAAATATTACATTTTCTATTGATTTTTGTTTTGGTATTGGGCATGTTTACCAACAATACTGATCCAAGGTCTTTTACGACCTGTAGGGTAGACTGGGTACGGTTGTGCCAGGGTGCGGTAGTGACAGTCGTCATAACAGTGAAACTATACGGAATACGGGGAAGGGTGCAAGGGGAGAGAGAAGCGCCATGCAAGTCTCGACGCATTGTCTAGTATTGCTTCAACCGGCGCGCGACGTGAACGCAAATAGGTTGCCACATTGCTTTTCAAACGTCAAAAGTAAGTTTTTTGATCAATTTCTTTTTAAAGTTACTGTTATTTGTATGCAGATAGTCGATGTCCTATATGTTTTTGTTAGAAGTTCGATATTAGTAGTTAATTACGTGTGATTACTTTTTACGAAAATTATTTAGCAAAGTCACGGCGATCGTTTGAATTCAAAAGTCTATGCTGGGTACGGTTGTGACCTATGTTTTTGCGCGTATGTTCTGGGGAACATACGCGTTATAGTTTTGCCCAAATGTCTGTAACTTTCGAATTTTTTGAAAAAAATGGTCTCAAACGATTAAGTTCGACTCCCCAATGAAGAATTCGAGGTCAAATTTGATTCTGTCCGGCCGGCCGTCCGGCCGTTGCCACGATAACTTGAGAACGAAAAAAGCCAGCAACTTGAAATTTTCAGGGTGGGTTGCGCATCCCAATACGACGGACAAGTTCGTTAATGGGCACAATCGGCCAGTGGTTTCCGAGTAATAATTTTGTTTTCAACCAATATAAATCCGATCGAATTGAAACTTGGTGGGTAGTTGTAGAATATGAACCTAAGCACGTTTGTGGAATTTTGTGCGAATCGTATGGCTAGAAAATTTAAAAAAAATTATTAAAAAATATTTTTGTTGTCACGATAACTTGAGAACGGAATGAGATAGCGGCTTGAAATTTTCAGGTTAGGATGTGCACCAGAACGCGACATTTCAGTTTGTTTATGAGCATAATCGGCCAAACGGTTTTAGAGTTATAGCCATCTGAAATTTTCTGAAATTTGGTGGTTTTTTGTTCCTCATTAACTCGAAAAATACTGAACCGATTGAATTCAAACATGGTTATTAGTTGTAGAATGCCAACGCGAAAATGTTTGCAAAGTTTGGTGAGGATAGCATTTCTAGAAAATTTTTAATAAATCATAGAAAATGAAAAAAAAAAATTCTATATATCAGTAACTATTCGTTCGAAATTGCTGAAATTTTGCAAGAGCCTACATAACCTAACTCTACTGCCAAGTTTCAAGTTTTAATACGATCGGTTAAATATTGTTGGAGATTCGAGCATTCTTGTGTGAGTTCAGTAGATGGGTGACCGTTGCCTCGATAACTTTCGAACGAAAGGAGATAGGGACTTGCAATTTTCAGGGTAGGTTGCGTATCCGAAAGGGAGAGTTGAGTTCGTTTTTGGGCATAATCGGTCTAACGGTTTCCGAGTTATACCCACCTGGAATATTATTTCCTTAATAACTCAAAACATAAATATTCGATCGAAATGGCGCTTTGTAACTAGTAGTAGAAAATCAACATAAAGGCTGGTTTTCCTGTCACGCTGACGGTCGGTGCTGATGGGTCAATATGTATGTAGCTATACGTAGCGTTTTCGAGTCACGCGGCGCTGACGGCCGTCAGCGCTGAGCTATATACGCGCACGTACGCGCCGGCGCGTCGGCGCCGCTGACTAGCTGGCGCCGACAAGCCTCCACATTCAGTGAGCCAGAGACAATAGCATCCTTCAATTTCTCAATGTGATCAGCGTAATGCTAAAAGGTTACGAGCTGACCGATCAGCGCTGACCGTCAGCGCCGACCGTCAGCGTGACAGGAAAACCAGCCTAAGACGTGTTTAAAATTTTGTAAGAACCGTACCCCTAGAAAATTCGAAAAAAATTACGAAAAAAAAATTTTAAGAATCGTACCCCTAGAAAATTTTAAAAAAATCACAAAAAAAAAAATTGGTTCAAGCACTGACGTGAAGTCAGAAGCTTTTGCGCGTATGTTCTATTGTCCATTCTTCTGTATTGGACACCCTTAATCGAATTTACCATGGTAAATTATGTTGTCCATTCTCCTGTATTGGACACTCTCAATTCGAATTTACTATGGTAAATTCGAATTGAGTGTCCAATACAGGATAATGGACAACATAATTTACCATGGTAAATTCGATTAAGGGTGTCCAATACAGAAGAATGGACAATAGAACATACGCGCAAAAGCTTCTGACTTCACGTCAGTGCTTGAACCAATTTTTTTTCATATTTTTGCTTTCAGATGCCCAGAAAACGCTTGCGGAAGACCGACTTAATCGTATGTCGTTGTTGCGATATATTCGTAAACGTAATGAAGCCAGTGCGAATCACGATGTTAACAGCATCAGCATGGGATATGTTGCTCATAGTGAAGTATTCTCCAATGAGCAAGTACAGCAGCTATCACAATATATTACTCGTTGCGCTGAAATATACTTCAGTCTTTCTACAAAAGAGGTACGGAAGCTGGCATTTGAACTAACAACTAAATATGATATAAAGCGACCTGCTACTTGGGATGATAATAAGATGGCTGGTGAGGAATGGTTCCGTTCATTCATGAATAGGTCATCACTATCTGTACGCGTAGCTCAGGCTACAAGCCTTTCAAGAGCTACAAGTTTTAATAGAATTAATATGGAAGCTTTTTATTTCTAACAATAAAAGTGATTAAAAACAATTTCTGTGTATGTTGATGTTTGTCACTACCGACTCCAACCACTGTCATAACCGTCCTTGGGTTGTGGCTGGTTGTTACACTTTCTCTATTTTTTTTTAAATAGATGCTCCACATAGTACAGCGCATTTAGGGGCAACATTTTGGAGTTTTTACGCAGGCAAAAGTAAATAGTACGATTTAGGTTACTTTTCTTCATCATAACTAGTATATAAACAAAATTATTGGTGATCAAACCAAAATTGTCACAACCGTACCCAGTCTACCCTACTTTCAAGACGTTATATATTTCATTTGCTCGGCATGCATCCATACTCCTATTATCATTGAAACCGGTTATCAAAGAATAATATTTCATCAATGTAATTCAAAACAGTCCTTCAGTATAGCTAGTGTTTTACCTACATTGCTAGATATGTTTCATCAGAAGCTTAAGAAATACATTTAATTGTTGATTTCTTCGGAAGAAATTCGGATAAAAGCTTTCTGATATACCCTTTTCAAAAATGAAGGCAGTTTTTTATACTTTTCGATATCGATTCATTCATTTATGTTGAGAGTATTCTTTAAAATATACCCGTAAAACTGACTCCGAAAATGATTCGATTTTATTCGCTGCTCTCCAGTCCATGAAATTGTTAAACACAGGGAGGTAGTAATTTCGGGATTTCTCCGGCAATAGATTCAATGAAGTAATTTTTGCTGCATCTCTGATTTCTGGTGGAGTAAACAACATTTCTTCATCACTTTCGATCTGCATTATTTACGTGTTTTCGCGAACAATTACAATCAACAAGACTACAGCACGATTCATTGAAATTAGACGTTTAATAGTTATTTTCCTAACAAGTGCGGAAAGTGATACTTTCCCGCACGAAACGGCCGTTAGCCGAACGACGCGAAGCGGAGTTCGGTTAAGCAGTTGAGTGCGGGAAAGACACTTTTCGCTCGAGTTAGGAACAATGTTTTTTCTACAAGCACTTTCATTATAGGTATGAGATCGATTTGAGTTCAACACACAGAACAAATTTGATATTATTAATTCATAATACCTACACATGAATGACAAGCGTAATCCTTGCATGTCGTTACCATCATACCTATACTGTCATCAATGTCATCGTTGTCGTTCGGTCCATAGAGGCATATGAAATATTTATATCTATGAACTGGAATATTCATTTATTCTTTATTATTAATAATATTAATTGGAAATAAAACGAGGATAACTAACAGCAAACAAAAATAAACTGCAATAAGGAAATTAAGAATAGCTATGTATAATATATACATATTAGTATCTAATATTTAGTTATTAGTTATATTTATTGTAAACGTGCAGTTGGTCGCATTATGCAAGTTTATAGCAGAAGCCATCATGTTGGTCGAAGTCAGCTGCTCAGTGGAAGGAGATAATTCTGAATTACCGGTTGAAGTGGAAGGAACATGGGAAGGAGCATTCAAATTCAGAATTTTGGTAGCCATCATGTTGGTCGAAGTCAGCTGCTCCGTCGAAGAAGATAATTCTGAATAACAGGTTGAAGTTGAAGGAGCATTCAAATTAAGAATTTTGCTAGACATTTCTTTTTTCTTGTTTACTGATTCTTCCAAATAACCCTCAGCAACAGAAGTTGACTTCCACCCTCCTAATCGTTTTATATTGGTGATTCCCTCTCCACGGTTAGCTAGGAATGTAGCAGAAGAGCGCCTAAAACTGTGACCTGTGTATAATTCTGGATTTTGTAATCGTAAAAATCCGGCTATTTCGGAAGGTATTCTTCTTATCGTATTTATTCCTATAGGTTGCATTGTACATTTTCCTTTATTGTACCTTAAGAAAAATCGGCGATGGTCTATTTCCTTCGGACGTAAGTTGGCATATTTTCGATATATATTTAAAAAATGTCCGTCGTTGGTGTCTTGGGAGATAACGAATGATCTCGATGAATAATTTTTGGAGTCCTTAATGTTGACAATAATCATGTTTCCTTTATCATCTATATCATCGATAGTTATTTTTGTTAATTCTTCCCGTCTGCAAGCACCAGCCAATCCAAAAATCGTTACCACCTTGATCATTAGGTAAATTTCATCAGGTGCCTCACTCATAAATTTGGATATGTCCTCTTCATTAAAAATTTTGGCTTTTTTCGGACGAAAACCAACATTTTGTCTTTTAATGAAGGCAGTTAATTTATGGAATTTTCCAATATCCAAATCTTGCTTCAATTTACAAACACTCTTTATCATAGAATATACGGACCATAATGTGTTCGGTTTAAAAATTTTCGAAATTTCCAAAAAATAAGCCAAAAAGACTTCCTCCTTCCTGGGTTTTACTTTCTTGGAATCACACCAGGCAATGAATTGAGAATAGCGCTTCTCATATTTTTCGATTGATTTGGGTGGAAGCAACTTCAAATTGGCTTCATAAGATGCTTCTAATATGTCCGAGGGCAGGTCATCATCAGATATATCCATTCTTACCGAAAATATTACGTACGGATTGAAATCAATTTGCTATTATCAAATAAATTAATGACAATTGTCAATTCACATGTTGTTTCCATAGTAACCTCGTCGTAAGCGTTCGATGCATAGAAATATTAGATAATTCAGTATATTCTATATAAAAATTGGTTCAAGCCCTGTGGACAGGAGCTATTGGGCGCATGTTCATCTTCCTTGTGGCCCGTACTGACCAGTAAAGAAAAAAAGCAGTATCATGTTGAATACCTTAATATTATTGATTATTATATAATAATCGATGAAAATACCGAGAGAGACCCAGGAAATTTGACACATTTTGTCTTATATCTCCAGAAATTGAAATCGTATAGAGCCAAAATTTTGCACAATGTTGCAAAATACTACAATTGACGTTAGTACAAGTTTTTGTTGCAATCTGATGAATAGTTCACGAAAAAAAAATTTTTTTTTCGAAAAAATTAAAAGAAATATTTTTTTAAAAATTACCAACATTTCGATCATAACAGAATTTTGCCAAAAGTTGCGCGTTTATATCCTCGAACTGACTACCAAGTTTCGATTCAACATCTTCTTTAGTTCCTGAAATATCAGGGAAATAACCTCAAAATTTTAAATGTCTATAACTCCTAAACCGTCCGGCCGATTTTGCCCGTTAACGAACTTAACCGTCGCCTTTTGATCAGAAACCTACCCTGAAAGTTTGAAGTCGATAGGACCTTCGGTGCTCCTGTTATCGTGCCTACGGCCGGAAGGCCGGCCTGCCGGCCGGCCGGCCGGACGGTACCCAAAAATCTGACACCGGATTCGTGATCAGGGAGTCCGAATTAGTCTATTAGCCAATTTTCAGCTCGAAATTCGAAAATTACAGACATTTGGACGAAATGATAGGACGATGTTCCCCTAGAACATGCGCCCAAAAAGTGTGCGGAAAAAACGCCTGCTAATCCATTTCCGCACTGTTAACAGTGCGGAAATGGATTAGCAGGCGTTTTTTCCGCACTGTTTGGAAATGTGACTCTTTACGATTCGAAATGTATGTGGAAAAAGGGTTGAACGCGCACGCTTGTAGAAAAAATATTTTTCAGCCTGTCAAATTGAATGAAAAAACCATCAAATCGATAGTTCTGATGATCTATGTCTCCTGTGAATTACAATCATTATTCTTGGCTAGACGTGGTTAATGACAATCATTTTGCCACAGACAGCGCATTCAAAATGATTATATTATTAGTCGTTGACAAACATTTTTTTTTTCGAGAGGCCTACAACAAGCAGCAATAACCTTCGCTGGAGCCACTAAGAAGGAAACGATTAGCTTTATGTTAAATGTTAAATTTCTAGTCGATTTGATTCAGTATTTTCACAAAGAATATTCTTGCGCTTATATTCGGCCCAAATGACAGAAATTTTTGAAATTTGAGTGATCTCCAACAATTAGAATTGACTGATGAAGAATTCATGATCAAATCCACAGTTTTTAAGCACGATACGATATAACTCAAAAAAATATCTTGGCACTTATAATTTTCCGGGTAGATTTAAAACTGGAATATAAATATACAGGTCGTGAGTGGGAACGAATTAGAAGGTCCAGAAATGTGATCATATGAAATTTTGTTTTCTTAATATTTCTATAATTCGAGATCGAACATGTTTAATTCCTAAAATTGGAAGATCTAAATTCTTATTGTCTGTATCTTTCGAATTTTTGGCCGAAAATTATCTCAAACGATTAGGTTCGACTCACTGATGAAGGATTCGAGGTCAAATTTGATTATTGTCCAGCCGGCCGTTGCCAAGATAACTTGAGAGCGGAAAGAGAAGCGACTTGAAATTTTTAGGATGGATTTCTGCACGCCATTAAAGCCTTTATTGTTTTACTAGCAGTGATTTCAACATAAACTTATTCCAGAGAAGTTTACTAGTGTGACTCCTAGATATTTAACTTCAGACATGGGAAACATTTTTTTGGATTTGAAATATTTTCCAATCTTTGTTTGTAACTTGCGAAACTGGTTCCTGAATCTTAGAACCAAGTGTTTCTATATATCTCATAATTTTCAAACTGGCTTGTCTGTCAACCTGTATCATGTCCATGTGAGACATTGACATGAACTCGAACATAGAGAGATATGAAAGACATCACAGAACACTGAGAATAATGATCTATGCAAACACGTCATGATTACTTATATTATTTCAACAAAAACTGTTGAGAATTTGTTTGGTTGAATGCAAAAACATTGGACCAGTTGACGCCGATCTTTGGAATATTTTGAAATTTCGGTAATATCTTCACCAATATAGGTCCGATCGAGTTCAAATCTAGAACATTATTGTATAAAGAGGTTCTGATGGCTCTCGTAGAATTTCAAACTATCGTTTCTGAGATACAGAATTTTTTAACTATTTTCTTTTTAATTTTGCAGGCATGCGATCCTCAGAAAATTTTGCATAAGTCTTCGTGTCGGTATTTTTCAACTAATGACCGTGCTTTCATTCGATCAGATTAGTATTTTTCGAGTTATTGGGAAAACAAAAATTCAAATGGCTATAAATCTGAAACCACTAGGTGGATTATGCCCATTAACAAACTTAGCCGGTGCATTTGGACTCCAAACCTACCGTGAAAATTTCAACTCTCTACCTCATTACGTTCGAGCGTAATCGTGCTGACGGCCGGCCGGACAGAATGAATTGACACCTCGGATTCTTGATCAGTAAGTCGAAACTAATCGAACCATTCTCGTCCAAATATTCGAAAATTACAGACTATTTGAAATTTCTTGTTATTTGCTCAATAACTCAAAAAATATGAAACTGATCCAATTCAAACATAGTAGTTAGTTGTAGAATGCCGACGCGCAAATTTTGCGGAATTCTGTGAGGATCATATCTGTAGAAAATTTCAAATAATCATTGACAAAAAAAATTCTATATGTCATAAACTATTCGTTAGACATAGCTGAAATTTTGCGAGAACTTTCAAAATCTTTTCAGCCGAGTTCTTAATTTTATTATGATCTGATCTATATTGTTGGAGATCCGAGCCACCTTGGGTGAGTTCAGTAGCTGGATAGGTGACCATTGCCACGATAACTTTCGAACGGCATGGATAGCGACTTGCAATTTTCGGAGTAGATTGCACATCAGAATGGAACAGTTAAGTTCGTTGTTGGGCATAATCGCCCCAATGGTTCCGGAGTTATATCCACTGGAATATTGTTTTCTCGATAACTCAAAAAATGCAGATCCGATTGAATTCACGCTTGGTAAATAGTTGCGGAATACCGTCGTAAAGAAGTATGTGAGATTTTATGAGGATCATATCACTAGAAAATTTTTAAACAATTAATGAAAATATATTATGTACCTCACGATAACTTGAGAACGGAAAGAGGTAGCGACTAGCAATTTTCAGCCTAGTTGCACATCCGAATGGGACATTTGAGTTCGTTAATAGGCATAATCGGACAAATGGTTTTGGAGTTATACATGTGTATTACTAAAATAAAAAAAGTCAGTACTCTTTGGCGCGCGTGGTCACAGTGGCTTATTTGAATTGAGTGATGAGTACTTCAATCTCAGTGGATTGAGCGAGCAGGAGATCTACCCATAGGATAAAGGACACCATTCACTGTCAGTTCAAAAATTAACAGTGCTGTATCTAAGCTGCCATTAGGATAAAGTAACAATGTTGGAAAAGAACACAACTGACTCTCCTTAGTTGCACAAGCTCCTAGAAGATTCTGAGGGATCTCCTTGGTAAAGACTTGGCAGGGTTAGTATAATCATAATCATGTTTATAGCACGCGTGCCAAACCAGATTGACCCCACGACAATGCTTTTTTACACTTTTTCTTTCATTGTTAAGTCAATCCGCATTTGGCGCGCGTGCTATAAACATGATTGTGATTATACTGACCCCTCCAAGTCTTTCCCAAGGAGATCCCTCAGAATCTTCTAGGAGCTTGTGCGACTAATATTACGAGAGCTAGCAACATTGGGAAAACAAGAATTTCAGGTAGGCCAGTTTTTAGATATGCTATTCATCTCACTCTCCCGGACGTTATACGGGCCATCTGGCTGGCGGTAGCGCTTGCGTTCATCAGTGCGCAGCGTAACTGTACAGGTAAAATATCAATTTTTCAAAGAACTTTAAGAAGGTTTTTTATCTTTTGTTATTTTTATTGAATGTTTTGACGCATGAATATAATATTGCCAGATATTTTTATTGTTGTTCAAACTGTGCCAAACGCCAATTTTGAATTAAAAAACCATTTTTTTTCAAAATATTTTAGAACGGCTAAAATTTTTAAATGATGTTATTTAATTATCTACAGACCCAAAATCAAATTGCCAAACAATAATTCAATTGTTAAACCTTCAGCCAGACCGATCTAAAAGTGAAAAGTGATGGGGCATTAAATAAAAGCAATAAAAGAAAAAAAAACCTTCTTAATGTTCTTTGAAAAATTGATATTTCACCTGTACAGTTACGCTGCGCACTGATGAACGCAAGCGCTACCGCCAGCCAGATGGCCCGTATAATGTCAGGGAGAGTGAGAGGAATAGCATATCTAAAAACCTACCTGAAATTCTCTCTCGAAAACGTTGCTAGCTCTTAGACTATAAGGAGAGTCAGTTGTGTTTTTTTTCATAATTGTTACTCTATCCTTATGGCAGCTTAGATACAGCTCTGTTAATTTTTGAACCGACAGTAAATGGTGTCCACTATCCTTTGGGTAGATCTCCTGCTCGCTCAATCCACTGAGCTTTAAGTACTCATCACTCAATTCAAATTAGCCACCGTGAACACGCGCGCCAAAGAGTACTGACTTCACGTCGGTGCTTTTTTTTATTTTTTCAAGATCCTTTAACAAATATGGCTATCAATACACTTTGGCTGTTGGCTTTACCGTATATCGAAAAAAATTGCAGTTATGGGACCTCCGTTAGGAACGCAATTGCGTCTTCTCCAAATCCGAACGTACTTTAATATAGATCTACCGATTAAAGTTATTTATAAATTCACCCCATGGCCACGATACATACATTTCAACACGGAAACAACGCTATTTCCCCGAAACTGACTTGTCCGTGCACATAATTGCCATGAAATTTCTCTTGAATCCTGAAAATGACGGCTCAGCACCAAATCCATCACCGCTAGAAGCAAACCACTCCCAACATGAGCCATACAATCCAAACGTCTCCTCTGCACATACGCAATCTACTCGTGGCTTAAAGTCCCCTGAAAATAACACTTCACACAAAATTCTGATTCTTCAACACCATTGGTTCAGGAGATATCACTGCTCCTATCCACGCATCCACGCATTCCAAGGGGATTCTATGGAGGCCCATCCTGCACCTCAAATCCCCAGTCCTCCCAGACGAAAACTCCAGCAGTTAATTATCTTATCGTCTGCTCGTGCGCATAACGTAAAATGCCCATAAGATGGTAACATCAATTTCAAAATTATTCCCAGGGCCACCAGATGCACACTTCAACTCGGAAACAATGCTATTTCCCCCAAACTGACTTGTGTCCGTGCACTGAATTGACATGAATATTCTTTTAAAACCTCACAATATCGGCTCATACTCCCAACATAACCCATACAACCCAAAAACAGTCACTTCTATTCTGCGCATGCGCAATCTTCTCGCGGCTGAAAGTCCTATTAAAACCACCTCCTTACAAAAAACTTCGATTCTCCAACACTAGTGGTTCAGGAGATATCACATATTTATTCCACGCATGCGCAGACCCTCACAAGGCGATTCTATGGAGCAATAGCATCCGCGACCCCAAAACCCCAATCCTCTCTGACGAAAACTACAGCAGTTAAATGACTTCTCATCTGCGCATGCGCACAACGAAAAATGCCCGGAGAGGGCAGCATGAACTTCAAAAAAATTGGTTCAAGCACTGACGTGAAGTCAGGAGCTTTTGCGCGTATGTTCTATTGTCCATTCTCCTGTATTGGACACTCCGAATTTACCATGGTGAAATCTATTGTCCGTTCTCCTGTATTGGACACTCTCTTAATCGAATTTACCATGGAAAATTCGATTAAAAGTGTCCAATACAGCAGAACGGACAATATAATTCACCATGGTAAACTCGATTAAGAGTGTCCAATATAGGAGAATGTTCAATAGAACATACGCGTAAAAGCTCCTGACTTCACGTCAGTGCTTGAACCAATTTTTTTATTCTCGTGAAGTCAGGATAGAAAGCAATGATGAAAAAATTAACACATTATTGTCTACCTTCAATTCATCTTGACTCTTCATAATTATTCTTGAAAAATATTACTGGAATTAATGTCATATTCAAATAATCAAAGTAAAGAAAATTATAAGTTTAGTTACTAACATATTGAATGAAATTCAATTGAATTCCAGTAATATTCAATTACTTATTCTTAACCAATAATTGTCCATTGATAGATCTAAAGGTGATGAGGTGAAACATAAAGATATATTCTCATTAGTGATAGAAACACTGGCCTAAAATTCCTCTCTACCCACCACGAGATTTAATATCCACAAATGAGCCTCTCACCTTACAAGATCAGAAGCCTTCAGCAAAATTTCAGTGATATCATATTAAAAATAATACATAACCTTTCAAAAGTCCCCTCTCGCAAATATACTCCTCTGAAGCCACATGGATCTCTTGAAGAAGAATCGCCTTCTCTATTTCTCAAAGATATTCACCCTTGTTCATAGAAATCCCTTCAATATTTAGTTGCCTCCTCCTAAGGAGGATCTCTTTCAAAACCAGGTTTGACCGCTAATGTAGGGCTATCATCTCCCATAGCTTTGTGATGAAATAACACGATTTTCCCATAACATACGCGCAAAAATATGTCATCATGACAAGGTTCTCGAAAAAATACGACCATAGACAACATATCATACGACGATTCGCATCCAGTTACCGAACTCACAAAGCTGCTCGGTTCTCCAAGAATATAGATCCGATCGTGTTCAAACTTGGAACTCTGCAGTAGAATTAGGTTCTGAAGGCTCTTCCAAAATTTCAGCCATGCCGGACGAATAGTATATGATATATAGAATTTTTTTCAATTATTTTTAATTATTTTTTTTTTTAATTTTCTAGTTATACCATCCTCACGAAATTCAGCAAGAATTTTCGCGTTGGCATTCTACAACTAATAACCATGTTTGAATTCAATCGGTTTTGTATTCTTCGAGTTAATGAGGAACAAAAAACAACCAAATTTCAGAAAATTTCAGATGGCTATAACTCTAAAAACGTTTGGCCGATTATTCTTATAAACGAACTCAAATGTCGCATTCAGATGCACAACCTAACCTGAAAATTTCAAGCCGCTATCTCTTTCCGTTCTCAGGTTATCGTGTCATAAATAATATTTTTTAATAATTTTTTTAAACTTTTCTAGTGACACGATTCTCACAAAATTTCACACACGTGCTTAAGTTTATATTCTACAACTATTCAGCAAGTTTAAATCCGATCGGATTCATTTTGGTTGAAAACAAAATTATTACTCGGAAACCATTGGGCCGATTATACCCATAAACGAACTTGTCCGTCGTATTGGGATGCGCCACCTTCCCTGAAAATTTCAAGTTCTCAAGTTATCGTGGCAACGGCCGGACGGACGGCCGGCACCACAGAATCAAATTTCACATTTGGGCAAAACTATAACGCGATGTTCCCCAGAACATACGCGCAAAAATAGGTTTTGGAATTTCAAGCAACATATTCCGCAAAAGAGTACCTAATAATTTTTTGAATTCTTTCATGTCACGTGATCTTCACGAAATTTTGCGAAAGTGTTTGCTTTGGTCTTTTTCATCTAAGTACTGAGTTTCAATTCAATCAGATCAGCATTTTTTGAGTTATCGTGGAAACAAAAATTTTTAAATTTTTGAAATTTGTTTTTGCCACTTTATGGCCATCCGGTCAGTACAAAACTTCGCAGGCATATAAAGGTCATGATTCTACAATTTCAGATAGATCGAGTGATCGGTTCCGGAAATATTGATAAAAAACGTTTTTACTAAAAACGGCTTTAACTCCGAAACTGCTTGGTGGATTTCGCCCGTTAACAAACTTGTCCGAGATATTTACGCTACAAAATCACCCTGCAAATTTCAACGCTCTAACTCGATCCGTTCGAGAGTTATCGTGCTAACGGCCGGCCGGACCGGACGGACATAATTGAATTTGACCTCGAATTCTTCATCTGGGAGTCGAACCCAATTGTTTGTGACCATTTTCGAAAAAAATTCGAAAAATACAGACATTGTGGCAAAATGATAGCACGCTGCTCCTTGCCGAACACGCGCCCAAAAACTAAAAATTCTTCAATCGAGACTCGAGAGATCAATATCTCGACGATTACCCTACGACCCTACGACGATTATCCCGTCCCGACGATTACGAGAGTTCACTGGGACTACTAATTGGGACTGTAGTTAAGTGTCAATTGCATTTCATGCCGACAGAATTTTCGGTTATGTACTACAGTTCATGGTCGAACCACAGATCAATAGGTTTATTATAGATGCATAGAATACATGGTGAAGACACTCTTTGACATATTTTCGGCCAAATTGCGGTCCAAATACTGTCAAAATACAAGGATTTTGTTCTTCTTCAGTTTTCGCCGATAGATGCCGGCAGTAGAAATTTTATGGGCAAAATTATCGACATGTCAAATAAATTTGAATCTTTGTTTATCCTAGTTTCTTGTGGAAAGTAGTACCTGGTCGTACCGTTTGCTGAAATTTAATATTTTGAGTATTTTGTTCAACATCCTTATTTTCCGCGCCGAAAGTAAGCCATATGTTTGCTGTGTGAACTCTGAACGAGTATCCAGAACCATTTTAAACAAATACTTTTCATTGTAGTTTTTTTCAAATTGTTTATTCTTACCGGATCTGGGGCAGATTTCTAGTATCAAGATAGATATTAATTATAATATTAATAATAATGAAAGATCGCTGATACCGTTGTTAATAAATCAACATAGGAGAACGCTAAGACTTGTTGATTTATTATAATCTTGCCAGTTGATGAGCATAAACTGTTTTAACAGTTGAAACATTAAGGTATAACTGTATTAATTAATAGTCAGTTATAATCAGTTATATATTGAGAAGGAATTAAATGATATGTTATGAAAACTAACAATATTATTTGTCAACGATGAAAGGACTAGCAGAGATCAATGTTCAGAGCAACCACACAGTGTGATTTCATCAAAGGTGAATAGCTTTCCTAAAGCGTCAATCTTCTTGACGCTCTTATCTAATATATAAAATTCTCGTGTCACAGTTTTCGTTGCCATACTCCTCCGAAACGGCTTGACCGATTCTCATGAAATTTTGTGACCATACTGAGTAGGTCTGAGAATCGGCCAACATCTATTTTTCATACCCCTGAGTGATAAGGGTTGTTCACCCTTAAAAAAAATTTTTTAATTTTTGGACGAAATTTTTCCTTTTTATTTTTTTATAATGTGGCATTTAAAATACATACAACCCTAAATTTTCACCCTTCTATCACCAACCCCTATTTTTTAATAGTCAGTTTAGTAATTAATAATAGTTGGAGTTGGAGTTGGAGCTGGAGGTGGAGTTGGCGTTGGGGTTTGCATTGACGTTGGAGTTGGAGTTGGAGTTGGAGTTGGAGTTGGCGTTGGGGTTGGAGTTGGAGTTGGAGTTGGAGTTGGAGTTGGAGTTGGAGTTGGAGTTGGAGTTGGAGTTGGAGTTGGAGTTGGAGTTGGAGTTGGAGTTGGAGTTGGAGGGCAGCACGAAGTCTGCCGGGCCAGCTAGTATATGTATATGTATATGTATATAAAATTCTCGTGTCACAATGTTGGTTACCGTACTCCTCCGAAACGGCTGGACCGATTCTCATGAAATTCTGTGAGCATATTGAGTAGGTCTGAGAATCGGCCAACATTTATTTTTCATACCCCTAAGTGATAAGGGTTGTTCACCCTTAAACATTTTTTTTTTATTTTTGGACGAAATTTTTTGTTTTTATTTTTTTATAATGTGGAATTACAAAATACATACAATCCTAAATTTTCACCTTTCTATCACCAACCCCTATTTTTTAATAGTCGTTTTAGTAATTTATCATTTTTCATCCCGCTCGATAACTGATCAATTATCACTTGGTGAGTTATCTCAGAGAAAGAGGTAATTAAAACCAAGTCGCCGTATTTTTTGTGAATGTTTTTCACTCTATTTCGATTAAAATTTCCCTGAGCTCATGGCAAAGCTAAAATTTTTGTTCAAAAAAAATATTTATTTTGATTTAAGTATCAAGGCAGTTTATTCCTTCTATACTTAGTGCTGGATTTTTTAAAATTTCCGCGTCTTTCTGGTTCAACACTCATTTGCCAGACTATACCGGTGTCACGTCCCAGTAAACAGCACGGAGTAGGGATGAGAACGAAGCCGGTCTCCTGTTTTTCTCACCTTCTCTCACTTTTCTTAACCAGATATGTTTGAGTGGGTAGTTCGTATTCGCAATTGAACCCGGTAGGTGGCGCCGCAATCGGGTTCTAGATATTTTTCAGTATTACGTGTTTGAGTGGGTGCCTGGATAACTTGGAAATTCAATTGCCCCGGTAGGAGGCACTGCAATCGGATTCTAGGTTTTTTTTAAGATTGTTCGCATTTGGAAATAAAATTGCAACCGCAATAACCGATTTGGCGCAGGCGAAGTTGCGTGGGTCAGCTAGTATTCTATGATATTATTTGTTCCCAGGATATTGTTACTCGACAAGAATGGCAACTGGCTTGTGGTAGAGGTGGGGTATTGACAATTAGAACATTTGTTTGTTCGAAATATTTTTCTAGCGAATATATGTTGAATAAAAGATTGAAACATAGTACACTACCCTCTATTCGTTAGTTTATCAATTTAATGAATCATTTTTCGATATTTCATCAGTATACTTAGTTCTGAATAATAGCTATCGAATCAAATATATTTTGCAATCTAATTGCTGAGAACATGAAAAGTTGTCAAGGGGTATTGGGTGACTGATAAAATGCTGTATACATGAGAATGTTTTGATGAAGTTTCAAATTATAAATCGAAAATAATAAGTAAAATGCTCAATTTAAATGAGCCTTACATGATAAAGGTAATTAATACATTTGAATAAGAATATGATATCGAAAGATATTATGTAGAGGTATTACAGAAAATTCAGTATTATTCAATCAATGTATTTCAAAATACATAAATTAAATGCTTATATTCTAATGACATTGGATGTGATCTTTTGTAATGGAAAAATAATGATTCCACAGATTTCTTCATTTACAGTTCCATTCAAAATGTTCCAAAGAAACTCCTTTACTGATAAATCCCTTATTTGACCTCATTATGTATTGGCAAGATGAAATTTCTGTTCCAAACAAATGGGGTTTACATATAATGTCCGAACAGATGTCTGATTAATCAAAAAGTGAATTGATTTTTCAATAAACTGCTTCATTATATTCTATTAATTTGGGTTTACGAACTAGCAACGTTGGAAAGTGAACTTTGTCGCTTGTCAGTTTTCATTTATTCGCTTGTCAGACCGCTGTATTCACAAAGCATTCAATCTCCGTTAAGTCCTAACTGAGGTCCTCAGTTAAGGATAAATAAGAAACGCAACCTCAGTTAACATAATGTAACGGTGCTGAAACAGGCCTGTTTTACCTTAATTTTCACTTAAACTGAGGTTGCGATTCTTATTTATACTTAACTGAGGACCTCAGTTAGGATTTAACGGAGATTGAATGCTTTGTGAATACGGCGGAGAATCTTCGAAATCGACTCTAGCGGCACCATCGTTAATGAAGTGAAGTAGTACATAAAGTACGTGATTTGACAGTTCTGGGTCCGTTTTTCGGCCGAAAATTTCAACAGGAATTAGCAGGGAGTGTCGACACCTTGTTATTCTATGCATCTTGGTTTATTCAATCAGACCTAAGGATGTGTCGTTCTCTCAATTTCAAAGAACCAGATCGATACAGATCCATTGCCTCCAACTTCGAAGATCCGCTTCAACTGACCGATTGGTTATTTTGTGGTTGCGCGATTTGAGCATGGTCCAAATCGAGATCCGTAGAAGAGCTCAGTTCATCAAGTTATTCTGGATCTTATTCAAAGGTTTCTTTCTGGGTTTTCTCTCCCAAACTCTGAAAAATATCTATAAAATAAAAATTAATTATTTTGTGATTTGCTTCTGCGTAAGAAACACAAGATATTTGTCAGAAGCAATCAATTGAACAATGTTGCCTAACAAACAAAAACGATACAACATCAACGAAGAAACAACTATATCGTAACGTTTCGGAGTCTATATCAGACTCCTTCGTCAGACGCTTAATGAAAATCTTTAGAATTATTTTGTTGATAGTTATTTTGTGAAATTCAAGAATTGTCACAATGACAGTATTTAAAAATCATAGCTAACATAGTTTTACTTCGCATAGAAATTTCCAAGTTCCAACTCCTTTTTTAATAAATTTAGCCAAATATTTATTGAACAAGTTCCAACCCTTTTTGGCACTCTAGTTCCTCGGAACTGAGTGCTTATCAATTTGCCCAAATGTCTGTAATTTTGGAATATTTCGATGAAAATGGTCTTAAACGATTTGGTTCGACTCACTGATCAAGAATCCGTGGTCGGAATTCATTCTGTCCGGCCGGCCGGCCGTAAGCACGATAACTCTCGAACGGAATGAGCTAGAGAGTTGAAATTTTCAGAGTAGGTTTGGGGGATGAATATCTCGGCTAAATTCGTTATTGGGCAAAATTGGACAGATGGTTTCGGAGTAACAAAAAAAAAAAATTTTTTTTTCGAAACAAATTCCAAATCAAATTCTTTTTAATAAGCAGTTTTATCATAAGAATCCATTCATATCATTTTCAACTCTAACAATCTAATACTTTCGGAGATATGATTTTTTAAAATTTCAATGTAAATCGTATTTCACAGATTGTTATAATTATTATTCTATGTATGAATTCTCATAATGTCAACTTGACAGAAGGGAATATTGTAACTTCAAAAATATTGGGGTTGAAATACTCGTATTTTAGCGATGCTACGGGGACCTCACCCGAAAATGTTTGAAAATATTACGTAAATATTGAAAGCATAATTCTGTAGTTTGGTGAACGTAGATCAGGAAATTTTTGATCGATTACAAGGTAATTTATTATTACTTATCTAATAATATTTGAATTGAATTTCCTTTATGATGCAGTGATATCATATGAATACATTGATATAATTCCCAACTCTGAGAAACCAATACCAGATATAATTTGTCTGTTTGAACTAGAGCGCCAGAAAGCTCCTGTCCACAGGGCTTGAACCCATTTTTTCAATAAATTTAGCCAAATATTTATTGAACAGAGAATGCAATTTTGCAAATTGCTCAATTGGTATTGACCATATTTGGCTAAATTTATTGAAAAAGGAGTTGGAACTTGGAAATTTCTATGCGAAGTAAAACTATGTTAGCTATGATTTTTGAATACTGTCAATGTGACAACTCTTGAATTTCACAAAATAACTATCAACAAAATAGTCAACGAAGGAGTCTGATATAGACTCCGAAACGTTACGATATAGTTGTTTCTTCGTTGATGTTGTATCGTTGTTGTTAGGCAACATTGTTCAATTGATTGCTTCTGACAAATATCTTGTGTTTCTTACGCAGTAGCAAATCAAAAATAACTAATTTTTATTTTATAGATATTTGTCAGAGTTTGGGAGAGAAAACCCAGAAAAAAACCTTTCAATAATGAGTATACCTCCCACAGTATCCTTTAATGATTTCTCTTACTCTCTGTCTATGAATTTTCATTCTTTCAATTCCGATTCATTATTTATACCGAGAGTTACATAAGGCTGTTATCGACGATTTTACGCTAATAGCGATTCGGTCGATCAGGCAAAAAAGTGACATTTAGCCGTGTTCACATCAAAACAAGGTACCATTCATTCAGTGTAAAATGTCCGATCTGACATGGGAATTCTGTTCTACCAACGATTCGGGCACGATTTTCTTATTTTTAACGTTAGCAGATTGAGGTGGTGCTCTTTGGCCAGGCATTTACCTCACTTTCACTGATTTTCTGCCGAGTTAGCGCACTCGTATCCTGTGTATCTGTCAGATTCAATGAAAATCTTGCTTTTCAAACAGAAAAAACGTGGAGAACGAACGGACACTTACTTTATCGTAAGTTTGATAAAATACGAAGAGACCAGGGACGGATCTCAATATTCCTCTGAACTTGAACTTATTTTCGAGGCAGCCGGGAATCGGGGATCGAATATTTATCCCTATTGAACCTCAAGTTATCCTGATGGCATTGAGAGTTGTAGGAACTCAAATTCTAGACGAAAGTACATTAATTTTTTCATGGATAAAGTTGAAGTTGGTTTGATTTTATCATTACTGATTTTAATTAAGGTTTATCAATAATTAATTTTCTTTCCTGGACTCCCCTCCTTCGTTCTCAACATTTCTTCTAAATTTGGGTGCATATTTTTGTATCGGAATATGAATCCGATCGAGTTTAAATCTAGAACTTGGCAGTGAAATAAGGTTCTGAAGACTTGCAAAATTAGATTGTTTCTGATACAGTTCATTCACATTCACTGGATTTATCAACATGAACATCTTAAGCAACGATTTCAGATCGTAAATAATAACAACTTTGTTAAATACATATTACTATATATAAAAAATTTCTTTGTATCCTCGAAAGCTTAAGCTGAAAGAAAAAGTATACACTATTACACTTTGCTTTGCCTCGACTGCCCAAATAATTCCTTTGGTACTGTACATTTATACAGCGTGGAAAAGCCGAATGGAATAAATTAATTATCTTGGTTAGTGTACAGATTTATGGAAAATCTAGAAACACATCAATTTGAAATTTTCATTCTTCTTCGTAAAACGGCGAACCCTACCTTCAACCCCCTTCGAAAGACAGGCACAACCCCCAATTTTTAAAATAGGAAGTATGGGCGTGTGATACAACGTTTGAAAGGTCGTGTCATTCTCTATTCAGTAATGTTATCACTTTCATGTTTAATGCAAATCTCAAAATAGAATAAATAAAATCATGCGATTAACGAAATTCATTCTAATTTTCCCTCTAATAATCCCAAATCTTATTACAATAATACTACACTTATTTGTCTTCAAGATGTGATGAAAACTACGTAGAACACTTTCTATGGCAGTGTTAGTTTCTTTAGAACACCTTCGCATATTGATTAGTGCTGATAAGTTGTAGTTAATAAATTGCCTAATTTGTGTTTGAATTTCATTAACTTTTATTTTGAATAATGGTTCGATTAACGGAAATGCACAGAATAACAAATGAATGGATATGGAGATAATACCCGAATACAAAAAGAAGTCGCTTGTTCCACGAGAAATTTCAGCCTATAACCCAAGGGACAATACGTACAATAAATAGAGAAGCAGTTTCGCGAGTTTGGGCATGTACTTAAGGCAGATTAAAACAGCAACTGCTAATACACTGTGTGAGGATGTGAAATTAGATGTGATGCTTGACTGAATAAAATTCACATAAATCGAGTAGATAGGCCTCCACAACATTCAATGTCAGCCATACATCGATTCTAAACATAGTAAAACAAAATAAAATATGTATATCCCTATAAAATGATACCTACCCACGAGCTATAGGAAGACGATTTTGATAGGAGAACTTATTTTTGTGAAAAAATGATGCACATGTTTGATAACAATATTATCAAATTAGTAAACGATTTGTTTTCTGATTGGTGCACTTTTTCTCTCAACGGCCATGCTAATCTCCAAAATTTCTTCTACTGGTCTACCGAAAATCCTCACTGGATGAGTGACGAACGCACGCAATTCCCTCAAAAGGTTAATCTTTGGACAGGAAATGTTCGAAAACATATCAAAGACCCATTATCAGTGAGGGTAATTTGAAAGCGATAAATATTTAGCACTACTTCAAAAGGACGGCGTTCCAACTTTGGCAAATTTATATCCTGATCAAGGAAATCCTCAATTCATATTCATAATTGAAATTTCGAAAAATCATATCTCCGAAAGTATTAGCTTGTTAGAGTTGAAAATGATATCAATGGATTTTTATGGTGAAACTGCATCTTGAAAAAAATTGATTTTGTAATTTGTAGGTACTGTAAAAAAATTTTTTTTTTTCGCATGCGTATAAAGGTCATTCTTCTTCAATTTGATGCTAAATTTCCGATAGGTCGGTTTAGGAAATATTCATAAAAAATGTTTTTACTAAAAACGGCCATAACTCCAAAACCGCTTGGTAGATTTCGGCCGTCAACTCGTTCGAGATATTTACACTCCAAATCTACCCTGCAAATTTCAATCCTTTAGCTCCTTTCGTTCCAGAGTTATCGTGTTATCGAACGGACGGCCGGACAGAATCGACTTCGACCACGGATTCTTGATCAGTGAGTCGAACCAAATCGTTTAAGACCATTTTCATCCAAAAATTACAGACATTTGAGCAAATTGATAAGCACTCTGTTCCGAGGAACGAAGAGCACCAATACCTAATGAATTTATTCCATTTAGCTTTTCCACATTGTATGAAAAATGTCTTTGTATTATTGCAACTATTCCTGAATATGAAGAAGGGAAAATATATCCTAGAAAGCTTGAGTTTAAGGAGAAAGGATACACTTTGCGTTTATTCGACTTCCTTCCCAAATAATTCTCCTTTTTAGTTTGTTCTACCTATACATATAATATGTCTTGACCTACCCTCCCCCCCTAGAATAAATTCGGTGGGTGCCTATTATAAGTGCAAAGTTGAACTTCCGAATGATCCTCGAAATTTAATGATCCCCCAGTCCCAATTTCTTGGATACTCTCATACGATCCTGCTGTTCCTTATCGTTCATGGAGCTGATGTATCTGTTTGATGAATTTCTCTAATGAAGAACGTGATTTGGTCGTTTGATGAGGTCGTAACGGATTTTTGCAACATCGCGTGGAGAAAATTCATTCACAAGGCCCGCCGGTAGGTACAATTCACTTTTAGTCGGCCGTTCTAGAACCGACTAATGAGGTGATATTATCGATCCATCACCTCTTGCTGGTTACGGCAAATTGAGATGAAAACTTCCTCTTGTTTTCGATTTCGACCGTGAAGATGAGAGTAAGTCGTTAATTCTGTCTTTTACGGAAATCGTTAACTCGATCCTATTATCAATCTGCTTCTTTTGTTCCCTCATCAGGTTTGTTTTACGCTTTTACGTGTTTTGAACGGTAATGGTTTCCGTGTCGATTTCTTGCATCATCTGTGATTTCGTCTGCATTGAAGACCGGAAATTTAGAATCGAAATTTCGATTTAAAGAATTGGTTCAAGCCCTGTGGACAGGAGTTTTGGCGCTCTTGTTCAAACTTTGACAAATCATATTTCCGAAATAATTGGTCTCTGGGAATGATATAAATGGATTCCTACGATAGAACTGCATCATGAAAGAAATTAAATTCAAACAGACCGATTCTCCCCAATAACGAACTTATCCGAGATATTCATTCCTCAAATCTACTCTGAAAATTATATTATATCAATTAAAATTCAGCCAAGATTGCAGTTTTGTTTTTACTGGAGATATCCTGAACCCAATTTGATTATGTATCTTACCAAAGGATGTATTTCCATCATCATATGGATTATCCACGGGCATTATATTATCACCTCAAAAGTACTATAGCTGAGGATATTTCATTGGTCATTTTGCATTCAATTTTACTTTGTTTGGAGTAGGAAAGCTCTGTGGGCAGGAGTTCCAACTTTGACAAATCATATCTCCGAAAGTATTGGTAAGAGTTGGGAATTATATCAATGGATTCTTATGATAGAACATCGTAACAGAAATTAAATTCAAGAGAATTTAAATTCTACAAGAGTGCCAAAAATTATTAATTCAAAACAAATAGATCAATTCTGCTCTACAACGAACTCATCCGAGATATTCATTCCTCAAATCTATGATGAACGATATATTCTTTCCTCAAATCCACTCTGAAAATTATATTATATCAATTGAAACTTTTGCCAAAATTCCAGTTTTGTTTTTACTGAAGATATTCTGAACTCAATATTCTTAACTTACCATTACCATTCCCATCATAATATGTATCAACCATGGATAATTGGCAGGGGTACACTGAGAAACTCACTGAGTACAACAAAGAGATAAGGAGGGCCAAGAGGCTTAATTTTCAAGCATTTTGTGAAAATATCACTTCCACTCACACAGCAGCCAGACTGCAGAAAGTCATGGCAAGAGGGGGAACTAACCCAACAATGTCGCTCAAGAAGCCAGATGGGTCATACACTGAAGGAGAAGAGGAGCGATCGACTCTTCTTCTCAAAACACACTTTCCAGGTAGCGAACCCGTAAGTAGTACTGAAACAGCAATGGAGCATACCAAGAACGCCCGCAAGGATGATTGGGATATTGCTAAGGAACTATTTACAAAGCAACGTCTTGAATGGGCAATAAGTACCTTTCAGCCGTACAAATCCCCAGGAGTGGATGGAATTTTTCCGGTACTCCTGCAGAAAGGGATGGAAGAAATTCTACCCCATCTGCTGAAGATTACTAGAAGCAGCTTAGCATTGGGCCACACACCTTGAAAATGGAGAAGGGCTAGAGTAACCTTCATTCCAAAAATAGGGAAAAAAGACGGGACTGACCCTCGATCATTTAGGCCCATTTGCTTAACATCATTTTTACTTAAAATGATGGAGAAAGTAGTGGATAACTACATAAGAACGGAGAGTCTGGAGAATAAACCACTTCACAAATGTCAGCATGCCTACAGGGCGGGTCGATCAACAGAGACTGCCTTGTATCAACTGACTGAAGTCATCCAGAGAACTCTGAATAGTAAAGAAATCGCAATGTGTGCATTCCTGGACATATCTGGGGCCTTTGACAACACAACACACGTGTCTGTCAGAGAAGCACTTAAAAGGCGGGGTGTCAACAATACCATAATAAAATGGATGTATGACGTGCTGACAACGAGGACAGCTGAGACATTGGGGGGAAATCAACCCATCTCTGTCAAAGCCACTCGCGGGACACCTCAAGGGGGGGTATTATCTCCCCTCCTATGGAGCCTGGTAGTAGATGAACTACTACACAGGCTAACGGAGCTTGGCTTCGAATGCGTAGGCTATGCTGACGACATAGTTCTAATAGTGAGAGGCAAATTCGAGGGCATCTTATGTGACTTACTACAGGAGGGCCTCAGAATTATTGAGCAGTGGTGCCAGTCGGTGGGGCTGAGTATTAACCCAACCAAGACCACAGTAATTCCATTCACCCGGAAAATAAATCTTCCAGCCATAAAATCCCTCTCCTTAAATGGAGAAGTGATTGACTGGAAGACTGAAGTTAAATATCTGGGAATAACTCTGGATAGAAAGCTTCTGTGGAACAAGCATGTGGATATCACTGCAAGTAAAGCAATAAGAGCTCTGATGGCGTGCAGAAATCTATCCGGTAAGACTTGGGGCTGTAGCCCTAAAATACTGCGATGGATGTACGTCATGATTGTGAGACCAATAATTACCTATGGGGCAGTAGTCTGGCATGCCAAAGCAGATCAGACAACTACTAGGAAAGCGCTTGACAAAGTGCAAAGGCTAGCTTGTGTGTGCATCACGGGAGCTATGAGAACGTGTCCAACCAGGGCACTTGAGATCATCACAGATCTCTCACCTCTGCATCTAGTGATTGAGAGGTTAGCCCATGAGGCCACCCTCAGAATATCTAAGGAAGGTACAGGAACTGAGAGGATTAAATGTCAGAGAGCCTGGACCTCTCTGACTAAGTACATCCCATCAGTGAACCTTCCTAGTGATGCAATGGTCAAAAAAGTAAGCATTGAGAAGAACTTCACCACGATGATAAGTAGAAAGGAAGAATGGGAAAGGGAGTTCACCACCCAGACTTTCAAAGAAAATACCATAAAATGGTACACAGATGGCTCAAAAACCACGACGGGAGCTGGCGCTGGGGTATATGGGACAGGCACCAAGTGCGCACTGTCGGTAGGCTCCCGTTTGAGTATCTTCCAGGCAGAACTACTCGCAATCGAAAGATGTGCAGATATTAACCTAGAAAGAAAATATCAGAAATGCGACATAGCAATCCATTCGGATAGTCAATCTGTTATCAAAGCACTGAGCTCCCATGCCATCGATTCAAAGTTGATATGGGAGTGCCGAAGAAAACTAAATGAAATTGGCAAGAATAATAAGGTCTTTTTAGTCTGGGTCCCCGGTCACTCGGGAGTCAAGGGGAACGAAGAGGCCGATACACTTGCCAGAAAGGCAGCACGAACTCCTTTTATCGGCCCAGAACCTTTCTGCGGTATAGGAAAATGCACCTACAACAAAGAGTTTCTGGAGAAGGAGGAAACCAAAAGAGAGACACTCTGGCGGAATCTTCCAGGTTTGGTTCATTCCAAAAAGTTCCTTAGGAACTTTAAAGAAGCGAGATCCAAAAGGTATCTGGATCTCTGCAAGAATAAGTTACACCTGGTCACTGGCTTCCTCACAGGACACTGTCGCCTCAGGAAGCATTTGATGAGAATAGGTTTATCAGATACTGACGAGTGCAGATTCTGTGGGGAGGAGGAAGAAACTCCTCTTCACCTTGTTACAGAATGCCTCGCCATTGCAAGTCAGCGAAAGGAATGCTTTGGACAGGAAACTTGTAGGAGTGAAGACATAATATCCTTGAAGCCTTCCCAGATATTGAGGTTCATTTATACTCTGGAACTGGAGGGCGAGCTGTAGATGGCGTAATGGTGAGAACAGCTCTGTTGGGGGGCACAATAGATCTCAAGGTCGCGGTGCAACGTAACCCCCTTATCAATAATAATAATAAATAAATAAAATCAACCATGGGCATTAAAAAATCACCCAAAAAGTAAAATATCATATTATAATCCTCATAATTCTACGATAGCTGAAATGAATTTTAAATGTCACATCTCAGGAAAATAAGTTGACATGTATCAATATAGATCATATAATAATTCATAGATAGAATAATTATAGCATTCTGTGAAAACATATAGAAGTACAATTTATTATTGAAATTTGGAAAAATCATATCTCCGAAAGTATTAGCTTGTTAGAGATAAGAATGATTAATGATAGATATCAATGGATTCTTATGGAGAAACTGCATCTTGAAAAATAAGTTGAATTTAGCTGAGATATTTATGTCCCAAACCTACTCTGAAAATTTCTACTGTCCACCTCATTCCGTTCGAGAATTATCGTGCCTATGGCCGGCCGGCAGAATCAATTTCGACCACGGATTCCTGATCGGCCTAAATCGTTTAAGACCATTTTTATCAAAAATATTCGAAAATTACAGATATTTGGGCAAATCGATAAGCACTCTGTTCCGAGGAACAAGAGGGCCAAAAAAGAATTGTGCCAAAAATTATTAATCCGAAACCACTAGACCTATTCTACCCAATAACGAAGTTATCTGAGATATTCTTCCCTCAAATCTACTCTGCAAATCATATTATATCATATTTTAATCCTCATAATTCTACTATAGCTGAAATAAACTTGACATGTCTTTTATAGGAAAATAAGATGACATATGGGAACACAGATCATATGATAATTCATAGATAGAATAATTATAGCATTCCGTGAAAACATAGAAGTACGATTCATTATTGAAATTTTGTAAAATCATAGCTCCGAAAGTAATAGCTTGTTAGACTTGAAATTTTTTTTTTCGTTGATCCGACACCATCGTCCTAACATTTGCCCAAAATGCGAGATATTTATCTCCCAAACCTACTCTGAAAATTTCAACTGTCTAGCCCATTCCGTTCGAGAGTTATCGTGTTAACGGCCTGAAGGCCGACAGAATCGATTTTGAACACGGATTCTTGATCAGTGATTCGGACCAAAGTATTTAAGACCATTTTCAGCCAAAAATTCGAAAATTACAGACATGTGGGCTAATTTATGAGCACTCTACATAACTCAATGATATTTATTTATTTATACAAATGCATTTTTCAAACAATTTCCAGAAAATTCATTTCTAACGTTTTCTTGATATAACAGATCTCATCTCGAATAACTACAAATTTTGAAAGTTTGGTGTTACAAATCAGTGAAATATGGTATATGAAATGTATGTGAAATAGTGTATATTGGATTGATAATTAATTAAACGAGTGCGCTAATGCTCCTGAAGTCACGTGAGTATTTTTGCCGCTCTAGTTCCTCGGAACTGAGTGCTTATCAATTTGCCCAAATGTCTGTAATTTTTTAATTTTTGGCTGAAAATGGTCTCAAACGATTTGGTTCGACTCACTGATCAAGAATCCGAGGTCGAAATCGATTCTGTCCGGCCGGCCGGCCGGCCGTAGGCACGATAACTCTCGAACGAAAGGAGTTAGAGGATTGAAATTTGTAAGGTGGGTTTGGAGCGTAAATATCTCGGACATGTTCATTAATGGGCAAAATCCATAAAGCGGTTTCGGAGTTATGGCCAATTTTATTAAAAACATTTTTTATGAATATTTCCGGAACCGATCACTCGATCTATCTGCAATTTAGTATCAAATTGTAGAATCATGGCCTTCATACGCATGTGAAGTTCTGTATTGAACAGGTTACTGCAAAGTGTCAAAAAAAAATTTTGAAAATTAATAAAAAAATTTCTACAATAACTCTCGAACGGAATGAGCTAGGCAGTTGAAATTTTCAGAGTAGGTTAGGGAAATGAATATCTCGGTTAAGTTCGTTATTGGGCGAAATAGGCCAGATGGTTTCGAGTAACAAAAAAAATATTTTTTTTTTAAGCAACAAATTTCATATTCAATTTTTATTTAAGATGTAGTTTCACCATTAAAATCCATCGATATCATTTTCAACTCCAACAAGCTAATACTTTCGGAGATATGATTTTTCTAAATTTCAATAATGAATCGTACTTCTATGTTTTCACAGAATGCTTTAATTATTCTATCTAAGCTTTATTATATGATCTGTGTTCATACTCGTGCATTTCATCCTGTTCTATAAGAAAGAGTCAAATTCAGTTCAGCTATTTTAATTTGATTTCTTCCATGGTGCAGTTCTCATTCTCAGATTGCTCATTTAATCTTGATAAATAAACTATTATTTGAATTGAATTTCCTTTATGATGCAGTTCTATCATAAGAATACATTGATATAATTCCCAACTCTCAGAAACCAATACTTTCGGAGATATAATTAGTCTGTTTGAACTAGAGCGCCAGAAAGCTCCTGTCCAAAGGGCTTGTTTTATAATAATTTGTATCACGTGGGTTATGTAAGTCAAAATTCAGTTTTTGCGACAGCCTATCCTATCACGGATTTTATATAGCCATGTGGTGGATACGATAAAGAACACCCTGTATTTGTAACTATGAATCATTGTCGAGTAGGCCCTTCCAGCAGGAATGAGAAATTGAATTTTATGATTAGTTAGTTAGTTGATTTTAGCATTGAAAAGGTTTCGGTCTACCAACAACCCCCTTCGTACGCAAAGAAATATATGCGTTGCACGCTCCACATTTGAACGTTCCCCTTAAGTTCTTCACCATTGGCGTCCCTCTTCAGCCCAAAAACTTCTGGTGAAATGAAAGTATATGTTAAGCTGTTGAATATTTTAATTTCATCCTTTAGTTCTGGAAATAATAATAATACAATAATTTACTTTGGATAAATGTGTATTAATTAGCCTACTATGAAATGCCGCGATTATTTGTTCGAATGGGTGACAAGAGGATCGATGAATAATTTTAACTATATGGGATGGTTTCCTAAATATTGAAATCATGTTTATTATTTTTCCACGTTATTGTTGAATTAAAAAAATTAATAATTGCACCTTCAGTTTTCATATCTGTTGTGGATTTGACATTTGGATGAATGCTATTGACGGAATCTACTTATATTTTTAAATGCCCTTCTGATTCCCCAACGCGAGCACATTATCTACGTATCTGAACCAATGTGCAAATTTGAAAAAAAAATTGGTTCAAGCACTTACGTCCAGTCAGAAGCTTTTGCGCGTATGTGTTACCATGGTAAATTCGAATTAAGAGTGTCCAATACAGGAGAATGGACAACATAATTTACCATGGTAAATTCGATTGAGGGTGTCCAATACAGAAGAATGGACAATAGAACATACGCGCAAAAGCTTCTGACTTCACGTCAGTGCTTGAACCATTTTTTTTTTCGTGATTTTTTTGAAATTTTCAAGGGGTTCGGTTCTTAAAATTTTTTTTTTCGACATTCTTTCAAATTTTCTAGGGGTACGGTTCTTACAAAATTTTAAACACGTCTTTATGTTGATTTTCTACTACTAGTTACCAAGCTTCAATTCGATCGAATAGGTATTTATTTTTTGAGTTATCAAGGAAATAATATTTCAGGTGGGTATAACTCGGAAACCATTTGACCGATTATGCCCAAAAAAGAACTCCACTCTCCCATTCGGATACGCAACCTACCCTGAAAATTGCAAGTCCCTATCTGCTTTCGTTCGAAAGTTATCGAGGCAACGGTCATTCATCTACTGAACTCACAAAAGGCTGCTCGAATCTCCAACAATATATAACCGATCGTGTTAAAACTTGAAACTTGGCAGTAGAGTTAGGTTCTAACGGCACTTGCAAAATTTCAGCAATTTCAAACGAATAGTTACTGATATATAGAATTTTATTTTCAATTTTCAATGATTTTTTTAAAATTTTATACAAATTCTATCCTCACGAAATTCTGCAAGAATTTTCACGTTGGTATTCTACAACTAATAACCATGTTTGAATTCAATCAGTTTAGTAATTTTCGAGTTAATGAGGAAAAAAAAACAACCAAATTTCAGATGGGTATAACTCTAAAACCGTTTGTCGCGTTCTGATGCACATCCTAACCTGAAAACTTCAAGCCGCTATCTCTTTCCGTTCTCAAGTTATCGTGACAACAAAAATATTTTTTAATAATTTTCTAGCCATACGATTCGCACAAAATTTCACAAACGTGCTTAGGTTCATATTCTACAACTACTCACCAAGTTTCAATTCGATCGGATTTATATTGGTAGAAATCAAAATCATTACTCGGAAACCATTGGGCCGATTATGTCCATTAACGATCTTGTCCGTCGTATTGGGATGCGCCACTTACCCTGAAATTTTCAAGTCGCTAGGTCTTTTCGTTCTCAAGTTATCATGGCAACGGCTGGACGGCCGGCCGGACAGAATCAAATTTGACCTCGAATTCTTCATTGGTGAGTCGAACTAAATCGTTTGAGACCATTTTCGTCAAAAAATTCGAAAGTTACAGACATTTGGGCAAAATGATAACGCGATGTTCCCCAGAACATACGCGCAAAAATAGGATGCGTCTTGGCTTCAAGGTTGTCTATGAATATTTCTGTCAATAGGGAGCTGAGCGGATATCCCATGATAAGTATCTCATCGCTGCTATAAATGTTATCGTTTAGAAATAATAAATAATGATTTTCACTCAAACACGTTTAAGTGGTAGTAGTGGAGTAGTTTCGATTGAATCTATAACTATCTTAACTGTGTTTATGCCTATCAGTTCGTCCAAATGTCTGTCATTTTCGAATTTATGACCAAGAATGGGCTCAAACCATTAGTTTCAACTCACTGATGAATAATCCGAGGCCAAAGTTTATTCCCTCCGGCCATCAGCACAATTACGCTCGAAAGCAATGAGTTGAAATTTTCAGAGTAGGTTTGTAGTACAAATGCGCGGGGTAAGTTGGTTAATGGACAAAATCCGCCGAGCAGTTTCGGAATTATAGCCCTCTAAAATTTGGTTTTTCCGATATATATTCAAAAAATACTGATCCGATCGAATTAAATCATGGCTGTTGAAAAATACTGACACGAAGACTTATGCAATATGAAAATTTAAAAAAAATTTGACAAAATTCTGTATCTCTGAAACTATCCGTCCGATATCGTGAACTATCCGTCCGATATCGTTCTAGATTTGAATTTGATCGGTTCTATATTGTAGAAGATATTAGGCAAATACAGAAAAATCACAAATAAAGTCGATCAGTTTTTTTGGACGCTTGTTTCTACAGTCGGGAATAGTGAAAATATGAAAATGGTCCTCAACGATTTGGTTCAACACACTGATCAAGAATCCTTGGCCAGAATCGATTCTGTCCGGCCGGTAGGCCGGCCATTAACACGATAACTCTCGAACGGAATGAGCTAGAAGGTTGAAATTTTCAGAGTAGGTCTGGGAGATAAATATCTCGGTTAAGTTCTTTATTGTGCAAAATTGGTATGATTGTTTCAGAGTCAAGAAAAAGGAAAATTTTATATTACAAATTTCAGATCCATTTTTTTTAATGCAGTTTCATTGTAAGAATCCATTGATATCATTTTAAACTCTATCAAGCTAATACTTTCGGATATATGATTTTTCAACATTCCAATAATAAATCGAATTTCTATGATTTCACAGAATGCTGTATTCGAAAATTAACATCCGCATTTGTATCTATGAATTTCATGATCTGTGTTCATACGTCATCTTATCTAACGATAAGAGACATGTCATATTACGATACAAAGTATGATTGAATGGAAAATTTTTGGGTGATAATATAATGTCCTTGGATAATCCATATTATGACAGAAATATATACTGTGGTAAGTTAATGAAATTGGATTCAGAAAATTTCCGTTAAAAACAAAACTGGAATATTGTCCAAGTTTCAATTAATATAATTTAATTTTCATAGTAGATTTGAGGAATTGATATCTCGGATAAGTTCGTTATTGGATGGTTTCAAATTAATAATTTTTTGACCTCTTTTTTTTTAAATGACAATTCTTGAATTTAATTTCTTTTATGATGCCGTTGTTCTATCGTAAGAATCCATTGATGTCATTCCCAACTCTGAGAAACCAATGCTTTCGGAGATATGATTAGTCAAAGTTTGAACAAGAGCGCCAAAATTTCTATCCACAGGGCTTTTACGCATTTTTTCCTGGAGCTAAGCAGCCTTGGGCGAATTCAGTTCCTAGATGGGTAACTGCTCTGGCAATATATTGAATAAACTTGCCAAAGCTCCTGGCCACAGCGCTTTTCCAACTAGTTATCTAATAAATTTGTGACTATTTTCATCGTATCCGGCCGGTCGTTGCCACGATTGCCTGAGAACAGAAGTAGTTAGCGACTTGAAATTTTCAGGGTAGGTGGCGCTACCAAATACGACGGACAAGTTCGTTAAGGGGCATAATGGTTCCAACGGTTTCTGAGTGCTAAACTAGCTACTTGTAGAATACTGACACAAAGACGTTTGTGAAATTTTGTGAGCATAGTATCACTAGAAAATTTTGAAAAAATTCAAAAAAATATTATTTACCTCACGATAACTTAAGAACGGGAAGAGATAGCGAATCGCAATTTTTAGGGTAGGGTATGACATTTGAGTTTAATAACAGGCATAATTGGCCAAACGGTTCCGGAGGTATACCCATCTGAAATTTGATTGTTATATTACTTAAAAACTCAAAAAATACGAAAACCAATTCAAACATGGTACTTAGTTGTAGAATGCTGATGCGCAAATTTTTGCGAAATTTCGTGAGAACTAGAAAGTTTTAATAAAATTATTAAGAATTTCCGAGTTCCGAGCAGCCTTCGGCGAGTTCAGTAGCTGGATGGATGATCGTTGCCACGAGATATATGTGATATCTTATGAATGCTGAGAAAATGGTCTATATCGATGGTAAATTCGATTGAGAGTTAAGCTAGTTCATGCTGATCGAAGATGTCGGTATAAAGTTAGTGTCATTTTTAATCGGAAATAGTTGAAAATGTATACAATGCGCGTCAAAATTATGGAACAAATTCATTTTCTCAGAATAAAATATTTGGCAACAAAATCCTGAAACAGGTCAATTTTTGTTTCACTTTTACCAAATTTTTATGCATTTTTGAAGGATTTTTGTTGCACCCTGTGCCATCCCCATCAACACAATTTTTTGAATAGGGAAAGTGGGTCATGTGGTACTTTTTTGGCAAGGTATTCGCATCTCCTTTACAGGCGTGCAGAAATTTTGAAGAAAAAAATTTTCTTTTTTGAAAAATATTTAGTTCAAAGAGGTTTTCAGTATGTGCAATTTTTCATGGCTCATTTACTTTGAGACGATGGTACCTGATGAAATTTGTCACCGAATGAAAGTCGACCATTACAGTTTTGTTCATGCACAACATTCAACCCCTACTCTATTTTTTCACGTGAGGGGGTTGAAAGGGGTTGAAAGTTGTGCATGAATAAAACTGTAATGGTCGACTTTCATTCGAGGACAAATTTCATCAGGTACCATCGTCTCAAAGTAAATGAGCCATGACAAAGTGCACATACTGAAAACCTCTTTGAACTAACTATTTTTCAAAAAAGAAAAATGTTTTCTTGAAAATTTCTGCACGCCTGTGAAGAAGATACAAAGACCTTGCCAAAAAAGTACCACATGACCCACTTTCCCTATTCAAAAAATTTAGAGGGTTGATGGAGATGGCACAGGGTGCAACAAAAATCTTTCAAAAATGCATAAAAATTTGGTAAAAGTGAAACAAAAATTGACCTGTTTCAGGATTTGGTTGCCAAATATTTTTCTTCTGAGGAAATGATTTTGTTCCATAATTTTGACGGGCACTGTATATTGAAATTATGCTGGTGCTGAAATGTATGAAACTACTGTTCTAAATTTAACATAACCTCTTCGAGCGACCTTTCCATTCTATATTGCATAAGAGGTAATCTCTCACCCCCTTGTCTACACCCATGCAGCGCCCTTTTCGCCCCTCAACCCGACCGACGCCTAGCGCCTTGAATCGACGTCGATCCGTAGCGTCGCATGGCAATCGATACCGGACGTCCAAAACGCGCTTGAGCCCAAGTCGAGGAAATCCTTGTTCGGATATCGAGTTAGCCTTGCCTCCGTAGCCGTCAGCTGTTTTCGAAAACAAAGTCCAGTCGCGAAATCGTCGCCTACTTAGCGACTCCTCTATCAGACAGACACTTGAATATTATAATTACTACCGCGAGTTCGAGACACGCGTTTTTTCCGTTTGGTTGGTAAATCGGGAAGTATTGAGGGTCTAGTGAGTGATGTAAAGGTGCCTCTAGGACAAGATGAACAAGTTACAGAGCGGTTTCAAATCGGATTATGCCGAGGAGGATTTCGGCAGCAGGACAATCCTGGACGGTGAGTTAAAACTTTAGAATTCTCAATTCGGTATTGGGAGGATTGAGACTGGTTCTTCGGAATTCCGATGGTGCGGTGCGATGAGTCAACTCTCATTGTGGTCAGTCTGGTTGCGTAGCGGGATACCTTCGGGTTTGTTGGTGGAAAGATGACCATGAAATTGGTTTTCGATGATGAGTAATTGAAGATGTAAGAGTCTCATATTCCGAGAAGTTGTGTTAAGGTATGGGAGTTTTTATTGATTGGCTTCGTCGTCGAGTTCAAGATAGGCAGTATGCAACTTCAGTCTTACCACGTGTAAAATTTTCTTGCGCATTGCTGAGATCAAGTATTTGACTTTTAACGGAAGGTAGGCACTTCTTTTGTGGTGATTTTATCTACACATACAGTGTGTGGAAAAGCTAAATGGAATACATTCATCATCTTTGTTACTGTATATATTTTTCGAAAATCCCGAAACACGTCAAATTTAATTTTTAATGTCATTCTTCTTCGTATAAATGCGAACACAATCTTTAACCCCCTTCGAAAGACAGGTACAACCCCCAGTTTTTCAATTAGGAAGTATGAGCTTGTGGTATACCGTTTGAAAGGTTTCGTCATTCTCAATTCAGAAATGTTATCACTTTCCTGTTGATTGCAAAAATCGTAGTAGAAAAACATTAAATAATGTGATTACAGAAATTCATTATAATATTCCCTTAAATATTCTCAAATCTTATTACAATAATACGACACTTAGTTGCCTTCAAGATATGATAGGAAGGAAATGATCACTCCTGAGATGTTGACTAATGTTGGAAGAAATTTTTATTTGAGGTTAGGATGTTTAATGCTTGTGGCTTTTACTTGATGCAAATCCATATTTAACTCAATGAAAAATTATATACGATTTACACTTATTTATTCAATATTGTGACGCGTTTCGTCGACACAGCGACTTCATCAGGCTACATCATACTAAATTCTTAACAAGTTATTATCTCCCTATACCTAGATGACATGGACACAGAATCATTTAAAACTAATTACAACTTGAAAAACTTATTTAAAACAAATTACATATAGACTTATTTAAAACTAATTACATGAGATTTCACTGCTGGTTTCTTTGTACACATTAACAATAATTCATTCCTAATGCTTTTATAAATTGATTCTCTATTTGAATAGATTGAGTAACGGTGAAAAATTTAGATCTAATTGTTCATTAACTAAATTACCCGTAGGTATGTTTTTCCCTATTTATTTCGACCATTTCCCAGTAATTGAGTTGCGCACCTTTATTCAAATTGTGTAGAATTTTGAAATCCGGGTTAAACTTATGTCCTTCTGCTAATAAATGATTCGAATAATTTGAATTAATTTTGTTGTTTTTGTAGCTGTGATGATGTTCTTTTATTCTTATGCCAAAATTTCTACCAGTTTTTCCTATATATGATTTGTCACAACTCCCACAATTTAATTTATTTATCTTCTTTATTCCTTTTCGATTTATTGTTCTTTATGAGTTTGGCAAGGTTATTATTTGTCCGGAATGAGATATTCACCTGTTGGTTTTGAAGAAACCTTTTAAGTTGTTGACTCGGGGTACCAAAATATGTTAAGCTATTGAATATTTTAAATTTATCCTTAATTTCTGGAAATACTAAACTAATTGTTTTTCTAAATTTTTTTTTCGTCAACATTTTTCTGATTAACTCTGTGTTATATATTCAATAGCTTAACATATTTTGGTACCCCGAGTCAACAACTTAAAAGGTTTCTTCAAAACCAACAGGTGAATATCTCATTCCGGACAAATAATAACCTTGCCAAACTCATAAAGAACAATAAATCGACAAGGAATAAAGAAGATAAATCCTGTGTTTATCAATTAAATTGTGGCAAATCATATATAGGAAAAACTGGTAGAAATTTTGGCATAAGTAATATATTCCTTAGTGGCTTGGAGGACATTTATAGGAGGCTATTTATATGAACTAAAAAAAAAAAAAAAAAAGAGTTATAATGCTAATTATGTTAACACCACCCGCAAGATATGACAAATGCCTATAATACATAGGTTTATATCAATTGACGTAACAGCACCTAGAGAATGCCCAATTTCACATAGGGTAATAGTTCATATAAATAGCCTTGAAAAAGACCAGAAATAAAGGTCGAAACGTCGGCATTTTATAACGAATTTTTAATTCCCTGTCCTCCAAGCCACTAAGGAATATATTATTTATTATCAATAGGACACAATAAAACCAAGTATTTTGGCATAAGAATAAAGGAACATCATCACAGCTATAAAAACAACAAAATTAATTCAAATTATTCGAATCATTTATTAGCAGAAGGACATAAGTTTAACCCGGATTTCAAAATTCTACACAATTTGAATAAAGGTGCGAAACTCAATTACTGGGAAATGGTCGAAATAAATAGGGAAAAACATACGGGTAATTTAGTTAATGAACAATTAGATCTAAATTTTTCACCGTTACTCAATCTATTCAAATAGAGAATCAATTTATAAAAGCATTAGGAATGAATTATTGTTAATGTGTACAAAGAAACCAGCAGTGAAATCTCATGTAATTAGTTTTAAATAAGTTTATATGTAATTTGTTTTAAATAAGTTTCTCATGTTGTAATTAGTTTAAAATGATTCTGTGTCCATGTCATATAGGTATAGGGAGATAATAACTTGTTAAGAATTTAGTATGATGTAGTCTGATGAAGTCGCTGTGTCGACGAAACGCGTCACAATATTGAATAAATAAGTGTAAATCGTATATAATTTTTCATTTGGTTAGGATGTTGCCAAGGCGTTCGCGGTTAATATTTTGAACATCAGCTTCATTAACATTCATCATTTTTTTCTAAATTTTTTTGTATTACATTTTAGTTCTTGATATTGTACCAAATCTTTTTTTTCTAATTTCATTTTTGCAATAAACCTGAAAGTGATAACTTTTCTCAATAGAGAATGACGCAACTTTTCAAACGATGTACCACAAACCCATACTTCCTATTCGAAACATTGGGGGTTGTATCTGTCTTTCGAAGGGGGTTGAAGGTAGGGTTTGCATTTTTACGAAGAAGAATGTGAATTTGAAGTGTTTCGGGGTTTTCCATAAATATGTACAGTAGCCAAGATAATTAATTTATTCCATTTGGCTTCTCCACACTATACAGGGTATCCCATGGAGAATTTTTGAATAGGGAAGCACTTTCAAACTAACCAACACTCTACGTCTCTAACCTATTCAAAAAATGTTGGGGTGGAGGCGGTGGAGCCACCTTCATGGGGGTGGTTTTTTCGGAACAATCTCATGATGGAAGTTCGTCCCCCTCAAAACAGACTGTTTTTTTAAAATCTTCGAAAATTCTTCGTTTCTTTGTTTTGGGGGGGGGGGTCAAAGTTTCGTTGGGACATTTTAATTGGTTGTCATTTCACAAAATTCAAGCACCCTCCACCCCTCGTAGAGGAGGCATGACAAACTCCTTAATTATAGATGAAAAGTTGCGTAATTTAAAATAAAAATTGACCTGTTCTAGCATTTTTCTACAAAATAGTAAATATCGAAGATATGAATTTTGTGCGTAAATTTTTACTCACTCTATTTATTCGAGTCCAGGTTGAATAAGAGATTCTACCGCAACAAAAAGTTTAAAAGTTTTAGAAGACTATATTTGTTAGGGGGTATCATTGGCTGTCCATGTTGAATGTTGAATGTTGAATGTTGAATGGTCTGTCCATGTTGAATCGGTATGTCGGAAACTAAACAGTTCCTATTATGCAATGAGTAGAGTGAGAAATATAATTCCCTCGGATTCTCTTAAGGATATCTATCACAGCCTCGTGTATAGTCATTTATCATACAACATTCTGCTTTGGGGAAGCTCATCAGATAGTGGTAGGGCTTTCATTCTACAGAAGCTCATTCTACGCATGATGTACAATATATCCCCGCGTATGTCATGCAGACCTTTGTTTGTTCAAAATGGTATTCTTACTTTGTGTTGCGTTTTTATCCTGAAATCCCTTTTGTATGTAAAGGAGAACGAGAAAAATATCATTCAATTATCCAGCTTTCACGATTACAACACCAGAAGTGAGGGAAAATTATATATTCCTCAGCACAAAACCGCTAAGTTCGAGATGTCCCCTACTTATAAATGTATAAAACTTTTCAATCATCTACCATTAGGAATAAGATCTCTCAATTATAATAAATTCAAGAAAAATGTTAAAAGCCTGTTATTAAGTAGATGTTATTACACTGTCAAAGAATACTATGATGATTGTATCACTGATTAATTGCACTATTGTTTCCTTTTCTAATTTGACTTGTCCTATACATGTATGTACATGTCCTAAAGGATGAATAAATTATTATTATTATTATTATAATATTCATTTGAAAGTTGGTACCTCAAAGATCATATTCAGTGTTATAAATTCCAGCAACATGAATGGAAATTGAAAATCTCATCAAGATTTCAATATAAATTGATTAAAATATTCAAAGATACTTCCAACTATTTCAGTAATGATATGAAGGCGATGACGAAAAAGTGCAAAGTTCTTTTTTCAATAAATAAAAATTTCGCTGTATATCAAACATCATCTGCTTGTCCAAAATTCAAATTGAAATGGAAAATTTCATTAATTAATTCTAAAGTATCATGAAGGATGTCCAAATTCCAATATCTGAGTCATCGTCAAATAGGAGACTGAAGTGCTATCACTTATTCAATTTGTTGGAGTTTTGAAGTCAGGACCATTATTCAAGGTCTCCTATTCAAGAAAATATCAAAGGAATGAGAAGGAAATTAAATTCATGATGAGAAATAAATAATATCAATTTGATATTGGGAGATGGTTTGCATAAAGAATATTTTGGATAGGTAATTCTCCAAAAGGGTCACAAATTTGATTTTGAGTGTGATATGTTCAATACAGATCCGATTGAGTTGAAAACTGGTATTCAGGTATAGAGTAACAATTTGTGCAAACTTTCATGAGAATCGTAACGCTATAAGCGAAAAAAATTGTTTTTGTTAATTCGAATTTACCATGGTAAATTCGAATTAAGAGTGTCCAATACAGCAGAATGGACAACATAATTTACCATGGTAAATTCGATTAAGGGTGTCCAATACAGAAGAATGGACAATAGAACATACGCGCAAAAGCTTCTGACTTCACGTCAGTGCTTGAACCAATTTTTTTTTTCGTGATTTTTTTTAAATTTTCTAGGGGTGCGCTTCTTAAAATTTTTTTTTTCGTCATTTTTTTCAAATTTTCTAGGGTACGGTTCTTACAAAATTTTAAACACGTCTTTATGATGAATTTCTACTACTAGTTACCAAGCTTCAATTCGATCGAAGATTTATTTTTTGAGTTATCAAGGAAATAATATTCCAGGTGGGTATAACTCGGAAACCGATTGACCGATTATGCTCAAAAACGAACTCAACTCTCCATTTCGGATACGCAACCTACCCTGAAAATTGCAAGTCCCTGTCTCCTTTCGTTCGAAAGTTATCGAGACAACGGTCACCCATCTACTGAACTCACACAAGAATGCTCGAATCTCCAACAATATTCAACCGATCATGTTAAAACTTGAAACTTGGCAGTAGAGTTAGGTTATGAAGGCTCTTGCAAAATTTCAGCAATTTCAAACGAATAGTTACTGATATATAGAATTTTTTTTTTAATTTCAATGATTTATTAAAAATTTTCTACAAATGCTATCATCACCAAATTTTGCAAACATTCTCACATTGGCATTCTACAACTAATAATCATGTTTGAATTCAATCGGTTCAGTATTTTTCGAGTTAATGAGGAACAAAAAACCACCAAATTTCAGAAAATTTCAGATGGCTATAACTCTGAAACCGTTTGGCCGATTATGCTCATAAACAAACTCAAATGTCGCGTTCTGGTGCACATCCTAACCTGAAAATTTCAAGCTGCTATCTCATTCCGTTCTCAAGTTATCGTGACAACAAAAGAATTTTTTAATAATTTTTTAATAATTTTCTAGCGATACGATTCTCACAAAATTTCACAAACGTGCTTAGGTTCATATTCTACAACTACCCACCAAGTTTCAATTCGATCGGATTTATATTGATTGAAAACAAAATTATTACTCGGAAACTACTGAGCCGATTATGCCCACTAACGAACTTGTTCCTACGTATTGGGATGCGCCACCTACCCTGAAAATTTCAAATCGCTAGCTCTTTTCGTTCTCAAGTTATCGTGGCAACGGCCGGACGGACAGAATCAAATTTGACCTCGAATTCTTCATTGGGGAGTCGAACTTAATCGTTTGAGACCATTTTCGTCAAAAAATTCGAAAGTTACAGACATTTGGGCAAAACTATAACGCGATTTTCCCCAGAACATAGGCGCAAAAAGCAGATGAAGTTTACTTTGATTCATGTTATGAATCTTCAAATTATTTCAAAACTTTTATTATTCTTCATCATTTCTCCTTAAACCGGTTTCGAGATATTATGTTATAGAATCTGAAATTCTGGAAATTTTACTAAGTACTTTTATGAATCTGCCCCTGAGCTTTGGAATCCTCGACTCAAGCTGTAAGCCACGCAGCCATACCATTTTCTCGTTCACCATTAAAGTCATAGATACTTTATATGGAGGAGTATATTAGAATATTGTGAAATACTTAAACTCTTGTAACATTTTACCTGAGCCGAATATGGGAAAATTGTAAAAGAAAAAATGGGTTCAAGCCCTGTGGACAGGAGCTTTCTGGCGCTCTAGTTCAAACAGACAAATTATATCTGGTATTGGTTTCTCAGAGTTGGGAATTATATCAATGTATTCATATTATATCACTGCATCATAAAAGAAATTCAATTCAAATAATAGTTTATTAGATAAGTAATAATAAATTACCTTGTAATCGATCAAAAATTTCCTGATCTACGTTCACCAAACTACAGAATTATGCTTTCAATATTTACGTAATATTTTCACACATTTTCGGGTGAGGTCCCCGTTGCATCGCTAAAATACGAGTATTTCAACCCCAATATTTTTGAAGTTACAATATTCTCTTCTGTCAAGTTGACATTATGAGAATTCATACATAGATTAATAACTAGTGGGCCCGTAGATCTACATTTTTCCGGTAGATCTACATTTTTCCGGCAGATCTACATTTTTCCGGTAGATTTACATTTTTCCGATAGATCTACATTTTTCCGGTAGATCTACATTTTTCCGGTAGATCTACATTTTTCCGAGACTTCCTCAGACACACACACAGAAAGTTTCAACGAAATCGGTCCGGTCGTTCTCGAGTGTCTATAAACCGAACACAGTGCTATCTACCGAGTTCCTATTGTGACTCTGAGGCCCATTCAAATACGCACACAAAGTTTAATCGAAATCGTTCGAGCCGTTTCCTATAGATCGATCGGGGCGCCCCTACAGGATGCTATTGTGAATCAGAGATACGCCGAAAGAAAATCACAGAGTTTCATCAAAATTGGTCCGCCTGTTTCCGAGTTCCTATACATCGATTTTAGCGCCCCCTACAGGGTCCAATTGTGAATCTGAGCCGCCTTGGGTTCCACTGAAATACATACACGCAAAGTTTCGGAGTTGACATATTTCTTAAGACACCCTGTATAGCAGCGGTTATCATTTCGCAACGGTTTTACAAAGTTGAGAATTCTCCTCGCGATAGAAATCTCGAGGTGACATTTTACTTAAAACGCTTGCATTTGAAAATAATCGATGCCGCGAGGAAATGAACACCCTGTATAGTAATGGTTTATTTCCAACAATGTATGCCTCGAAAGTATATTTCCCAACACGAATGAATGAAATGGTATGTTCATAGCGTTAAAAACAGCAATCTGCAATTGACATTAAAAGAAAAACACCCTGTATAGAGATTTCCGAAAAATACATTATAAGAATCCATCCAAGGTTCCTATTTAGATAACGGTTTGTTTGTGGCACGAATCAATTCAATCGTGTCAAATTGTGCCGTGAAAAAAAGAACACCCCGTATAGTAATGGTTTATTTTCAGCGATATATGCTCAGAAAAAAAAAGAAAAACACCCTTACTTAAAGTCGGCAGATATACCGTTATTCGAAGTTAATATTGCGATAGAAATTGAAAAAAAAACACGAAAAAGTATAATTCCCTTGATGGGATTCGAACCCGCCTTCCCTCGTCCGAAACCGAGATATCGACTATCTAGACATCGGCACTATCGGACTCCCCGAAGGATCCTCTCGATCTCCGGTATTAGAATAAAACGTCGGTACTAACCGCGGATAGATATTCTTAATTTTCACTTTTCGACATAAAATCGCCACATGGAGGTTTATTTGACGGTTTTTTACCCTTATCTTCGCTTTTCGTCAACGTTCAGTCCCGAAAACTGCCTAGAACGGCAATTTCGTTGCGAAAAATTTCCCGCACCCCGTCTAACGGATTCATTTTGACGTTTCTCAGACAGACTTTTAGCAAAGAAAATTCCCGAGGTCGGAGTTCGAGAACTTGTATCGATTTAGTTGACATTATGAGAATTCATACATAGAATAATAATTATATCAATCTGTGAAATACGATTTACATTGAAATTTTAAAAAATCATATCTCCGAAAGTATTAGCTTGTTAGAGTTAAAAATGATATGAATGGATTCTTATGATAAAACTGCTTATTAAAAAAAATTTGATTTGGAATTTGTTTCGTAAAAAAAAATTTTTATTTTGGTTACTCCGAAACCATCTGTCCGATTTTGCCCAATAACAAACTTAGCCGAGATATTCATCCCCCAAACCCACTCAGGCATATAAAGGTCATAATTCTACAATTTGATGCCAAATTTCAAATAGATGGAGTGATCGGTTCCAGAAATATTCATAAATAACGTTTTTACTAAAAACGGCCTTAACTCCGAAACCGCCCGGTCGATTTCGCCCGTTAACGAACTTGTCCGAGATATTTACGCTACGGAACTACCCTGCAAATGTCAACACTCTATGTCGTTCCGTTCGAGAGTTATCGTGCTTACGGCCGGCCGGCCGGACCGGCCGGCCGGACAGAATGAATTCCGACCACGGATTCTTGATCAGTGAGTCGAACCAAATCGTTTAAGACCATTTTCATCGAAATATTCCAAAATTACAGACATTTGGGCAAATTGATAAGCACTCAGTTCCGAGGAACTAGAGCGCCAAAAAGGTTTTTTATTTGATGAGAGGATTCTATGGTTAAAATTAATGTACAATTTAAAGACTCACCCTGTATGTATTAACTTCATTACCATATGAGTCCAAAAGATGGGGAAAAACCCTCTGGACAGGAGCTTTGGTGCTCTTGTTCAAACTTTGACAAATCATATCTCCGAAGTATTGGTTTCTTAGGGTTGGAAATGATAACGATGGATTCTTATAATAGAACTGCCTCATAAAACAAACTAAATTAAAATTAAATAACGAACTTATTCGAGATATTCATTCCTCAAATCTACTCTTAAAATTATATTATATCAATTGAAACTTAGCCAATATTCCAGTTTTTTTTCACTGGAGATATTCCCAATTTGATTTACTTACCAAAGTAGATATTTCCATCATCATACGGATTATCCAATGGCAAATAGGGTAAGGATATGTCACCCAAAAATTATAATATTCTATACCTAATTGGTCATTTTGCATTCAATCATACTTTCTTTTATAGAACATAAATAAATTTGACATGTCTCTTATAGTTAGATAAGATGACATGTATGAACAGTGAACACAGATAGAATTCGCATTCTGTGAAAACGTAAAACTACGATGTATTACTGAAATTTTGAAGAATCATATCTCCGAAAGTATTAGCTTGATAGATATAAATGGATTCTTATGATGAATCTGCATCTTGAAAAAAAATAATTTGAATTTATACCTAATTTAAAATTTTTTTTTTCGTTATTCCCAAACCAACTGGCCGATTCTGCCCAATAACGACATCAACTGAGATATTTATCTCTCAAACCCGCTATGAAAATTTCAACTGTTTAGCTCATTCCGTTCGGGAGTTATCGTGCTAACGGAGGGCCGGCCGGACAGAATCATCAGGACCACCACGGATTCTTGATCAGTGAGTCGAACCAAATCGTTTAAGACCATTTTCAGCCAAAAATTCGAAAATTACAGACACTCTGTTCAGAGGAACAACAGCGCCAAATATTGAATAGAATGAACATACCTGCATTATGTCGTGCAGAAACCTTTTACTGATAAAAAAAAGGCACTGACGTGAAGTCAGTACTCTTTGGCGCGCGTGTTCAGGGTGGCTAATTTGAATTGAGTGATGAGTACTACCTTTTGGGTAGATCTTCGGCTCGCTCTATCCACTGAGCTTGAAGTACTCATCATTCAACTCAAATTAGCCACCGTGAACACGCGTGCCAAAGAGTACTGACTTCACGTCAGTGATTTTTTTTTGTTTTTTCAAGTGCCCTTAACAAATATAGGTATCGATACAGTTTGGCTGTTAGCTTTACCGTAGATCGAAAAAAATTGCGGTTATGGGACCTCCGTTAGGAACGCAATTGCCTCTTCTCCAAATCCGAAAGTATTTTAATATAGATCTACCGAATATAGTTATTTATAAATTCGCCTAAGGACCACCATACATACATTTCAACTCGGAAACAACGCTATTTCCCCCAAACTGACTTGTGTCCGTGCACTGAATTGACATGAATATTCTTTTAAAACCTCACAATATCGGCTCATTACTCCCACCATAACCCATACAACCCAAAAACAGTCACTTCTCGTCTGCGCATGCGCAATATACTCGTGGCTGCAAGTCGTCCCAAAATTACACACCTCACAAAAAACTCCGATCCTCCAACACTAGTGGTTCAGGAGATATTGCTTCTTGAATCCACGGATGCGCAGACCATCACCAGGGGATTATATGGAGGAATAGCATCTGCCACCCCAAAACCCCAATCCTCTTTGACGAAAACACCAGCAGTTAAATCACTGATGGTCTGCTCATGCGCATAACGAAAAATGCCCGTAAGGAGTAACATCCATTTCAAAATTAGCCCCAGGGCCACGGTATGGACACTTTAACTCAGAAACAACGATACATCTCGCAAACTGACTTATCCGTACACTAAGTTGCCATGAATATCCTTTTAAAACCTCACAATATTGGCTCAGCACTCCCGGTATAACCCGTACAACCCAAAAACAGTCACTTCTCTTCTGCGCATGCGCAATCTACTTGCAGCTAAAAGTCCTCCTGAAATCACACACCTTACAAAAAACACCGATTCTCCTGCACTAGTGGTTCAGGAAATATCGTATCTTGAATCCACGCATGCGCAGACCCTCACCAGGGGATTCTATGGAGGAATAGCATCCGCCACCCCAAAACCCTAAGCCTCTCTGACGAAGACACCACCAGATAAACCACTGATGGTCTGCTCATGCGCATAACGAAAAATGCCTGTAAGGGGTAACATCAACTTCCAAATTAGCCCCAGGGCCACGGTACGGAAAACTCAACTCGAAAACAACGCTGCATCCGCCAAACTGACTTGTCCTTGCACTGAATTGCCATGAGTAATCATTTAAAACCTCACAATATCGTCTCAGCACTCCCAACATAACCCATACATCCCAAAAACAGTTACTTCTCTTCTGCGCATGCGCAATCTACTCGCGGCTAAAAGTCCTCTCAAAATCACAAACCTTACAAAAAACTCCGATTCTTCAACACTAGTGGTTCAGGAGATATCGCATCTTTAATCCACGCATGCGCAGACCCCCACCAGGGGATTCTATGGAGGAATAGCATCCGCCACCCCAAAACCCCAATCCTCTCTGACGAAAACACCACCAGTTAAATCACTGATAGTCTGCTCATGCGCATAACGAAAAATGTCTGTAAGGGGTAACATAATTTCAAAATTAGCCCCAGGGCCACGGTACGGAAACTTCAACTCGGAAACAACCCTGCATCCGCCAAACTGACTTGTCCTTGCACTGAATTGCCATGAATATTCTTTTAAAACCTCACAATATCGACTCAGCATTCCCAACATAACCCATCCAACCCAAAAACATTTACTTCTCTTCTGCGCATGCGCAATCTACTCGTGGCTGAAGGTCCTCTCCAAATCACACACCTTACAAAAAACTCCGATTCTCCAACGCTAGTGGTTCGGGAGATATCGCATCCTTAATCCACGCATGCGCAGACCCTCATCAAGGATCTGGAATCTATGGAGGAATAGCATTCGCCACCCCAAAACCCCAATCCTCTCTGACGAAAACTACAGAAGTTAAATGACTTCTCATCTGAGCATGCGCAATACGGAAAATGCCCGGTAAGGGCAGCATGAACCTCAAAACCATAGGTTTCGGCATTAAAAGCAAAATATTCCGCAAAATAGTAGTAATTTTTTGATTTTTTTCGCGTCACGTGATCTTCACGAAATTTTCAAAAGTGTTTGCTTTGGTCTTTTGCATCTAGCTACTGAGTTTCAATTTAATCACATCAGTATTTTTCGAGTTATCGTGAAAACAAAATTTTGAAATTTTTGAAATTTTTTTTTGCCACTTTAGGGCCGTCCGTTCAACACAAAACTGCGCAGGCATATAAAGGTCATAATTCTACAATTTGATGCCAAATTTCAAATAGATGGAGTGATCGGTTCCAGAAATATTCATAAATAACGTTTTTACTAAAAACGGCCTTAACTCCGAAACCGCCCGGTCGATTTCGCCCGTTAACGAACTTGTCCGAGATATTTACGCTACGGAACTACCCTGCAAATGTCAACACTCTATGTCGTTCCGTTCGAGAGTTATCGTGCTAACGGCCGGCCGGCCGGACCGGACGGACAGAATTGAATTTGACCTCGGATTCTTCATCAAGGAGTGGAACCCAATCGTTTGAGACCTTTTTCGAAAAAAAATTCGAAAAATACAGACATTGTGACGAAATGATAGCACGCTGTTCCTTGCGGAACACGCGCGCAAAAAGCACAATCCTTCGATTAAGTCCTTCATATGATCACGCCTCACGCCAGATTTATCTTCTCTCAAATCACAATTTTTCTCTCTGACCTTCCATGCGGAGACCCAAATAATTCGAAATGAAATGCTATATTAGCCAATATTTACCTGTAGCCAATAATTTCGTTTCCTAACTTCAACGAATTAATAAGACCCATGCATCGTTACTGCGAAAGAACATAAAAATTCCACTAATGAGAACAATGCAGGAAAACTTGTGGCCACAATTGATCAATTACGCAAAATTTCTTATTCTAATCAAGTAACGTGAGTTTGCTTTTCCCAGAACTGCAGTGAGAGGTACTTTCAGCATCCAACACTCCTTCGATTTTATTTGTAGTTCATTTAACAAATATTAGGTATTTGCCAATCAACTTTTCCTCGAGTATCTGGACAAGAAGCTGTATTGTTTGATCATTCAAACATTTTTCGTTTTACCTGTCAACCTTTCGTTGATTGCGTAAGTCCTAATTATTCATACAAGTTGTATTTGCAAAATGGAATAAGATGGATGATGTAATATGTTGGATCCATATATTTTTTTCGAGGTTGACGCGATGCTATTAGGATCTATTCTGGTGAAATTATAACCTGTTTTCGTCGTGCTTTCCCAAGGCAGACAATATATCAATGGGATGCAAAAATCTATTGAAATTGTTCCAGCTATCTGACTGATGTTCTTCGTTTCTACAGTGTTGAAAAGCAAAATGGAATAAATTCAGTATCTTGGCTACTGTACATATTTATGGAAAATCACGAAGTAGGTCAAACTTAAATTTTTAATTGTCATTCTTCTTCGTAAACAGCTACAACCCCCAATTCTTCAAATAGGGAATATGGGCTTGTGATACATCGTTTGAAAGATCACGTAATTCTCTATTCAGAAAGGTTATCAGTTTCATGTTTATTCCAAGTATAAAATTAGAAAAAAATAAAATCAAGTGATCAGCGAAATTTAGTACAATATCAAAAACTAAAATGTAATACAAAATGTAGCAGAAAAATTATGAATGTTAATGAATTAAATGTTCAAAGTATTCACCGCGGACGCCTTGGTGACATCCTAGCCTCAAATAAAAATTTCTTCCAACATTATTCAAAATTGTGTTGGTAATGTGGTGGTGCTCCATCCTGTTGGAACCAAATTGTATTCTGTGGAATCTGAAGATTTCCTTGATCCTTATATAAATTTGCTAGTTGGAACGACATCATCTTGAAGTAGAACTGAATAATTATCGCCATTCAAATTGCCGTCAATGAAAAAGGGGCCTATGATATGGTTTCCAACATTTCCTGCTCAAACTTTTATATTTTTGAGAGAATCGCGTGTGTTCCTATCCTATTCAGTGAGGATTTACGGTAGACCAGTAGCGGCAATTTTGACGATTTGCATGGCCGTTGAGAGAAAAAGTGCATTCATCAGAAAACAAAACGTCTACTAATTGGATGATATTGTTATCCAACATGTCCATCATTTGTTCCCAAAAATATGTTATCCTATCAAAATCGTCTTCCAATAGTTCCTGGGTAGGTATCATTTTATAGGGATGCACGCACAAATTTACAGTTAGTATATAATGAAGTTTTTGCGAGCGGAAAAGTCACTTTGCGCACGTGTTAGGAACAACGTTTTTCCTTCGAGCGTCTTATAATAAATTGTAATATAATAATTTATTCTGAAATTTTTAATTAATGTGGAATGAAACAACTCAACTATTCAAAAATAAACAATAACTGAAAAAAAAGAAGAAATTACAAATTATCTGTTCGTAATATTTCTGACGAAAGAACATTGATTTATATACAGGGTGTCCAGGAAAATGTGGGAAATCTCTCGGATTCAGTTCCCATAATTTTTTTTTTCCTAGCGGCCCTCCCTACGAAGATACGGCCTCCTAAATGACGCCACTGGAAATCCATTTTACTGGAATAAATTCCCGAATGATTTCGATTCTTTTCCATTTCCAGGAAAAACAAATTTGGATACCTTGAAAACGGTTCATTTTATCGACAATGAACAGGAGTATCTTTTCTTTAGCTTAATCTTCAAAGTATCCAAATTTGTTTTTTTTTAACTCCTTATCATTCAGGGTGTTAAGAATGTAAGCATTAAAATGTACAACCTAGTCCACCTCTGGTAAACTAAACAAGCTAATTTAAATATAAGGGCAGTATTTTGAGAGCTCCTTAATACTGTTTATGATATCACATTTTCATAAGATTTGAGTAGTTTAAAATTTATTCTAGTAAATTGGATTTCCAGTGGAGTCATTTAGGAGGCCGTATCTTCGTAGGGAGGGCCGCTAGGAATAAAAATGATAGGAACTTGTCATCTTATTTTGCCATGTTTTATCTGAATCCGAGAGATTTCCCACATTTTCCTGGTCACCCTGTATATTGTAAATTTATTGCTGTTCCTGTCAGTTAATTCAATGGGTGTCTTGATAAACACTGATTCGGCGCAAAAGGGCAAATAATTTTCTCGTTCGTTGAAGTTGAAGGACAGTCGTTCGAAGGTTGATGATTCTCTGTAGAGCAGCTATATGGATGGCTTGATGAAGGTTGATTATTTGAAGTAGAGTTATGTGTAGACAATATCTTATTAGACATTTCCTTTTTTTTTTGATTAGTCGATGTAACTGTCGGCGACAGTGGTTGTTTTTCAGCATTTCAGCCTCGCAGGCGCATGGGTTATTCCTTCCCTAAAATTGGCCAACATAGTAGCCGACGAACGTCTGAAACTATGACCAGTGTACTGCTCAGGATTTTCCAATTTTAAATATGCTGAATATATGAATATATAATATGAATATTTGCTTCATAATGTAAAAAGTATGCTAACAATACTTCATCCTCGAGGCTTGTTGTTCCTCTACTGTGAGACCATTTTTCAATTTCTGATAACCTGCTTCATGCTTGACTTTAGGTTTTGCAGGTATCAAACTCAAACTTCATTAGCCGCCTGCAATAGGGAATGTAGAAGATCAATACAAGAACTGTTCATTTCAACAGTGTTTACAACGTTTTATACACTTGGAATAGTCTCACATTGCATAAAATAATCACCCGTTTAAGAAAAATTCACGAAAACAACAATTTTGATCAGTTTGACATTTCCGTGCCACAAAATACTTATTACTTCCGCACGATGCGGACAAGTGTTACGTGTTACGCAACCCAAATTCGTGCGAAAAAGTACTACTTTGCGCACGCTCTTAGGAAAAAATATAAAAATATGTATGAAGTAACAGTATGAAATATCCTGTTATATCCAGATGTTCTATTAAGACCCTTTCAATGATCTATCAAGCTTGCATGAGATTAGTTTGGATACTGGTTAGGCCTTGGATTAGGCTTTAATGATAATCTGTTCATACACCATCTTAGTTGTAAGGAAATTGTGGCTAGTCATTCTTCAAACATATTTTTTATGCGAACCAACAATTGAAAACACTCCCCTATTATAAGCTTTCACTACTTCTCAACAAATCGCCGTATGTAAATAATACTTCATGCAAAAACATTTTACGTTGTTGGAGGTGAAAAAAAAACAAATCCTCTTGACCAAACTGATTAAATTTCAAATGTTTAGACTTAATTTCACGGCCGATGAACGAAAGGTATTTTATTTCGTCTTAAGAAATTATAGAGATAGATATGTGGAATATGTAGGTATACTTAACTGATATCATAATTATTTCATACCCATTATATTTGTGATTTGAACTGCGAAGTATGTGGACTGAAATGGAAAGTTATATACTATATTACAAAAATATATCAATCTTCCGAAATATTCTGGATAGTATTGAATAATTCAAGAAGTTTGCATTTAAATGATGAAGATTGACTTTTACTCGATATTTGATTATCTTAAGATGGAGGTTGATCAATCTGGTATCAGTCTCGCATCATATCAATGATGGATTGCAATCAGATTGACGGGAAACTGATGGATTGATGGAATATTGATGTGCTTCGTCGGTCCATCAATCCGCATCAGTCTCATCTTGATCAAGGTCACGGACTGAACTGATGCGAGATTGATGGCAGATTGACCGTGTAACCTCCGTCTATGGGAATGACCTTGACTTATGTGTGTTTGTCTTTTCTTGCTAGACATATTTGTGTATGCATGTTTTACATCATGTATGCATCAATTAGGTACTAAAGTAGATTATATTTTAACAACTGTTAATTTGAATTGTTGTCAAACGAGTGTATTTGATGCAAATTTGGGTGCTCATCGTACAATGTCTGCACAGTATGTTTTCGATTCTGTATCGAGATTGCAAAAATTGAAAAAACCACAAATTTGCAGAAATATGTCATTACAAAATGTGGATGCCTTGGCGATTGATTGGCAAATTTTGATGTTGTATACTCGCAAGATAATTATACCAGTTTTGAAGAATTTGTAAACATTATAAAATTTTGTATTGATCAATGATGTCCACCTAGACATCAAACCATTTCGAACAGCAACTCTTTAAGGTGGGAAACACCTCAAATTAGATTGGCTAGCCATGAGCTCAAAAAGCTTCACTGGCTTCGAGTTAGCTTGGGTACTACTGATACTTATAGAGAAGCGAAAAAAATATAGCTCTCTACTGATGACATCCATCACGAAAATATTTTGAATTCCTCAGATAACAAAAGCAGATCGATCTGGCGAATTGTTAATTACGAAGTTGGACGTAAGACAGTTTCTAATAAGTTCATCACATTGAGCATGAAGGATTCGCTCTGCTCGGACTCCATAAGTGTTGCAAATGAATTTGCCAAATATTTCTCTGAAATATCTAAAGTTAGCCTGAATGGAAAATACGGAAGTGTATGTAATACATCTAGCCTTTGTAACTCAAGTTTCTTTTTATTTCCAGTTCAGTCAACTGAAGTACTTGTTGCTATAAAACCATAAAAAAATAAAAAGTTTACTGGATTGGATTATATATCTGCTAGAATTCTTAGGGCGATATCTTTATATGTGTCAGAACATCTCACACATCTGATAAATGAGTCAGTCTCCTCAGGTAGATTTCCAACAGTAATTAAACATGCGACTGTCTTCCCAATATACAAGAAGGGCGACCCACAAAACATAGCAAATTATCGTCCAATTTCTATTGTTAGTGTTTTATCGAAAGTAAACGAAAAGATCATACTTGGAAGAATGACGGATTACTTGACTAAATTCAAATTAATAACAAATGAACAACATGGGTTCAGAGCGGGTTGATCCACTCAAACAGCGGCTGTCGGTCTCACTGAAATCGTCTACAAGTCCCTAGATGATGGTATTTATGTAGCGGGGGTTTTCTTTGATCTTACCAGAGCGTTTGACTGCATCTTGTTCAAGTTCATTCTCAATAAGATGTATAATATGGGATTTAGAGGAATGTTTCTTGAGTGCATAGTTACATGCATAGTTACATTGCTGGCAGACTATGCAGGTAAAGGTTGGTGATTGTTGGTCACATAAACATGACGTTGAAATGGGTGTGCCTCAGGGGGGAGTTCTGGGACCTCTCCTGTTCCTAATGTTCATTAATGACCTACCTAATTCACTGAAATCAGATGGAATAATTATATATGTGAATGATACGTCTATGGTGATCAGAGCAGATGATTTCCAGAGTCTCTCTGTCAAATGCGAAATCATAGTGAGCACTTTCGCTAACTGGTGTCGACAAAATGCTATTATATTAAACTGCAGTAAAACTGAATGCATTTATTTCAATTTAAGGAATGTAGATAGACTTGTTGTCAATTGCGAGAATACGGAATCCAGTGACTGTGTTAAGTTTATTGGTCTGAATGTCGACAAAACTCTAAGATGGTGTGAGCACATTGACAATCTATGTAAAAAGCTAAACAAATCATTCTATGCTATTTGCCGGATAAGGGATTCGGCCCATTAATGCTGTAATTAGTGTATATTATAGTTTGGTATATAGTTATATATCTTACTGTGTTCTCTTGTGGTGCATTCGATTGATTCGAATAGGGCATTTGTTACACAGGAGCGAATCATTCGCATGATGTTTCATCTTGGCCCTCTTGTATCTTGCAGACCCATATTTTCGAACTATAAACTACTTACCTTGTGTTCCGAAATTGCTGGCACTACTGGCCGCAGTAAGTAATTTCGGAACGCTCTTAAGACACAGTAAGCATCGCCAGTGAATTTCAGTAATATCTGACGTTTCAATTTACTGCTCAGTACTGTACAGGAATATCGGAACACGGCAATACACTCCCATATATATGTATAAATGTCTTATGTATATAAAGGAAAATGTAAATGAATTTGTCAAAGTTTCCGATTTTCATGGCTACAATACCAGGAATTCTGAAACCTTGAATATACCAATGCATCGAACAGCTAAATTTGAAAGTTCGCCCTACTACCAGGGCTGTTGGGGTGAGATCATTGGATATTCTGGGCTTCAGAAGGACGGTAAAAGAGCTAATGTTGTCAAGGGCTTATTAACCTGTTGATGAATATTTGGCTGATGGTGATTTTCAATTTTGATTTGGAACATTTTTTTTTCTTGACTTGTCCTATACATGCTGTATGTCTAACAGGATCAATAAAATTTGTTATTATAATTATTATTACTAGATATTGGATCACGTGACCAAAAAGCCAAGGTTGTGAAATTTTCTCCGATTCCCGGTTTTCACTAGATATACTAACTGACAAAGAAACCGCAACACCCAGAAGTAGCTGTTTAAATTTAAAATTTTTTTTGGTAAAATATAGAATAGCAAGGAGTAAATGATTAAAATTTGAAGAAAAAAATCGTGAAAAATTTTTCATGTAAAAATTTTTTGTTACTTACATATTGTAGTCGTTTTTTGCAATTTTTTTAAATTTTACAACAAACCAGCTGTTAGGGGAGAGCCAAAGTCGATGTTTAGTCGTTGTTAACATGCCTAGAGCACGTATACGCGGAATTTATCGCCAGCTAAGTGAATTTGAAAGAGGTCGAATTATTGTTATACGGGAGGCGGGGTTTGCATTTCGAGAAATCGCTAACCATACGAACAGAAATCCAACTGCTGTTATGAGATGTTGTCAAGCTTGGTTTGATCATGCCCAAAAGCGAAGAAGAGTAGGCACTGAACGTCGAAGGGGCACAAATGAAGATCGATGTCTAAGACTTATGGCTATTAGAGACCGATTTGCGACAACTCGATCTTTGGATCATGAGTGGTTAGGAGAACAAGGCCATCCTTTTACTGTCCGAACGCTTTACCGCCGGATAAGGTCTTTTGGACTGCAGCATTATCGACCCCATCTTGTGTTACCTCTGACGGTTGAGCATCGCCGGCAACGATTACAGTGGTGCAGATAATGTCAACATTGGAATGTGGAATGGTATCAGGTCTTTTCTGATGAATCTTGATTCTCCTTGGGTGCACATGATGGCCGAAGAAGGGTTAGACGACGTCGGGGAGGTAGACGTGAACCTCAGTTTGATATTGAGCGTCATGTACACCGAACAGTAGGCGTTATGGTATGGGGTGCTATTGCAAATGCAAGTAGGTCACCTTTAGTCTTTATTCGAGATAACATGAAAGCGCTGCGTTACTTTCAAGAAATAGTGGAGTCATTTGTTCTCGCTTGCCTTAACCGGCTCGAGAATCCAATATTTCAGCAAGATAATGCTCGACCTCATGTTGCCAGAGTTAGTTTAAACTTTTTTGAAGCGACCCATGTGAATATTTTGCCATGGCCGCCCAAATCCACCGATCTTTCGCCCATAGAGCATGTTTGGGACCTCATGGGTAGAAGGCTTGGAAATTTACCCCAGCCCCTACGGACTGTGGCGGCTCTGATACATGAACTACAGGTAGCTTGGGGTAGTATCTCTCAAGATGAAATAGACCATCTTATTGCATCAATGCCAAGACGTATTGGGGAGTGTATAGATAATCTCGGTGGACAAACACATTATTAACAAATTTATTAAAAAAAATTGTAAACCCTTCGTTTTTTTTCTTAAAAATTCAATCATTTACTCCTTGCTATACTGTTTATGTTTTACCAAAAAAAAAATTATATTTAAACAGCTCCTTCTGGGTTTTGCAGTTCCTTTGTCAGTCAGTATATAATTTACTCCTTCCAACATTCTACGACTATTTCCTCGTTCGGAAAAAGTTTACATTCGGACACTAACGAAGTTGATATGTTTTCAATATTTCAAGCAATTCTTACGACCTGGTTCACCTTCAGAACGATTAACCGGTAAAACAGCGTCAGTTGCCGTATCAAAATACACGCAGCTACTTCCCGTTTATACACACCATTATTGAAAATAACCGAGCGGGAAAATACCTTTTAAGCCAATTAGTATAGGAGTTTTCTTACACGTAAAATTATTGTCTCCCATAATATTCCATCTGTAATTGAAATGAGAAGCTCTTTGCGCATATGTTCTGGAAACAGCGTGCAATCATTTCGCCCAAATGTCTGTACAACTTTCGAACTTTTAGCTGAAAATGGTCTCAAACGATTAGTATCCACTCAATGATGAAGAATTCGAGGTCAAATTTGATGCGTTCCGGTCGGCCAGCCTTTGCCACGATAACTTGAGAACGAAAATAGGTAACGTCTTGATTTTGAGAGTAAGTGGCGCATCCCAATACCAGGGACAAGTTCTTTAATGGTCATAATCGACCCAACGGTTTACGAGTTTACAATTTTTTTCGAGAATCGCATCTATAGAAAATTTCAGAAAAAAATATTAAAAATAATATTTATCTCACGATAACAGAACGGAAAGCGATAGCGACATTTGAGATTGTTAATAGGCATAATCGGAGAAACGGTTTTGGAGTTATACCCATCTGAAATTTGGCTGTTATTTTGCAACGTATTTCACGCCTATGCTATTCATCTCCTTTTGAAACGCCACTGGTAATCATAGAATGCACATTGACGGACTGTCACCTTATGTCAGGTTATTTCTCTTCTATGATCTTCGTGTCTGCGTGATGTAAGGAAGCTGATTTGACCTTCTTTTCCGGCTTTTCTCTGAGGGAGAAATCATCTTTCGTATATCGTTGAGAATTTTGATCTGAATTCATCGAGTATTCCCAGTGGAATTTCTAAGTTTTAGTTTGCGAGATAAATAATATTTATTCTCGCTCCTTGGTTGGGACTACATTTGCTACAATCCTTGGTTGGGACCACTTGAGTTACACTACACTCCTTGGTTGGGACCACACAGGTTAGATTACACTCCTTGGTTGGGTCCACATTGTTTGCACCGAGATAGAATCATTTGCTGAAGCTTGACTTGCACCGAAACACAATCATTGGCTGAAGCTCGACTTGAACTGGAGTAAAATCAGGAGCTGGAGGCTGCAGTAATTTTTGCTTGTTACGTTTGCCTGAACCCACATTTGCTTGGAAGTTATCTTATGGTGGAGGAGCTGGAAGCATACCTGAAGTACAATTCGAAGCTGACTTGAGGGTATATTCCCTAACCGAGAACATCTGACACACAGAAACAGATTGCATTGGACGTGGAACCACGATTTGGACATTTCTTTTAAGATAAGTAGTTATAAGTTTGTGTAATATAAGAGATTGTAATTGGAACTGTAAATTAAGATTTGTACACCTTGTTCTTTCTATAATATATTGTTGAAAACCTGACTAGGAATCTTGTTGCTGGGGTAATCAAACCTCCCTTGAGAAATTAGTATTCGAATCTCATGCTCAAATACCCCTTGGGTAAAACGTAACGTTACAATTTCCTCAATGACTCGACAAATACGATTCCGATCCAATTCAAACATGGTAATTAGTTGTAGAACTCCGACGTGAAGTCTCTTGCAAAATTACGTGAGTATCGTATCTCTAGAAAATTTCAAAAAAATCATTGAAAAATTCTATATATCAGCAACTATTCGTCCGACATCGCTGAAATTTTGCGAGAGACTTCATGTCATAGAACATTTAAATTATCATAATTTAACAATCCCCAGGTAGCACACTATATTGGCGGAGTATCGATTTTATATTGGCCCAATATAGATACATAGATTCATAGTAAATCTATATATCCCCAATATTGGCCCTATATTGGAATTTCAATATATATCCAATATTGTGACTTGTTGCTACCGCCAATATTGGCCCTATATTGGCGATAAAAAATTTGTCAATATTGTAAATGAGGACGACCTCCAATATTGGCCAAATATTGGGATTTCTATATCTGGCCAATATTATGAATTAGGGCTGCTTCCAATATTGGTCAAATATTGGTATTTCTATATTGGACCAATATTGAGAATTAGTACTGCCTCCAATATTGGCCCAATATTACAGTTTCAAGATCTAGCCAATATTGGGAATTAGTGCTGCATCCAATATTGGTCAAATATTGTGATTTAGATATTGGGCCAATATTGTGAATTAGTATTGACTCGAACATTGGCCCAATATTACATTTTCAGGATCTAGCCAACATTGTGACTTCTTCCTACCGCCAATATTGGCCCCAAATTGGCAACACTATATTGGCCAATATTGAATATGAGTACTGCCCCCAATATTACACCAATATTGGGATTTCTATATCCGGGCAATATGATGAATTAATGCTGCATCCAATATTGGTCGAATATTGAGATTTTCATATTGGGCCAATATTGTGAATTAGTAGTGCCTCCAACATTGGCCCAATATTACAGTTTCATGATCTAGCCAATATTGTAACTTGTTGTTACCGCCAATATTGGCACCGAATTGGCTAAACTATATTGGCCAATATTGAATGTGGGGTACTGCCTCCAATATTACCCCAATATTGGGATTTCTATATCCAGCCAATATTATGAATTAATGCTGCATCCAATATTGGTCGAATTTTAAGATTTCCATATTGGGCCAATATTGTGAATTAGTATTGCCTCCAACATTGGCCCAATATTACAGTTTCATGATCTAGCCAATATTGTTACTTGTAGTTACCGCCAACATTGGCACCGAATTGGCAAAACCATATTGGCCAATATTGAACATGAGTACTTCCTCCAATATTAACCCAATATTGGGATTTCTATATCTGGCCAATATTATGAATAAGGGCTGCTTCCAATATTGGTCAACTATTGGTATTTCTATATTGGACCAATATTGAGAATTAGTAGTGCCTCCAATATTAGCCCAATATTACAGTTTCAAGATCTAGCCAATATTGTGAATTAGTGCCGCATCCAATATGGGTCAAATATTGTGATTTAGCTTTTGGGCCAATATTGTGAATTAGTATTGCCTCGAACATTGGCCCAATATTACATTTTCAGGATCTAGACAACATTGTGACTTCTTCCTACCGCCAATATTGGCCCCAAATTGGCAAAACTATATTGGCGAATATTGAATATGAGTACTGCCCCCAATATTACCCCAATATTGGGATTTCTATATCCGGGCAATATTATGAATTAAAGCTGCATCCAATATTGGTCGAATATTGAGATTTCCATATTGGGCCAATATTGTGAATTAGTATTGCCTCCAACATTGGCCCAATATTACAGTTTCATGATCTAGCCAATATTGTAACTTGTTATTACCGCCAATATTGGCACCGAATTGGCTAAACTATATTGGCCAATATTGAATTTGGGTACTGCCTCCAATATTACCTCAATATTGGGATTTCTATATCCAGCCAATATTATGAATTAATGCTGCATCCAATATTGGTCGAATATTGAGATTTCCATATTGGGCCAATATTGTGAATTAGTATCGCCTCCAACATTGGCCCGATATTACAGTTTCATGATCTAGCCAACATTGTAACTTTTTGTTACCGCCAATATTGGCACCGAATTGGAAAAACCATATTGGCCAATATTGAATGTGGGTACTGCCTCCAATATTACCCCAATATTGGGATTTCTATATCCGACCAATATTATGAATTAATGCTGCATTCAATATTGGTCGAATGTTGAGATTTCTATATTGGGCAAATAATGTGAATTAGTATTGCCTCCAACATTGTCCCAATATTACAGTTTCATGATCTAGCCAACATTTTAACTTGTTGTTACCGCCATTATTGGCACCGAATTGGCAAAACTATATTGGCCAATATTGAATGTGGGTACTGCCTCCAATATTACCTCAATATTGGGATTTCTATATCCGACCAATATTATGAATTTATACTGCATCCAATATTGGTCGAATATTGATATTTCCATATTGGGCCAATATTGTGAATAAGTATTACCTCCAACATTGGCCCGATATTACAGTTTCATGATCTAGCCAATATTGTAACTTGTTGTTACCGCCAACATTGGCACCGAATTGGCAAAATCATATTGGCCAATATTGAATATGAGTATTACCTCCAATATTACCCCAATATTGTGATTTCTATATCTGGCCAATATTATGAATTAGGGCTGCTTCTAGTATTGGTCAAATATTGGAATTTCTATATTGGACCAATATTGGGAATTAGTAGTGCCTCCAATATTGGCCCAATATTACAGTTTCAAGATCTAGCCAATATTGTGAATTAGTGCTGCATCCAATATGGGTTAAATATTGTGATTTAGATATTGGGCCAATATTGGGAATTAGTATTGCCTCGAACATTGGCCCAACATTACATTTTCAAGATCTAGCCAACATTGTGACTTCTTCTTACCGCCAATATTGGCCTCAAATTGGCGAAACTATATTGGCCAATATTAAATATGAGTACTGCCCCCAATATTACCCCAATATTGGGGTTTCTATATTCGGGCAATATAATGAATTAATGCTGCATCCAATATTGGTCAAATATTGAGATTTCCATATTGGGCCAATATTGTGAATTAGTATTGCCTCCAACATTGGCCCAATATTACATTTTCAAGATCTAGCCAACATTGTGACTTCTTCCTACCGGCAATATTGGCCCCAAATTGGCAAAACTATATTGGCCAATATTGAATATGAGTACTGCCCCCAATATTACCCCAATATTGGGATTTCTATATCCAGCCATTATTATGAATTAATGCTGCATCCAATATTGGTCGAATATTGAGATTTCCATATTGGGCCGATATTGTGAATTAGTATTGCCTCCAACATTGGCCCAATATTACAGTTTCATGATCTAGCCAATATTGTAACTTGTTGTTACCGCCAATATTGGCACCGAATTGGCTAAACTATATTGGCCAATATTGAATGCGGGTACTGCCTCCAATATTACCCCAATATTGGGTTTCTATATGCAGCCAATATTATGAATTAATGATGCATCCAACATTGGTCGAATATTGAGATTTCTATATTGGGCCAATATTGTGAATTAGTATTGCCTCCAACATTGGCCCGATATTACAGTTTCATGATCTAGACAATATTGTAACTTGTTGTTACCGCCAACATTGGCACCGAATTGGCAAAACCATATTGGCCAATATTGAATGTGGGTACTGCCTCCAATATTACTCCAATATTGGGATTTCTATATCCGACCAATATTATGAATTAATGCTGCATTCAATATTGGTCGAATATTGACATTTCCATATTGGGCCAATATTGTGAATTAGTATTGCCTCCCCCATTGGCCCAATATTACAGTTTCATGATCTAGCCAATATTGTAACTTGTTGTTACCGCCAACATTGGGACCGAATTGGCAAAACCATATTGCCCAATATTGAATATGAGTACTACCTCCAATATTACCCCAATATTGGTATTTCTATATCCGGCCAATATTATGAATTAATGGTGCATCTAATATTGGTCGAATATTGCGATTTCCATATTGGGCCAATATTGTGAATTAGTATTGCCTCCAATATTGGCCCAATATTAGAATTTCGAGATCTAGCCAATATTGTGACTTCTTGCTACCGCCAATATTGGCCCCGAATTGGCAAAACTATATTGGCCAATATTGAATATGAGTACTGCCCCAATATTACCCCAATATTGGGGTTTCTATATCCGGGCAATATAATGAATTAATGCTGCATCCAATATTGGTCGAATATTGACATTTCCATATTGGGCCAATATTGTGAATTAGTATTGCCTCCAACATTGGCCCAATATTACAGTTTCATGATCTAGCCAATATTGTAACTTGTTGTTACCGCCAACATTGGGACCGAATTGGCAAAACCATATTGCCCAATATTGAATATGAGTACTACCTCCAATATTACCCCAATATTGGTATTTCTATATCCGGCCAATATTATGAATTAATGGTGCATCTAATATTGGTCGAATATTGCGATTTCCATATTGGGCCAATATTGTGAATTAGTATTGCCTCCAATATTGGCCCAATATTAGAGTTTCGAGATCTAGCCAATATTGTGACTTCTTGCTACCGCCAATATTGGCCCCGAATTGGCAAAGCAATATTGGCCAATATTGAATATGAGTACTGCTTCCAATGTTTTCCCAATATTGGGATTTCTATATACGGCCAATATTATGAATAAATTCTGCATCCAATATTGGTCGAATATTGAGATTTTCATATTGGGCCAATATCGTGAATTATTATTTCCTCCAATATTGCCTCAATATTAGTGTTTCAAGATCTTGCCAATATGGTGACTTGTTAAAGAAGCCACATGGTGAAATATTGATTGATTTTAACCATCAACAAATATTCCGCTTGGTCGAGCTAGAATATTCGTTGATGTTCAAAATCAATGAATATTTCACCGTGTGTCTTCTTTAGTTATTGGCAGTAAGCCACAGTTCACCTCTTTGAATTATGACTTGTTGTTTCCGATAATATATTGGGTTGGCACGATGTTGTTAGGAAAACAGTTTGTAATAATATTATGAATTCAATCCAAGTTTATATTGGCTCCGAATTGACAAAACTATATTGTATATAAGTACCTCCTCCAATATTGGCCAAATATTGGGATATCTATATCCGGCCAATATTATGAATTAGTGTTGCATCCAATATTGGCCTAATATATTGGGATTTCTATATTGGGCCCCTATTTTGAACTAGTACGTCCTGTAGTATTAGACCAATATTGAAATTTCAAGATCTAGTCAATAATGTGCCTGTTTGAGGCCGCCAATATTGGATCCATATGGACAAAACTAAATCGGCCTACATTTAATGTATATGAGTACTGCCTCCAATATCGGATGATTTCAATAGCCGGTGAATTTTGCGGATTTGAGCTGCATCAAATAGTGGCTAAATATTGGGATTTATATATTGGGCTAATATTGTGAATTAGTACTGCAATCGATGTTAGGCCAATATTGAAATTTCAAATCTGAGAATTTTCTAACTTTATCGGGACAATATTGTAAATCAGTACTGCTTCCAATAATGGCCCAATATTGAGAATTTTATATTGCGAAGTAGCACTGCATCCAATGTCCAATCTTGGGATTACTATATCATATACTACTTACTTGATTTTCCAAATTAGGGAAACGACGAACAACAAATTTGGCGTCATTTATAACAGAAATTTTAACAAATGCTTATGATGCTAACAATGAGTACTATGTCAATGATACTTTTGAAATCGCAATAAGAGCTATTAACAAATTTGAACTTAACTATGAAGTTAGTTCTTCTTATTCCTACTGTAGTCAGAAAACTTCGTATTTGAGGGGAAATACTACATTCAACTATTCGGCTGCACATGGGATCAAAACTAAGTCCAATACTATCACTTTATTCTCAGTTAGAAACATGCATATCAAAATTACCATTTAAGTTAACCTTCTAAAAAAAAATCGTGGATGACCTCATAAAAGCAATACCTCCAAAAGGAACTGACACAATCCTTGAAATTTCAATTAAACCTCAATAAACATATACAATTCAACATGATGATATAATATCTAATATTGGGGTGCGTTTTTGGCGTTCTTGTTCGTCGGAACAGAGTGCTTATCAATTTAATTGCCCAAATGTCTGTAATTTTCGAATTTTTGGCTGAAAATGTTCTCAAATGATTTGCTTCGACTCACTGATCAAGAATCCGTGGTCGAAATTGATTCTGTCCGGCCATCCGTTAACACGATAACTTTCGAACGAAAGGAGTAAGAGGATTGAAATTCTCAGGTTAGGTTAGGAGCGTAAATATCTCAGACGAGTTCGTTAACGGGCGAAATCCACCAAGCAGTTTCGGAGTTATGGCCGTTTTTAGTAAAAACATTTTTTATGAATATTTCCGAAACCGATAACTCGATCTATCTGAAATTTAGCATCAAATTGTAGAATAATTACCTTTATACGCATGTGAAGTTTTGTATTGAACGGCGGCCGTAAAGGGTCAAAAAAAATTTTTTTAAATTTTTAAATTTAGGTTCTACAATAACTCTCGAACATAATGAGCTACGCAGTTGAAATTTTCATAGTAGATTTGAGAGATAAATATCTCGATTGAGTTAGTGGGTAAAATATGCCAGATGATTTTGGAGTAACGAAAAAAAGAATATTTTTAACTTACATATTTCAAATTCAATTTTTTTTCAAGGTGCAGTTTCACCATAAAAATCCATTGATATAACTTTCAACTCTAACATGCTAATACTTCCGGAGATATGATTTTTTCGAAATTTCAATAATGAATGTTTTCACACTGAAATAGATTTCAGTGAGTGAGTGCTTAAAATGCTAATCAACAAAAAAATGCAATAAAAATAAGTCACATCTCAGGTCAAGTATAATTTGTTTTGCTTTGACAGTTCGAAACTACGAAGTACATTCTAAATCATTTAATGAATTTGGGTTGCTTGTTATGATGATAACTGGGCGAACTGTAATCTCCAAAAATAGATTATAAAGAGATTTTTTAAATTTAATAATATTGCATATAATAATAGTATTATTTCGTTTTCATTCTATCAATGTTAAATTGAAACGTATATTCTAAAAATCAAAAGAGTTTAATTTTCAGTTCAGCCACTTCGGCCTGTTTATTTACATCCTCGGAAATATAGGTTTGTTATGGCGTATTCCATTGGCAGCACCAGTGCTGCACTGAGCACGCACTGAGTGCAAAAAATGTTGCACTGGACGTCAAAATGTGTCAAAATGCTTGACGAAATTCCCCAATGGAATACGATTCATGCACTCAGTGCCATCTCAGTGCGCACGAGTTCTACCAATGGAATACGCCATGAGTTAGACTGGTTGACTGGTAGGATTCAAATAGCATACATTAATTCTTGGCAAGCACCCTCCAATCCCGAAGAAGCTGCTCGTGCTCATGCGCCACGCGTGTTTACAAATATCTTGGACGAAATTTGAATAGACTGTTCAGTCAAATTTCGATTTTGACAGGACCGAAGATATTATTTGTAAATTCTCGTGAAATATGGATTAGTTGGATGTGAGATCTTACTGTTATGGACGGCTGTAAGCAGTATTTTGTGCACTTGAATAACTTTTCCTTCAAAATTCAGTGCATAATTTTTAAGGGAAAAATCAATATCAACATTACCTTTTGCGTAAGTTTTATTTCCACGATGAACAATTCCTATCAAATTGCGACAATAAGCATACAGTTCATTGTATTAAGATGTTGTAGAAGGCTCATCCATTGAAAAGAAACCGATTAGTGTATTGTATGCTAACAACTATACGACATATGATTATTCTGGAAATCATATAGCTAATCTAGGGACACAAATATAAGCTATTTACCATTTGGGAAACAAATAATTAGATTTACCATAATCAGGTTTGAATATTGCTTTCATCCTCAATAGCTGAATTATTGCTTATTCATATATCATCCATATATATTAGCCACCGAACAGATGATTTGATCCTGCATATATTATTATAAGAATTTCTCTAGGTATGGAATATGGTAATAATGTTATATTGTAACAAATCATTTGATAAATAATGATTTCTTATAGTTAGATATCATTTTCATTTTGTAATTATTTTAGGTCAACTCATTTGATATCTGCAATTATGTATTAACTCAGAATATTGAAAGTTTACAGACATTTCCACTTATTAATTTGTATTCCAAGAATATGAATATATGTTAAATGCATGAAAAAATTGGTTTTCATAGGTAACGGAAACAAAGTAATTGTAAAAATGAAAATCATTTATTTAGATACCAATATACATATATTTTATACTTTCTACCAAGTGAATAAAAAAATTGTATACCACTCAAGTAGTAATTCAAACACAGGAAATACTTTCAAATAAAACTATATATTAACATCATTCTTAACTTCAAGAGCGATCAAGAATACCATTTATTTTGAAATTTACATTACATGCATCAAGCATTAGTACATCAAGCAGCATGCAATAATATTTTTTTTTGTGTTTGGCCCACCATACCACCCCACCATATAATCATGGACGGTTCCTGAAACACTACACAGACGATAAACATATGGATCATAATTGAAACATGATTACTAACTTTTTCCATTGAAAAAAAGTCTTATATACTACTTCTTCGTTGGAAAATATGCTTCTTGGTTTTTCCTCCATAGTCCTAGGTATATCATCATTTTAAAAGTTATTGTTGAATTATCATGCCATTCTAGTAGGTATAATATTAGTAACATCGGGGCCTTCATGCATATTTATATTGTTAAGCGTACTAAGCAACAAGCATTGGAAATTTAAGAAACATGTACCTGAAACTCTATGGGAAAACAACAAATACATACAAACATGTTATATTACTACGTGACCTTTTACTCCCATATTTTGAAATATTCTGCTACTGGAAAAATGGAAATTTGTTGTTAAAAACTCCTATTATATAATACATGCTGTCATCCAAACACCCCATGTTAAAGCATAGCTATCACCTACATGCATTGTTTAATTACTAAAAGATTGGCCAATCACCTCTCTGGGTCCCTAGAACTTTTCAAAACTATACATAAATGCATAAAAAATTACCAAAAGATTATTTACTTTCCACGTTTGCATTAACTCTACTTTTTGCATGGATAATATAATTGCTTATCAATTTTCCTTTTTCTACATCCAACATTTTCTGCACTTTTCTGATGTTCATAGAAAGCATTGTAAAATTTAGAGAAACTTGCAAAATCTACTAATTTGAGATCTTCACATAATTTTTTATGCATAATCTATAAATATACAAGCTATTGGAAATACTACCAAACTTCCTACTCAATAACAACTTGGGTACCTCACGTTTACTACTTTCATCATTAGGAACATTTAAATTAACTTATTTTCATTTTCCTCCAAGAAACGATCAACTTCGGATTGGTATTGGACCTTACTAGTAGAAGGTTCATCTATACATAAGTTGAAGTCATCAGAATCTCCACCTGAAACAGACTCGCTTCTCTTTTCGATCAAAGCAACTGCATGTATATGTTTGCACAAAGCTGTTTTCACAGCGTATTCTGAACACTCACATTTGAATCTGTGTATGCAGATTTTACACTTCTCACAGTACGAAGCTCTACATCCCTCATCGCAAAGTTCACTATATGAAATTATGTAATATTTGTCTCCTGTTGAACTTGATTCAACTTTGAATTCTCCTGAATCTAACCGAGTTACCATATGCTGGACAACATTTTCAGCTCGATCATGTGCTTCTAGATTGACTCTATGTTGATACGAATTAGCAGATGGTCTTTCAGTTTCGATTATTTTTTTCCACATTTTGTCATTTACCAATTCTTCCAATATATCCAGCAACTTTTCCACTCTGAAAGTTCAACATACACTTTTAGTAATTATTATTAAACAATTTCACCACTCACCGAATATTCTGTTTTGCTTTCAGTTTATTATATTTTAAAACTTTATTCAAACTTTCGATTGCCATGTTTGTATTAATTCCACAATTCTTCCTATAGCAATGAGCCCACATGTGTATCCTTTCGTCGCTCTGAAAATAATATCTGAAAAAAATCATTTATCAAAATGACGATGTAGATGTAGTCCCAACATTGTTACTCACCTCTGTAAATAGTTGAGAAATGCAGTTTCCCCTTCTTCTTCCAAGTGCTTGAAATATTTTATTTTCAACTCCCTAAATGTTGACTCGTCCATCTCAGTCAAGATTCTTCTCATTTCCTTCTTCATAGCTTTCTTATTTTCAATTTTTTTTAATTTATTCCTTCCTTGTTGGTTCCAGTTTTTGGCGCTCTAGTTCCTCGGAACTGAGTGCTTATCAATTTGCCCAAATGTCTGTAATTTTCAAATATTTCGATGAAAATGGTCTTAAACGATTTGGTTCGACTCACCGATCAAGAATCCGTGGTCGAAATTCATTCTGTCCGGCCGGTCCGGCCGGCCGTAGGCACGATAACTCTCGAACGGAATGAGCTAGAGAGTTGAAATTTTCAGAGTAGGTTTGGGGGATAAATATCTCGGCTAAGTTCGTTATTGGGCAAAATCGGACAGATGGTTTCGGAGTAACAAAAAAAAATTTTTTTTTTACGAAACAAATTCCAAATTAAATTTTTTTTAATAAAAAATTTTATCATAAGAATCCAATCATATCATTTTCAACTCTAACAAGCTAATACTTTCGGAGATATGATTTTTCAAAATTTCAATAATAAATCATATTTCAACGTTGTCACAGAATGATATTATTTATTCTATGTATGAATATGAATTGTCATAATGTCAAATGATGATCTAATCAATCGAAGAATTGTGAGCGAAGTGGGAAAAATCTCAGTTGTTTGCTCCGAAATTAGTTTTTCTCAGAAAATTCTTACATTTCGGAACTGAACATGAAGTAAGAGATTAGTGAGTGAAGTAGAGAGTAGTGAGACTGCTTTTCATCCATAGACATAGATATAACTCTCGAACGGAATGAGGCAGGTAGTTGAAATTTTCAGAGTAGTTTAGGGAGATGAATATCTCGGTTAAGTTCGTTATTGGGCAAAATTGGACAGATTTAATTTGATTTCTTCCATGGTGCTTTTCTCATTCTCATGATTGCTCATTTAATCTTGATAAATAAACTATTATTTGAATTGAATTTCCTTTAGGATGCAGTTCTATTATATGAATACATTGATATAATTCCCAACTCTGAGAAACCAATACTTTCGGAGATATAATTTGTCTGTTTGAACTAGAGCGCCAGAAAGCTCCTGTCCACAGGGCTTGAACCCATTTTTTTATTATATGCCATGTGCATAATAATCTTCTGGGTTTATTTTCTGTAGTCATCACTTGGGTCCATGCATTGTAATATTTCACATCATCATCTGACATGATGTATTTAGCTTCAATATTTCCTCCTACTCTGGTTTTTAGTGCATGGAAAAAAGTTTGTTGGATCTTCTGATCCCTTCTATTGGAGAGTAAGAAAGCGACAGGAAATCCTATGTTCCTTTCATCTTTAACTAGCACTATGGTTAAATCCCAGTTTTTCCTGTTAGTCCCATGAGTTCCGTCTATGCAAATGATTCTACTGAACTCTTTGAGCTTCTTCTCCATGAGATTATTCATGAAGCCCAGAGCAAAATCTTGGTTTTCCAACTCAGGGTGGTTTTCACCTAAACACATGATGAATAAAATACTAATCACACATATTTGAGAACCACTCACCAATTTGTTTGAATAGAAACACCTGATTTTCTTCTTGGATATTCCACTCTTGAACTTTCAAAATTGTAGCGATCATGTCATCTTCATGTCGCCTTTTATCAACATTAAATTTCCTCATGAGATATGCTAAATCTCCACGAGTTAGTATATTTAATCTACTCAGTTCTGTATTCCTTGTAATTTTTGCATCTCTGAGGATTCTATCTGTAGTAACTCCATCATTCAATTTGTTGACGAGCATTTCTTGCTCACTTTTCGTCAACCGTTTAGATCTTAATTCATTCTCATGCCCCACATGTGTTTCAGTAAAGCATATGATCACTCCTAAAAATAAATAATGAGCCTTGGATAAGTAAAATAATTCAAATAACTACCAGTACTGCTGATTTTAGCTTCAATTCTTGAGGGACAGATTCCAGATATTTTGATGCTGCCTCCCCTTTTCATTCTTCTTTCAGAACAATTGCTGACAAATCCTAAATAGAATAGAAATTAATATATCATTTAGAACACATTAATAAGTAACCAACCTGTGGTATTACTACGATTACAATTATAGTGCCGTTGTTCTCCATAATTAGTCTTGCAATTTTTTTCACAAACATAATCAATATTTCTATTATCTAGATTCCTCCAAGCTTCAAACTCTTCAATTGTCTTGAAATCCAAGGTAGTCTCTACTATATTCAACGTATGGTATTGCTTCAAATGGTGGATCAATTCTTTTCGAAATTGAAATGGTTTTTTATTATTTTCGCAGCATATTGGGCACTTAATATGTTTTCGTAAGGTATTGGTAATAATATTGTGGAATTCTTTTAAATGCCGAGTCTTTGACGATACTCTGCCAAAATTTTTACCACACACTTGACAACTGAGTTTGTTATCGCTGAAAAGTAAATATACTTATAATTCCTTTCTATTAATTAAAAAGCAACTTACTTTTGCTCCTCCATATTCCTGGGTTTAATTATTTCACTGAAATACAACCAATCGATTCACAACCTATAATAAATATAAATCCAACGAAACGATTGAAATACAATCGATGTCAACAGGATAGTTAGTATTAGTAATAACTTGTATATTAAGGAATTACTCTGAATAAGACAACTCGTTGTCGATTGACAATAGCTGAATGGCATCAGAAATCGTATTCCAGCCAATTTCGCGGTAAAATATCTCCAACACAAGGAGAGCGGAGCGCATGAGCAGGAGCAGCTTCAACGGGATTGGAGAGTGCTCGCCAAGAATTAATGTATGCTGGATTCAAATTGCTTCAAACAGATGTTTGCAATAAAACCAGCGAGTATCTTAGAAAACATCTGTTGTATTGTTGCTATTCATTCTACAGAGGGTTGAAGGAATATATCCATTTTGAATAGTTTTTATCGATTTTTAAAGCATAACTGTAGAAAAAGGAAAGAGAATGTGCCCCAGAGCCCAGAGCAGAGGCGAGATTCTGGCGGTTTTAGTTTTAGTCATTTCATTCGTGGCGTCCGGTCGAAGTGTTTCAGAGGATATTTGTTCAGTGATTCGTTACACTGCAGGTTAGTTCATTCCTTTATTTATTACTTTTTCAATGCATATATGTGCCTATAATTCAAACTCTTTGTATATTTGCCTTGAATTTAATCATTGATGATGTTATTTAATATCATAATTTGTTTCATGTCCACTTTTTTTCAGAAAATGTATGTGATCTAGCCCTAATCATAAGCGTTTCAAGAAAAAGAATGTCTAACAGCTTATATTATTAGGAATTAAATCTCCGTGGAATGGCCAGATAGGAAAAAAAAGATCGGAGAATAAACCAATCTAACTTTGGCAAGTTCGAGTAAGTGAAGTTATTGAATGACTTATTAATTATTGTATTGAGACCATTATTTGAAATTATACATTTTGCCTATATTTCTACTGAAGTGTGGATTAATTACAAATATTTCGATAATAGGTATAGGTTCATCGAAAAAAAGGTGTAGGTATACCTACTAAACATTTGGATTGTGATGTACCTACATTGTCCAATGTGAATTGATACAGTATATTTTGTAATGAGTGAAAATTACAACATTATGCTGAAATACTAATTCTAATATTATTAGCTCATAAAGATAATTCACATTTCGATTATAGAATCTGTGAGAAGGAATATTCATGACACAACCGACCTTGAAATAATGCAAATTATTGGATTTCCCTTAGCGACTGCTGGAGATAGGGATGGTGGGAGGCTAATGTAGACCAAGTAAGTTTATTGCTTCTTTTGTTTTTCTTTCCTTACTCTAACATAATCTACTTTGCAGGTACCAGTCGAGGAAATCAAAAAAGAATAAAAGAAATATTTTGTAAAATAAATGTATGGCCGAATGAAATATATATGTTTTTTGGATACTTCTTCTTAATTGTTCAATCACTATGTCGATATCTCCACTGGAATAATTGCAACGAGTATAGTTTATACGAGAGAAATACATCTCTTCAAATAATGTGTGAGTGTTCAACCTTTTATTATTGGGCCAGTATAGAGAAATTATACTGGGCTATTATATGGAAATTATATTTGGCGAATATGTATGAACTATATTGAGCCGATATTAATATCTTGTATTGCAAAATGTCAACATTTTGATATTGGGCTAATATGTAGATACTATATTGGGCGAATACATAGAAACTATATTTTGCCAATACATAGAAACTATATTAGGCCGATATTGATAACCTATATTGGCGCTTCATTGTAAGATGTTAACATTTTGTTATTGGTCCAATGTAGAAAAACTATACTGGGCCAATATATAATAACGATATTGGGTTGATATTCATTTCCAATATTGGTGCTTTATTCTATAATGTCAACACTTTGTTATTGGCCCAATATTGGTTATCAATATTAACCCAATATAGTTTCTATGTATTGGCCCAATATAGATTCTCTACATTGGGCCAATAACAAAGTGTTGACAAGATTCAATGAAGTACCAATATTGGATATAAATATTGGCCCAATATAGTTTTTCTACATTGGGACAATAAAAACATGTTGACATTTTACAATGAAGCGCCAATATTGTTTATCTATATCGGCCCAATATAGTTTACATTGGGATAATAACAACATGTTGACATTTAACAATGAACCACCAATATTGGTTATCAATACTGGCCCATTATAGTTTCTATATATTGTTCCAATATAGTTTATCTACACTGGGCCAATAACAACATGTTGACATTTTACAATGAAGCGCCAATATTGATTATCAATATCGGCCCAATATAGTTTCTCTACTTTGGGCCAATAACAAAATGTTGACATTTTACAATGAATCGCCAATATTGAATATCAATATCGGCCCAATATAGTTTCTCTACATTGGGCCAATCACAACATGTTGACATTTTACAATGAAGTACCAATATTGGATATCAATATTAGCCCAATATAGTTTCTATATATTGGCCCAATATAGTTTCTCTACATTGGGCCAATAACAACATGTTGACATTTTACAATGAAGCGCCAATATTGTTTATCAATATCGGCCCAATATAGTTTCTCTACATTGGGCCAATAACAACATGTTGACATTTTACAATGAATCGCCAATATTGAATATCAATATCGGCCCAATATAGTTTCTCTACATTGGGCCAATCACAACATGTTGACATTTTACAATGAAGTACCAATATTGGATATCAATATTAGCACAATATAGTTTCTATATATTGGCCCAATATAGTTTCTCTACATTGGGCCAATAACAACATGTTGACATTTTACAATGATGCGCCAATATTGTTTATCAATATCGGCCCAATATAGTTTCTCTACATTGGGCCAATAACAACATGTTGACATTTTACAATGAAGCGCCAATATTGTTTATCAATATCGGCCCAATATAGTTTCTCTACATTGGGCCAATAACAACATGTTGACATTTTACAATGAAACGCCAAAATTGAATATCAATATCGGCCCAATATAGTTTCTCTACATTGGGCCAAAAACAACATGTTGACATTTTACAATGAAGCACCAATATTGGCCCAATATAGTTTCTCTACATTGGGCCAATAACAACATGTTGACATTTTACAATGACGTACCAATATTGGATATCAATATCGGCCCAATATAGTTTCTATGTATTGGCCCAATATAGTTTTTCTACATTGGCCCAATAACAACATGTTGACATTTTACAATGAAGCACCAATATTGATTATCAATATCAGCCCAATATAGTTTCTCTACATTGGGCCAATAACAATATGTAGACATTTTACAATGAAGTACCAATATTGGATATCAATATCGGCCCAATATAGTTTCTATGTATTGGCTCAATATAGTTTTTCTACATTGGCCCAATAACAACATGTTGACATTTTACAATGAAGCACCAATATTGATTATCAATATCGGCCCAATATAGTTTCTCTACATTGGGCCAATAACAACATGTTGACATTTTACAATGAAGTACCAATATTGGATATCAATATCGGCCCAATATAGTTTCTATGTATTGGCTCAATATAGTTTTTCTACATTGGCCCAATAACAACATGTTGACATTTTACAATGAAGCACCAATATTGATTATCAATATCGGCCCAATATAGTTTCTCTACATTGGGCCAATAACAATATGTAGACATTTTACAATGAAGTACCAATATTGGATATCAATATCGGCCCAATATAGTTTCTATGTATTGGCCCAATTTAGTTTTTCTACATTGGCCCAATAACAACATGTTGACATTTTACAATGAAGCACCAATATTGATTATCAATATCGGCCCAATATAGTTTCTCTAAATTGGGCCAATAACAACATGTTGACATTTTACAATGAAGCACCAATATTGTATATCTATATTGGCCCAATATAGTTTCTATATATTGACCCAATATAGTTTCGCTATATTGGGCCAATAACGAAATGTTGACATTTTACAATGAAGTGCCAATATTGGATATCAATATCAGCAACATTTTGTCATTGGCCCAATGTAGAGGAACTATATTGGGCCAATACATGTAAACTATATTGGACCAATACATAAAAACTATATTGGCCTGATATTGATATACAATATTGGCCTAATATAGATAAACTATATCTGGCCAATATATAGAAACTATATTGGGCCAATATTGATATCCAATATTGGTACTTCATAGTAAAATGTCAACATGTTGTTATTGGCCCAATGTAGAGAAACAATATCGGACCAATAAATGTACCATATTGGCCCAATATTGGACCAATATCGGTGTGCTACCTGGGTCGGCATCGGTTGTAAAGTATGGTTGTATGTATTAACGAAGATATTATTGAAAAACGATACCTAATACAAAATGTAGCTCAATATTCCCATTGGCATGAAAACAATTCGAACAACTTACAAATTAGATATAGGAACATGTTATATCGTTTGATCGGAAATTTAATTCTCTTTCTATATATCTTATGATATACAGGTCATTACATTTGAAGAAACATACTTTTTATCGTTTAAGTATCTCGGAAAAGCCTTGGATATTGAACAACCCTGTATGATAATAGGAACGTATGTCATTATATGCAAATTATACACGGGATATTGGTAATCTATACCCGAAATTCCGGCTTTCTAGGATTCCAAGTAACGAAGCAATGAATGTTGAATTGAAGCTATGTTTTGCACAAAAAAGGAAGTGAATCAATTAAATACTCGAAAACCGCCAGAGATAGGGATGAGGAAGTTGATCCAGAATTAATCAGAAGGCTACGTCGAATCGAAAAAAGCAATAATATATAGGATATTCTATTTAAGATAACACATTTGATAGTACTCTTTGATATAAGCGGCAACACCGCAGCGCTAGTGCTTCACACGAGACGAGAGTAGGCGAGAGTATAAAAAATGTCGTCTCGCTCTCGCCAATTCCCAAAAAATTAAGTCTCGTTCTCGTCTCGTTATCAGTTGTCTCGTCTCGTCTCGTTTAATTCTGAATAACGATAGTAAATATAATATATAAACGAAATGGTATACAATAATGAATAATTTTGTAAAGCTATATTTATTACGCTCTTATAGAAAAATATTTGTACATGTATGTATTATTTTTAATTTTAAACACTGATAATTTCATCTTTTAAATTACTCAATGACCAAGAATTCAAACATAATCACGCTTGCATCACATAATTTTTCAATGATGTATGTGTTTTTGCCATGATCATACCTGATGTGGAAAATAATCTTCGAACTGGTACGGATGTAGCCATTAATAAATCATCGGCCATCTTGGAAAGTGTAGGAAGAACTTTTTCATCACTCTCCACCAATGTAAAATATTTTGATTCCTATTTTTTTTTTCGGAAGTTTTGTTGATGTTTTAAATAGGCTATAGAAGTCGATACATTTTTTAATAGAATAGAAAAATTTGGTATAGTTTTCATGAATACCTTCCCAGTTGGTAGATCATTAAGGGTGTTCTTGACGTATTCCTCATAACACTTTTCGAAACATTGAATAGCTTCATTTCTTTACCAGTTTTATTATACGTAGTTGCACAGATGCATACAATAATTATTCACATCTTCACTACAAGGAGCACAAGAGACTACATTTCTCCAGATGTTCAGGTAGAGACGAAATTTTCAAAGCATTGGGATTTATGGGCAATAAAAGTTGTCTGTTAAGTATTTAATTCATAACGGCATCCGTTTTTATGGTTGTGAATTCTATTTTTTCTTGAAGAATAATCTCAATTGTCGCAAGGTCATTACGAATTAATAATCTTCTAAAAAATCGTGTATTTCTAGAACGACGATGCATAATATAGGCAAAATATATTGGTAATTATAGTGGAAACTCTTCATATTCAATTGTTTTCTGTGGATGTTGAAAACAGTCGAGTCGTATATAAAACTTGATATAAAAATTTAACGAGATCAAAAACGAGACGCTCTTGTTGCGCTGTATGAGGTCTCGGTATCGCCTATAATATTTTTGAAAACGTCTCGTCTCGTCTCGTCTCGCTTTTACGAGACGAGAACGAGACGAGACGAGAAAAATCTCGCTCTCGCGTATTTGTACCACAAACAAAACATTAACTTAATAGGTACCTCAGATAGATTCTCATAATCTATTTGAATAGGGGCCTTATGCGACCGCAGAAGCGGCGTCGATTATCTTCGAATGTTGCAAATTGATATATGATTAATTGGACGCAGTTAAGCAGAAATATATGATTATATATATAAACTATCTATATTTTATGACAAACGTGTATAATAAAATCTAAAATCTGCTTATTTATTGCCTCTTAGGCGGAACAGAGTTCGCTGCGTCAGCTATTTTTCAATAAAATTATGGTCTCCTCAAAAGTCCAGGGTACCATCGACCGTGGCCCACCATGTGTAATAATATTTCTTATTTACTGCCTCACCATCTGGAAATACAAGTCAAACATTTAACGCGCTTGAGATGAACTCATAGATTAGAGTTGGTTCAACTGACAAAATGGAGCACTTTATTATATGACCGCGCGTGAGTATAGAGGACAGTTGCGCCAACTCAGCGACACAAACAATTTTGACGATTCTTATAAGCGGACATTTTAAATGATCGATTTCCGGTATTTTAATCCTTTGATTAAAGTGCCTACCCTTAATATGTAATAACTTACGATGAGAAACAGTGAAGCCTCTAATCCTCAAATAGAGGACAAAGAAAGTTACCTTTGAAAAAATCCCAAACTCAAAGATCAGATATAATAACCCTGCATCGACAAAGAGCATTGGTGCATCTCAATCCATCACTTGTTCCAATGGAAGTTCAACTGAATAAATCATGTCGGTCACAGCCAGAATGCATTGTTACCAAGACACTCCTTGTCAGTAACGCCAGCTATACTTTTCGGTGAATGAACCTATCGCAGGTTTCTGCCACCCAAGGCATGTCCGTTCGATTAATTTGGTTACATCACATCACCGCCAAGAAGTGCTGGTACAGCTTATTCGAAATTCCATCCGATTGCTAACGAAAGGGATTACGTTTAGAGAATTGAGGAAGAATGAAATCCGTGAGAAAATAGTAAAACCAGTGTACTCCAAGGCGCATTTGGTGGGTTTAGTGGACTCTTAAGGCTACTGCATAATTTAATGAAGACATTACATATCAATTTCCGCATCATTATGAGGTTGAAATACGAGGAAGCCAAATGTATATTTGTCTATGGACTCAAACGCTTAGTTTAGACTTACTGATCAAGAATCCGAGGTCGAACTTGATTCTGTCCGGCCGTCCGGTCATCAGCACGACGCGAGAACTTATGTAAAATTTTGTGAGGACCCATGACTAGAAAATTATAAAAAAATGGGTTCAAGCCCTGTGGACAGGAGCTTTCTGGCGCTCTAGTTCAAACAGACAAATTATATCTCCGAAAGTATTGGTTTCTCAGAGTTGGGAATTATATCAATGTATTCATATAATAGAACTGCATCCTAAAGGAAATTCAATTCAAATAATAGTTTATTTATCAAGATTAAATGAGCAATCATGAGAATGAGAAAAGCACCATGGAAGAAATCAAATTAAATCTGGCCAATTTTGCCCAATAACGAACTTAACCGAGATATTCATCTCCCTAAACTACTCTGAAAATTTCAACTACCTACCTCATTCCGTTCGAGAGTTATATCTATGTCTATGGATGAAAAGCAGTCTCACTACTCTCAGATCTCTTACTTCATGTTCAGTTCCGAAATGTAAGAATTTTCTGAGAAAAACTAATATCGGAGCAAACAACTGAGATTTAACTCACTTCGCTCACAATTCTTCGATTGATTAGTCTCAGGAACATGGAACATCATTTGACATTATGACAATTGATATTCATACATAGAATAATATCATTCTGTGACAACGTTGAAATACGATTTATTATTGAAATTTTGAAAAATCATATCTGAGATTTTTCTCACTTCGCTCACAATTCTTCGATTGATTAGCATAGACAAGATATACTATGATTGATTAGTCTCAGGAACATCATTTGACATTATGACAATTCATATTCATACATAGAATAATATTATTCTGTGACAACGTTGAAATACGATTTATTATTGAAATTTTGAAAAATCATATCTCCGAAAGTATTAGCTTGTTAGAGTTAAAAATGATATGATTGGATTCTCATGAAAAAACTTTTTATTAAAAAAAATTTAATTTGGAATTTGTTTCGTAAAAAAAAAATTTTTTTTTTGTTACTTCGAAACCATTTGTCCGATTTTGCCCAATAACGAACTTAGCCGAGATATTTATCCCCCAAACCTACTCTGAAAATTTCAACTCTCTAGCTCATTCCGTTCGAGAGTTATCGTGCCTACGGCCGGCCGGCCGGCCGGCCGGACCGGCCGGACAGAATGAATTTCGACCACGGATTCTTGATCAGTGAGTCGAACCAAATCGTTTAAGACCATTTTCATCGAAATATTCGAAAATTACAGACATTTGGGCAAATTGATAAGCACTCAGTTCCGAGGAACTAGAGCGCCAAAAATATTGTATGGTACAGGGTGTCCCAAGTTCGAGTGCCTTTTAGACGTTCCTGGAGAACTGGACATATTTGAAATCTGAAAATTGGGATTATGATATTGCTTGCAATTCTCTACAGAGCTAGAATATTTTTGACGCCCAAGCACTTCCGGTAATATAGGGAGTGGAAATAAATTTGATGAAAAAATTTTTTTTTCAAGTTTTGCATTCCTGGTATATTCAAGCATTCAATGCTGAATACATTTCTATTAAAACCATTGCATTCATTCGAATAGTTTTCAAAATATCGAGAAAAAACCGGAAAAAAGTCAAATATGTTTAGTCAGTATTATGTTCATTGTTCTTATTTTAACCCTTAACTGGCGTGGCCAGAAATTTTAACGCTCCGTGCGTGGTGGAGTCCCTGGGACTCCGGAGTTTTTGAAGGAAATCTTTCTGTTCTAAATGGCGAATTGGTTCCTGTTTTGCTGAGAAAATAATTAAAGACATACAATGGACTACAATCTTATAAACAACTCAGTAAATATGATAAACAAATAAAAACTGTAGGGAAATTAACATTAGGATTTTTCTCTTGATTCATTGGACAAGAGTGAAATGGTTTTCTTCATGTAGTTTTCTTCATGTAGAATATGTTACATAAATACTGTAGTATAGAAAAACTGAGAATTTGAGGTCCTATTCATAAAGAGCAAAATATTGACAATGGTCCAAATCTCATTGAAAAAAAAAATTGGAGACCAATCGATGTTTTGCATTTCACACATTAATATGCAGTTTTTCTCTTCAATTTTGGATCACATTTAGAACAATATTTTCTCTGATTCCTGGCCAAAACATCTCCAACTTGTGCTAGCGCCTGGGGTGCAATATTCGAAATTTTGAATAGTTCTAATTTCAGTGTTTTGCATTTCACACATTAATATGCAGTTTTTCTCTTCAATTTTGGATCACATTTAGAACAATATTTTCTCTGATTCCTGACCAAAACATCTCCAACTTGTGCTAGTGCCTGGGGTGCAATATTCGAAATTTTGAATAGTTCTAATTTCAGTTCTCTTGATAAATTGGTTTTCTGGGATCTCTCACCGGAAGAGTTGTTTTGTGACGGAACAAGACTGGTGGATGAATTGAAAAATTATACTAAGCGCGTCGCGGAGTACGATGGACTCTAAGCTGCTCAGAATAAGTTCTATACTTGTGAGAATTTCACTAAGCTATCGATGAGTTATCCCACCACAGGAAGGTACTCAGACGCGCGAATCCCTCGACTAATAAAAACGAAGATTACACGATTATTTAAACATGCAAGAGTCCCAGGGACTCCGCAACGCCGGTTAAGGGTTAAATATCCTGAGCGTAAACCGTTTTTACAACATCGAAGGGGGAGAAAGTGGAAAGGTCATGCATCTTTTGAATTTCTGAAATATCATCACAGGGTGTTTCAAAATTTGCGTCGAAAATTGTGATCAAAAATTGGCCATAACTTATGTTTTTCAAATCAGAACCCTATTTTTTTATGATTGCGATGGATTCTGCGGTGAAAAATAATGATAGTTTTCTAACATGATTATGCTCCTAAATTCAATTATTTTTAATTTTTTTTAATTTAGGAGTATAATCATGTTAGAAAACTATCATTATTTTCCATTATTTTATACGATACAAAGTAAAACATCTATCTATGGGAGATGATAGCCCTAAATAAGGGCCCTGTAGCGGTCTTCGAACATCTGAAGTTCTGAATAATCATCGCTTGGACTGTCAGACCTGGTTTTGAAAGAGACCTTCCTGGCCTTACGAGCAACATTTTCCTTTTCGAATTCAAATATTGAAGGGATTTCTGAACAAGAAGGAATATTTTTGAAAACTAGCGGAGGTGATTCTTCTCCAAGAGAACCCATGCGCCTACAGAGAATTATATTTGTGAGAGGAGACTTTTGAAAGGTTATGTAGTATTTATAATTTGTTCGTTCTTCTCCTCTTGTCTTTTCATTTTTCAGGAGTTTCGGGTACCTTGGAGAAACCTCTCCGTTTTTTGACGAAGGAGTCCATATTGAAGAAATAAATGCCTATCAATATTTTTAAATTGCAGTAAATTTTGTGCACAATAGTTACAAATCACGACACTCACGGGGAGACAGGGTTTTTTTGCTGAGGTTTTTCCCTAAGATCTTGTATCATACGTCGAATTGTATGGTACCCCGTTACACCAACCTCTGCTAACACATATACAGCTCTCAGTCAATAGAATATATATACAACATAATCCATCGCAATCATACAAAAATAGGGTCCTAATTTAAAAAACAGAAGTTATGGCCAATTTTTGATAACTATTTTCGACACAAAATTTGAAACACCCTGTGATGATATTTCTGAAATTCAAAAGATGCATGACCTTTCCACATTCTCCCTCTTCGATGTTGTAAAAATGGTTCACGCTCAGGATGTCTAAAATAAGATTAATTAACATAATACTGACTAAACATATTTGATTTGTTTTCAGGTTTATTTTCGATATTTTGAAAACCATTCGAATGAATACAATGGATTTAACAGAAATGTATTCAGCATTGAATACTTGATCATACCAGGAATGCAAACTTGAAAAAAAATGTGTTTCATCAAATTTATTTTCACTCCCTGTATAACCGGAAGTGCTTGGGCTTCGAAAATATTTTAGAGAATTGCAAGCAATATCATAATTCCAATTTTCAGATTTCAAATATGTCCAGTTCTCCATAAACGTCTAATAGGCTCTCGAACTTGGGACACCCTGTATTATTTTATAATAAAAAAATATATTTAAAAGAATTCTGTATCTCAGGAACTATCCGTCAGATATAGTTGAAATGGCGAGAGAGCCTTCAAAACCTTATTTTACAGTAGAGTTCTAGATTTTAACTCGATCGGATCTATATTGGTGAAGATATTGCCGAAATATTCCAACCATCGTGATGAACTGGCCCATTGGTTTTACACTCGACCAGCGAAGTTGTCAACAGTCGTTGGTTTTTCAAGTGAAGTCGATACGTCAGTAAACATTCGTTCAATACCTAGTGAGAATTGGTATACTTACCTATCTTGTCAATGATATGTAACCTATTTTATAGCCAAATTATTTATCTAAATTTGATCGAATAATATGTATCATTATGATATTTTTCTGAAATTAGAAAACAAGGTATCAGAGGTCAATAACATATGTTCAATGTACGGAGCTCACATTAATTACTTACGGGTTCTCTGGCCCGGTGGTAGGGATTTGTCTCATTGGAAAGTAAAAATAAGTATAAAACCGAAATTATTGATCCTCTTAATTTTTTTTCTATTCTATCGGAATAATAACTTTGAGAAAACGGTTATGGACGGTTTTGGACGATATTTTCATAAAATTAAGTGAGTATTTTCGTATATTTTTAGATATCAAAATAATTACTGCTATACAGGGCGTTTTCGATGAAATGTCAATTTATAATTCCTCATGGCACAACCGTACGATTCGACTGATTTGTATCATAGGAATAAATATCAGAACCAATTAATGAAAATTTATATTTATTTATTTATTTATCGTATGGCAATTTAGACACAGTAAGCTTAAAAGCTAATTTACACATATATGTTAATACGAGTATAACATACTTAAGGTTTTCGCAATCAAATATAATTATATATTATATAATTATTAATATAATCTATCGACCCAGCGGTTGCCAGGAGGAATTCTTCTGGTCTGCCGTTGTATGATCTCGTGAGACATTCCTCCGTGATGTGTTTAATCGTTTGGTATTTTCCGCAGTCGCAGTATGGTGATGGTTGTTTGCCCAATTTGTGTAGGAAATATGCACATCTGCCATGTTGTATTATAATTCTGTTAACTTATGTGTTCTCATTTCCGTGTTCGAGGGAGTGAGAGTGAGAGTGTGTCTTGTAGTCAGGAGATCCTAGATCCTATTGAAAATAAACCACTGGTTCACAGGTGTTTTTTTAATCCATGGCATAATTGTGCGATTGAACTGATTTGTGTCCTTACGCCGCCACAAACAAATCACCGTTTATTTTCGACCCAATAGTAAATGTAGATATTCGAATGGGTCCTTACGCCCTCACAGACACAGCACTGTTAATTTTTGACCTAACAGCGAATGGGATGTATTTGATTCGAAACTTATCGTTTGAGTCCATCCTCGGCCAAAAGCTGGACCAGTTTTTTTGAACGTTTTTATTTACAGAAGGATTTATATTCTTGGAACTATTGAGAATATTTTTTTTTTCTGGAGCTAATCAGTTTTGGTCGAATTCAGTACCGGGATGGGTGACCACTGTTGCTCTAATTTTGAACAGCGCGCCAAGTGCTGGCCACAGAGCTTTTTCGACTTTTTTCTTGATATACATATTGAATTATCTAATACAGTATTTCTAATTAATGCATCGACTGCGATATATTTCGGTTCGTGACCTTGAACATTAGTCGCAATTTATAATATTTATCGATGTATCCATATCTAATTGCGGCCTACGTTTCCGTAGAGGAAGATGAAATTATATTGAATAGTTACCTATTTTGTATCAATTGTTTGATATATTTTGTTATCAAACAAATAACGATAAATAATCACCATTTTTCCTAGATAGCATTTTAATTTTAATGAATAAAACAATGATTGATTTTAGAGATTACTATACCTATTATTAGATCTACAGGGTGATTCAAGAGGGCAAGTGATAACTTTAGGAAAAAATATTTCTAGTTAAAAAAATTAACAAGCCCTGTGGACAGGAGCTTTCTGGCGCTCTAGTTCAAACAGACAAATTATATCTGGTATTGGTTTCTCAGAGTTGGGAATTATATCAATGTATTCATATGATATCACTGCATCATAAAGGAAATTCAATTCAAATAATAGTTTATTGGATAAGTAATAATAAATTACCTTGTAATCGATCAAAAATTTCCTGATCTACGTTCACCAAACTACAGAATTATGCTTTCAATATTTACATAATATTTTCAAACATTTTCGGGTGAGGTCCCCGTTGCATCGCTAAAATACGAGTATTTCAACCCCAATAGTTTTGAAGTTACAATATTCCCTTCTGTCAAGTTGACATGAGAATTCATACATAGAATAATAATTATATCAATCTGTGAAATACGATTTACATTGAAATTTAAAAAAATCATATCTCCGAAAGTATTAGCTTGTTAGAGTTGAAAATGATATGAATGGATTCTTATGATAAAACTGCTTATTAAAAAAAATTTGAATTGGAATTTGTTTCGTAAAAAAAAATTTTTTTTTTTGTTACTCCGAAACCATCAGTCCGCTTTTGCCCAATAACGAACTTAGCCGAGATATTCATCCCCCAAACCTACTCTGAAAATTTAAACTCTCTAGCTCATTCCGTTCGAGAGTTATCGTGCTTACGGCCGGCCGGCCGGCCGGAAAGAATGAATTCCGACCACGGATTCTTGATCAGTGAGTCGAACCAAATCGATTGAGACCATTTTCATCGAAATATTCCAAAATTACAGACATTTGGGCAAATTGATAAGCACTCAGTTCCGAGGAACTAGAGCGCCAAAAAAGAAGTTCCTCCGAGTACAATTTTAATTTTTCGAATCCCTTCGGAGATACAGTGGCTGTTGATTTTCTTTTTCATTTTTGTACATTGTAACTAGATATGGAAATCAGCTTGAATACTAGAATGCCAGTGGCGGAGATACATGGGTGCACCGATTGTAAAACTACGGTTTTTCTAATCTAAATACATTTATGTTCATTGAAAATCTCAATCAATTCTGAACGAATATGCTCTCTTGAAAGTCTCCTCTTCTGCGGCTATCGAAATACATTTATATTTTTATTCAAAAGTTTTTGGCGCCCTTGTTCCTCGGAACAGAGTGCTTATCAATTTGCCTAAATATCTGTAATTTTCGAATTTTTGGCTGAAAGTGGTTTTAAACGATTTGGTTCGACTCACTGATCAAGAATTCGTGGTCGAAATTGATTCTGTCCGGCTGGCCGTTAACACGATAACTCTCGAACGGAATGAGCTATATAGACAGCTGAAATTTTCAGAGTAGATTTAGGAGATAAATATCTCGGTTAAGTTCGCTATTGGGCAAAATGGGGCGGATGGTTTCGGAGTAAGGAGGAAAACATTTTTTTTGAATTACAAATTTCGAATTAAATTCTTTTAAGATGTAGTTCCATCATAAGAATCCACTGATATCATTTTCAACTTTAACAAGCTAGCTAATACATTTTTCAAAATTTCAATAATACATCGTACATCAATGTTTTCACAGAATGCGAATTCTATCTGTCTGTGTTCTATCTGGGTTCACTGTTCATACATGTAATTTACCATATTTGACTTCTATTGTCCTATTAATATATCAGTAGGGTATCTGACATTATAGGAAATAAATCAAACGAAATTAATAACTGTTTTATGATGACAATAATTTTAGATGTGATTTCAATACAATTGCTCATTCTCGAAAATTGATCTGACCAAGTTGTCTTGAGAAAGATCTTAACCAAGATCGAAACGTCGACTTCCTGGAATTGATCGTTTTATTTGCCCAGTCCTGAAGCCAATAATCAACCACCTACCCATACATGTAATATTATCTACCTATCATTGAATGCAAAATGACCAATTATAGGATATTATAATTCCCTCTATCCTATATACCCTTGGATAATCCATATGATGATGGAAATATATAATTTGGTAAATTTATCAAATTGGGTTCAGAATATCTTCAGTAAAACAAACCTGGACTATTGGCAAAGTTTCAATTGTTTTATTCAAGTTTCATCTGTTCTGAGGAAAATCTCGTTATCATTTTGCCCAAATGTCTGTAATTTTCGAATTTCTTGACGAAAATGGTGTCAAACGATTAGGTTCGACTCTCTGATTAAAAATTCGAGGCAAATTTGATTCTGTCCAGCCGTCGATAACTTGGGAACGGAAAGAGATAACGATTTTCAGGGTAGGTGGTGCGTCCCAATGGGACGGACAAGTTCGTTAATGAGCATAATGTGTCACGATATCCTGAGGACGGAAAGAAATAGTGACTTGCAATTATCAGGGTAGGTTGCGACAGTTGAGTTCGTCAATGGTTATAATCGGCCAAACAGTTTCGGAGATATAGCCATCTGGAATTTTGTTTTTATTGCCTCAATAACTCGAAAAATGTAAATTTGATCCCATTTAAACTTGGTAATTACTTGAAGAATGTCGACGCACTAATATTTGCGAAATTTCGTAAAAATATTTTCATTAGAAAAAAAAATATTTCAGAAACTATCCATCAGAATTTCGCACATACCTTCGAACCGCCATTTTACAATCGAGTACCAATTTGCAGCTCGATCGACGTTGTATAAGGCGTGAATAGACAATGGAACATGCGCGCACAAGCTGCTGACTTCACGATTTTGACTTTTATAAGCCGCAACTTTTATAAGATCAAACATCAAATGAGTTCCTGCCAGTCCTTTCAACTCGACAGTTTGGATGGTATTTCACATTAAGATTCCCATTTTGCCATCGAACAACCTGCAATTTAATCTAATTTGCTGGTCCGATAAGCGAATTAAATATCTTCATAACAAGGTCGAGGCCAATTAGGACCCTGATTCAAATCAATTAATATCGATTAGTGGGCGAAAAAAGCAGCAAGAAATAGGAAAGCAAAAGAATCCATATACTCGAGTAGATTCTCCTTTTAGATATCAGAACAGACACGTATGTATAGACAGAGTTGTCGTCCCGTGAAATTCAGTCGTTAATTAGACACTCGTTAACGTTAAGTCATGCTTAAAAAATTTTTAGAGAACCGATTTCTCAGTGTCAGTCAGTGGCGGCTCGTAGTGTACAGGGTGATTCACTTATCTTGGTCACCCCTATTTTCTCCGAAACGGCCGAATATATTTTATTTCTGTAAACGCCGTTTTGTATAAGTCAATGTTGACTTGGGATGTGTGTAGAAGTCGGCGTAAAAAATAAAGATGGCTGGCGTCGCGGCGCCGTTAAATTTTTGCGCGTATGTTCTGGGGAACATCGCGTCATAGTTTTGCCCAAATGTGAATTTTATTCTGTGGTGCCGTCCAGCCGTTGCCACGATTACTTGAGAACGGAAAGAGCTAGCGACTTGAAATTTTCAGGGTAGGTGGCGCATCCCAATACGACGGACAAGTTCGTTAATGGGTATAATCGGCCCAATGGTTTCCGAGTAATTATTTTGTTTTCAACCAAAATAAATCCGATCGAATTTAAACTTGGTGAATAGTTGTAGAATATAGACCTAAGCACGTTTGTGAAATTTTGTGAGAATCGTATCGCTAGAAAATTATTAAAAAATATTTTTGTTGTCACGATAACCTGAGAACGGAAAGAGATAGCGGCTTGAAAATTTCAGGTTAGGTTGTGCATCTGAATGCGACATTTGAGTTTGTTTATGAGCATAATCGTCCAAACGGTTCTAGAGTTATAGCCATCTGAAATTTTCTGAAATTTGGTTGTTTTTTGTTCCTCATTAACTCGAAGAATACAAAACCGATTGAATTCAAACATGGTTATTAGTTGTAGAATGCCAACGCGAAAATTCTTGCAGAATTTCGTGAGGATGGTATAACTAGAAAATTTTAAAAAAATAATTAAAAATAATTGAAAAAAATTCTATTTATCATAAACTATTCGTCCGGCATGGCTGAAATTTTGGAAGAGCCTTCAGAACCTAACTCTACTGCAGAGTTCCAAGTTTGAACACGATCGGATCTATATTGTTGGATAACCGAGCAGCCTTTTGTGAGTTCGGTAGCTGGATGCGAATCGTCGTATGATATATTGTCTATGGTCGTATTTTTTGCGAGAACCTTAAAAAAAAATATGAATGTCATGATGACATATTTTTGCGAGTATGTTATGGGAAAATCGTGTTATTTCATCACAAAGCTATGGGAGATGGTAGCCCTACATTAGCGGTCAGACCTGGTTTTGAAAGAGATCCTCCTTAGGAGGAGGCAACTAAATATTGAAGGGATTTCTATGAACAAGAGTGAATATCTTTGAGAAATAGAAAAGGCGATTCTTCTTCAAGAAATCCATGTGCCTTCAGAGGAGTATATTTGCGAGAGGGGACTTTTGAGAGGTTATGTATTATTTTTTATATGATATCGCTGAAATTTTGCTGAAGGCTTCTGATCTTGTAAGGTGAGAGGCTCATTTGTGGATATTAAATCTCGTGATGGGTAGAGAGGAATTTTAGGCCAGTATTTCTATCACTAATGAGAATATATCTTTATGTTTCACCTCATCACCTTTAGATCTATCAATGGACATTTATTGGTTAAGAATAAATAATTGAATATTACTGGAATTCAATTGAATTTCATTCAATATGTTAGTAACTAAACTTATAATTTTCTTTACTTTGATTATTTAAATATGACATTAATTCCAGTAATATTTTTCAAGAATAATTATGAAGAATCAAGAAGAATTGAAGGTAGACAATAATGTGTTAATTTTTTCATCATTGCTTTCTATCCTGACTTCACGAGAAAAAAAAAATTGGTTCAAGCACTGACGTGAAGTCAGGAGCTTTTGCGCGTATGTTCTATTGTCCATTATCCTGTATTGGACACTTTTAATCGAATTTACCATGGTGAATTCTATTGTCTATTCTCCTGTATTGGACAGCCTTAATCGAATTCACCATGGTAAATTCGATTAAGAGTGTCTAATACAGGAGAACAGACAATATAATTCCCCATGATAAATTCGATTAAGAGTGTTCAATACAGGAGAATGGACAATAGAACATATGCGCAAAAGCTCATGAATTCACGAAAAAAAAATTGGTTCAAGCACTGACGTGAAATCAGGAGCTTTTGCGCGTATGTTCTTTTGTCCATTCTCCTGTATTGAACACTCTTAATCGAATTTACGATGATGAATTATATTGTCTGTTCTCCTGTATTAGACACTCTTAATCGAATATACCATGGTGAATTCGATTAAGGCTGTCCAATACAGGAGAATAGACAATAGAATTCACCATGGTAAATTCGATTAAAAGTGTCCAATGGACAATAGAACATACGCGCAAAAGCTCCTGACTTCACGTCAAGTGCTTGAACCAATTCTTTTTCCCAGGAACATACCTTTTTTGTTATGCCATTCGAAAGATGATTCAATTCTAATTTTTATTTCCGAATACCATTTTTTCTCATTCTAAACCGTTAGCGATCTACAGGGCGTTTTATGTTAATTCTACTCCATTTTTGCGCGATGTTCTAAGAAACATCGCGTTACCACTTTGCCCAAATGTCTGTAATTTTCGAATTTTTTGCCGAAAATGGCAAATTTCACAAACGTCCGTAGGTTTGTATTCTACAACTAATCACCAAGCAGAGCTGTCCCAAAGCCCTGTGCTTAGTGCTCGTCAAAGTGCTCTGAGCACTTTTGTGCTCCTAAGCACTGTACTCGCGAGCACTATATCGAATCAGTGCTTAGTGCTTAGTGCTTCTCAAAATTTTCGAGAAGGCTTAGTGCTCAGAACTCCCGAAAAGTGCTTCCGAGCACTACAAAGTGCTCCCAAGCACTAGAGTGCTCCCGAGCTCCACAAAGTGCTCCCAAGCACTAGAGTGCTCCCGAGCACTACAAAGTGCTCCCAAGCACTAGAGTGCTCCCGAGCACTACAAAGTGCTCCCAAGCACTGCAAAGCTGCGGAGCACTTCTCGGGATAACCGATTCATACTTGTCACAACCTGACAACATAAGTCGATCGCATCATTATGGACATTCGACTCATTCGAGTATAGAGTTAAAGAAGTTACAGTCAGTAGTGAGTGAACTGCGCAGTTTCGCAGGAATCTAAGTAAAAATGCCATTCTTTATAACTTGTCATATAAAATGGTACCAAACATATGTTTCAAATCTTGAGAATTTTGACCAACAACATGCACACTCTGTGGTGCTACAAATAGTTCCTAAAACTGCTAGTTATTGTTTTTCTAAACCTGACTCTGCATTTCTTGGGTGAGTGAAAAGCTATAAACTTTTGCCATGAGCATCTATGGCGGAATATATAGCTTAGTCAGACACTTTAGGTAAACTTATTATCAAAAATTCCTGGAAAGCACTGGTGTGAGGTCAGGAGCTTTCGTGCGTATGTTGAAATGCATAGAGGGAGCGGGATCCAGAAAAAATATATATAACAAGCAATTACCAAGTTTCAATTCGATAGGAATAGTATTTTTCGATTTATTAAGAAAACTCAATTTTAGATGGTCATTACTCCGAAATTATTGAGCGGATTTTGCCCATTAGTGCTACCAGGGTATTTCGGCCCTTAACCTAACCTGCAAATGTCAAGTCCTTATGTCCCTATGAGTGTTTACGGGGATGGCCGAAAGGACCAACAGAATTTAATTTGACCAGGAATTCCCCATCAGTGAGTCCAACTCAACCGGTTGAGACCATTTTTGGCTTGAAATTCCAAAATTTCAGACATTTGGACGAAATGTTCCCGATCCTGGACTCAAGCGCGCAATAATAAATGTTGAAAAGCGCACATTTTCAAAATAATATCTACAATGGTCACTCACCCAGGTACTGAAATCTCCAAAGGTTTCCAAAAATAAATGTTTCCAAAATATTTCCAAAAATACCAGCCCTATCGATTTTTGCAAAATTTCAGCAATATCTGACAGATATTTTTACTTTTTTTTTGTCTAGTGACATGATTCTCACGAAATTTGAAATAAGTCTTCGTGTACATATTTTACAACTATTTCTAAGTTTCAATTTGATCACATGAACGAACTTTACTGGCGCATTTGAACCCTAAACCTACCCTGAAAATTACAAGAGTTTAGCTCTTTTCTTTCGGGACGGACGGATAGAATTGAATTTTACCAAGAATTCCTCTTCAGTGAGTCCAATCTTATCCTTTGATAACATTTTCCGCCCAAAATTCGATAATTGTACAGTCACTCGGAAAACATGATAATGTTCTCGTTCAAGGGAACGATCGCGCCAAAACAATAGGTGTACTAGTATAATTAACATATTATATAACCTCATCTTGAAGGAAGTGGGTTTTGCACCCCGCCCCCCGTCAAATGTTTAACAGTCTCATCCGTTTGTAAAGTGCTTAGTGCTTAGTGCTCGCAAAGACGAATTACTTTCCGAAAGTGCTTAGTAATCGCGAGCATTTCATGAATAAAAGGGCTTAGTGCTCGAGATTCCGGAGCACTTTTCAGTCAGTGCTTAGTGCTCGGTGCTCGAAGCACTTTTCGTCAGTGCTCGGCACAGCTCTGTCACCAAGTATCAATTCGGTCGGATTTGTATTGGTTGAAAACAAAATTATTACTCGAAAACCATTGGGCCGATTATGCCCATTAATGAATTTGCCCGTCGTATTGGGATGTGTCACCTACCCTGAAAACTTCAGCTAGCTCTTTCCGTTCTCAAGTTATCGTGGCAACGGCCGGTTGGTCGGACATAAACAAATTTGACATGGAATTCTTCATCGGGGAGTCGAACCCAATCGTTCGAGACCATTTACGGCAAATATTCGAAAATTACAGACATTTGGGCAAAATGATAACGCGATGTTCCCCAGAACATACGCGCAAAAATAGAATAGAATGAACATATAACACCCTGTAGATCACTCACGGTTTGAAATGGAAAAAAACGGTATTTGGAAATAAAATTTAGAATTGAATAATCTTTCAAATGGCATGATAAAAAAGGTATGTTCCTGGGAAAAAAAAATTGACGGCGCCGCGACGCCAGCGATCTTTATTTACGCCGACTTCTACACCATCTCGAGTTAACGATGACTTGTACAAAACGGCGTTTACAGAATTAAAATATATTCGGCCGTTTCCGAGAAAATTGGGGTTGCCAAAATAAGTGAATCACCCTGTATATGGTGTTTAAGAATAAGATGCTGATGCTTGAAGGTGTGATTTTAAGAAGAAAAATTCCAATGAAACTATGTCCTAAATCCTCTTCACTTTTGAACTACACGGTGTTAAAGGTTGAAGTTACAAGAAAAAATTGGTTCAAGCTCTGTGGACAGGAGCTTTGGTGCTCTTGTTCAAACTTTGACAAATTATATCTCCGATAGTATTGCTTTCTCAGAGTTGGGAATGATACCAATAGATTCTTATGATAGAACTGCATCATAAAGGAAATTCAATAAAAATAATAGTTTATTTATCAAGATTAAATGAGCAATCTTCAATGCTTTAATGCTTCAAAAATTATCATTTAAAATAATAAGGAAATTATCATCGGAATGTCTAGAGCAAGGCTGAGCATTCCTGATATTTTAGTAGATAGGGGCTGACAAATAAATTATTTCAATAGTTCAAAATATATTAATAAAATACAATCCACTTTTCATAATTTAATAGTTCATACCACTAACACATTCATTCTGTATTATGAATCTTAACTCAAGAAAAAATATTCGATACACAAATGTAGGTCCATATTTCAGCAATTTTTTGCCAGCAACATCATGAAAATACTGTACATAGGAATATGTCTCACTACTAAAGGAAGTAGAAGGTAATATTAACCTCAGTGGTCAACGAACAGTAATTTGTTTTGATGATTTCATTATGTTCTTCTTTCCTATTGCCTTAATAAACTATTTCATTAAAATAATCCATTTCTTAATCTTCTGAATCATCATACCGAATTTATACATAAACTATTCAATATGCAACCAGTCAATATTATTTTCGGTTTCAAAACAGTCTTGTAGAAAATATTTTAAAACTACGAATTGACATTTCTCTAATAGCTAGGTAAGATGACATTTATGAACAGTGAACACAGACAGATTCTGTGTTCACATTCTGTGAATACATAGAACTACGATGTATTATTGAAATTTTGAAAAATCATATCTCCCAAAGTATTTGCTTGTTAGAGTTGAAAATGATATTGATGGATTCTTATGATAAAACTGCATCTTAAAAAAATGAATTTGAAAGTTGTGATGTAAAAAAATAAATTTTTTCCTTACTCCGAAACAAACTTTACCGAGATGTTTATCCCCCAAACCTATTCTGAAAATTCCAACTGTCTAGCTCATTCCATTCGAGAGTTATCGTGTTAACGGCCGGCCGGACAGAATCGATTTTGACCATGGATTCTTGATCAGTGAGTCAAACCAAATCGACCATTTTCAGCCGAAAATTCGAAAATTACCTATATTTGGGCAAATTGATAAGCACTCTGTTCCGAGGAACAAGAGCGCCACAAAGAGTTTTTTGATCATAACTTCAATTACTGCATAGATATTCTTATGACATTTGGCACTCGCCCTATATGCATCCATGGCCATTTTTTGAAGTGAAAGATTTTTTAATATTTCATCCTGTGATATCCTTACAGGATGTGGACTAAATATTTTTGGAACAAAATTATGCACTCCACTGTTTTTCTTGAAATAAAAATTATTTAAAAATCCTGATTCATTTAAGGGTAAATTGTAAATCTGGTTCTTTTGTCGTCAGACGAACGGTTTCCGATAAAAAAATTAAGAGCTGTATACAGAGGCATGCATAATATTTTTCCAATCTAGTCCACATCCTGTACGGATGTCGAAGGATAAAAAATTAAAAAATCTTCCTTAAATGGTCTCTGGTGCTTTTGGGAAGTGTGCCCAATGTCTATGAAGTATTTTTTTTTCTTGAAACCTTAACAGCCTGTATCCCAAAATATAAGAGGTTCAGGACATAGGTACCTATTTTAAAATTTCTCTTCTTAATTTCATCTAAGGATTCACACCCTTAAGGATTAGCATCTTATTCTGAAACACCCTGTATATTGATTATTGCGCTATTGGATACCTCTGAATCAGGTCTCAACTTCAGGAATCTGTTGGAGAACCTTGATCCATAAAATTACCGATTGAAGGAAAATAGAGATATTGCCATTCATTTACCCAATATTTCAGAAACTATACAGGGTGTTTTCAAAAGTGACTCTTTTTTTGTACGCATGTTCTGAGGAACAGCGTGCTCTCATTTTGCCCAAATGTCTGTAACTTTCGAATTTTTTGCCGAAAAAGGTCTAAAACGATTAGGTTCGACTCACTGATGAAGAATTCGAGGTCAAATTTGTCCGGCCGGCCGTTGCCACGATAACTTGTGAACGGAAAAATATTGCGACTTGAAATTTTCAGGGTAGGTGGCTAGTCCAATACAGTTCGTTAATGGGCATAATCGGCCCAACGGTTTCCGAGTAATCATTTCTTCATCAACCACTACAGATCCGATCGATCTTGGTAGCTAGTTGTAGAATACTGATACAAAGACATTTGTGAAATTTTGTGATAATCGTGTGACTATAAAATTTTAAAAAAATTATTAAAAAATATGTCACGATAACCTGTGAACGAATAGATATAGCGACTTGCAATTTTAGGATAGGTTGTGCATCTGAATACGACAACAAAGTTTGTTAATAGGCATAATCGGCCAAACGGTTTCAGAGTTATACTCATCTCAAATTTGGTTGTTATTTCCTCAATAACTCGAAAAATACAAAATTGATTCAATTCAAACATGGTTATTAGTTGTAGAATGCCAAAGCTAAAACTCTCGCGAAATTCTGTGAGGATCGTATCACTGGAACATTTTTAAAAAAATATTGAAAACAATTGAGACAATTTCTATATGTATATCAGAAACTATTCGTCCGACATCGCTGAAATTTTGCGGGAGCTTTCAACCTAATTCTACTGTCAAGTTCCAAGTTTGAACACGATCGGGTCTATATTTTTGGAGATCCGAGCAGTCTTGGGTGAGTTCAGTGGCTGGATGGGTGACCATTGCCTCGATAACTTTCGGACGAAAAGGGATAAGGACTTGCAATTTTCAGGTAGATTGCTTACCCGGATGGGAGAGTTACGTTCGTTGTTAACATAATCTGCCCTACAGTTTCGGAGTTATACCCATCTGGAATATTATTTCCTCGATAACTCGAAAAATATAGACTGGATTGAATTGAATATATCGACATATAGACGTGTAATTTTGTCAGGGTCAGAGTCAGTGTGAAATTTTGTGAGGACCGTACTAGAAAATTAAAAAAATATATTATGTATCTCACGATAACTTGAGTACGGAAAGAGATTGTGACATTTTCAGGTTAGGTTGCGCATCCGAGCGACATTTAAGTTCCTTAATTGGCATAATCGGCCAAATTGTTTTGGAGTTATTCTCATTTGAAATTTTGATTTCATCTCCCCTATAACTCAAAATATAAAAATTTGATCCAATTAAAAAATTGGTTCAAGCACTGACGTGAAGTCAGAAGCTTTTGCGCGTATGTTCTATTGTACATTCTTCTGTATTGGACACCCTTAATCGAATTTACCATGGTAAATTATGTTGTCCATTCTCCTGTATTGGACACTCTCAATTCGAATTTACCATGGTAAATTCGAATTAAGTGTCCAATACAGGAGAATGGACAACATAATTTACCATGGTAAATTCGATTAAGGGTGTCCAATACAGAAGAATGTACAATAGAACATACGCGCAAAAGCTTCTGACTTCACGTCAGTGCTTGAACCAATTTTTTTTTCGTGATTTTTTTAAAATTTTCTAGGGGTACGGTTCTTAAATTTTTTTTTGCGTCATTTTTTTCAAATTTTCTAGGGGTACAGTTCTTACAAAATTTTAAACACGTCTTTATGTTGATTTTCTACTACTAGTTACCAAGCACCAATTCGATCGAATATTTATATTTTGAGTTATTAAGGAGATAATATTCCAGGTGGGTATAACTCGGAAACCGTTAGACCGATTATGCCCAAAAACGAACTCAAATCTCCCTTTCGGATACGCAACCTACCCTGAAAATTGCAAGTCCCTATCTCCTTTCGTTCGAAAGTTATCGAGGCAACGGTCACCCATCTACTGAACTCACACAAGAATGCTCGAATCTCCAACAATATTTAACCGATCGTATTAAAACTAGAAACTTGGCAGTAGAGTTAGGTTATGAAGGCTCTTGCAAAATTTCAGCAATTTCAAACGAATAGTTACTGATATATAGATTTTTTTTTTTTTATTTTCAATGATTTATTAAAAATTTTCTAGAAATGCTATCCTCATCAAATTTTGCAAACATTTTCGCGTTGGCATTCTACATCTAGTAACCATGTTTGAATTCAATCGGTTCAGTATTTTTTGAGTTAATGAGGAACAAAAAACCACCAAATTTCAGAAAATTTCAGATGGCTATAACTCCAAAACCGTTTGGCTGATTATGCTCATAAACAAACTGAAATGTCGCGTTCTGGTGCACATCCTAACCTGAAAACTTCAAGCTGCTATCTAATTCCGTTCTCAAGTTATCGTGACAACAAAAATAATTTTTAATAATTTTTTTAAAATTTTCTAGCCAAACGATTCGCACAAAATTTCACAAACGTGCTGAGGTTCATATTATTCAACTACGCACCAAGTATCAATTCGATCGGAGTTATATTGGTTGAAAACAAAATTATTACTCGGAAACCACTGAGCCGATTATGCCCATTAACGATCTTGTCCGTCGTATTGGGATGCGCCACCTACCCTGAAAATTTCAAGTCGCTAGCTCTTTTTGTTCTCAAGTTATCGTGGCAACAGCCGGCCGGACGGCCGGACGGACAGAATCAAATTTGACCTCGAATTCTTCATTGGGAAGTCGAACTTAATCGTTTGAGACCATTTTCGTCAAAAAATTCGAAAGTTACAGACATTTGGGCAAAACTATAACGCGATGTACCCCAGAACATACGCGCAAAAACTTGTATAATGCCGACCCACTAATTTTCGCGGAATTTCGTGAATTTCGTATCCTGTAGATACTTTAGGCATAAGTTTTTTCGTATTTCAATTCCAATAGAATACTGAAGCATATCATTAAAATGGTATGAAATGTGTTTATATATTATAAAAGCTGAGTAAACGGTATATATCGATGCTAAATTCGTAGTAGAGTATCCAATAGAGGTGAGTAGATAATAGAACATGCGCGCAAAAGCTCTTCACTTCAGTGCATGAACCAATTTTTCTAGAAGAATTCTATTTTATGGAGAATAAAGAAGTCAAATTTGAGATCATTATGCAGTCAGTCTATGCCTTTATTCGAGCATTTTAGCACATCTCATCTGTGATTCTAGTTCAGGGCCGGATCAATATAATCAGTTAAAAATCTGGAATTTTTATCAGATTTTATAACATTCATTGAATAATATCACGAAAATGGTGCGTTTTGGGAGAAATAATCAAGAATACTCGTAATTTAAATTTCTTAAATGTCTGGAGATTCCTATGATGACTTAAGATAAACGTTATCCTTTTTATTTAGCTAATTTCTCATAGATTTATAAATTCGCGAGTCTATAACTAGGAAATCAGTGGAAATAGAAAAAACTGTCAATTGGGAATTATTTTTCATAGTTATAGAAAACTTTATACCAAAATTCATTTCATTCTGAATAACCCTGTGGAAGCTACAAAAGGAAAACTTACTTTGTTTGAAATTTCATCAGCCTGTATTGATTTACCATTAATGTCATTTCGAGTCAATAGAAAATATTAATAGACGACGATACTTTAACAGATTCACTAAACTAGATAACAAATCTATAGATTTGCATAGAAAAATTACGTTCTTTGAATGTTTAATCGATTTGCGATTTCATCTGAATGCTTATTCTAAACGATTTCCTAGATATGTCTACATATTTGAAATTTTGTTTTCTTGATATAATGGATCTCTAATATTCATAAATTTAATTTTCAAATTGTTAAAAATTAGTTTGATTCCATTTATTTCATAATTATTGGCAGAAACAGCCCCCCTTACCTCCACCTCCAACGGACCACCACTGGCATACCTGTTAGATGCGATTGCCGGTCAAAGATAGCGAAATAATTGGAGCAGTAGTGTGTGGTGCTGCAAAAACTCGCGGTATGTGCAGAATGGGAAAGAGGGCGTTGTCCGGCGTTTACTACGTCATTATGTATGCGTTCCTTCGCCCACTAACGCACACGCGAAATATGTGATCATAGATTAGAGTTGGATCTATGGATGTGATGGAATCTCCAGATGAAACTGATAGGGAAAGTCATTAGTATGCGCTATTGTACGCTTTGATTTATTGTGAGACGTCGGTAAACTCCTCATATTATGGAAATTATGGGAATTATTCTGTCAGAATAAACTTTAATCCACGAACAGGATCATTATTACCGGTTTCATTAACACTGTGGAACTTAAGTTCAAAGTGAAACATTCAGAACCAGCTAAATACCTTTCACAAGGTAACTATTTTCAAAGGCTATGAAACTATCATAACAGGATACAGAACTCGTAAAAATATCGATATAAAAAAATTTGGGAAAGCTCTGTGGGCAGGGGCTTTGGCGCTCTTGTCAAACTACTAGCGAGTAATTTTTCAACGTTATCGAATCATATCTCCGAAAATTATGGTTTCTCAGAGTTGGAAATGATATCAAAGCATTCTTATGATAGAACTTCATCGTAAAAAGTTAAATTCAAAACGTAGGTCTATGACTCACCTCATATGTTGGATTTACATACATCAGCAAATTATAATTAGAGCATTCTATGAAATCATAAAATTACGATTAATTATTGGAATTTTGAAAAATCATTTCTCCAAAAGTATTAGTTTGTTAGAGTTGAGAATGATTTCAATGAATTCTTATGATGAAAAAATTGAATTTGAAATTTATAATGTAAAAAAAAAATTTTTTTTTTGTTATTCCGAAACTACCAGGCGATTTTGCCATTTTCAGCCAAAAATTCGAAAATTGCAGAACTTGGGCAAATTGCTAAGCACTCTGCTTCGAGGATCAAGAGCGCCAAAAATACTTGAAAAGTGATGACGAAAAGTCAGCAGCTTTTGCGGGCATGTTCTATTGTCTGTTCACGCCTCACACCCTCTCGAAATACTGCATGAAGTTCAGTACGAATAAAGGAACTGTTACCACGTAACAAAATGCATTGGGCATCGAGTGAATTCAAATTTTAGGATGAAATAATTCCAAAAATACGAGGCCGATCGAGCTGAAATCGAGTAATATATTGTAAAATGGCTGTTTGAAGGTTTGTGCGGACTTTCAGTGGAATCTGATGGATAGTTTCTGAAATATGAAATTTTTTAGTAACCATTTTTTTTTGAGTTGTGAAAAATTTCGTGTAAATCTAATAACTTTTTTTGCGGATCGGCATTATAAAAGTAACTACCAAGTTTCAATTCAGAGTTTTGTTGACATTTCCTCAATAACTCGAAAAATCCATATCCGATCGAATTGAAACTTGGTAATAAGCTGTATAGAATGCTGACGTACAAATTTTCGCAGAATATCGTGAGGATAGTAGAACTAGAAATTTTTTTTTTCTTCTACCGATAAGAAACATGTCATATTTATTTCTGGTTCTATTGAAAATTCGTTACTCACGATATAAAATACCTCCTGTTCTAGAAAAAAAAGTATGAGTGAATACAAAATGACCAATGAAATAACCTCAGCTATCATAGAATTATGAGGAATATAGGATATTATAATTTTTGGATGATTATATAATGCCCTTGGATAATCCATATGATGATGGAAATATATACTTTGGTGAGTTATTCAAATTGGGTTCAGAATATCCAGTGAAAACAAAACTGGAATATTGGCTAAGTTTGAATTGATATAATATAATTTTCAGAGTAGATTTGAGGAATGCATATCTCCGATATGTTTGTTATTGGGTAGAATCCGTCTGGTACTTTCTGATTAATTCGCACTCTTGTTTTCTTAAATTACACTTTTTGCGCGTATGTTCTGGGGAACATCGCGTTATAGTTTTGCCCAAATGTGAAATTTGATTGTGTGATGCCGGCCGTCCGTCCGGCCGTTGCCACGATAACGTGAGAACGGAAAGAGCTAACGACTTGAAATTTTCAGGGTAGGTGGCGCATCCCAATACGACGGACAAGTTCGTTAATGGGTATAATCGGCCCAATGGTTTCCGAGTAATAATTTTGTTTTCAACCAGAATAAATCCGATCGGATTTAAACTTGCTGAATAGTTGTAGAATATAAACCTAAGCACGTTTGTGAAATTTTGTGAGAATCGTGTGACTAGAAAATTTTAAAAAAATCATTAAAAAATATTATTTATGACACGATAACCTGAGAACGGAAAGAGATAGCGGCTTGAAATTTTCAGGTTAGGTTGTGCATCTGAATGCGACATTTGAGTTCGTTTATAAGCATAATCGGCCAAACGGTTTTAGAGTTATAGCCATCTGAAATTTTCTGAAATTTGGTTGTTTTTTGTTCATCATTAACTCGCAGAATACAAAACCGATTGAATTCAAACAAGGTTATTAGTTGTAGAATGCCAACGCGAAAATTCTTGCTGAATTTCGTGAGGATGGTAGGTATAACTAAAAAATTAAAAAAAAAAAAAATTAAAAATAATTGAAAAAAATTCTATATATCATAAATTATTTGTCCGGCATGGCTGAAATTATGGAAGAGCCTTCAGAACCTAATTCTACTGCAGATTTCCAAGTTTGAACACGATCGGATCTATATTCTTGGAGAACCGAGCAGCTTTGTGAGTTCGGTAGCTGGATGCGAATCGTCGTATGATATGTTGTCTATGGTTGTATTTTTGCGAGAACCTTCAAAATATGAATGTCATGATGACATATTTTTGCGCGTATGTTATGGGAAAATCGTGTTATTTCATCACAAAGCTATGGGAGATGATAGCCCTACATTAGCGGTCAAACCTGGTTATGAAAGAGATCCTCCTTAGGAGGAGGCAACTAAATATTGAAGGGATTTCTTTGAACAAGAGTGAATATCTTTGAGAAATAGAGAAGGCGATTCTTCTTTAAGAGATCCATGTGCCTTCAGAGGAGTATATTTGCGAGAGGGGACTTTTGAAAGGTTATGTATTATTTTTAATATGATATCGCTGAAATTTTGCTGAAGGCTTCTGATCTTGTAAGGTGAGAGGCTCATTTGTGGATATAAAATCTCGTGATGGGTAGAGAGGAATTTTAGGCCAGTATTTCTATCACTAATGAGAATATATCTTTATGTTTCACCTCATCACCTTTAGATCTATCAATGGACATTTATTGGTTAAGAATAAGTAATTGAATATTACTGGAATTCAATTGAATTTCATTCAATATGTTAGTAACTAAACTTTTATCTAATAATTTATAATATATAATATATAATAATTTTCTTTACTTTGATTATTTAAATATGACATTAATTCCAGTAATATTTTTCAAGAATAATTATGAAGAATCAAGAAGAATTGAAGGTAGACAATAATGTGTTAATTTTTTCATCATTGCTTTCTATCCTGACTTCACGAAAAAAAAATTGGTTCAAGCACTGACGTGAAGTCAGGAGCTTTTGCGCGTATGTTCTATTGTCCATTCTCCTGTATTGGACACTTTTAATCGAATTTACCATGGTGAATTCTATTGTCTATTCTCCTGTATTGGACAGCCTTAATTCGAGTGTCTCATACAGGAGAACAGACAATATAGAATTCACCATGGTAAATTCGATTAAGAGTGTTCAATACAGGAGAATTGACAATAGAACATACGCGCAAAAGCTCCTGAATTCATGAAAAAAAAATTGGTTCAAGCACTGACGTGAAGTCAGGAGCTTTTGCGCGTATGTTCTATTGTCCATTCTCCTGTATTGAACACTCTTAATCGAATTTACCATGGTGAATTCTATTGTCTGTTCTCCTGTATGAGACACTCTTAATCGAATTTACCATGGTGAATTCGATTAAGGCTGTCCAATACAGGAGAATAGACAATAGAATTCACCATAGTAAATTCGATTAAAAGTGTCCAATACAGGAGAATGGACAATAGAACATACGCGCAAAAGCTCCTGAGTTCACGTCAGTGCTTGAACCAATTTTTTTAATTTTGTAGCGCCCACTCTCACAACAGTTTTGAATTTTCGTTGTTATTTCTGTCATGTTTGTATTGCTTGTGAACCCAGTGGTTTTTATTTATGGTCAGAAAATACCATCTCTCAGAATTCCCACTTATTCATCTTGTTCTATATGAAAATAATTAAAGCACCATTAATTGATTGTTATTTTTTTTATTACAGGTGAGTCAGATGCATCTAAAATATGATTTTGCAATGGAGTGGGCTCTAATCCGGAAGTCGGCTGCAAAAAGTGTTCGCCACACAAAAAAAGTCGTGAAATTTAAGGTATCAGGTATAGAAATGTAGCGGGAATCAGTCCTGAACATACAAAATCTGTATTATTTGTCCACATTTATCTTCATCGTAGGCTCCCAAAATACTACACTTACATTCAATGTTTTTTTTTCTGGGGGTTTCCCACAAACTGTGAAAAATATCTATGAAATATAAAGAATTATTGTTTTGAAATTGCTTTTGCGCAAGAAACTCTCGATATTTGTCAGAAGCAATATTTACAGCAATATTGCCTAATCAAGTAACGAAACAACACCTTCTCCTTCTTCAGCCAACTCCTTCTCCAGCCACTGAGTGAAAATCTTCAGAATTATTTGTTTTTGACTTATTTTGTAATTTGTCTCTGAAAAACATTAGAGTTTCACTTTACATAGAAAAAATTCAGGTTCTAATTATTTCTTCAACAAATTTAGCCAAATGTGGTAACTTCCATTTGAGTACATAATTTGCAATTTTTGGCGCTCTAGTTCCTCGGAACTGAGTGTTGATCAATTTGTCCAAATGTCTGTAATTTTCGAATTTTTGGCTGAAAATGGTCTCAAACGATTTGGTTCGACCCACTGATCAAGAACCCGAAGTCGAAACCGATTCTGTCCGGCCGGTTCGGCCGGCCGTAGGCACGATAACTCTCGAACAAAAGGAGTTAGAGGATTGAAATTTGCAAGGTGGGTTTGGAGCGTAAATATCTCGGACAAGTTCGTTAATGGGCGAAAACCATCAAGGGGTTTCGGAGTTATGGCCGATTTTAGTAAAACATATTTTTTATGAATATTTCCGAAACCGATCACTCGTTCTATCAGAAATTTAGCATCAAATTGTAGAATCATGACCTTTATACGCATGTGAAGTTTTGTATTGACCAGGTTACCGCAAAGTGTGAAAAAAAATTTTTCAAAATATTGAAAAATTTTTCTACAATAACTCTCGAACGGAATGAGCTAGGCAGTTGGAATTTTCAGAGTAGGTTAGGGAGATGAATATCTCGGTTAAGTTTATTATTGGGCAAAATAGGGCAGATGGTTTCGGAGTAATGAAAAAAAAATTTTTTTAAGCGACAAATTTCAAATTCAATTTTTATTTAAGATGCAGTTTCACCATTAAAATCCATCGATATAATTTTCTCCAACAAGCTAATACTTTCCGAGATATGATTTTTCTAAATTTCAACAATGAATCGTACTTATATGTTTTCACAGAATGCTATAATTATTCTATCTAAGCTTTATTATATGATCTGTGTTTATACTCGTACATTTATTTCATCCTGTTCTTTAAGAGAGAGTCAAATTCATTTCAGCTATTTTGATTTGATTTCTTTCATGGTGCAGTTCTCATTCTCAGATTGCTCATTCAATCTTGATAAATAAACTATTATTTGAATTGAATTTCCTTTATGATGCAGCTCTATCATAAGAACATTGATATAATTCCCAACTCTGAGAAACCAATACTTTCGGAGATATAATTTGTTTGTTCGAACTAGAGCGCCAGAAAGCTCCTGCCCACAGGGCTTGAACCCATTTTTTCTCTGTTAATCAAAATACAAGTCGACTCCATAAGTTTCTTTTCAATGTCGTCAGACTCTGTAATCACAATCTTCGTTTTATTCCAATCTATCATCTCCATTGATTGCACATATATACATGTTTTACTTTTTTTGGTTCTTGTATGTCTCTATTCATTATGTTTTTCTTTTGGTCCGACTTTCTTACCTCTAGTGGTCTCGATGTTTTTCCTGTATGGTATACAGGATATACCACAAGTTTTGAAAACTATTTTTATATTGAACCATTGAGTATATAAATTTATATATATTTATATACTCAATGATTGAACTTACAACCGATTCTCCTGATTTTTTCTGAAAGGCCGCGAAGGTTGGTTTTCTTGATATATAGTAATTTTGTTGTTGTACTCGATTAATTGTTATTTGATTTGAAGTTTTTCTGTCTAAATTCATTATAGATATATTCCTGAATTATCTTGGATATCCATTATCTTCTAGAAATTCTTTGATGAAATCAATTTCATTATTTCGATTTTCAAAGTGTCTAAATATCACATTTTTGCGCGCATGTTCTGGGGTACAGCGTGCTATCATTTGGCCAAATGTCTGTAATATTAGAATTTTTTGCCGAAAATGGTCTCTAACGATTAGGTCCGATTCACTGAATTTGAGGTGAAACCGGCCAGACAAAAAAAAATCTTTTTCAATTACAAATTTCAAATTCAATTCTGTCCAAGATGCAGTACTATCATAAGAATTCTTTGATATCATTCCTAACTCTGAGATACCACTACTTTTGGAGATATGATTTCTCACAGTTCGAATAAAAGCTCCTGTCCACAGGACTTTCCCACATTTTTTGTAATGAGTTAATGATATGAAAAGAAATTCAAATTCTCCGTTGAACACAGAAAACAATTTTGTAAATTGCTCAATTCGAGTGGACCATATTTGGCTAAATTTGTTGAAGAAAGAGTTAAAACTTGGAAATTTATAAGTAAAGTGAAACTGTGTTTTTATGTTTTTTCAAAGACATGTACCTGCCAAAGTATTCTCTAAATATAATACACTTACGCCAATGGAAAAGCCAATCATTAAAATAAATTTTATACGCATTTTCCAGAATCGACTCCAGTGCTTATCATGAATTCTCTGTCATGTCTTTTATCGAATGAAATCGGAGCGAAACTGTTGGTTTTGGAAAGAGAAAAAAGTCGACAGGAGTCGTATTGGGGGAATATGTTGTTTGTTCGATGATATTTGCTGGGTTTTTGGCCAGCAATTCGTTCTTGTGAGATTCGGCATTATTGTGGTGCAAAATCTGTGGGGGTTCCAGAACCGTCCTGGCTCCGGCCTCGATGTATATGTTCAACTTCCACAACTTCTTCTCGGACCTGGCCTAAGGTGTTCGGAACTACGCATTATGTTAGAACCCTATTGACCTGCTTTGCCAGGGCACTCGTAGTTACAACTTAATGTGTTACATTGTTTATTTCCGGAAATGTGAATCTGTCATTGTCCTATTAGCAACTTGATGATCACATCGATTTCGAAAAGAACTTCCAACAATCAACATGCCCATAACAATTGACAATAACGTAGATTGAATTGGGATTGAACTTGTTACGTGAATTGCACCTATTAATTCCATAGGTGATAAGTAAGAGATTATAGATTCATGGTTTATTCATCCAGGATATTCTTGCTACTAAAATACTACTTGAAGCCACCATAAAATAATAATCATTATTCCAAAAGGTTTACACCCAATTATAGGAAAAAAACTTAGGCAATTAATTACCTAATCGTTAAAGTAGATTCTAGTCAGAGTTCACTGTGGACTTATTATGAATACTATAAAAGTATTGTGCAAAGGGGCTAGATCATTATTGAGTAAAATATCCTTTCCCTTATACATTTCGAATCTTTCAAATGTTCGTAAGTACACTTTATTGAAATTTTTCAATAATTTGAATTAATTTTCTGAAATTAAGTGGCCAGTTGTTAAAACGTGATTTGCAACAGCAGATTTATCGATGTTGACGGATTTTGTCCATTAACAAACATTTTTGGCGCTCTTGTTCCTCGGAACAGTGTGCTTATCAGTTTGCCCAAATGTCTGTAATTTTCGAATTTTTGGCTGAAAATGGTCTTAAACGATTTGGTTCGACTTACTGATCAAGAATTCATGGTCAACTTCGATTCTGTTCGGCCGTTAACACGATAACTCTCGAACGGAATGTGCTAGACAGTTGAAATTTTCAGAGTAGGTTTGGGAGATAAATATCTCGGTTAACTTGGTTATTGGGCAAAGGTGGTTTGGAGTACCTAACAAAAAAATTTTTTTTTTACATTACAGATTTTAAGCTCATTTTTGGCGCTCTGGTTCCTCGGATCTGAGTGCTTATTAATTTGCCCAAATGTCTGTAATTTTCGAATTTTTCGATGAAAATGGTCTTAAACGATTTGGTTCGACTCACTGATCAAGATTCGATTCTGTCCGGCCGGCCGTAGGCACGATAACTCTCGAACGGAATGAGCTAGACAGTTGAAATTTTCAGAGTAGGTTTGGAAGATAAATATCTCGGTTAAGTTCGTTATTGGGCAAAATCGGACAGATGGTTTCGGAGTAACAAAAAAAAAATTTTTTTTTTACAAAAAAAATTCTAAATTAAATATTTTTTTCAATAAGCAGTTTCACCATAAGAATCCATTCATATTATTTCTACCTCTAACAAGCTAATACTTTCGGAGATATGATTTTTCAAAGTTTCAATGTAAATTTTTTATTTTTTTTTCTATCTATTTATGTGCTAGGCAACTGTAGGCCATCTACACAGTTATAATCCTTATATCGCAAACTCTTTCATATTTATTTTGGACATTCACACAACCCAACACCACATCCATGCCCTGAGCGGGATTCGAACCCGCGACCCCGGCTTTCAATGTAAATCGTATTTCTACGTTTTCACAGAATGATAGAATTATTCTGTGGTATTCTATGAATTGTTATAATGTCAACTTATTTTCCTGAGACATGACGTTGTCTCATTGTCATTCATTCCAGCAATCGTATAAATATGAGAATTATAATATAATATCATACTTTTAGTTGGTTGATATTTTCATGCCGATGGTTAATCCATATGATGATGGGAATGGTAATGGTAAGTTAATAATATTGAGTTCAGAATATCTCCACTAAAAACAAAACTGGAATATTGGTGTATTGGAGTAGATTTGAGGAAAGATATATTATCGTTCATCATAGAATTGAGGAATCAATATCTCGGATGAGTTCGTTGTTGGGTAGAATTCGTCTATTGGTTTTGGATTGATAATTTTTGGCTCTCTTGTTGAATTTGAATTCTTCTATGATGTTTGAATTCAATTTCTGCTAAGATGAAGTTCTAAATTTCAATAATGCTCAATCATACTTCTATGTTTTCACAGAATGCTATAATTATTCTATCTAAGCTTTATTATATGATCTGTGTTCGTACTCGTACTTTTCATCCTGTTCTATAAGAGAGAGTCAGATTCATTTCAGCTATTTTAATTTGGTTTCTGCCATGGTGCAGTTCTCATTCTCAGATTGCTCATTTAATCTTGATAAATTAACTATTATTTGAATTGAATTTCCTTTATGATGCAGTTCTATCATAAGAATACATTGATATAATTCCCAACTCTGAGAAACCTATACTATAATTTGTCTGTTTGAACTAGAGCGCCAGAAAGCTCCTGTCCACAGGGCTTGAACCCATTTTCTCCAAATTTTAATCATTCTATGCTTGCATTTATAGACATCAACTTGGCTTTCCATTTCGTTTCACTTTAAGTTCAGTGTCTCTGGAGAGGATCGCGTCAGTGAGAGATTTGGGTGTTGTTTTTGATAATAAAATGAGCTTTAAACCACATACCGAATACGTGACAGGCAAGGCTTCACACATGCCTTGTTTCGTTTTCAGACACTCTAAAGATTTCACTGATGAACAGACTATAAAGTGTTTGTATATCACTCTCGTTCGACCAATTGTTGAATTTGCTTGTTGTGTGTGGAGTCCTTACACCTTACAAGACTCACTTAAAGTATAGAAGGTTCAAAATAAGTTTCTTCTGAATATGTCCTTCAGAGAAGGAGTAAATCGTTTGGACTTCTCCGCTACATCAGCTAGGAGGAAGTATGATTAACCTTTGCTCAGGACACGAAGAATACAAGCTGACGTGGTCTGTGTTCTGATTTGCTTAGTCAGGTCGATTTCTTTGTTTCACCTAGAAGAACAAGATCATCAAATTTGCTCCAACTTCCATTTTGTAGGCATAATTATACGAAGTTTTCACCACTTTTTAGAATGGCCGCAAATGTTAATGTAGCGTGGTAAACAGGTGTGGATTTTTTTGACCTTTCTTTTTCCAAGCTCAAAAAAGAGATTATGTATGCTATTTTGAATTGATTTTTATAAATTTGTTTGCTTTCACTCAAAAAGTTTCTTATGTTGTTAATATTTTGATAAAAAAATTGTTTTTTTTTCCTTTGTATTTCAAATTTTATTGAAAAGGGTTTGTCCCGTGAATGAATAAATAAATAAATAAATATACTATCTATGTTTTACCAAAAAAAAATTAAATTTAAACAGCACCTTTTGGGTGTTGCAGTCTTTCTGTCAGTTAGTATAACCAACTAGACCACTAATTTGTGCACCAGAAAATTGAATCTTCATAAAGATGTAGTGACATTTCTTATTCCCCAATCGCATTCAAATGAACTATAACCAGGGCAATAACGTCCTATTTCCAAATCATTTTTCGTCGTCAACGACGATCACACCTTTCCTGACCAGATATTCTTCGATTTTTCTCTTCGGCAAATAACAACAATGCCAGATAGTAATTCACTTCCTCATTGGCACTCTACCACCAGACGTTCTTTGCTTATTACCGTTATTCGATTGATGCCAAAGCCGCGTAGGGAATTGAACGAGTGTTCAATATTCGCAAAGAAAGAATTTCAGTGATCACGATTTCAGAAATTAATTCAAGAAAGGAGGTGGACACGGTCGAGGGACTCTGTGAAAATATCGCGTTTAACTGCATCTTGAGCGATAGGAAATATTCGTTAATCGAGGACACAAAATCGGGATCGAATGCTTGGAAAAATTGCCGAGGTTAGAGTGATTTTCTAGAAAAAAAAATAATAATTAAAACTTTTCCAACCAGAGGTTTTATTCTGATTTAAGTATAGGAAAAACTTGAAAAATAATTTAATTCTATTACATTCAATATACAGGGTGAATCTTGAAGTTGTACGTTAATTTTAACCATACAGTGTGGAAAAGCCAAATGGAATAAATTCATTATCTTAGTTACTGTAGATATTAATGGAAAATCCAGAAAAACGTCAAATTTCAATTTTAAATATTGTCATTCTTCTTCGTAAAAATGCGAACCCTACTTTACCCCCTTCGAAAGACAGGTACAACCCCCACTCTTTCGAATAGGAAGTATGAGCTTGAGATAAATCGTTTGAAAGGTCTCCTCATTCTCTATTCAGAAATTATATCAATTTCATGTTTATTACAAAAATCAGATTAGAAAAAAATGAAATCAAGTGATTAGCGAAATTTGGTACAATATCAAAAACTAGAATGTAATACAAAATTTAGCAAAAAATTATTAACGTTAATGACGTAGATGTTCAAAGTATTCACCACGAACGCCTGGGCAACATCCTAACCTCAAATAAAATGTTCTTCAACATTATTCAACATCTCAGGAGTGATCGATCTAATCGCAAGCGTTGTTCGATCGTTTAGGTCAGAGTTTCTCAAACTTTTGGCTCCACGAACCCCTGTTAAAGTTTCCAGATGACGGCGAACCCCTTAACTAATTAAGTATAATGCGCACGCCACCATGTGTGCCGCACCATTTACGTAAATCTTGTCGCGAACCACCTACCGTCGAATGCCGAACACATATCCCCATAAAAATAAACCTAATGGGTTAAGATCAGGGATCGCGCTGGATTGTTCGACAAGAGCGCCAAAGCACAGAGCTTTATCACTTTTATTGATGATTATTATTTATCAAGAAAAGTTGCTTGACTAGAACAATCCTTTTATTAACTAATAAAACCTATTCTGTTTGCATATTGCTATAAACATTGCTATTCAAGTCGTATTGCTAGCCTCCTAAATGTTAACAATACTGCGATGGTATTATGTATTCTGTTTAACAATTTCGCCCCAGCAATATTGCTATGAAGTAGTTCAAAAATCATTGATTTGAGAGCTGAGAACACTGTATTTCATGACTTCTATGTGAAATAGAAAGATAATTTAACTTTACTTGTCAAACATTTTTCCGTATTTCGATGGTTATCCGTCATTCCTAACCTAATATATAAAATCTTACAAAGACGAAAATTCGACTATGTTGTATATGAATTCTGTGAATCTAAGAAGACTCGGATAAGATGGAGTTATTGATCAATTTTCCGGCACCTACAATTATGAGGTTGCTGAGATAGTAATATAGATAGCAAGATGTTTCTAGAAATGACAGATCATGTTGCTCAAAATCGATTAACAGAGTAGCAATATTTCGAATCTTGCTGTGAAAGCAATATCTTCTTCATAGCAATATTGCCATTTGCAAACATAATAGGTCTGAATGAGTCGTTACTTTGGCCGACGTATCCGTGGATCACGCTCGTTTCGTCTCTCAGAATCAAGTGCCCCCTTTTTTCTCGTTTCAATCATTTCTTACTCTATATACAATAGGGTGTCCCTTATATGTTAAAAAAAAATTTTTTTTTAGTTTTCGAAACGCATACCCTCTTATTATATTTATTAGTCTATTAGTTACCCAAGTACAGAATTTCAACCTCCTACGTTGATTTTATCCCGTGCCGACTTAGCTTTGAAGTTTTCGAAAATAGCTGTTAAACCCATTTCCTAACTCTGCCCATAGACCATCACTTAAATACATTCTAATAGATAAATTATGTTCAAAACACAAATTTATATGATAAACTTTCTGCAACTAATAAAAATAGTACAATATATCTAATTATTAATTCAGATTTTTCCATTTTACTGTTCTTCATCTGCAGTAATCAAACAATCAACCTCCAGCACTAATTTAGCATCTCGTTCAGCTGTGTCATTAACTGTTTTTAATCTAAAAATTTTTTTTTGCATTCAATATACATACTCGTACTTCGCAGAGTTTTCATTCCACAATAACACATTCTCTTGCAGGAAAATACTGTCAAGTTTCAGTCAGGGGAATAAATCTTTGCTTGTCACTGATACTGATACTGATACTGAACTCAATCAAAGATTTCTAAAGTTTCTAAGTTAAACTACTTGGAGTAGTATGAATGAAAGAGTGAGTTTCAATGAACTGATTAAACTACTTTTTACCAAACGTAAAGAAAACCAGACATTTCTTCCCTGGATGGTACATATCTCTTTTCAGAAGCTTCAAAGCCTTTGCTGTACATTTTCTACAATGTTCGTTTTCGTCCGCTCATCAACCTTATCATCAAAATTTTAAATAACGACTATTTCCTCTGATAAGTACTACAAGTGTTGACAGAACTTGTTTAGAGTCGCTTTAAAAATTAATTTATCAACTCTTTCATCATCTTCTAAGGTTTGTATAAACCAACAATGTTGATAAGGTGATTTTCTGCCAAACTGCATACCAGCTAGGGTTTCTCATAAACTGCCACAATAAAAAAACACAAATCACGTAGAGCTTGTTCCTTATTGGCACCCATTTCATGAGATTGCAACAAACAGCTTTTTTAAGTGTGTTATTTTGGGTTTTGCCACCCAAACAGCTTGATGCATTGCGCCAGAATGTCTGATTTTTAGTTCATTATCATTATCTTTATCCAGAAAAGGAACAGCAAGCTCGATTGATTTACGATAAGGATCTTATATTATCGATTTTGTCAGTTCATTGTTGAAAAACGTCATCAATTTATTTGTTCCACAGAGGTGCTGTTAAACAAAATCGGTACATGGTTTGATGGCACTAGGATTAATATCCATCCAGTTGTCTCTAAACTTTTTGAACAGCGTAATATCAGGACTACTAGTAACTAGCTGGATCTTGGATCAAACGCAGTTTTGAGAACCCGGCCTTTAAGTGCATTTATTACAGCTTTCGCTTGATGCTTAGTGGACATATGTCTAAAGTTGCAACTAATTTTGAGGTCACAAAACCTTTCCTTCCCCTTCTTGTCAACTTACATATTGAGATGTGGCAGCCTGAGGTTCTTCCAGACTTTCTTCAGAGATTGTAGATTGTTCCTCTATTTCTCCATGTGTTTCAAAGCTGTGTGAAGAATCAATAATCTCTCGGAAATCATTTGCCTTCATTTCTTTTTCTCTTCTGCCAGTTTACTCAGCGCTGTCCTTTGTTCAATTTCAGCCAACTTTTTGTCAACACATACTAAGTATCCCGGACGTCCTGGCTCGCTTTGTTTTTGCAAGAATATCTTATCTTCTGCAATTTGTATTCTTTCTAGAGTATCAGCATGTGCGACATCGAATAAATTATCTACATAACTCAAATTGAAAGTTTTTATTGTGGTGCCTATAAACATCCTGAATCTTCTTACTATCCTTTTTAAGTTCACGCCAGACTTGATAACTTTTTAATATCATTACGAACAGCTTTGGTAGGTATTCTAGCCTTTTCACAGAATATAATACACTCCAGAAGATTTGCACTGTCATTAGCAGCCAACTTAGCTTCGCGTATATTGAAAAATAAATACATAAGAAATTAACGAATAGACGGTAATTGTGCACCTGTTATTAGGCGACTTATTTCACCAATTAAAAATTTTTTTTTGTTTCTAAATTCCACTGACATCCTCAAAATCGAAATAATACCGAATCGTTACTCGACAAGCCGAAATAAACTGACAATAACAGAAGGCATGCGCCACTTCTGTGACTGAAGACTGAACTTGTATGAACTTCTTTACGTGCAAGTCGGCACGGTTAGTTCTATTCCAAATGAGGTAAAAAATGGTTTTCGAGTGTTTTGGGTCCAAATGAACAAAACAAGAGCCTATGCGTTGTGAAATTAAAACTTTGAAAAATAAGGGACACCCTAATATACAATATCAATAAATCTTGCTGAAGAGACACTCAAGCCGAAGCTGATCTATGGCCACATCACACAACATACCATGTGTTGCATATAGCCAAACAAATAGTCGAGTTAAACACTAATACTTCCGACATATATATTATTTTGAACTTGAAGCATTAAATTTTGTGCATCTAAGAATAAAGCATGTTTATGAAGAATAAAAAAGCATTAGCAGAGTTTAGTGTGGGGGTACTACAGAATTTGATGTATGATACAAGAACTTAAGGAAAAAACTTTAATGTTGGGATTATAGTGAAAATTAAAATTGTTAACAACCTATGCTGAAATATTAAATATTGAAGAGCATCGCTTTCTTCAATATCGATTCGCTCTTCAATAAGCAGAGAGGTTTCTCCAAGGTACCCGAAACTCAACCTGAAAAAGGAGAAGACAAAAGGAGAAAACGATCATATTAAAAGTATTCCATGATTTATCATACTTAGAAGGCCATGAATATTATTTTCAAATTGGTGTACTTACCCATTACGTAGTAATGAATGAACGGAAATAAAAACACAATATCTCTCAATAATTCAAAGAGGTTTATTTTTGCTTCAATAATGGTTAAGAACTACACATGATACGTTGAAAAAATGAAAAATTGTACAACGAAAAATGATATGAAAAGCAAAATGTTTCGTACATAAATTGTTCAATATTTCCAATAGCGATACACATAGCTGTCCCCTTATTCATTTGATCGACATCTTTGGAATCTATATTATGAAAGTCCCAAAAAAAGCATAGTAGTTCTCCATTAGGCTGTAAGAAATTCATATTTTTAAAATGAAAGTCAGATAACGTGGATAGTTGATTTTCATTGAATTACTGAAAAATAATTTTAATTCCATTGCATTTCTTCTGTTCATTCATAAATACGTAACGGGTAAGTAAGTACACCAATTTGAAAATAAATATTTCTATATAAGTATGACAGGAGGTATTTTCGAAAATATCGTAAAAAATTCACTTCTCGATTCGAATTCAAACAAAGTGAGTCTAATATTGAATACAAATATTATAATTCATTTTTTCAATGAAGATATTAAAAATGGCTGCCATTTGAAAAAAAAAAGTTGAAAGTCGTATCTTGAAATCCAGTAGGACGATTTCAAGAAAAATGCTATAATTTCATTAAATGACGATAACAATGAAGTCTTTCGATGTTTTATGAAAATCGTTGGTGAACTAAAGAAGATATATTAACGATTTTAGAATAGGTATCATATATTTCCGTTTTTTTTAATAAGTCCAGAACAAATAATATATCAGAAATTCAGGTACGTGATAAGGACTTGCAAAGGTGGATTTTTTTTAATAAACGGAATTTCTATATGGTATAGTTTGGAAGATAGGAGTGGAGAGCATCGAATTTGTCGCTACCCTGTACAATATCATGATATAAAAAATTCTGAAAAAATTGCGACGTATCTGAAAGAGAACTATAATTTGTGACTTCATTCAAAATAATTTTAAACCATAAACACAATATAGAATCTACTCTTAACTTTGATTTTCAGTAGTTGAATTAGAGTTGTATTAATTGACAAAAATTGAACAAACAGGCTGAACCTTCTAAAAACCATTAAAAACTATTCTTAGTGGTCGAAACAATTTCATATTCATATTTTTTCATATACAGGGTGATTTTTTTAAGTGTTTCATTAGACGTTTTCGAGGAAGAAATTGTAATACAGATTCAAGATTTCGGATTTTCGTTTTAGAGTACATGAACTTTAATTGTAAAATATCTTCAAGAGGAATCTACTTCCGGTTTCACCGGAAACGAATGTAACTTCGCTATTTCAAATGCAACACCCTGTATATTTTTACGTATTCGAATTCTTCGTTCGATTCTACACTGATTTGATGTATGCTATGTGCAACCATTCAAGCGGTTTTTGAATTATAGCCTGATTATCAAATTTTTCGAAAAAAAGGTTGTCCCAGATTAGTGTCCATATCTTAAAAATCCCTCATTACAAGAATTTCTTTTTGCGAAAGTGGAACTAAAGAAAGTACGCTGATACTGTTTCTTGTATAACTTATGAGGAAATATTATACAGGGTGTCTGAAAAGGGCCCCAAAGTGAGCCTCAATAAAACTATGAAATCTCACTTTTTTCAAATGGCAACCCTATAATTTTGTAATTCCAATCGATTGCTCGTCAAAAACCAGTTATGGTGTCCCGAACATTTCATGCCTCTAAAATCAGTATTTTTGCCGTTATTCAACAAAATTCGAATTACACGATTAAAGACAGGATTTGCACAGTTTGTAAGCTTGCAATTTTGAAGTAGGCTATGATAGGAACTGTCATTCTTACTTTTTCTTACAGATCAAGCACTAAGCAAAACATGCAATGATAATTTCACTGGAATGATATATCAAGAGTATGTTCTTTATTTGCGGCAAATGATACAAATCCACATTTGATTCATGAGAAAAAACATCAACATAGGTTTGGTTTCAATGTCTTTTGCATGTTGATGGATGATAAACTATGTTATCATATTTATGATGAGAATTTAACCGGACAAAGGTATCTGGAAATCTTAAGGTCGGTGGTTTCCCCTTTTTTGGAAGAATTACCTCTTAATGTGATGTTCCATTGCTGGTACCAATTAGACGGAGCACCGGCACATTGCACGAGACCTGTCACTACCGAACTGAACGCAATGTTCGGAGAGAGGTGGATCAGACTAAATGGTCCATTAGAGTGGCCCCCTCGTTCTCCAGACCTAACACCCCTTGATTTTTATTTATGGGGTACTATAAAATCAGAGGTCTACAAAAATAACATCGACTCAAAGGAAGAACTTGAAGCGAGGGTGAGGGGTGCATTAAGGGGATTACCACCTGAACAAATAAGAAAAGCTACATCAGATGGAGTTCGTAGAAGAATTGATGAATGTATGGCGGTAGGTGGCCAATATTTTGAAAATTTATAGTAGTATTAGTTTCTTGTTGTGAATAAAATGTTTGTGATAGTTTTAAACTAAGAGATCATTCATTATCTATTACTGTATTCACTCGAGTCCGTTTAGGGTTAAGGCTTCCAGTACGGAGAAAATTGATTCGATACCTCCTGAACTTTGATTTCGTTAAAGTCAGTAAATGTGAATTTCGTTCGTTGAATTTCTAATTACCTTTTCTAGGAATTTGTTACATTTGCCGCAAATAAAGAACATACCCTTGATATATCATTCCAGTGAAATTATTATTGCATACTTTGCATAGTGCTTGATCTGTAAGAAAAAGTAATAATGACAGTTCCTAACATAGCCTACTTCAAAAATGCAAGCTTACAAACTGTGCGAAACCTGTCTTTAATCGTGAAATTCTAATTTTATTGAATAACGGCAATAATACTGATTTTAGAGGCACGAAATGTTCGGGACACCATAACTGGTTTTTGACGAGCAATCGATTGGAATTACAAAATTATAGGGTTGCCATTTGAAAAAAGTGAGATTTCATAGTTTTATTGAGGCTCACTTTGGGGCCCTTTTTCAGACACCCTGTATAATATTTCCTCATAAGTTATACAAGAAACAGTATCAGCGTACTTTCTTTTGTTCCACTTCCACAAAAAGAAATTCTTGTAATGAGGGATTTTTAAGATATGGACACTAATCTGTGACAACCTTTTTTTCGAAAAATTTGATAATCAGTCTATAATTCAAAAACTGCTCGAATGGTTGCACATATCATACATCAAATCAGTGTAAAATTAAACGAAGAATTCGAATACGTAAAAATATACAGGGTGTTGCATTTGAAATAGCGAAGTTACATTCGTTTCCGGTGAAACCGGAAGTAGATTCCACTTGAAAATATTTTACAATTAGAGTTCATGTACTCTAAAACGAAAATCCAAAATCTTGAATCTGCATTACATTTCCTTCCTCGAAAACTTCTAATGAAACACTTAAAAAAATCACCCTGTATATATATTAAAAACGGGAAGGATATATATTCAATCAAAATTCCGATATTTTGAACGTTACAAATAGATATTACACCTTATTCTTCAAAATCTCCAGAAAAGAATACATATAATAAAATTAAAATATTACTTGATGAACAAACAGATGCGAACAACTCTTTCAGTTGTATAAGTCATTAAAAATGTGATGTATCTGAAGAAGCTAATAAGTTAGCGAAACAATTCATACCTATATTTAAAACAAATATGTGTAAATTTGAATAATTCATAATTATCTATCATAAATACAAACGTTGTAAAAGAGAGAATCTTTTACTTCACTGAAATGTCGATTTCTTCTTATTTAAATTCTGGAAGAATTGTAAATGAGTTAATTTGGTAGGAGACAATGACTTCACAGTTCAGTTGCTTAATTGGCTCAAGCAGTACGTGCCTGTTAAAATGAATTTTTCACAGCAGCCTTGAACTTAGAACGAAACAGCTTATTGTTTTTTCACAAACATCGCCTAGATTGCCACGCTCGAATAAAAATACATTCATTCATGTCCAATATAAACTTTCTCACGCTGAACCATAGTAATCATGAGATTATTACTTTGTGCTCTTCCAGTTAGCGATATGAAAAAAATTATAGTGTTTCAATGTAAATATTTTACAATGGTAACCTGAACAAACATAGGAACTTCGTTTTCTCATTATTCAATATCTGCAGTAATATGGTGAAATTAATCTTTTTTGGTGCAATCTCGCAGAATAAGTTACGCTAATATGCATCTTTGCAAATGATTTACTGCTGGTTTATGGAATTGCATATTGTGCTAAATACATGCATTTTCTAGTTTATTGTTCATTTCCTTGTTCACAGCGAGTTTCTAATAGTTGCATAAGTAAGGACTTCCAATTGTGTAGAATCAATATTGTCCGGAATTGATGTTTGGAGATAATTTGTTTCGGTTTATTATTTTCTCCAATATTAAACTCTAGGAATCGTACAGCGGATATATTTTTGTAACTCCCCCTGAAAATATCACTTACGGTATATATACTCCATTCACTTTTATAATGTCTCCCGGTTGGCCATGATTTAGGTTTATCATGTTTTTGTAACTAAAACTAAGGCAGGTTGGCACTTCTGAAATATCGTCAATGTCAAAACAATTCTCTGAGACGTTGCCATTTTCTTCTCTCAACAATCAACATAATGTTTCATCTTACACAAAATATTATCACAGATCAATAGATCATTATCTTCGAATAATAAAGAACTTTTCACTTTGAAATGCCAAAATTGGCAAAAAAATGTTGTCACAATATTACCTACAATATAGATGCAATCGAGTTCAAATCAATTACTTGCTGTAAAATAAGGTTTTTAAGGCAATGAGGCGATATCTGAACTGTGATTGAAGTCGAAAAATATCAAGAAAATTCTATTAATTCATTGAAATCGTGATTCTTCTATGAATGGTGAGGGTTATTATTCAATTCAACTTTAGAACATAGAACTCTCTATGTTCCAAGAATTCAACTGATCACAATCATATTCCATATTCTGAAAATATTCGTTTCAATTCATTAGAATACGTTCAAATCCAAATCAATTTTAAAAAAATGGGAAAGCCCTGTGGACAGGACCTTTGGCGCTCTTGTCCAACCTTTGACATATCATCTCCAAAAGTATTGGTTTCTCAGAGTTAGGAATGATATCAATGGACTATTATATGATAGAACTACATCTTGGAAGAAATTAAAATTCCTTTGCATCTTATCTTTATATGACGATCCAATTTTGGCTACAAGTGTTTCAAAACTATCAGGAATCATTCTAAAAAATTGAGTAAATCAAATAGCCAGTTTCATTTATGAAACAAATCTAATGTAATCAGTCCAGAAATAACTCAAACAAGAATACTTATTTAGGAAATCTTAAATAGTGTTACTAAGGAATAACTACCTGTACATTAGTTGGAAATCCCGTTCTCAATCTTCCATAATAAGAGAATGACTCGTAAATTATGCCCGACTTCCTTGCATCATTCATTTTCGACTCACAAACCAAAAAACTCAGTCTATGAACTTAGTGAATCCAATTTTCAAATTGTTTACATGCTTACATCAAACAAACTCTCCAGAAATACACTTTAAGTTTCGTTTGACATTAATGACGTTTATCTTTCAAACTGGACCAACCGACAGATAGAACACAGATAGATATCATTCGCATTCTGTGAAAACATAGAAGTACGATGTATTATTGAGATTTTGAAAAATCATATCTCCGAAAGTATTAGCCTGTGAGTGTTGAGAATAATATCAATGGATTAATATAATGAAACTGCATCTAAAAAAAAATTTGAATTGGGAATTTGTACCTATTGTAAAAAAAAATTTTTTTTTTGTTACTCCGAAACCATCTGGCCGATTTTTCCCATTAACGAACTTAATCGAGATATTTATGACCCAAACCTACTCTGAAAATTTCAACTGTCTAGCTTATTCCGTTCAAGAGTTATCGTGTTAACGGACGCCGGACATATTCGATTTTGACCACGGATTCTTGATCGGTGAGTCAAACCAAATCGTTTCAGACCATTTTCATTCAAAAATTTGAAAATTACAGACATTCCGGCAAATTGATAAGCACTCTGTTCCGAGGAACTAGAGCGACAAAAATAACAACCTTTAGACACAAATAAGGAGGTAGGATATCCATTTACTCTACATATAATTGACCGCTTTATATAAGACAAGTTGAAAGTTCACTAGCCAGATTCGTAATATCCCTGATATAGATGATGCATTCAGTAGTAATATATTGAAAGAATTAGGTTAGGAGAGGTAAATATCAAACCACAAAAAACAATAAGACGTTAATTTCTTCCTCCATATAATCTTACGATCTACCAACAAATTACAAAATATAATTTCGACTTATCTGTCCGTTAATTTCAAGAAACGCAGCTGTGAAAACCTACATTTAATTTAAGGAATACAATTCCTACCACATAGATAGCGGTACTTGATCAATTTCTGCTCAAATTATGCAAGTTCTTTCAGGAAGCAGATGCGAACCAATCCAAGAACATTCGCTTGAATTAACGGACTTAAATATAAGCAATCTGATCCTCAAATTAAATGATTGAAACGGATTGGAAAACAAATAATTCCTGATTTCATAGATCCTTCGTGTATATTACTGATGCTGACCTCCATATGTGATTGTATACTGAGTCATTTTTAATGCTGGTTTGTCGTTCAAATAATTACTATTTCCTTTCTCGAAATCATTGTTTCACGCGATTAGACACATTTCATAGGAAGTGCTTGAACGAGTGTAATCTTAGATCTCTTTTCTATCGTCCCCATAAAAGATTCACATGAATTTAATCGAATATATAATTTTTTCTTATTTGCCAAGGGGGCCCAATTCCATATACCGGTGGCCCACCACAAACGTGGAGCTCGTTTTGAGGGAGGGAATGAAGATATTTTGGAGGTCTGAACCAGATGCCATTTGTTAATCAGACGTAACATGTATTTACTTCTTAAATTGATAAAAAAGATTTTGGCAGGTGGTACGATGAAATTAAGAGGGTCTATCTTATAATTTTTTGTTCTTTGACCCTTCCCGTCCAAGTTACCGCCCATTGAAATTTATTGAATATCTTCTTATGGAACAATTTAGTAGAATGAAAGTGAGCTAACGTTCATTAAATGACAATTTTTGGCAGTTTTTTCAATTCCAAAATTTCATCATAAAGGGGTGGAAAAATCAACCCCTAGTATATCCTACATCAGAACTTTTTGACGATTCAATATTTTTCAAATTGAAAAATTGATTGAAGAAGAAAACATCAATATGCAATTTTTTTTCATCTTGACTTTTTCTCCTGAAATTCTTAGCTTGATTAAAAAAAATAAAATATTAGGTAGTCAGGCTCAATTCACAGACTTTATGATTTGTTGAAAAAAATTAGTGGGATGGTTATTTCAGGAGAAATGAAGAGGAATAATTTAAATTCTCTAAAAAAAATTGAGATTTTTATAATGACCCATGATAAATTTATCTGCTTTCTTTAGTTTTATGCATCCTCGAGTTAATATCTAGGAAACCAGTGGAAGTAGGAGAAAACTGTTAATTGGAGAATGTGTCATAGTTATGGAAAACTTCACACTAAAATTCATTCTGAATAACCACGTCAAAGATACAAAAGAAAAACTGATTTTTTTTCAGCAATTTCAAGAACCTGTATCTTTTTACCTTAGCCGAATCTGGAAAAATTCAATATACCGTGTGGCCCACCACAGACGCGGAGCTCGTTTTGAGGGAGTAAATTGAGATATTTTGAGAATATTATTTTGTGATGTATGTAGGTAGGGTGTTTAAAAGCGTAATTTAAAATTATTTCCATATATACAGGGTGTTCGAAAACAAAGATATAGACCAAAGTTACATTTTTTTAATTGTAACACCCTGTATTTGATCTCAAAAATGGAATAACAAACTCAAATTATGATGAATTTCTTTAGATCCCTTAATACCTTAGAAGTACCATTTACGAGAAAATGGTTTCCTAGTTATTAACTCGAGGATGCATAAAACTAAAGAAAGCAGATAAACTTATTTTGGGTCATTATAAAAATCTCAAATTTTTTTATGAATTTAAATTATTCCTCTTCATTTCTCCTGAAATGAGCATCCTACTAATCTTTTGCAACAAATTATAACGTCTGTGAATTGTGCATAACTACCTAATATTTTATTTCGTGTAATCAAGCTAAGAATTTTAGGAGAAGAAGCCAAGATAAGAGAAATTGCATATTGAGTTTTTCTTCTTCAATCAATTTTTTAATTTGAAACTTCTGACTTCTTAATTTCATTCTACTAAATTGTTCCATAAGACGATATTCAATAAATTTCAATGGGCGGTAACTTGGAGTGGAAGGGTCTCAAAACAAAAAATTATAAGATAGTCCCTCTTAATTTCATCGTACCACCTGCCAAAATCTTTTTTATCAATTTAAAAAGTAAATACATGTGACGTCTGATCAACAAAAGGCATCTGGTTCAGACCTCAAGACAAACCTTAGTATGAGATTTTTTCCTCTTTTAAATCCAACAAATATTTTTTAGACTGACATAATTACTGTTAATAATGTTTTATTCACCTCTATTGGACACTCTTAATCGAATTTACCATCGATATAGATCGTTTTCTCAGCCTTTATAAGATATGAATACATTTCGTACCATTTTAATGACAGACTTGAGTAATGAGAGAATAGTCTATGATCCCAGAATTTTTGATTCTGACATATGTATTCTATCGGAATTGAAATTCTTCAAATATCTAATAATATGCAACAAAAATTACTTTTCAAATAAGTTCAGGATTTGATATTCACGAAATTCTGCGAAAATTTGGGCGTCAGTATTCTACAAGTAATTACCGTATTTTAATTGGCTCGGATTTGTATATTTTGAGTTACAGAGGAAATAACAACAGAAATTCTGATGTGTTTAACTCCAAAACTCACTAGAAAATTTTAAAGAAATTATGAAAAAATATTATGTAGCTATCTCACGATAATTTTTGAGAACGGAATTAGATAGCATTTGCAATTTTCAGTGTTGGTTGCGCATGCGAATGCCACAGTTTAGTTCGTTAATAGGCATCATGGTCAAATGGTTTTGAAATTATCCACATTTCAAATTTTGTTGTTATTTCCTCTATAACTCAAAATATACAAATCCGATCCAATTAAAACTCGGTAATTACTTGCAGAATGCCGACGCACAAATTTTCGCGGAATATCGCATCCTGAAATTATTTGAGACGTATGTAAGTTTTTCCGTATATTATTGGATATTTAATGAATTTCAATTCCGATAGAATGCATATGTCAGAATTAAAAATAATGTTATTTCATGACTCAAGTCTGTCATTAAAATGGTATTAAATGTATTCATATCTTATAAAAGCTGAGATAACGGTCTATATCGTTAGTAAATTCGATTTATAGTGTCCAATATAGGTGAATAGAGAATAGAACATGCGCGCAAAAGCCCCTGACTTCACGTCAGTGCTTGAACAACCTTTTAAAGGATAATTCGCATGTTGAAATTGAAATGGTGAAATTCACAGAACTTGCATAAAACACAGAAGTCAAGCTACGACTTGACTGGTTCATTCTTATTTATTATTTTGTTTTAGTTTAAATTCTATTCTATTTTGAATTTTTCTTTTTGGCGCTCTAGTTCCTCGGAACTGAGTGCTTATCAATTTGCCCAAATGTCTGTAATTTTCGAATTTTTCAATGAAAATAGTCTTAAACGATTTGGTTCGACTCACTGATCAAGAATCCGTGGTCGAAATTAATTCTGTCCGGCCGGCCGGCCGGCCCTAGGCACGATAACTCTCGAACGGAATGAGCTAGACAGTTGAAATTTTCAGAGTAGGTTTGGGAGATAAATATCTCGACTAAGTTCGTTATTGTGCAAAATCGAACAGATGGTTTCGGAGTAACAAAAAAAAAATTTTTTTTTACGAAACAAATTCCAAATTAAATTTTTTTCAATAAGCAGTTTTACCATAAGAATCCAACGATATCATTTTTAACTCTAACAAGCTAATACTTTCGGAGATTTTTCAAAATTTCATAATAAATCGTATTTCTACGTTGTCACAGAATGATATAATTATTCTATGTATGAATTGTCATAATGTCAAATTATTTTCCTGAGACATGACATTATCTAATCAATCAAAGAATTGCGAGCGAAGTGAGAAAAATCTCAGTTATTTGCTCCGAAATTAGTTTTTCTCAGAAAAGTCTTACATTTCGGAACGGAACATGAAGTAAGAGATCTGAGAGGAGTGAGACTGCTTTTCATCCATAGACATAGAATGCTCAGTTCTCTCAATTTATGACGGGACTGACGGAAGGGAATATTATAACTTCAAAAATATTGGGGTTGAAATACTCGTATTTTAGCGATGCAACGGGGACGTCACCCAAAAATGTCTGAAAATATTACGTAAATATTGAGAGCATAATTCTGTAGTTCGAGAGAGGAGAAAATTTGGTGAACGTAGATCAGGAAATTTTTGATCGATTACAAGGTAATTTTTCATTATTACTTCTCTTCTTTGATACATGTTTTATGGAATATCTACTATTTGTAGGTACTTCAAACCTTAGACTATAGTCTAAGCTTCAAACCTGTTTTGGGCAATTGTCATAAGAAACTTGTTTTATTGGCGCTCTAGTTCCTCGGAACAGAGTGCTTATCAATTTGCCCAAGTGTCTGTGATTTTGGAATTTTTGGCTGAAAATGGTCTCAAACGATTTGGTTCGACTCACTGATCAAGAATCCGAGGTCGAAATCGATTCTGTCCGGCCGGTCCTCATAATTAAGTTCAGTTTTGTGGGTCCGAAATGTTATCTAGAAATAGTGTATTTCACTAACCAGCTCTTATCTGATTGAAATAACCAAATGGTCTTTGAATTTATAAGTAGGGGTAATTTTTTATTCTGCACAGAAAAAGAAAAGCATTAATTTTTACATTCTAATAGGCGCTAAAATCAATTTATATGGTCAAATAAATTGAAATCACAAAAGACAATTACAGAACTTACTTATCTTAAATAAGTCACGTATGTTGGTGTACTATGTGTTTTATGTTTTCATGACTTATTTAAGACAAGTAAGTTCTGTAATTGTCTTTTGTGATTTTAATTTATTTGACCATACGAATTGATTTTAGCGGTACTGAAGATGGCTTAATAGCCGAAAACGCTCTACCTGATACTAATAAAATTACTCAAAATTATACGCTCGATTTAATTAATCATTGATATTAATTTGAGTACACAGCCACCAACCCCCTTAATATATTTTGAACTATTAAAATAATTTGTTCGTCAGCTTACACCTATTCAAATATCAGGAATAAATGGACAATCTGCTATGATTGTATCCAGCCTTGCTCTAGACATTTTTATGATACTTTCCTTCGGTATTTCGAGTTATGAAAACTATGGACCGAGTGTAATTTGCAACAACCCATTCCACGAGGTTAAATCATTGCAGATTACCCATTTAATCTAGATAAAATAGTATATTCTAAAACAAGTTGCAGAAAGTGTTGGAATTACCTTCTGCAACAAGTATCAGACGATATTTTCTCTATTTCAGCCAAGTTTTGTAAAATACTGTTGAAATTTAATGAACAATAATTAGGATTATACATCCTAGTGACTTTTGTATTGTATCTTGGCAGTTGGTGTGACTGTTACGAAAGTTGAAAGATCGCGGAATTTGAATTGTACGTAGAGCATGGAGATCAGATTTAACAGTTTCCTAATATCATGAATGATTCAAAATAAGCAAGAAGAAGATCTTTAGTACCTTATTTTTTGATGAAAATAAAACCTTTCCTCTCAAAAATTTTTTCATCTTATCCAGATTATCTTATATTGACAATAATTGACGTGTGTTGAAATTTGAAAGGATCGACTGTCAGTGGTGACTACCACAAAACGAAAAATATAACTAGAAACAATGCGGGAATGAGTTCATTCCAGCACTGTTTTTAGTGCTGGAATGAACTCATTACGATACTGAAATAGAGAAAAACTATTATTTGAATTCAATTTCTTTTATGATCAGTTCTATCATAATAATCCATTGATATAATTCCCAACTCTGAGAAACCACAATACTGTCGGAGATATGATTTGTCAAAGTTTGGACAAGAGCGCAGAAGCTCCTGTCCAGAGGGCTCACACTTTTTTTGCGCGTATGTTCTGGGGAACATCGTATTATCATTTTGACCAAATGTTTCGAATTTTTTTACGAAAATGGTCTCAAACGATTCGGTTCGACTCCCCAATGAAGAATTCGAGGTCAAATTTGATTCTGTCAGGCCGGCCGTCCGGCCGTTGCCACGATTACTTGAGAACGAAAAGAGCTAGCACCTTGAAATTTTCAGGGTAGGTGGCGCATCTCAATACGACGGACAAGTTTGTTAATGGGCATAATCGGCCCAATGGTTTCCGAGTAATGATTTTGTTTCCAACCAAAATAGATCCGATCGAATTGAAACTTGGTGAATAGTTGTAGAATATAAACCTTAGTACGTTTGTGAAATTCTGTGAGAATCGTATTGCTAGAAAATTATTGAAAAATAATTAAAAAATATTTTTGTTGTCACGATAACCTGAGAACGGAAAGAGATAGTGGCTTGAAGATTTCAGGTTAGGTTGTGCATCTGAATGCGACATTTGATTTTGTTCATAAGCATAATCGGCCAAAGGGTTTTAGAGTTATAGCCATCTGAAATTTGGTTGTTTTTGTTCCTCATTTACTCCAAAATACAAAACCGATTGAATTCAAACATGGTTATTAGTTGTAGAATGCCAACGCGAAAATTCGGTCAAAATTTCGTGAGGATAATATCTGTAGAAAATTTTTACAAAATCATTGAAAATTGCAAAAAAAAATTCTATATATCAGTCTGAAATTGCTGAAATTTTCCAAGAGCCTTTAAAACCTAACTCTACTGCAAAGTTTCAAGTTTTAACACGATCGGTTAAATATTGTTGGAGATTCGAGCAGCCTTGTGTGAGTTCAGTAGATGGGTTACCGTTGCCTCGATAACTTTCGAACGAAAGGAGATAGGGACTTGCAATTTTCAGGGTAGGTTGCGTATCCAAATAGGAGAGTTAAGTTCATTTTTAGGCATAATCGGTCCAACGGTTTCCGAGTTATACCCACCTGGGATATTATTTCCTTGATAACTCAAAAAATAAAGATTCGATCGAATGGAAGCTTGGTAACTAGTAGTAGAATATCAACATAAAGAAGTGTTTAAAATTTTGTAAGAACCGTACCCCTAGAATATTTGAAAAAAATGACGAAAAAAAAATACCGTACCCCTAGAAAATTTCAAAAAAACCACGAAAAAAAAAATTGGTTCAAGCACTGACGTGAAGTCAGGAGCTTTGGCGCGTATGTTCTATTGTTCATTCTTCTGTATTGGACACCCTTAATCGAATTTACCATGGTAAATTCGAATTAAGAGTGTCCAATACAGGAGAATGGACAACATAATTTACCATGGTAAATTCGATTAAGGGTGTCCAATACAGAAGAATGGACAATAGAACATACGCGCCAAAGTTCCTGACTTCACGTCAGTGCTTGAACCAATTTTTTCAATAAATGACGTACATCGAGATAATGCTCATATGTCTCCAACGATTTTCGAATAGATTTCCACTCACTTTTTATCGTAGAGTCATTTCCAGTCGTAATAAAATTTATATCAGCAATATACGTTCACTTGTACTGCTTCGATTTACCTTTGCTCGAGTAGCTCTCCATCCTCGGGTTAAAGTCTACCGACTCGATTGACTTCCACAGTTTTATTTCGACTCTCCGACAAACAACAGCAGGTGAACCGGTGTGTGCACCATCATACCTGTCTTCTTACTCCGCCTGCCCGACGTGAATTGGATCCAGTCTATCGGGACAATAAAAACTCGAAATTTTACGTCGGACCTCCTTCATTGAGCAGGAGAGTAGCTACTGTATTTCCCGCATTGCGTGCTCGATTTTTGGACTTTTTCGGTGATTTTTTTTTCTTGGGTATGGACGTTCCTGTTATGTGATATTTTTGGCGATACGGATTTTCACTATGTGCGACGATGAAAACTTGAATTCCCTGAGTTCAGAGTGCTGGGATTATTCGGTGGAATTGGAATGCCTTCGTGACAGTCAAGGTAATTTTTTTCGTCATTAGGAAATATTGATTAGGATTCAATCTTTAACTATCAGCCTGATGATACGATTCATAATTCAATTGATGCAGATAAGTATCGGAGAATCATCATATTTTGTTGCATTGTTATTTATATTTGTTGGCATATATTTTAGGAGTACTTACACTGACATACCGTATCTTTTACTTTTCGTAAATAAACCCATGTAACTCGAAAATAAATTACCGGATTGATTTGAACTATGTGTATTGAATCATCATCAAATTCAATGTATTTCGTTTGTTTCGAAAAAAAAATATAAAAATAATTTTTATCCAAAATATATCGACCGTTTTCTCGAAAACCGTAGTCTCCACGAAAAAATGTGTATGCTTGGTTCCCTTTTGAATATTCTGTATCAGTGCAAAACAAAACAAAAAAATTGGTTCAAGCACTGACGTGAAGTCAGGAGCTTTTGCGCGCATGTTCTATTGCCCATTCTACTGTATTGGACACTCTTAATCGAAGCTCCTAACTTCACGTTAGTGCTTGAACCAATTTTTTTTTTCGTCATTTTCTCACAAAATTTTACACACGTCTTTATGTCGATATTCTACAACTAGTTGCCAAGCTTCAATTCGTTCGAGTCTATATTTTTTGAGTTATCGAGGAATTAATATTCCAGGTAGGTATAACTCCGAAACCGTTGGGCCGTTTATGCCCAACAACGAACTTCGGATGCGCAACCTACCCTAAAAATTGCAAGTGATGCGATTCTCACAAAAATTTCACAGACATCCTTAGGTTTGTATTCTACAACTACTCACCAAGTTTCAATTCGATCGGATATGTATTGGTTGAAAACAAAATTTGTACTATGAAACCATTGTGCAGATTATGTCCATTAATGAACTTTTCCGTCGTATTGGGATGTGCCACCTACCCTGAAAATTTCAAGTCGCTATCTCTTTCCGTTCTCAATTTATCGTGACCGGCACAATCAAATTTGTTCATCAGGGAGTCGAACCCAATCATTTACCATTTTTGGCAAAGAATTCGAAAATTACAGAGATAATAATATAATAATATAATAATATAATAATATAATAATATAATAATGTAATAATATAATAATATAATAATAATATACAAATATACAATAAACAAAACATACGCGCAAAAAATATCCTAGAATCCCATTTTATTCGATGATGTTTTCAATAGTTTCCAATATTTAATTCATATCGAATAATATAATCCAGTTTGACATGCAAACTACGAGAACAAGAAAACAAATTTCTCATAAAGGTGTTGGTACTCATTCATTGTTAAAAGCTCCTATGGCGAAATATAGTTGTATTTAAGTAACGAAGTTTTTTCGGCCATGCTTAGTAGATATAAAATAAAAAATTTCTGCGAAAATGTTATTCTTTTTTTATCTTTCCAAATATTTACTCTATACCACCTGGATATACTAGTGCCCCTCAGTTGCAGACTGTTGGAGAAGGACCTGGAGGTCGCGAGTTGAATCTCACGGCTAGAAAATGAATTTCCTGGTCGGTGCTACACTTAAGGTGGCGTGAGGACACAGTAACAAAGCCTCCACAGAACACCACTGATCCCACTGACTTGCACAAGCTCTTAAGAGCTTGTGGAAAGACCCTCCTCGGCAGACCTTGGAGGTTAGGTATAACCATAATCACATAACGAAGACAAAACCCATTAATGAAAAAAAAAATCAAAAGAATGTGTATATATTATTCCTTGTATTTGTGGTGAATCGTATACAGGAGAAACATCGAGATCACTAGAAGTAAGAAAGTTGGAATATAAGAATAACTTGAGAAATAGAGACATACAAAAATCAAAAAATAGCAGAACATGTATGTACAATCCAAGGAGATTACATGATGGAATGGAGTAATACAATGATTCTGCGATGCCAGAATCTGATTACGTTAAAAGGAGAATTAAGGAATCAACTTGTATTTTTTTGAACAGAGAATGCAATTTTGCAAATTGCACAAGTGGAATTGACCATATTTGGCTGAATTTATTAAAAAAGGAGAACTTGGAAATTTATATGCTTAGTAAAACTATGTTACTGTAATTTTCAATTACTGATGTCAATGTGACAATTCTCGAATTTCAGAATAGCTATATCAACAAAAAACAAGAGCACCAATAATTCTGAAGATTTTCGTTAAGTCTCTGAAGATTTTCGTTAAGTCTCTGACGATGGAGTCTGATTTGGACTGCGAAACGTTACGAAATAGTTGCTTCATCATTGATGTTGTTTCGTTATTGTTCGTTAGGCAACATTGTCCAATTGATTGCTTCTGACAAATACCTTCTGTTTCTTACGCAGAAGCAATTCACAAAATAATAATTTTTTATTTAATAGATGTTTTTCAGAGATTGGTAGTGAAAACCCAGAAAGAAACCTTTCAATAATGAATGTATCTCCCACAGTATCCTTTAATGATTATCAGATAAAACGAGATTATAAAATTATCCATTCACCATATACATTCCAAATCAATCCTTTAACTCATTCACGAATTACTAATATAATTATGGAAGTAAAACACGTCGAAATCGAACAAAATATGTGCATTATATAAGCACTGTAGCTAGGAAATCAGGGCTAATGAAAATGTTCATTAAAACTGACTACAATTCTGAAATATCCTCATAAACTCACATTTGGTCAACATAAAGCAAACACCATATAAAAGGACAACGATAAAAGAACATTGTTATGTCTGATTTACGTGTAGAGGAGTTAATTTGATTTCTGAACTCTTAAACTAATGTTGGAATCAATTATATTTACTGCGATAACAAAATGACCCCCGTGGGGAGATTAGAACGATATTTCATCTACCGTGAACATAAAATTAAATATCAAATTTCAGTATGTTGAAATAAAAATCCTCAAAAAGCACTGACGTGAAGTCAGGAGCTTTTACGCGCATGAGCTATTGTCTATTCGCACCCTCACGAATTACTTCATGAACTTTCAGAATAAATAAAATAGTAAACTTACTCAGGGCAGTTTCGAAGATCCGGATGTTCAACGTGGCAGGCAATAACGCTTACATCTCGGCTATAGAGTATTAATTACAATTCTTATGTTGGGTTTCACGAAGCTTCGATTAGCTTTATCATGGTTTTAATTCGATGGTTGTATGAAAAATGAACTGAAAATCGACATAGAATCGCACTAATTTGGCAATTAAGAGCTGTCAAAGCTTTGTGAAACCCAATGTTAGATTAACATGATTTAAAATTTCGGAAGTAGGTCCCTGTTCGAAATATTATTTTAAAAAAAATTTCTTAAATACAGAGCCGATCGAGCGAAAATCCGGTACTCGATTCTAAAATTGCGGCTTGAAGGTTTGTGCGAAATTTAAGCCGACTCAGACAGATAGTTCCTGAAATTTTATATTTTTGCAGACAATTTGTATTTTTTTCTAGTTATACATAATTTTACAGAAATTTGCGCGTCGGTATTCTACACCTTTATCAAGTTTCAATTCGATAGGATCTGTATTTTTTGAATAATTGAGGAACAATATTTCAGATGGGTATAACTCCGAAACCGTTGGGCCGATTATTTCCATTAACGAACTTAACCGTCGCATTGCTATGAGCCACCTACCCTCAAAATTGTAAGTTGTAATCTATTTCCGTTCGAAAGTTATCGTGACAAAGGTGGGCCTGACAGAATTTAATTGGTCCTCAAATTGTCCATCAGTGAGTCGAACCTAATCGTTTGAGACCATCTTCGGCAAAACCTCAGAAAATTAAGGTTGGCTCAGTGAGAGGCATTTGACTTGGGAGCGGAAGCTCCAAGTTCAATTTCGAGGCTAGGAAATGAATTTTCGAGTCACGGTAATCGCCACCATTAACTGTTGGGTCAAAAATTAACAGTACTGTGCCTAAGGGGGTGTAAGGACGCAGTAACAAAGCCTACACAGAACACAATTAATTCTCTTTACTCGCTCAAGCTCTTCGAGAGCTCTAGAACATACTCGCAAAAATTTGAAACAAAACAGAGCAAATAATTTTAAAAGTGAAATAAAAACAATTGATTATATGTCTACAAAACCTACAAAAGTTGCTCAACATGAACTAAAATTCTCTCAACTCTCAACATTCTGTAAATATTGTAGTCTTAACTGAGGAATTGAGGAGAATCATTATTTTGCCAGTAATTCTGAAACCAATTAACATGAATTAATATCTTTATCTCAAATAGATATTGGAAGATTTCAGATAGTAATGACAAGAATATCAAAGGTTAAATACGATCGTTATCGTTAATTATAGAACATCAGAATTATATACATTCAAGAACACTGTAATAAATTGATGAATAATTATTGAGTTTTAACTGTCGTGACATTTCGGGGTTAGGCCACTTGTTTATATCCGGTAATACTGAAGATGTAAACCTCACTCGGACATAATTTGCACATATAGACGTGCGTGTACAGAGGTCATTTTATTTGTTAGTGTTCGATGGTTTCGAAGATAAGGTAATTTACTGGTACTCCCACATCATCTGAAGATCAATTTATTTGTGATTTATGCATGACCAATTTTGTATTATTTGATCGATATATTTCACTGATTTGCAACGCCGAATACTACTGATATTTATGGTTATGAGAGATCCATTACCTGAATTTCAAATAGGTTATTGAACTTTTTGAACTCAAATTTTTTGAGGATTTTCTGCATATACGTCCTAATACCTAACTTTCGAATGAAACTTTTCTATTTACGTTGCACAATAATTTTAATCATAGATTCCTCTCATCAAATAAAACATTTTTCTCATTTACCACTTTTCCAAATTGTGCTCAGGTAAAAAGATGCAGGCTATTGAAATTGCAAAACAAAAATATTTTGAGTTATTCTAGAATTTATCATCACTTCTCCTAAAATGCATCGTTTTCGAGATATTCTTCATTGAATGTTATAAAATCTGATAAAATGTTAGAAATTTTACTGCTTTTATGAATCCGGACCTGGACTAGAATCACTGATGATCTATGCTAGAATCCTCGAATAAAGGCATAGACAAAATTACTGCTTAGGTAATTATCTCTAAGTTGAGCACTTCTTGGTCGCCATAGAATACACTTCTATACCTCTTTATATAGAAAGAGGTATAGAGGTGTAGCTAGTAACCTGTATTGGACACTCTTAATTCGAATTTACCATGGTAAATTCGAATTAAGTGTCCAATACAGGAGAATGGACAACATAATTTACCATGGTAAATTCGATTAAGGGTGTCCAATACAGAAGAATGGACAATAGAACATACGCGCAAAAGCTTCTGACTTCACGTCAGTGCTTGAACCAATTTTTTTTTCGTGATTTTTTTAGTTATAACTCACGTCACTTCTATTTATTGTATTCGAACTAGTTGGATCATTTATTTTTAGTATGTGTGGAAATTCATACAAACGTTGTTGTTATGTTATCCACAATCAAAATTTACTTTTTTCATCAAACGATAAATAAATTTAACACTTTATATTGACATATCAACTATAACTATCATCCCACCTATTCAATCGTACTGTGGAATAACCAAACAAGTAAATATAAACCAACGGACGCTTCGACATAAAAAAATATTAAGATAAATTAGAATATAACCTAATTATTACATTTATGCTTACCTCGGTCAAATTAGAGTAAATGCGAGGTGGTCAGATGATTTTCCACGATTAACTTATCGACAATTTCGATCAAGGTTTTTCTTCGATGGCACGAGCCAGAAGACCTGATCCGTCAAACGAAGCCGTATGAGATTGGACTTCAGGAAAAATTAATTCTTATCTGTTAAATGAAAAATTAGCCAGTATTGTTTTTGAGATTTCTAATTTGATTTTCCGTTTTTGGCGCTCTGGTTCCTCGGAACAGAGTGCTCATCAATTTGCCCAAATGTCAGTAATTTTCGAATTTTTGGCTGAAAATGTTCTTGAACGATTTGGTTTCACTCACTGATCAAGAATCGATTCTGTCCGGCCGTTAGACGATAAGTCTCGAACGGAATGAGCTAGACAGATGAAATTTTCAGAGTAGGTTTGAGGTATAAATATCTCGGTTAAGTTCGTTATTGGCAAAATCGGTCTAATAGTTTCGGAGTAACGAAAAAAAAATTTTTTTTTACATTACAACTTTTGAATTCAAATTTTTTTACGATGCAGTTTCATCATAAGAATCCATTGTTATCATTTTCAACTCTAACAAGCTAATACTTTCGGAGATATGATGTTTCAAAGTTTCAATAATACATCGTAAGTTCTATGTATTCACAGAATCTGTCTGTGATCACTATTCATAATTGTCATCTTTTCTAGCTATTAGAGATCGTCAATTCATAGTTGTTATTTTCTCTTGGAAAGCAAGTATTCGATTCTTGAATTTGTGAATATATACAAGACTGTTTTGATGTAGTTTATGGAGGCAATAGGAAAGAAGAACATAATGGAATCATCAAAAGAAATTACTGTTCGTTGACCACTGAGGTTAATATTACTTTTTACTTCCTTAAGTAGTGAGACATGTTCCTATATACAGTATTTTCAAAATGTTGCTAGCAAAAAAATGCTGAAATATGGATCAGTATAATAATATACGATATACATTTGTGTATCAATCATTTTTTCCTAAGTTGATGTTCATAATACAGAAAAGAATGTGTTAGTGACTATTAAAATAATTTGTTCGTAATCCACTACCTACTCAAATATCAGGAATAAATGGACAATCTGCTATGATTGTCTCCAGCCTTGCTCTTGACATTTCGATGATACTTTCCTTAGGTATTTCGAGTTGTGAAAACTATGCACCGAGTGTAAGTTGCAACAACCCATTCCACGAGGTTGAATCATTGCAGATTGTTCATTTGATCTTGATAAATAAATTTAATAACAATTTTCGAAGCATTAAGGCATTGAAGCCTTGTAGATTGCTTTTTTTTTATAAGATAATTTTTGAAGCATTTTTTTTAAACGACACTTTTTTTAAATTTAATTTCTTTCATGATGCATTTCTATCATAGGAATCCATTGATTTAATTCCCAACTCTGAGAAACCAATACTTTCGGAGATATAATTTGTCTGTTTGAACAAGAGTGCCAATAAGCTCCTGTCCACAGGAGACCAATTGTTATTGCTACCATTGCAAAATGGTGGATGCGCCGGCTCACTCTTGATAATATTGTCTAATTAGCAGGACAACGTCTTCCGGGTTTAGCTTGTTTTGAATATAATTCTGAGATGATAGATCCTCATCTGGATCGATTGACACCAATGGATAAAAAATGTGGGTTAATTTGGAAAAAATAATTGGAAAGTTGACAGAATCAAATGAAACTCGAAATGTGAATGTTTCTGATGATGCTGTATAAACATTTTAAATTTACTCACGTGACGTTAGGATCTTTTGTGCGCTCGCTCATTTAATGATCAATATATTTCATTGACTTATGTAATACCTTACAGCGTACACTACTAAATTTATGATTATTGGAAAACCGCTATATGAAGAGAATAAAATGTCAAATGGACATATTCTGGATAATAACTTAAAATATATATTTAAATGATTACTAAATAGGTACTTGATGAGTATAGTATAATATTCTATTCGGAAGAGAAGCGTTTCAAGGCAAGCCATGGAAAGTCACTTCACCTCCAAATGGAATATGATATTTTTGCGCGCATGTTCTAGGGAACGGCGTGCTATCATTTTACGCAAAAGCCGGCCGGCCGTTACCTTGCCAACGGAAAGAGATAGCGACTTGAAATTTTTAGGGCAGGTTGCGAATCCAAATGTGACGGACAAGCTCGTTAATGGACGTAATCAGCCTAACGGTTCCCGAGTACAAAGTTTGTTTTCGAACAATAAAAGACCGTTTGAATTGAAACTTGGTAGTTGGTTGTAGAAATCTGAAAAAAGGGTAAAAGTAGTCAAATTCATTAATATACCCCTTTCATCGGAGATTCTACATACAGTTATTGTAGCGCATGGGTTAATATGGTTGACTAGTAAGCTGAAGGTACCGGGCTCACTTCCCGTAGCCGTAACTTTTATTTTAAATTTTTTTGCGCGCATGTTCTGGGAAACAACGTCCTATCATTTTGCCCAGATGTCTGTAACGTTCGAAAATGGGCTCAAACGATTAGGTTCGACTCTCTGATGAAGAATTCGAGATCAAATTTGATTCTCTCCAGTCGGCCGTTGCCACTTCTGGGTGTCCCAAGTTCGAGTGCCTATATTAGACGTTTCTGGAGAACTGGACATATTTGAAATCTGAAAATTGGAATTATGATATTGCTTCAAATTCTCTACAAAGCTAAAATGTTTTCGAAGCCCAAGTATTTGCGGTTATACAGGGAGTGAAAACAAATTTGATGAAAAACATTTTTTTTCAAGTTTTGCATTCCTGGTATGATCAAGTATTCAATGCTGAATACATTTTAAAAACATTTTATTCATTCGAATAGTTTACAAAATATCGAAAAAAACCGGAAAAAAGTCAAATATGTTTAGTCAGTATTATGTTCAGTATTCTTATTTTAAACATCCTGAACGTAAACCGTTTTTACAACATCGAAGAGGAAGAATGTGGAAAGGTCATGCATTTTTTGAATTTCAGAAATATCATCACAGGGTGTTTCAAATTTTGTGTCGAAAATTGTGATCAAAACTTGGCCATATAACTTCTGTTTTTCAAATTAGAACCCTATTTTTTTATGATTGTGTTGGATTCTGCGGTGAAAAATAATGTTAGTTTTCTAACTTGACTATGCTCCTAAACAATTTTTGAGTTTGTATTTTAGTTTAGGAGCATAATCATGATGTTTAAAATAAGAATAATGAACATAATATGTACTGACTATCCATATTTGATTTTTTTTCCGTTTTTTTCCGATATTTTGAAAATTATTCGAATGATTACAATGTTTTTCATCAAATTTTTTTCACTCCCTGTATAACCGGAAGTGCTTGGGCTTCAAAAATTTCAGCTCTGTAGAGAATTTCAAGCAATATCATAATCCCAATTTTCAGATTTCCTCAATTATACTAAAAAATACTGAACCGATCCTGATGGAACATGGTAATAAGTTAAAGAATGCCGACGAGCAAATTCCTGCGAAATTCCGTGATGATCGTATCACTAGAAAATTTTGAGAGAATCATTGAAATTTATTGAAAAAAATTATATATATATAAAAAAAATTGGTTCAAGCACTGACGTGAATTCAGGAGCTTTTGTGCGTATGTTCTATTGTCCATACTCCTGTATTGGACACTCTCGAATTTAAATGGTAAATTCGATTGAGAGTGTCATCAAATAAGTTAAGAAATATTAATTTGGAATTAAATAGATAAAAATAATGTTTACCTATCCTTAAACAAGCTAACCTTGCATAACATAAAAACCGAACCTAACCTAATTTCTGAATAAATCTTGCCCATCTAATTCATTGCCGTTCAATTTTTCAAGTATAATTCACTTGAATAATGACCAAAAAATCAGTCAGGATAAACGGGTTTGGCCTAAGACAAAATAGTTTGGACTGAAGTCTGTTTTGCTCGTAACATATGGGTAGTTCTCACGAAATGTTCCACTTTGGTGTTCATGACAGTTTTCTGCTACATAGAACTGGTTTAATCGTTTAATTCTCTTTATTATATCCTTTCGAAATGTAACAATCACTATAAAGAATAAAGAATTGCAAAATTTCAAAAAATTTAATTTTCAACGCTAGTTTTCTTCCCAGAAGAATTGAAAACCTCACCTCCGTGACTGTTCCTCTTAGTTATCGCATTGTCCTAAACTTAAAATTATAGCATTAATGGAATTCTGGCACAGCGTATTTCTAGTTCATTATCCACAATTAACTAAATAATGTTGACATGATAAAATCTCAATAAAAAAATTATCGGTGTTCGAATTATACTTATATTAGTCGATGTTCCTGCATTATCTATCACCTCCGTGAAGCGACATTGTAATTTGACTCTTTAATCGCAAGATGACGGTATCTTCATCGTGGACCGCCTGGAATATCGGTTGATGCGCAGGTAATACTGACCACTTGAGATTTGAACTTCAAAGTGTAACTTATTGGTTAAATTCTTACCCAAGTGATAAAGACGTGTATGGGAAATTTGGGATTCTCACTTCCGTGAAGATGAATTGTAAGGTAGGAGATTATTTTATTCAATTATTTGTTATCTGAATATACTTAATTACGAAAGTTATTTAATGAGTTAAAATATTGTTTTGAAGCCTTTTTCTTTAAATGAGATATTCTATAAAAAAGTAAAATTTCTCACCTCCGTGAATATAGAAATTCACGGAGGTGAGGTACTCTTCACGGATGTGATAATAATATTCTGTTCCTCCTTTCAGGACATGAATTCTAACATTATTAAAAAAAAAATAAGAAAAAAGTTACTGCATCTCATGAAGAACAGAAGAAAAAACAACGAAAATCTATGAGAAGACTTCATGAAGCCCGAAAAAATGATCCTGAATTATACGAAGAAGAACAAGCACTGACGTGAAGTCAGGAGCTTTTGCGCGTATGTTCTATTGTCCATTCTCCTGTATTGGAAACTCTTAATCGAATTCACCATGGTAAATTCGATTAAGAGTGTTCAATACAGGAGAATGGACAATTGAACATACGCGCAAAAGCTCCTGACTTCATGTCAGTGCTTGAACCAATTTTTTTTCGTGAATTCAGGAGCTTTTGCGTGTATGTTCATTCTCCTGTATTGAACAATCTTAATCGAATTTACCAAGGTGAATTCGATTAAGAGTGTCCAATACAGGAGAATGGACAATAGAACATACGCGCAAAAGCTCCTGACTTCACGTCAGTGCTTGAACCAATTTTTTTTCGTGAAGTCAGGATAGAAAGCAATGATGAAAAAATTAACACATTATTGTCTACCTTCAATTCTTCTTCAGGAGAAGAATACATAATTATTCTTGAAAAATATTTCTGGAATTAATGTCATATTTAAATAATCAAAGTAAAGAAAATTATAAGTTTAGTTACTAACATATTGAATGAAATTCAATTCAAAGTAATATTCAATTACTTATTCTTAACCAATAAATGTCCATTGATAGATCTAAAGGTGATTAGGTGAAATATAAAGATATATTCTAATTAGTGATAGAAAAACTGGCCTAAAATTCCTCTCTACCCATCACGAGATTTAATATCCACAAATGAGCCTCTCACCTTACAAGATCAGAAGCCTTGAACAAAATTTCAGCGATATCATATTAAAAATAATACATAACCTTTCGAAAGTCCCCTCTCACAAATATACTCCTCTGAAGGCACATGGATCTCTTGAAGAAGAATCGTCTTCTCTATTTCTCAAAGATATTCACTCTTGGTCATTGAAATACCTTCAATATTTAGTTGCCTCCTCCTAAGGAGGATCTCTTTCAAAACCAGGTCTGACCACTAATGTATGGCTATCATCTCCCATAGATTTGTGATGAAATAACACGATTTTCCCATAACATACGCGTAAAAGATATGTCATCATGACAACATATCATACGACGATTCGCATCCGCTACCGGCGCTACCGCTTCGCTACCGAACTCACAAAAGGCTACGCGGTTCTCCAACAATATAGATCCGATCATGTTCAAACTTGGAATTCTGCAGTAGAGTTAGGTTCTGAAGGCTCTTCCAAAATTTCAGCCATGCCGGACGAATAGTTTATGATATATAGATTTTTTTTCAATAATTTTTAATTATTTTTTTTTTAATTTTCTAGTTATACCATCCTCACGAAATTCTGCAAGAATTTTTGCGTTGGCATTCTACAACTAATAACCATGTTTGAATTCAATCAGTTTTGTATTCTTCGAGTTAATGAGGAACAAAAAACAACCAAATTTCAGAAAATTTCAGATAGCTATAACTCTAAAACCGTTTGGACGATTATGCTCATAAACAAACTCAAATGTCTCATTCAGGTGCACAACCTAACCTGAAATTTTCAAGCCGCTATTTCTTTCCATTCTCAGGTTATCGTGACAACAAAAGTATTTTTTAATAATTTTCTAGCGATACGATTCTCACAAAATTTCACAAACGTGCTCGGGTCTATATTCTACAACTATTCACCAAGTTTAAATTCGATCGGATTTATTTTGGTCGAAAACAAAATTATTACTCGGAAACCATTGGGCCGATTATACCCATTAACGAACTTGTCCTTCGTATTGGGATGCGCCACCTACCCTGAAAATTTCAAGTCGCTAGTTCTTTCCGTTCTCAAGTTATCGTGGCAACGGACGGCACCACAGAATTAAATTTCACATTTGGTCAAAACTATAACGCGATGTTCCCCAGAACATACGCGCAAAAACGTAAAGAACGACGGCTATTATAAAAGAAAAAAGGAAGGAAAAATATTCTGGATATGTCCGAAAGAGAAAAATTGGTTCAAGCACTGACGTGAAGTCAGGAGCTTTTGCGCGTATGTTCTATTGTCCATCCTCCTGTATTGGACACTCTTAATCGAATTTACCATGGTGAATTCTATTGTTCGTTCTTCTGTATTGGACACTCTCTTAATCGAATTTACCATGGTGAATTCTATTGTCTGTTCTCCTGTATGAGACACTCTTAATGGAATTTACCATGGTGAATTCGATTAAGGCTGTCCAATACAGGAGAATAGACAATAAAATTCACCATGGTAAATTCGATTAAAAGAGTCCAATACAGGAGAATGGACAATAGAACATACGCGCAAAAGCTCCTGACTTCACGTCAGTGCTTGAACAATGTCTTTTTTATATTGAGGATATATGAAATTTTTTTTTTCATTTAAAATTTAACATTATTTCTTTTCCGTGAATTTTGTCTCACATCCGTGAATGCCGGTTTCATGAAAATCTCATTATTTCACAAAATACCAACGAAAGTGTGTAACCTTAGGCATAAGATTAATAAGAATTAATTTCTGGTTTAGGATATCTTAAAATAAATTCGATTATTGTTAATTTATTTTTTTTAAACTAAAATGCGAAAGGGGAACATTTGGTGGGAATTACCCATACATCTGTAAAGGAATTGATGCATTTTAACAAGAAAATAATGAAACTTTTATTATTGCACAGTTTTGAATTGAGATTGAAACTATTTCTATTCCACTAATATTTATCCAAGAAAGAGCTCCCCTAGAAAAATTCATCGGAATCAGATATTAAAAAGTTGAGAAAAGTCGATAAATCATGTGTTGTTTCATTGGATATGTGGAGTTTTTCAAGAACTCCATGAATGAAGATTCATTTTTATTGTACCTATATCATAATGAGTTTGATATCATATTTAATTGCTCATTTCAAGCCGATTCATCACTAGATTTTCTAGAGAAACTCGATCATCGAGACTGAAGTAATATTCTTCTTTCAATATTCTGCTATTATATCGTTGTGCTGTTGTTCTAAATATGCAATAATATTTCACGTTTTTTTGTCCCAAATCCAAACAATTTCCTACATCAACTAATAGAAATTGTATCAAGTATCGAACAGTTAAATAATAATTGGCATATACTATCGGAGCTTACCTAGATATCGTTGTTGAATCGCTTCATTTCATTATTCAATCGGTCTGTAAAAATGTCATTACTGTACTTCTATGCTACATATACTTCCGTAAAGCTGTTATTTCGTGCTATGACACCATTTTGTATTACAGTTCTTATATCGGCGATAAGAAAAAATGTAGCTTGTGATTGTAAAATGATGATAATTTACATATTATTTCCGTTCGAACATAACAAATTTCGGGTAATCAAAATGCGATAATGTATACACTGGGTGGCCAACTATACGGTTTCGAATTCGTTTTGTTCCCATGAATTAAGTTAAATCGGAGTGAGAAATAATTTATTTGGCTTCCACTATCATTTTGGTCACATGTTTTTATAAAATTGAATGCTTGTTGCTTTTACTTGGTGCAAATCAATACAAACTCTAATGAAAAATTATATATGATTCACACTTGTATATTGAATATTTTGAAATTATCCATTCCTTAATTAAGTGGCGGTATTTCATAGTATGTTATACCGGCTAATTAGTATGCCTTTATCTGAAACAAATTACTGTAAAGAATTAGAAATCATCAAACAAATAGCGGTAAACAATAGATTTGATACAGAGTTAATTAAAAAAAAATTGTTCAAGCCCTGTGGTCAGGAGCTTTCTGGCACTCTTGTTCAAATAGACAAATTATATCTCCGAAAGTATTGGTTTCTCAGAGTTGGGAATTATATCAATGGATTCTTATGATAGAACTGCATCATGAGGGAAATTAAATTATAAACAAGCCCTGTGGACAGGAGCTTTCTGGAGCTCTAGTTCAAACAGACAAATTATATCTCCGAAAGTATTGGTTTCTCAGAGTTGAGAATTATATCAATGTATTCTTATGATAGAACTGCATCATAAAGGAAATTCAATTCAAATAATAGTTTATTTATCAAGATTAAATGAGCAATCTGAGAATGAGAACTGCATCATGGAAGAAACCAAATTAAAAAGCTGAAATGAATTTGACTCTCTCTTATAGAACAGGATGAAATGTACGAGTATGAACACAGATCATATAATAAAGCTTAGATAAAATAATTATAGCATTCTGTGAAAACATAGAAGTACGATTCATTATTGAAATTTAGAACTTCATCTAAGCAGAAATTGAATTCAAACATCATAGAAGAATTTAAATTCAACAAGAGTGCCAAAAATTATCAATCCAAAACCAATAGACGAATTCTACCCAATCACGAACTCATCCGAGATATTCATTCCTCAATTCTATGATGAACGATAATATATATCTTTCCTCAAATCTACTCCAATACACCAATATTCCAGTTTTGTTTTTAGTGGAGATATTCTGAACTCAATATTATTAACTTACCATTACCATTCCCATCATCATATGGATTGACCATCGGCATGAAAATATCAACCAACAAAAAGTATGACATTATATTATAATTCTCATATTTATACGATTGCTAGAATGAATGACAATGTTATTAACTTACCATTACCATTCCCATCATCATATGGATTGACCATCGGCATGATGAAAATATCAACCAACAAAAAGTATGATATTATATTATAATTCTCATTATAATTCTCATTCTCATTATAATTCTCAACGTCAAAGTTGACATTATAACAATTCATAGAATAGCCACAGAATAATTCTATATCATTGAAATTTTGAAAAATCATATCTCCGAAAGTATTAGCTTGTCAGAGTTAAAAATGATATGAATGGATTATTATGATAAAACTTCTTATTAAAAAAAATTTAATTTGGAATTTGTTTCGTAAAAAAAAAATTTTTTTTTTGTTACTCCGAAACCATCTGTCCGATTTTGCCCAATAACGAACATAGCCGAGATATTTATCCCCCAAACCTACTCTGAAAATTTCAACTCTCTAGCCCATTCCGTTCGAGAGTTATCGTGCCTACGGCTGGACGCCGGCCGGCCGGACAGAATGAATTTCGACCACGGATTCTTGATCAGTGAGTCGAACCAAATCGTTTAAGACCATTTTCATCGAAATATTCGAAAATTACAGACATTTGGGCAAATTGATAAGCACTCAGTTCCGAGGAACTAGAGCGCCAAAAATAAAAAATTCTACAATATCTGGCAAACCGAGTCATTTGATCAAATGGTTTCTTCAATACCAACAGATAAATATTACTTTCCGGGCAAACAATAGCCTGGCAAAACTCATTAGGAATAATAAATCAAAAAGCAATAAAGAAGATAAATCCCGCGGTTATCGGTTGAATTGCGGTATTCGTAATACATTATATGCAGTTCTTCCCAGCAACTCCGCACCAAGAGGGAAATTTCGTTACTATTAATATTTCCAAATTTCATTTTTGGCGCTCTTGTTCTTTGGAACAAAGCGCTTATCAATTTGCCCAAATGTCTGTAATTTTCGAATTTTTGACTGAAAATGGTATCAAACGATTTGGTTCGACTCACTGATCAAGAATCCGTGGTCGAAATCGATTCTGTCCGGCCGACCGGACCTCTTTCAGACTTCTTTCAGATTCTTATAATAGAACTGAATCATCAAAGAAACTCAATTTAAATTAAATAATGAACTTAACCGTGATATTCATTCCTCAAATCTGTTCTGAAAATAGTAATATATCAATTGAAACTTAGGCAATATTCCAGTTTTGTTTTCACTGAAGATATTCTGAACCCAAATTGATAGACTTACCAAGTTATATATTTCCATCATCATATGGATTATTCAAGGTCATATAGGATAGTGGTAATTATAATATCCTATAATTGGTCATTCTGCATTCAATCATTCTTTGTTTGTTAGAACCGAAATACATTTGACATATCTGTCATAGGTAGATAAGATTACATGTATGAATAGTGAACATAGATAGAATACAGACAGATAGAATTTGCATTCTGTGAAAACATAGAAGTACGATGTATTATTGGAATTTTGAACAATCATATCTCCGAAAGCTTGTTAGAGTTGAAAATGATATCAATGGATTCTTATGATGAAACTGCTCTTAAAAAAAATTGGTTCAAGCACTGACGTGAAGTCAGGAGCTTTTGCGCGTATGTTCTATTGTCCATACTCCTGTAATGAACACTCTCCTTAATCGAATTTACCATGATGAATTCTATTGTCCATTCTCCTGTATTGGACACTCTTCTTAATCGAATTCACCATGATGAATTCTATTGTCCATTCTCCTGTATTGGAGACTCTTCTTAATCGAATTTACCAAGATGAATTCTATTGTCCATTCTGGACAATAGAATTCATCATGGTAAATTCGAATTAAGAGTCTCCAATACAGGAGAATGGACAATAGAATTCATCATGGTGAATTCGATTAAGAAGAGTGTCCAATACAGGAGAATGGACAATAGAATTCATCATGGTAAATTCGATTAAGAAGAGTGTTCATTACAGGAGTATGGACAATAGAACATACGCGCAAAAGCTCCTGACTTCACGTCAGTGCTTGAACCAATTTTTTAATTTTCTAGCGATACGGTTCACACAAAATTCTACACACGTCTTCAAGTCGATATTCTACAACTAATTGGCAAGCTTTAATTCGATCGAGTCTATATTTTTCAAGTTATCGAGGAAATAATATTCCAGGTGGGTATAACTCGGAAACCGTTAAACCGATTATGCCCAAAAACGAACTCAACTCTCCCTTTCGGATACGCAACCTACCCTGAAAATTGCAAGTCCCTATCTCCTTTGGTTCGAAAGTTATCGAGGCAACGGTCACCCATCTACTGAACTCGCACAAGAATGCTCGAATCTCCAACAATATTCAACCGATCGTATTAAAACTTGAAACTTGGCAGTAGAGTTAGGTAATGAACGCTCCTGCAAAATTTCAGCAATTTCAAACGTATAGTTACTGATATATAGAATTTTTTTTTTTTATTTTCAATGATTTATTAAAAATTTTCTACAGATGCTATCCTCACCAAATTTCGCAAACATTTTCGCGTTGGCATTCTACATCTAATAACCATGTTTGAATTCAATCGGTTCAGTATTTTTCGAGTTAATGAGGAACAAAAAACCACCAAATTTCAGAAAATTTCAGATGGCTATAACTCTGAAACCGTTTGGTCGATTATGCTCATAAACAAACTCAAATGTGGCATTCATATACACAACATAACCTGAAATTTTCAAGCCGCTATCTCTTTCCGTTCTCAGGTTATCGTGACAAAAAAAATATTTTTTAGTGATTTTTTAAAAATTTTCTAGCCGTACGATTCGCCCAAAATTTCACAAACGTGCTTAGGTTCATATTCTACAACTACTCACCAAGTTTCAATTCGATCGGATTCATATTGGTTGAAAACAAAATTATTACTCGGAAACCACTGGGTCGATTATGCCCATTAACGAACTTGTCCGTCGTATTGCGATGCGCCACCCACCCTGAAAATTTCAAGTCGCTAGCTCTTTTCGTTCTCAAATTATCGTGGCAACGGACGGCCGGACGGCCGGACGGACAGAATCAAATTTGACCTCGGATTCTTCATCGGGAAGTCAAACTTGATCGTTTGAGACCAATTTCGTCAAAAAATTCGAAAGTTACAGACATTTGGGCAAAACTATAACGCGATGTTCCCCAGAACATACGCGCAAAAAATTAAATAGAAATTTATAATGTAAAATAATGTTTTTTTCCTCGTTACTCCGAAACCATCCTGCTGATTTTGCCCACTAACGGACTTAACCGAGATATTTATCTCCCAATCCTACTCTAAAGTATTCAACTGTGTAGCTCATTCAATTCGAGAGTTATCGTGTTAACGGATGGCCGGACAGAATCGATTTCGAACACGAATTCTTGATCAGTGAATCGAACCAAATCGTTTAAGACCATTTTCATCAAAAAATTCGAAAATTACAGACATTTGGGCAAATTGATGAGCACTCTGTTCCGAGGAACAAGAGAGGGCGCCAAAAATGAACAAAAATGGAATAAAAATACTGTGGGAAATCAGAATAATTTTCATTTTAAAAATTATTCAAATTTGTATCATCCTTTTTTTGTTGTATTACTCTTCTACGCTCACAAAAGGGGGAAGAAATTGTAAGTGTTCACGTACAGGATAAACTAATTTTATCAAATATAAGAAATGTCATTTAATTATCAAATATAATTTCTTTAATACATTTGTGTGCACTCAAGTGTATATACAGCTTGTTGAATCTTGAGCGATGCATTTCGGTTTCAATGATTGAATTACATATATGTACGTCAAAACGAGAACCACTATAATGCACAGAACCTTGAAAAATTGCATTCGTAGGTTAATCCGTGAATGTATGTAATTGATCTGTGTCCTAAAATCCCACATCTCATGAAAATCGATGTAATTTCCGCACGAAAAAATTATATCTACTTTTACTAATAAGTGTTCTCCGTTGGCAGTAATCGACACTATCAAATAAGTGTTGGGTTAAATTATCCGCATCTTACTACAGTCTCTCATTTAAATACATTAAATTCCAGGTACTTATCCATTTCCTTTCGAATTGACATCATTTTTGTAGAATTCTCCACATACACTCTCCCTGCGCATATCTTACAAAAACAAATGATAAATCCTTTCACCGTTGCTTTCTTCCAGATAATTTATAGTTCGCGCCTTTTTTATCTTCTTCGAATTGAATATCCGTATCTAAAGTTATTATCTGTGAGCGAATTATAATAAAATTTTTAGAATAATTTCATACATAGCATTGATCAATATATATCATCTTCAATCATATGCGCTTAGTTTCTCCGATTATCTAAACGAGGTGTTCAGCATACTAACTTTACATCGTGCGTTCTACAGAAAACTTTTTTTGAAGGACATCGAGGAGTACCTACACTTTATTGGAATTTTTCAACGATTTGATGGAAGTTTCTGAAATTGAGTGGCCAGTTGTTAAAACGTGATTTGCAACAGCAGATTTATCGGTTTTGTTGTTCCGAATGTGTCTCGTATGCTCTTTATAACGTGTGAGAATGTTTCTGGTTGTTCGCCCGACGTAGCACTTGTTGCAATCTAAACATTAAATTTCATATGTACCCGATTTTAACATGTCCGGAGTTTTATCGAATGTATTTCCTAGAAGTTGTATAATTTTCATGGACGTTTTAAAGGCCAGTTTTATATTAACCTGTTTAAAAATATTTTTTGTTGTTTGTTTTCGGATGGAACGTGAAAGCGTGGAAACCTTTTACCGTTTTTACTTCTTTCGTTAGGGTTATGTTACTGAAGAGTTCTCAAGAGTATTCTTCAGTGCAACAAGTTCTACGTCGGGCAGACAACCAGAAACATTCTCACACGGTATAATGAGAAACGGGACACATTTGGAACAACAACACCGACAAATCTGCTGTTGCAAATCACGTTTAAACAACTGGCCACTCAATTTCAGAAAATTGTTGAAAAATCCCAATAATGTGTACCTACATAGGAACACTTGACGGGATCGAAATGTATAAGAGAAATAATACTTTACTCAATATTGATCTACCCTATTAACAACTCATTATTCTCAATAATCGGTTTATGACTAAGGGTATAATGTCAACCCATAATTTAGTATAGAAATCGATAGCATGCTTTGAAAACGCTCCGTCTTTGAAGATGGAAACTTTGTTTCCGAAACAAATGTCATTTTGACAAGAGTGTATTTACTTTTGTAGTGACTTAGTTTTAGGGTAAAACTTAATCACTTTATTCAAAATAGTGATTTGCACGATCAAGTAATGACCTCCATCAGAAGATAGAAACCACACCGGTGCTAAATCAGGCCAATACGTAGTAGCTAAAGCAGTGGCATAATGAACCAAACTCAAGTAATTCTGGCAATTATATACTCTCCAATATTTGAATATATACATTCATATCCATGTATTTCAAATGCACTGACTTGAAGTCGGGAGCTCTATTGGACACTCTTATTCGAATTTAGCATCCATTAAGCTGTTTTCTCAGCTTTTATAATACATGAATACGTTTCATACCATTTTAATTACATACTTCAAGTAACGGGAGGATCGTCTATGATCACAAAATTTTTAATTCTGACATATTATGTATTCTTTTGGAATTGGAATACGAAAAAACTTAGGCCTCAAATAACTCCGGGATACGATATTCAGAAAATTGCGCGAAAATTAGTGCGTCGGCATTCTATAAGTAATCACAGATTTGTATTTTGAGTTATAGAGGAAAGAACAACAAAAATTCAGATGAGTATAAGTTTAAAACCATTTGGCCGATTATGCCAATTATTACTTATGCCGATTATGTCGCTATCTCTTTCCGTTCTCAAGATATCGTGAGACACATAATATTTCTTCGTAATTTTTTTTTAATTTTTTGGTGATACGATTCTTACGAAATTTCACACACGTCTTTGTGTCGGTATTCTTCAACTTGTTACCAAGTTTCAATTCGATCGGATCTGCATTGTTTGAAAACAAAATTAGTAATCTACAACCGTTTAGCCGATTATACCCACTAACAGACTTAACCGTTGCATTCGAATACGCAACCTACCTCGAAAATTTCAAGTCGTTGTCTCTTTCCGTTCGAAAGTTATCTTGGCAAACTACGGACAAAATGATAGCACGCTGTACACTAGAACATGCGCCCAAAAATTGAATCTTTGAAAATAATTATTATTTATTATTCCAACCCACAACTAAGACTTCTTCACCGTTCAACGCATGCCAACATAGAAACAGGCAAATTTAATAATGAATATAATTATATAAAGTGGGAGCAATGTCCAAGGATTCACTAGGAGATTGCAGTTTTTTAACTGAATATTAATATTGACTTGTGCAGAAAATTATGTGTTATACATATAATGTATTTGTATTTTTAATATCCACATTTCGAATTTTGGAATAGCATATTAATGATTTTCCTAAGAATATATAAAACATTGAAATGAATAAAACATAATATCACTTCTTCAACTTTTCATGTGAAATAATTCTTAGTTTTCTACGTTGGCATTGAAGCTCGATAATGAGAATAATCTCAACATTTCCTTCAAGTTTACAACCTTGCACCTTGCACCATGAAACCGCCACTACCCGAATAAAATTATAAAACTGGAAATGATGCAAAAAGAATACGTTCTTTACAAAACATGCTGATTCACTCTTTTCCATGAATATACAGGATGTTTTTTGAGTTGATGCTTTTTGGCGCTCTAGTTCCTCGGAACTGAGTGCTTATCAATTTGCCCAAATGTCTGTAATTTTCGAATATTTCGATGAAAATGGTCTTAACGATTTGGTTCGACTCACTGATCAAGAATCCGTGGTCGAAATTCATTCTGTCCGGCCGTCCGGCCGGCCGTAGGCACGATAACTCTCGAACGGAATGAGCTAGAGAGTTGAAATTTTCAGAGTAGGTTTGGGGGATGAATATCTCGGCTAAGTTCGTTACTGGGCAAAATCGGACAGAAGGTTTCGGAGTAATAAAATAAAAAAAATTTTTTACAGAATAAATTCCAAATTAAAGTTTTTTCAATTAGCAGTTTTATCATAAGAATCCATTCATATCATTTTTAACTCTAACAAGCTAATACTTTCGGAGATATGATTTTTCAAAATTTCAATGTAAATCGTATTTCACAGATTGATATAATTATTCTATGTATGAATTGTCATAAAGTCAACTTGACAGAAGGGAATATTGTAACTTCAAGAATATTGGGGTTGAAATACTCGTATTTTAGCGATGCAACGGGGACCTCACCCGAAAATGTTTGAAAATATTACGTAAATATTGAATGCATAATTCTGTAGTTCGAGAGAGGAGAAAATTTTGTGAACGTAGATCAGGAAATTTTTGATCGATTGCAAGGTAATTTATTATTATTTATCTTCTTTTATACATGTTTTATGGAATACCTACTATTTGTAGGTACTTTAAACCTGTTTTGGGCAATTGTCATACGAAACTTGTTTTTTTGGCGCTCTAGTTCCTCGGAACAGAGTGCTTATCAATTTGCCCAAGTGTCTGTAATTTTGGAATTTTTGGCTGGAAATGGTCTCAAATGATTTGGTTCGACTCACTGATCAAGAATCCGAGTGCGAAATCGATTCTGTCCGGCCGGCCGTAGGCACGATAACTCTCGAACGAAAGGAGTTAGCGGATTGAAAATTGCATGGTGGTTTTGGAGCGAAAATATCTCGGACAAGTTCGTTAATGGGCGAAAACCATCAAGGGGTTTCGGAGTTATGGCCGATTTTGGTAAAAATATTTGTTATGAATATTTCCGAAACCGATCACTCGATCTATCTGAAATTTAGCACCAAATTGTAGAACCATGACCTTTATACGCATGTGAAGTTTTGTATTGACCAGATTACCGCAAAGTGTCAAAAAAAAAATTTGAAAATGTGGTGCAGTTCTCATTCTCATGATTGCTCATTTAATCTTGATAAATAAACTATTATTTGAATTTCCTTTATGATGCAGTTCTATCATATGAATACATTGATATAATTCCCAACTCTGAGAAACCAATACCAGATATAATTTGTCTGTTTGAACTAGAGCGCCAGGAAGCTCCTGTCCACAGGGCTTGTTTGAATAGGAGTTGAACCCACTGATACAAATTTATCCTAGTACGGCCCTAAATGTTGTTCCTAGTAACAATGCTAGTAATAAATGAGAAGATACAGAGAAACATCTATTCTGGATGGATGATCTAGGGTTGTAAAGCCTGTATCATTGAATAAAAATATCTTTTCTTTTAACAACAAATATTATTAACAAACTTTCGGTTCGGCCATGGGTAACCCCCTTTTCCCCTTTTTAGCTAATTTGTTCCTCAGTAAATTAGAAGTTGAAATTAAAAAAGAACACAAATATTTTCCAAAATTTTGGGCTAGATACGTGGATGACATATTTGCAATTGTTGATGAAAATTTCGATATTAACGAATTTACTGCGATCTTAAACAGTAAATACCCATCTATTAAGTTCACCTTCGAAATGGAAAAGGACGGCTAGTTAACATTCTTAGATTCAAAAGTATCCAGAGATAACTAGGTTTTGACATTTTTAGAAAACCTACTAATTCTGATATTTACATTTCATCTGATTCGGTAGCTCCCTGGTCACATGAAACAGCCAGCTTACATTTCCTCCTTAACCGCTTATTTAATATTCCGCTAAGCAATGTAAATTTCGAGAAAGAAAGAAAAATGATTTTCCAAATTGCCGAAAGAAACGGGTATAGTAATCGATTAGTTCAGAAAATTATCAACAAACATAAACATAAAAATCTCTTCAGTAACATAACCCTAACGAAAGAAATAAAAGTGGGAAATCCTTGTAGACAAGAGCTTTGGCGCTCTTGTTCAAACTTTGACAAATCATATATCAGAAAGTATTGGTAAGAGTTGGTAATTATATTGATGGATTCTTATGATAGAAGTTCATCATAACAGAAATTAAATTCAAGCATCATAAAATAATTTAAATTAAACCAGAGTGCCAAAAATGATCAATCCAAAACCAATAGACTAATTCTACCGCACAACGAACGATCTTATCCGAGATATTCATTCCTCAAATCTATGATGAACGATATATTCTTTCCTCAAATCTACTCTGAAAATTGTATTAGGTATATCAATTGAAATTTAAGCCAATATTCCGGTTTTGTTTTTACTAGAGATATTCGAACTCAATATTATTAACTTACCAGTACCATTCCTATCATCATATGAATTAACCATGGGCATTAAAATTTCACCCAAAAAGTATATATCATGATATAATAATAATAATAAATTGCCTTCATTTATAATAATAAATAAATAAATCCTCATCATTCTACGACTGCTGAAATGAAATAGAAATGTTATGTCTCAGGAACATAAGTAAGTTGACATGTATCAACACGGTTATTACGCGCATGTTCTGGGGAACAGCGTGGTATCATTTTAATTATTTATTTTTTTATTTATTTATTTCTTCTTCGGGATATAAACGGGATGAAACCAACAAATTATATCTCCGAAAGTATTGGTTTCTCAGAGTTGGGAATTATATCAATGTATTCTTATAATAGAACTGCATCATAAAGGAAATTCAATTCAAATAATAGTTTATTTATTAAGATTAAATGAGCAATCTGAGAATGAGAACTGAACCATGGAAGAAATCAAATTAAAATAGCTGAACTGACTTTGACTATCTCTTATAGAACAGGATGAAATGAACGAGTATGAACACAGATCATATAATAAAGCTTAGATAGAATAATTATAGCATTCTGTGAAAACATAGAAGTACGATTCATTATTGAAATTTCGAAAAATCATATCTCCGAAAGTATTAGCATGTTGGAGTTGAAAATGATATCGATGGATTTTAATGGTGAAACTAACTGCATCTTAAATAAAAATTGAATTTGAAATTTGTCGCTTAAATAAAATTTTTGTTTTCGTTACTTCGAAACGATCTGGCCTATTTTGCCCAATAACGAACTCAACCGAGATATTCATCTCCCTAACCTACTCCGAAAATTTCAACTGCCTAGCTCATTCCGTTCGAGAGTTATTGTAGAAATTTTTTTTTAGTTTTGAAAATTTTTTTTTGACACTTTGCGGTTTCGCCCATTAACGAACTTAACCGAGATTTTTTCGCTCCAAACCCACCCTGCAAATTTCAATCCTCTAACTCCTTTCGTTCGAGAGTTATCGTGCCTACTGAGAAATACATTAATATCTTTTTCAACTTTAACAAGCTGATACTTTCGAAGATATGATTTTTCAAAATTTCAATAATATATCGTACTTCTATGTTTTCACAGAATGCTGTAATTATTCCATCTATGAATTATTATATATAATATATATATTATTATCTGTGTTCATACATGTCATCTTATTTTGCCATAAGCGACATGTCAATTTTATTGATAATATATTGTCATTTCTCCTTGCATGATCCATATGATGATAGAAATATATACTTTGGTAAGTTAATCAAATTGGGTTCAGAATATCTCCAGTAAAGACTGGAATATTGTCTAAATTTCAATTGATATAATATAATTTTCAGATTAGATTTGTGGTATGAGTATCTTGAATAAGTTCGTTACTGCGTAGAATCAGTCTGGTGGTTTTGGATTAATAATTTTTGGCACTCTCGTTTTTTTTTTAAATGTAATTTTTTTTTATTTGATTTCTTCCATGATATAGCTCTATCATAATAATTCATAGATATCATTCCCTACTCTGAGAAACCAATACTTTCGGAGATATGATTTGTCAAAGTTTGAACAATAGCGGCAAATCTCCTGTCTACAGGACTTTCCCAATTTTTAAATTTTTAGAGATTTTCTGAATTAAAAATTAGGCAATGGATGTCCAAAATCTTTATATTATAGCATTGGTTATTGCATTGTTAGTTGTGTACACATCAATCAAAGATATCTAAATACTCCTACAAATTAGCAATTTCCTGTGATTACGTGAAATATATGATATATTACTCATATGATCATTAAGTAATACTTCTACTTCACATAAACAAAAATAATAAAGATTTTTTTAACATTATTAACCAGTACTAATTTGATTATTACTACGCCTTCGTTTTAATGACGGATGCCTTGAATCTAATTGGAATTTTTGTGAATAATTGGTTACGGTTAAATCAAATAACCATGGTATTATAGAATTAATTCAACTCAGAAAGAGGAAGTGGCAAGATTTATGGAGGAACATTTCTACGTGGAAATTTTGTTAGGCACTCGTGGCAAAAGACACAATTAGTTCAAGTGAATTATTTCCTACATTAAGGTTAAGTTAACTTTACTAGAAAGAAGATTCAGCATACATGAATCATAAAAGCACTTGTTCATCAAATAATTTGACTGCTTTGAAATACCATGCACTAGTGAAATTTATGTTTGTCAGAAATCCATCATATACAGGAAACAAACTTTCAAGTGGGCATATTCAAAAATTGTTTAAAATGTCAGTAGGTATATCATGTCTTTTATTGCAACAATTATCAACAAACATAAAGTTAAATAGCTCTTCAGTGACATAACCCTAACGAAATAGATGAAAACGGAAAAGGTGTCCAAGCTTGCACGTTCCATCGAAAAACAAACAACAAACTCCATAATATTTTTAAAAAGGCTGATATAAAACGGACTTTCAAAATTTCTGCAAAAATTAAACTGCTTCTATACAGGGTGTTTCATCATAAAGTGGACAAACGAATATAGCGTGTAGATGACATCGGGAGAATCATTTTTTCCTTATGACATATACCCCGTTTTCGAAGCATAAGCGAGATACAGGGTGTTCAAGGTAATTTTTGACCAATATTCTATCCAGCGTGGTCAGTTAGGTGTAACATTTGAAATAATGGTTTTTGGTCACATCTCAGTATTTTTTTATGCTCAATTCTGAAATGATATAAGATTCTGAAAAAAGTATTTAAAATTGGCGGAAAACCTGCAAAGTTCGAAATTTTTTTACGCGGTTGCCAATTTGAGTTTCACTCTATGAATTATCTCAAGTTTTTAAGAAATTCTGTGAAAAAAATTTTTCAAAATTCGAACACAATTTTTTTTTTACATGTCTACAGCAAAAATAAAATTTCATCCGAAATTGATGAACTTTTCCACGCTTATACTATTCTTAAACCTTAACGAAAATATGAAAACAGAACCGAAAAATATCGATGGGTTTGTTTTTTATATCCATTCAAAGTTTCCACTCGGATATCTAACTTATTCGTTTTTTGAAAACTGGTTTGGCTATGAGGCAAAAAGTTTGAAATTGAACTTTCGAAGCATTCCAGATGGAAATTAAAATTTCTCAAAAAAAATTTTTTTGCTCATATTTCAATAAAACTCTGGCCGGGATCGAACTAGTGACCTTGCGATAGGAATTACTCTCAGCTCTTGATAGAAATTGAAATTATTCGGAACATATTAATTATCGTTACCTAGCAACGGTAATTCAAAGCATTTGATAGATTATTCGAATTGACTGAATATTATTTCGCAAGTTTCTTGAAAACCATTTTAATTTGAGCAGAAATGAAATATTCAATCTTGGAGAAAAATGATATGGTTCAGGCTTATTATGAAGCGAATTCCTCAGGGAGGAAAGCGAGAGAAATATACGCCCGCAGATTTCCAAGCCGATCAGTACCAAACTTTGAAACATTTATGGCAACAGTACGTAAATTACGTGAAGATGGCACTCTTAACCGAAAGAAAAAAGAAACAATACGAAGTCACGATGAACGTGTCCTGGATTTGGTTGAGAGTAATCCTAAAATATCAACTAAAATGATATCTAATCACCCCAGTGTGAACCAAAGTAAATCGACTGTATGGAGAGTTCTAAAGAGGAATCACTACCACCCATATCATTTTCAAAGATGTCAAAAATTAGAAGAAGGTGATTGCAGTAAAAGGAAAGAATTCTGTGAATTCATTTTAAGAAGAACGCGTGCGAATAGAGATTTTCCACGTCTCATTTTATTCAGCGAGGAAGCGACCTTTCATAGAGATGGATTTTTTAACAGAAAAAATAATGTGGTATGGCAAATCAATAATCCACATTCTTCGGTTTCGATAAATAGTCAAAAAAGGTTTTCAGTCAATGTTTGGGCGGGAATGAAGGACAGATTCATCATCGGACCTTTCATTCTCCCTGAAACATTGACTGGAAATGGTTACTATCAATTTTTACGAGAGACTCTACCAGATCTCATGGAAAATATTCCTTTGAATCAATTTAGAGGTATTTGGTACCAACACGATGGTTGTCCTGCGCACACAGTCAGGAGTGTACGCGAGTTTCTAGACTCCCAATACCCACGGCGATGGATTGGTCGGTTTGGACCTGTTGCATGGCCTCCACGTTCTCCAGATCTAACTCCAATGGATTTTTATTTCTGGGGTCATATGAAAAGTCTGGTCTACGACAAGCGAGCTCCAGTAGAATCGAAAGAAGAATTGATTCAACGAATTGAATCAGCTGCCCAGGAAATTCGTCATAATCAAGGAATGATAGGTTCAGCGGTGAACAGTGTGGTGAAAAGAGCGAGACTGTGTGTTCAAATGAATGGGAATATTTTTGAAACTGAATTATAATCTATAATTTCGTCAGAGTTGTTCAATTAATTGTTAAATTTGTCTACGATTGTGTTATATTCTTGCGTTAGTGAAATATAAAATTAAATATTCAAGAAAATTTTGCTATAAGACAATATTCTCTCACTTTCTTGATTTTCTTGATTCGCTGAACCAAATAATTATTTCCAACATTGATTATTTAATTTCTGCTCAAATTAAAATGGTTTTCAATAAACTTGCGAAATAATATTCAGTGAATTCCAATAATCTATCAAATGCTTTGAATTACCGTTGCTAGGTAACGATAATTAATATGTTCCGAATTATTTCAATTTCTATCAAGAGCTAAGAGTAATTCCAATCGCAAGGTCACTAGTTCGATTCCAGCCAGAGTTTTATTGAAATATGAACAAAAAAATTTTTTTTTGACAAATTTTATCTGGAATGCTTCGGCAGTTCAATTTCAAACTTTTTGCCCTCATAGCCAAACCAGTTTTCAAAAAACGAATAAGTTAGATATCCGAGTGAAAACTTTGAATGGCTATAAAAAACAAACCCATCGGTATTTTTCGGTTCTGTTTTCATATTTTCGTTAAGGTTTAAGAATAGTATAAGCGTGGAAAAGTTCATCAATTTCGGATGAAATTTTATTTTTGCTGTAGACATGTAAAAAAAAAGTTGTGTTCGAATTTTGAAAAAATTTTTTCACAGAATTTCTTAAAAACTTGAGATAATTCATACAGTGAAACTCAAATTGGCAACCGCGTGAAAAAATTTCGAACTTTGCAGGTTTTCCGCCATTTTTAAATACTATTTTCAGAATCTTATATCATTTCAGAATTGAGCATAAAAAAATACTGAGATGTAACCAAAAACCATTATTTCAAATGTTACACATAACTGACCACACTCGATAGAATATTGGTCAAAAATTACCTTGAACACCCTGTATCTCGCTTATGCTTCGAAAACGGGGTATATGTCATAAGGCAAAAATGATTCTCCCGATGTCATCTACACGCTGTATTCGTTTGTCCAGTTTATGATGAAACACCCTGTATATAGAAGCAGTTTAATGTATCGAATGTATTTCCTATAGGAAATACATTCGATAAAACGCCGGACATGTTAAAAACGGGCATATATTAAATTCAATGTATTAGATTGCAACAAGTGTTACGTCGGGCATAAAACCAGAAACATTCTCTCTAAACAACATCATCGATGAATCTGCTGTTGCAAATCAGGTTTAAACTACCGGCCACTCAATTTCGGAAAGTTCCATCAAATTGTTCGAAAATTTAAATGAATTGTGCCTAGGAACACTTGCAGGTATCGACATATATGAGAGAAAAGATGTTTTACTCAATAATGATCTAACCCTATTAAAAACTGAATTGTTCTCACTAATCAGTTTATGACTAAGAGTCGTGTCAGCCCATGGTTGAGTAGAGTAATAGATAGCATGTTTTAGTGACGTTTTGTCTTGGAAGATGGGAATATAGTTCCCGAAACATATGTCGGACGATAAAATTTGTAGAGAGTATAGTTACTCGTGTTGTGTTTGGGACCATTCAAGATGTAGGTTTTTGGCGCTCTAGTTCCTCGGAACTGAGTGCTTATCAATTTGCCCAAATGTCTTTGGAATATTTCGATGAAAATGGTCTTAAACGATTTGGTTCGACTCACTGATCAAGAATCCGTGGTCGGAATTCATTCTGTCCGGCCGTCCGTAAGCACGATAACTCTCGAAAGGAATGAGCTAGAGACTTGAAATTTTCAGAGTAGGTTTGGGGGATGAATATCTCGGCTAAGTTCGTTATTGGGCAAAATCGGACAGATGGTTTCGGAGTAACAAAAAAAAAAATTTTTTTTTACGAAACAAATTCCAAATCAAATTTTTTTTAATGAGCAGTTTTATCATAAGAATCCATTCATATCATTTTCAACTCTAACAAGCTAATACTTTCGGAGATATGATTTTTTAATATTTCAATGTAAATCGTATTTCACAGATTTATATAATTATTATTCTATGTATGAATTCTCATAATGTCAACTTGACAGAAGGGAATATTGTAACTTCAAAAATATTGGGGTTGAAATACTCGTATTTTAGCGATGCAACGGGGACCTCACCCGAAAATGTTTGAAAATATTACGTAAATATTGAAAGCATAATTCTGTAGTTTGGTGAACGTAGATCAGGAATTTTTTGATCGATTACAAGGTAATTTATTATTACTTATCTAATAAACTATTATTTGAATTGAATTTCCTTTATGATGCAGTGATATCATATGAATACATTGATATAATTCCCAACTCTGAGAAACCAATACCAGATATAATTTGTCTGTTTGAACTAGAGCGCCAGAAAGCTCCTGTCCACAGGGCTTGAACCTATTTTTTAATACCTACCTCAAAAAATATAGTTCCAACAATGGTCTAATCGAGAGGTCAGATGTTAAATAACGATCAGTTATAACGAATTTCGTGAGGGACTATGTCGAATTTTTTAATTTTTGGTTTAGTCAATCAGCCAGGTGATCGCGTCAAATTATTTCTTAATTATTTGCTCGCATATCAATAGGAAATGTTAGAGAAGAGACAGTTGAATGGATATGATCTCGTAGGTAGATGTTGATCTTTCCAAAAATCACAAATCGGATAGACTATTCAGGGTGTTTCTTAAAGACATGCTAATTTTTAAGCGGGTGATTCTTTGACTAATTTTACAGGGCTTATTAATTTATTTGGGCTATGGCATGACACACCTATCTATAGATAATACAAAAATTAAAGTACAAAATACAAACAAAATAGAGATGTAAAGTTCAACAGTGACATCAAGACTGACATAACAGTAACTGTTATTTTACAGTTTTTTGTTGGATTCTCATTCATTTTGGAAAAAATCTGTTCTCTTAATTTGTTTTCAGTCGATGCACAAATATTTCCACACCGCATCAGATTTTTTAGGAATGGATTCTGAAGTAAAACGATTTTTATTTTTCAAGCGGAAACCATGCGTCGGACAAAGAAAACCCATGAGATCAAATTGGCTCAAAATTGAATGAGGATCTCAAAAATAATTTTCTTTTCAAAATAAAACAATGGCGTAGTATTCTATTCTTCAAAAATATTCAATGAAAAACCCGTATGGTTGCCACTGATAGAGAAAATTAAAATTTTTGTACATCATAAGATGCACCTTGATACATAGAAGAAATGTACCAAATTTCATAAAGGTGTCTGCAATATTATCTCAGTTATAATTGAAGAACCGATATTTTTCCAAATTTTGATCACCCCGTATCTCAAAAGTTAAGACTTTTGAGACATACGTTCATAGGAAGTTTTTTTCTTGAAATAAGTAAAAAAAATCACCCCCTTAAATATCAGCTTGTCTTTAAGGAACACCCTGCATATTTCAACTACATATTACAAATCTGTGAAAGCTACCTATCATTACATTAACAGCGGCGCTAAAGTTCCTGAAGCCACGTAGGTGATTGTGGGATTTTTTCCAATACTTTCTGGGTTTTCTCTCCTCCTGAACTCTGAAAAATATCTATAAAATGGAAAAATTATTATTTTGTGAATTGCTTCTGCGTTAGATATTTATTGTCAGAAGCAATGATGTATCGAACAATGTCGCCTGAAAAACAATAACGAAACAACATCAACTATAAAAAATGGTTGTTTAATCATTGATGTTGTTTCGTTATTGGGACAAGTTCGTTAATGGGCATAATGGGCTCAACGGTTTCTGAGTAATAATGTTGTCATCAACCAATACAGATTCGATCGAATTGAAACTTGGTAGCTAATTGTAGAATACTGACACAAAGACATTTGTGAAATTTTGTGAGAATCGTATCACTAGAAAATTTTAATAAAATTATTGAAAAATATTATTTATCTCCTGATAACCTAAGAACGGAAAGAGATAGAGACTCGACATTTTTAGGGTAGCTTGCGCATCCGAATGCAACATTTGAGTTTGTTAATAGGCATAATCAGTCAAACGGTTTTGGAGTTATACACATCTGAAATTTAGTTGTTATTTCCTCAATAACTTGAAGAATACAAACCAGATCCAATTCAAACATGGTAATTAGTTGTGGAATGCCGACGCGAAAATTCTTGCAAAATTTTGTGGAGATCGTATCACTAGAAAATTAAATAAAAATAATTGAACATCATTGAAAAAAATTCCATATATCAGAAAATTTTCGTCCGACATCGCTGAAATTGCGAAAACCCTCCAAACCTAACTTGCAGACAAGTTACAAGTTTGAACACGGATCGGATCTATATTGTTGGAGATTCGAGCAGCCTTGGGTTGCAGTTCAGTATAGCTGGATGGGTGACTGCTGCCTCGGCATAATCGGCCTAACGGTCTCAGAGTTATACCCATCTGGAATATTATTTCCTCGATAACTCAAAAAATACAGTCCCGATCGAATTGAAATTTGGTAAATAGTGGTTGAATATCGACATAAAGACATAAGTGAAATTTCGCGAGGATAGTATTAATAGAAACCCTAGAAATTAAAAAAAAATTATAAAAAGTATTATGTATCTCTCGATAACTCGAGAACTGGAAGAGATAGCGACTTGCAATTTCCAAGGTAGGTTGCGTATCCAAATGCGACATTTAAGTTCATTAATTGGTATAATCGGCCAAACGGTTTTGGAGTTATACTCATCTGAAATTTTGTGTTTATTTCCTCTATAACTCAAAATATACAAATCGCATCCAATTAAAACTCGGTAATTACTTGTAGAATGCCGACCCGCTAATTTTCGCGAAATTTCGTATCCTGAAGTTACTTGAGGCGTATGTTTTTTTGTATATTAATAGGTATTCAACGAATTTCAATTCCAATAGAATATATATATATATATATATATCAGAATGAAAGACGTCATAGACGATTGCCTAATTACTCAAGTCTGTCATTAAAATGGTGTGAAATTCATTCATATCTTATAAAAGCTGAGAAAACGGTATATATATCGATGCTAAATTCGATGAAGAGTGTTCAATAGAGGAAAGTAGATAATAGAACATGCGCTAAGAAGCTCCTGACTTCACCTCAGTGCTTAAACCAATTTTTTAATACCATGTCAACATGGTCCCTTTAGGCAAATTGCCCATTGTAATCACGAAATGAACATAATAACTGCCTTATTGGACCAATTCAACGGACCAATACAACATTACAAAACCAACGACGCATTATTATTAATGGGAGAAACACTCGATTCGCCTCCGCACTTTCTACAAAAAAATCAAATTTCCAATTTACGATCTACAAGGCATCCGCGAAACACAATGATAGATCTTATCGGAAGGATAGGCCAGCCGCCGATCTCTTTTAGATCGATTCGATGACCGGCCATAGACACACCCAACGCGTTTGATTATTCTCGTGCAAAAAAAACTATTACTTTATTACCGAGCGATGAACGGGGTGTAGTCGAAAATTGCGTACTTTCACTTATCCCCCGGGTATCAGCTGTTTGCCGTCCGGTTTGGGCACATGAATTGGCGATACCGGACTCATCGAGTAGTGATTAGTTGATCCGGACGGTGTGGTTTTGGAGTAATTGAGATCAATGACGGTGCATAGTGTTGAGAGCATTGTTATGTAATTCCGAAGGAAATAGGTCCCAGTATCAATTAAGAAACAATGCGAATAAATGTATCGTATTGCTTTTAATTACCACTTAGCTAAACATATCAGAATAATCATCCCAAATCCGCCTTGGGATATTCGAGTTGTTTTCCCGCTTCTGGTTAATGAGGAAATTGGTAAAACGAGCAAAATACGGTTAATAGTTATTTAATCAACTAGTTTATTAATAACAGCGATTAATGGTCGAGATATTGATAAGCGTTAATAGTTTGAGACCTTTAATCGCTAGATTAATAAACCAGTTGAATACAAGATTTTTCCGTCGACCTTATTATGAATTGAGAATAAATACTTGATTAAAATAATTATTTATTTTGCATAATAGATACATTTATCATAATATAAATTTTTATGTTCATTTCGATATATTTATATTTATGCTCCTGATAGAACAATCCGAGAAATTCATAGAGGGAATATTAGACATGTGAAACTCTGAAGTTCATATTGATATCATTACTACAATTTATGTACGGTTGCCTAGGTCAATCACACATTAAAATAGGAGAAATCATACATTAAAATGGGTCATTATTGATCAATTTCGTGTACGTTAAACTGAGCTTTTATTTAGAGGTCGACGGAAATAGTAATTTACGTAACAAGTCCGGAAAATAGGGTTTTTTTGGACGAATAGACAAAATTCTAGGACGAGCGTAAGCGAGTCCTAGAAGTCTATGAGTCCAAAAAACCTTTTTCGGGCGTGTTGCGTACAATATTTTTTCGGCAACCGTGTAGAATAACAAATCAATGAGACGACACATTTCTTTTTATATATTTTGAATCTTATTCAAATTAAACAGAACAGAAAATATCACATGTTGACAACTAATTTTATATGAACTGTCAGCCGTTTTCTCAGTGCTATGGAAACTTCATTTATCAAAAATATACCTACCAAGATTTTCATATTTACAATGACCAAAACGGCGTGATTGTTCCGGCCTAGTCCGGGAAGTACGTACTTCCCGGACTAGGCCGGGAAATGCTTCTTTCTCAAAGAAAAAGCGTCCGGGAAGTGGGCACTTCCCGGACGGTTGCCGAAAAAAAATATTTTTAACACTACATTTATTTATGATGAAATCGGATAAATTCATGATAATAATTTTAGGAATTGCAAATTTTTATTACCAATATTTAACAATCATTTCTTATGAACATTAATATTAATCGTACAACTAGAACAATTGCTAACATTAATGCCCTGCGATGTTAGGAAGCTTCGCAACACATTACTAGAATCCCCAGTACCATCATAACTAATAGAAACCGGAACAATATTGGATGATGACGTTCCAAAATCTGCTGAGTTGTTTGAGGTTGGCAGAATTTTTTCCGCAATGGCATTTCTATAAGCAATGGAATTATCAATATAGCCCTCGGCTACCTTCGTGTACATCCATCCACCATGTTTTTTTATCTCCGTAATATTTGCTCCTGATTCTGCTAGCAAAGAAGCGGAGGATCTACGAAAACAGTGGATATTGTTTTGGTTCTGGCAGTGGATTGGCAGTTCATTTATTATTCATGTATTTCAGGAAAAAACGACGATGTTTGATAACAGGAAGGCGCAGTACAATGTATACATTACGGAAGCAGTCAACATACTTCCCAATAATATACAGAAAGAACGACTGACTTTCGTTTTTGTGTTTGGAAGTTGTATGACCAATGATTTATGTGTTATTTCGATATCTTCTACTGATAAATTACACAACTCTTCACGCCGACAGGCTCCAAATAATCCGAAAATATAGTTGCAACCTTAGCCATCAAGTATTTCTCATCTGGTGCTGGCAGTAGAGTTACGTTCTGAAGGCTGCATATATAGAATTTTTTTCAATGATTTTTATTTGAATCTTCTAGTGATACGATCCTCACGAAATTTCGCAAGAATTTTCGCGTCGACATCATACAACTAATAAACATGTTTGAATTTAATCGGTTTTGTATTTTTCGAGTTATTGAGGAAATAACAACCAAATTTGAGATGTGTAGAACCCTAAAACGCTCTCATAGAAATGTACATTGTACATGTTCAACTTTCTTATTTTATTTCAATTTCTTTCTTATTATCTTATTGCTGATCTCATTTGCTGCATAAACCCGACTTAAAGTTGGCCAACTCTCAACTTTATTTCCTACACAACCCACCCAAACAACTATTATATTCAAGAACTAATGCGACGATAACTTAACCTCAACTAGAAAACATCCCACACATTTTTATTTGCGATAATGTACTTGATAATGGATTGCAAAATTTTTTTCACAGTATAGAGGTATGGTATATAAAATCCATCATCAAATTTGTTGTAAAATGTAATAGACTCAAGAACCCAAGGTCTACGGCCATGGTCGATAGCAATAAATAACTGTTAATATTTTATAATTACATTTAAACATTCTGAATCTATTGCACCATACACCTGAATAAAGCAGACCAAAAGGGTATTAGACATCACGTTATATTCCCAAATAAACCTGATATGCAGATTTATGTGTTCTGCATAGAACGTTCTTTCAATTTTCAATTTCTTGATTTACAATGATAATATGTTCTACTCCGTTCGAAGAATGAGGAGTATTCAACGGCAATAAAAGGTGTCGATCACTTCGTGAAACGTCAGGAGAATATGGTGGATGTGTATATATTTCCCAGCCAAGTTAAGAAATATTTTCCCATCGATCTTTAGTTAATCGAACGAAAATAGGATTCACGGGATAAAGCTAGATCACACAGACATTTCGCTTGTGTTTATGTTCACTCAAAATTTCATGAATGGTAAATCTGTTCAAATTTAATTGTTCATTCAACATTCGTAATGGTAAACGACGTTCTGATCTCACAAGAGATTTCACAGGTTCGATGTTTTCGAAGTTGAAGGCCTCCCTGAACGTTGTTGATCTTCAACATTTTTCTCTGTCTTCCAAAAATGCTTTGTGCCAGCGAAAACATGAGTTCGGTATAATAAATGCTCCCCATAGGCCTCTTTTAACTTTCCAAACGTCACACTTGCTTATTCTTCAAGCTTAACACACAATTTAATGGCAAAACGTTGCTCCAAACTCCGATGTTCCATTTTGCGCACAAAGAAAACACAACTTCACTAATCTCAGTCTCAAAATGTGGGAAAGCACTGTGGACAGGAGCTTTGGCGCTCTTGTTCAAATTTTGAGAAATCATATCTCCGAAAGTATTGGTTTCTGAGAGTTGGGAATGATCTCGATGGATTCTTATGATAGAACTGCATCATAAAACAAATTGAATTAAAAAATGTGTCATTAAAAAAAACAAGTGTGCCAAAAATTATCAATCCGAAATCACCCGACTGATTCTATCCAATAACGAACTCATCCGAGATATTCATTCGTCAAATTAAGATGTAGTTTCATCATAAGAATCCACTGATATCATTTTCAACTCTAGCAAGCTAATACTTCCGGAGATATGATGTTTCAAAATTCCAACAGAACAGCTGCAATACTAGCGCATGCATTATACTCACTGCGTCGCTACGAATTTCCTTAATATGGTGATTTGTCAAAGTTTGAATAATTAATCCCTAGTAGTTTGACAAGTGCACCCAAGCTTCTGTCCTACGGGGCTTTCCCACATTATTTTTTTGTCCAAAACTGAACCTTAATCCCAAGAAACCACAAACCAAATATTATAATTATCTATCCATTAAAAGAAATTGCCTAGACGTGAAAACTGTAGTTTTTTGGGCGTATGTTCTAGGGGAACATCGTCCTATCATTTCGTCCAAATGTCTGTAATTTTCGAATTTCGAGCTGAAAATTGGCTAATAGACTAATTCGGACTCCCTGATTACGAAACCGGTGTCAGATTTTTGGGTGCCGTATGGCCGGCCGGCCGGCCGGCCGTAGGCACGATAACAGGAGCACCGAAGGTCCTATCGACTTCAAACTTTCAGGGTAGGTTTCTGATCAAAATGCGACGGTTAAGTTCGTTAACGGGCAAAATCGGCCGGACGGTTTAGGAGTTATAGACATTTAAAATTTTGAGGTTATTTCCCTGATATTTCAGGAACTAAAGAAGATGTTGAATCGAAACTTGGTAGTCAGTTCGAGGATATAAACGCGCAACTTTTGGCAAAATTCTGTTATGATCAAATTGTTGGTAATTTTTAAAAAAATATTTCTTTTAATTTTTTCGAAAAAAAAATTTTTTTTTCGTGAACTATTCATCAGATTGCAACAAAAACTTGTACTAACGTCAATTGTAGTATTTTGCAACATTGTGCAAAATTTTGGTTCTATACGATTTCAATTTCTGGAGATATAAGACAAAATGTGTCAAATTTCCTGGGTCTCTCTCAGTATTTTCATCGATTATTCTATGAACTCTTTGAATTCCACCGAAAACAAATTCAAAGACATAAACATAAAGAATCAAGTCATAGTTTAGACGTCGATAGAAGGACGATGTTGATCGACTTGAAAAGGTACCTATTTCAAGAAATGCAATAATGAAATGCTTAATTTTTTTTATGGTCACAGAAAATCGTCACAAAAATCTATTTACCTCATTTGACGGCTGTTTGTCAAATCAATTAATTCCAATAATTGATGTCAGATTTCCTACATACCAAGTTCAAACACATTTTATTATATGGAAAACACTTATTATGATCACGTTCTACAGGAATTGATACTAAATAGAAGCTAGATGAAGATTATTGTAATGGAAAATTTGTGTTCCAGAATAATATTAAGGTATTCAACATGATACTGCTTTTTTTCTTTACTGGTCAGTACGGGCCACAAGGAACATGCGCCCAATAGCTCCTGTCCACAGGGCTTGAACCAATTTTTTATATTTCCACCCCCAATTTTCCAAAATACCAAATACAGATAAAATTATCAGAGGGCAGTACGCAATTTTCGTAGCTTTATAAAATTCTCTTTAATAATCTTCATGTAGTTGATTTAATATTATAATTTACTTATCAAATCTTGTGAATTGTGCATAGAAATTCTTTTGTAACATAATTCTGCATTGATCTATTCACCCCAATTACGTAAAACGTAAAACAGCCTACTGCTACGCATATTGATTGATGGGTAACATTCCTGACTTGAATCCCATTGACAATTTATGTAATCAACTTTGTATGCATAGAGTAGGTAAACGGAATTTTTCGTTTGTCGTCTAGGTCACATGGATTTTCCTTTCCATAGGCGATACAACATACAAAAAATTGGAAAAGATTCAAAAACCAGCATTCTCTCATGTCAATTCCCTCGCATCTCCATTTTTCATACGTTTTTGGCGCTCTAGTTCCTCGGAACTGAGTGCTGATCAATTTGCCCAAAAGTCTGTAATTTTCGAATTTTTCGATGAAAATGGTCTTAAACGATTTGGTTCGACTCACTGATCAAGAATCCGTGGTCGAAATTCATTCTGTCAGGCCGGTCCGGCCGTCCGGCCGTAGGCACAATAACTCTCGAACGGAATGAGCTAGACAGTTGAAATTTTCAGAGTAGGTTTGGGAGATAAATATCTCGGCTATGTTCGTTATTGGGCAAAATCGGACAGATGGTTTCGGAGTAACAAAAAAAAAACATTTTTTTTTTACAGAACACATTCCAAATTAAATACTTTTTAATAAGCTGTTTTACCATAAGAATCCAATGATATCATTTTTAGTTCTAACAAGCTGATACTTTCGGAGATATGATTTTTCAAAATTTCAATAATAAATCGTATTTCAACGTTGTCACAGAATGATATTATTCTATGTATGAATTGTCATAATGTCAAATGATGTTCCTGAGACATGACATTATCTAATCAATCGAAGAATTGTGAGCGAAGTGAGAAAAATCTCAGCTGTTTGCTCCGAAATTAGGTTTTCTCAGAAAATTCTTACATTTCGGAACGGAACATGAAGTAAGAGATCTGAGAGTAGTGAGACTGCTTTTCATCCATAGACATAGATAAAACTCTCGAACGGAATGAGGTAGGTAGTTGAAATTTTCAGAGTAGTTTAGGGAGATGGATATCTCGGTTAAGTTCGTTATTGGGCAAAATTGGCCAGATTTAATTTGATTTCTTCCATGGTGCAGTTCTCATTCTCATGATTGTTCATTTAATCTTGATAAATAAACTATTATTTAAATTGAATTTCCTTTATGATGCAGTTCTATCATATGAATACATTGATATAATTCCCAACTCTGAGAAACCAATACTTTCGGAGATATAATTTGTCTGTTTCAACTAGAGCGCCAGAAAGCTCCTGTCCACAGGGCTTGAACCCATTTTTTTAAATATGTACTCGAAAAGTTGGAACTGATGGGAAACACGCACAACGTGATCACGTTCTCTATAGACCATCGTCAGCTGGTCGTGAACAAAAAGTTCACTCGCCTCACATCACCGCACATGATCATCTTCAACTCTGATTTTGCACAGAGACGTACTTACGTTCACTTCTTCATGAATTCTTGAAATTGTTTCATATAGATACCACTCTGTAGAATATCCAAAGTGCTATGAGTATATCGATTATGGACCTATGGCTATTACTACCTAATAACCGGTAACGAAACAACACCAACGATCGATCAACTTTTTGCCCGCTTGTTCCGCCATGAACAGCCTCGATTTTGCCCCAATGTCTGTATTTTTGGAATCTTTGTCCGAAAATGGTCTCAAACGTTTGGTTCCACTCACTGATGAATAATCATGGGTCAAATGGAATTATGTCCGTCCGGCTGTAAGCACGATAACTCTCGACACTAATTAGTTGAAGAGTTGAAATTTACGGGGTGGGCTCGTTGCATGAATATTCGACAGTTTCCGAAACTGCTCATTTGATCTAACTAAAATTTAGCTCCAAGTTGTAGAATTTAGTGCTAGAATAGCTCTAAAAATACTGATCTGATCGAATTTAGACTCGGTAGTTAGTTGAAGAATGCCGATACGAAGGCAAAATTTCGTGAGGATCGTATATGACTAGGAAAAACGTCAACTACTTTGCTTGAAATTCAGAAACTATAATATGTCGGATTCAGTTCATATTCAGTTGAATTTTGGTATTTAGGTGAGCATGAGCAGATCGGATTATCCATTACTCCTAGCGGTTGTATTCTGGAGAAGTGGGATATGAGGTACGAGAATAGTTTTCTATTGATTTTTCCGTGGCAGTTCCGTACATGTAGAAGATGGTCATTTTGCTCAAATGTATTTAACTTTGGAATTTTTGGTCAAAAATGATCTCTGACAATTGTGGTCAACTCACTGATGAATAATCCGAGGTCAAATCCAATTCTCCAAAGAAATGAGTTAGAGAGGGAAATTTGTAGAGTAGATTTGGGACATGAATATCTCGGTTGAGTTCGCCAAAGGACAAAATCCACTAAGTGGATTTTGAAATTCAAGGTTTTTTTTCAGAATATTTGTGAAATTACTTATTCGATCTAAATGGAATTCAGCACTAGGTTGTATATTTATGACCTGAATATTTATGCAAAGTGTTGTATCGATCGTATATCCAGGAACAGAAAACAAATTTAAATTAGTAAACTTCGTTTTCCCAATTACTCGTAAACTACTGATCTGATCAAATTGAAACCCGATAATAAGCTGAAAAATATAAAAAGCACTGACGCGAAGTCAGTACTTTTTGGGCGATTGTTTACGTTGACTAAATTGAATCGCTTCAAGCTCAGTGGATAAAGCGAGTCGGAGATCTATAGTCAGGCGGTAGTGGCCACCATTCACTGTTTAATCAAATATTAACAGTGCTGTGCCTAAGCTGGTGTAAGAATATAGTAACAAAGCCTACGAATGCACAACAGACTCTCCTAATTTGCACAAGCCACTATAGGATGTTCGTAAGGATCTTCATGGGGCTAGACTAGAATGGTCAGTATTAAAATAATCTTGTCATTAGCAAACGCTGCAATCTATATTGACTTCACTATGGAAGAAGTGAAAAGCTAAACTAGCACTGACGTTAGGTATATATGCTTTGGCGCGCTGGCTAATGACATGATTGTGATTATACTGACAATCCTAGGTCTTCACCACGGAGACCCTTCAGAAGCTCCTAGGTGCTTGTGCGAATTAGGTTTTTAACATTCTTATTTTTACTACTAAGCTACCAGTGCTACCACTTAAGTAAGTAACGGAGGCAAGCAATAAAAATTGACCCCATTATATCGAAAATTTCAACTTTCACATTTCTTATTATTTTCGTAAAAGACATGACATTCATTCAATGCTACAATAATTTGAAAGTCAAGGTTACTACTTCCTTTTCTGAGGTTGAAATGATTTTTATTTAATTAACCTTTTTATACCTTCTTAGACCTGAGTGCAGTTTATTTGTTTTGTTTTTTATAGTGGTTGATGTCTAAATCATAACATACAAATAAATTACCAGGCTGCAAAATATTGTTCATAGTAAAATAAACCTTTTTTTATGCGTGAATAATTGTAATCAGAGATTATTGCCTCACGTTATTAGTGCTAGCATCTTAAGTACCTACCTACCTTGCTTGTCAAAAATTTGTTTTGCATTGTACTAATTCAAGATACGAGATAAATAATATTCAATTTTTTTTTCGGTTATTATTCCTATGATAGATATCAGCCGAATCGAACGATCATGTGTCATGAGGACCTCAGAATTGACATTATATCAAAAACGCGCTATATAGCAGTAATATTTTTAATGTCTAATAATATACGAAAATACTCACCTAATGTTATGAAAATGTCGACTCAATTCCTTCCATAATCCTTTTCACGAAGTTAGAATTCCGATAGAATTGGAAAAGAACATAAAAAAGATCAATAATTTCGGCCAAGGAAATTGATCCCGGTACCTATTTGTCAAGAAGACGAATACCTATCACTGGGTCACAGAAGCACTTAAAAGTTAATGTGAATTCCTTAAATTGAACTTATGTTTTAACTGTCCCTTGAACCTTGTTTTCAAATTTCTTTTTTCAGAAAAATATTATCATGTTATATATTATTCGATCGATAGTTTAAATCGAGAACTTGGCTGTAAAATAAGTTACATATCATAGATAAGATATAGGTACCAATTCTCACTAGGTATTGAACGAATGTTATTAGTGACGTATCAACTTGTCAAATTTGACTTCGGCCTATCTAATTCATTGAATTCTCTCCATCACATCAAAAAACAAAACTGGTCCAGTGTAAAACGAGTGGACCAGTACATCTCGATCGTTGGAATATTTCGACATTTCGGCAATATCTTCACAATATAGATCTGATCGAGTTCGAATCTAGAACTTTACCGTAAACTAAGTTTTTGAAGGCTCTCGCAGAATTTCAACGATATCTGATTGATAGTTTCTGAGATACAGAATTCTATAAATACATATTTGTTTTCAAATTTTCCAGTCATGTGATCCTCGCGAAATTTTGCGTAAGCCTTGGTGTCGGTATTTTTCAACTTACTACTAAGCTCCAATTCGATCTGATCAGTATTTTACGAGTTGGGAAAACAAAATTTCCGATGGCTATAACTCTGGAACCATCAAGTGGATTTTGCCCATTAATGCACTTAGCTGGTGCATCCAAACCTACTCTGAAAATTTGAACTCTCCAACTCATTGCGTTTGAGCGTACTCGTGCTGACTGACGGCCGGACAGCAGACTTGGGTAGTATTCGAATACGCAGTAACTTGAATCCTATTCAAGCTATTTGCCAGGATTCTGTATTCGTATTCGAATACAAATAAAAATGGTGTATTCGTATTCTTGAATCCTTTTGATTGAAGGCTATTCGATATTCGTATTCAAGCTACTGTTATTCAGTATTCAAATTATTCAAATTTTGAATCCAGAGATTCGGAGTATTCAATTCTAGAATACCTGTATTCAAAATATTCAATTTTTGAATGTAGAGAGTATTATTACCTTTAGTCCATTGGTTGACGAAGAAAATGCCACAGCTGCAAATGATAACAATTATGACTCTGAAAACGCTGATTTAATTTTGCCAAGGCACATAAGGTGCGCCAGCCATACCCTAAATTTATTGGCAACGACTGATGTAAACTCTTCCATTAATAGTAGTACACTTATGAGATCTAGACATAAAAACATACTACATAAGTGTAGTGAATTATGGAAGTACGCATCAAAACCAAAAAGTGCGGAGGTGCTACAAAAAGTGTTGGGTCACAGTTTGAGTTATCCGACAGTTACACGTTGGAATTCATTTTATGACTCCGTCAGCCAAATACTGACCATATCCAGAGCTGATATGAATAAACTTGCTGAACCCTTCAAATTGAAGAACCTCTTAAAGACAGCGATATAACATATTTGCAAGAGTATTGCTCAATTTTAAAACCTGTGGCAGAGACCTTGGATTTTTTACAGGGTCAAAATAATACCTATTTTGGATATTTGATTCCCAGCATCACATCTCTAGGATTAAAATTAGAGAAACTCAAAAATAATACAACACTAAGCCGCAGCGCTTCTTGTATTCTTGAACACGTAATAACTCGACTGAAGGAAAGATTTCGACAATATTTCGATTTTTCAAGAATAGAATCCAAAGAAGCAATAATTGCTGCTGTAACATGCCCCAATATAAAGTTTCAGTGGCTAACTCAAAAAATTTCCGCCGAATTCGCACTCAAAATTGAAAATATAAAGCAAGCTATTATACTTTCTGCAATAGATATAGTTAAAAAAGATTCTGAACAAGATACAACAGTAGTGGAAAAACAAGAAGTTGCCCTAACACGTATCAATGAATTTTTCGAGTTTGAATCGGATCATAATGTGAATGCGTCCACTTCATCCGAATCAAGGGATTCTAAGATACAAAGACAGGTACAGCTTCAACTTCTGCAGTATCTAGAAGACAGAAGGACGTCCGTGGAAATGCTCAACGAGTACCCAACAATAAAATCCATTTTTTTACGGTACAATTGCATACTTCCGTCATCTGCACCAGTAGAACGACTATTTTCATTTGCTGGAATGATTAATGCGCCCAAGCGTCAACAGCTGAGTGACGATCTCTTCCAAATTCTAGTGTTATTGAAGGCTAATGGCATTGAGTGACGAGTGTTAAATAATAGTTTTTCAATTTTGTGTAATATTCTGAGATTATTTTTACTTTTCTTTGGAAGTGTAATACCTATATTCTCCCTCCCCGATTCTGTTATTTTAAGAAATGTTTTAATTTTGTATTTACATTTAAAATAAAACAATTACCTATATATCTGTATAAGTGTATAACTTATGTTTATGTGTATGTCACAAAGAGTTCAATAGAACGCCAAATGTTAATCTGTATTCAAAAAGATATTCATTTAAAAGAATCCATGGATTCGAATACTGTGTATTCAAATACTTTTTGGCGTATCGTATTCGAATCCACGGTATTCGAATATTTTTATCAATGTTGTATTCTGTATTCGTATTCGAATACAGAAAAACGGTATTCGACCCAAGTCTGCCGGACAGAATCAATTTTGACCTTGGATTCTTCATAAGTGCTTCGAAACTAATCGTTTGAGACCATTCTCGGCGGAATATACTGAAATGACAGACATTTGGACTAATTTATTGGCACTCTGTTCACCAGAACATCGCGACAATGTTCAATTTTCGAACCGTTCAAACTTTTCTGATAATGAATTCTTGAAGATTATGCTATTCATCTTCTAAAGCTAGTTTTAAACGGTGAAGAAATTCATGAATTTCTTCGCGAAGTGTGTGGTTTTACAGGTGCGAAGAAATTCATGAAGATAAATGTCAAATAACTGTAATACCAACCGTAAACTTCAAAACTAGCAAATATCCAGACGACAACAAATGCAGCTGTGGCGCGATTCTGAACTTCACTCGTTTTCTACCTCAAAACATAACTAGAACTTCCAAACAACAACCTCAACGACCACCAGTTTATGTTTTACAGCTTTTCCGATAATTTATGGCATGACACATATGTTGGTACCCCTGACTTCACGCGAAACTTGATGATAAAATAGAACATGTTCTAATTTTGTGAAGTTCTTCAAGAAGTTTTACGTGAAGTAACTTGACGTCAAGTTTATGTTTAACACGGAGAATTTCTTCATGAAGTAACATGAATTTCTTCGCCGTGTAAAACTAGCGTAAGATACATATCATATCGGCTCCTTAAAACAAAACAAACTAAGCTCGAAATCGAAGTTGCGAGAAGGCTCATAAATGAACATCAACAATAACCATCAAAAAATGAAGATTGATTAGCATCACACAAACGGGTCACCCTGACATCGTCGAAAGTGAATAACCGCACATGTTCTTTGAGGTCCAATATTTTCGTGGGACCTTTCGAAATCGTGACCAAGCATGCGGCACATACGTCCCTGAACACGGATAGAAACGTTCGCTTGCTTCATCTGAAGTCGCATCATTATCGGAAACCGGCCAAACTCATTTTCTTCTCCGATGACCACGGTTCACGAGGAGCTTCCATTCAAGCAGATAGGAAGAGTTTACAGGATGGTCCATGGCGAGATAAGCGAGATTGATATTCAGTTCAGTCCGGACAAAAATGAACAAAAAAAATTGGTTCAAGCACTGACGTGAAGTCAGAAGTTTTTGCGCGTATGTTCTCTTGTCCAATACAGGAGAACCCAATAAAGGAGAATGGACAAGAGAACATACGCGCAAAAGCTTCTGACTTCGCGTCAGTGCTTGAACCAATTTTTTTCAATAATTTTCTATGATTTTTTAAAAATTTTCTAGTTATACGATCCTCACAAAATTTTGCAAGAATTTTCGCGTTGCCATTCTATAACTAGTAACCATATGTTACTATATGTGCATATATATGTGGACCTGAGAATCCTTACAGCTGTATACACGGGCCATTGTGGCCTCAGGAAACACCTCAATACACTGGGGTTGACTGAGGACTCCGAGTGCAGATTCTGCCTGGAGGACGACGAGTCTATCGAACACATCATTTGTGACTGCCCCGCTGGGGACAGGATCAGATTGGAGGAACTAGGAGTCAACAAACTGACACTGAGGGAACTGGACAAGTTCTCACCCACCAGACTCATATCTCTCATCAAGAGACTTGAGCTTGTGGGTGAAGTATAGATTATATACTAAAGGTGTGCCACAATAGACCGATTGATCGCAGTGGAGGGGCGGGTTTCGTATGCCCAGCACAACCCATAAATAAATAAATAAAAATAACCATATGTTTGAAGTGGATAGGTTTTGTATTTTTCGAGTTATTGAGGAAATAACAACCAAATTTCAAATTGGTATAACTCCAAAACCGTTTTTCCGATTATGCCTATAAAGGAACTCAAATGACGCATTAAGATTCTCAACCTTACCTGAAAATTTCAAGTCGCTCTCTCTTTCTGCTCTTAGGTTATAGTGACATAAATAATATTTTTTTATAATTCTTTTAAAATGTTCTAGCAATACGATGTTCACAAAATTTCACAAACGTCCTTATGTCTATATTCTACAACTACTCACCAAGTTTCAATTCGATCGGATTAGTATTGGTTGTAGACAAAATTATTACTCGGAAACCGTTGGGCAGATTATGCCCATTAACGAACTTGTCCGTCGTATTGGGATGCGCCACCTACCCTGAAAATTTCAAGTCGCTATCTCTTTCCGTTCTCAAGTTATCGTGGCAACGGCCGGCCGGACAGAATTAAATCTGACCTCCAATTCTTGATCAGGGAGTCGAACTCAATCGTTTGAGACCATTTTTGTCGAAAAATTCGCTATGACTTGAAATTTTCATGGTAGGTGCCGCGTCCAAATGCGACGGACAAGTTTGTTAATGGGCAAAATTGGCCCAAAGGTTTCCGAGTATTAATTTTGTTTTCAACCAATACACATCCAATCGAATTGAAACTTGGTAACTAGTTGTAGTACCTACACAAAGACATATGTGAAATTTTGTGAGGATCATATCACTAGAAAATTAAAAAAAAATTTGCGCATCAAAATGCGACATTTGTTTTTGTTAATAGGCATAATCGGCCAAACTGTTTTGGAGTTATACCCATCCAAAATTTTGATGTTATTTACTCAATAACCCAAAAAATATGGATCTGATTCTCATTATGATATTATGTCTATGGTCTAAAACATCCCCATTCAGTTCATGCACAAGTTAATCTTGAATGGGGGCCATTTATGGCATTTTAATTTTTTCATTATTGATTTTTGTGGTATATTATTTGCCGCTATAGTTCTCAAAAACAAATGAGGATTTTCCTCCAACTCTAACAAAATGTTCAAATCTACCTCCTCTGGAATTGCCGGTCGACCACTTCTTGGACGATCCTTCACGTATCCGAACTCCTAATACTTCCTGATAATTTTACTAACAGCACCCTGAGTTACTGGTTTAGCATTATGATATTTTTCATTGAAAAAATCATAAACTTCTTGATAGGTACGTTTTGTATCTCAACAACCCCTAATAATCAGAATTTCTATTCTGTCTGATGCCGAAACGCCTAACCATTGTTAGTTTAGTTTTTGACTGTATAGGTGAATGAAAAATAACAAACTAATTCGAATTAAATTCAGATATGACTACCAATTACAACGATTTGCAATATTCACTGTAAGCAAGTAGGTACTAGGAGAACACAAAAGACATCCAGATGGCCTAAAATATGTTTTGTGAGTTTCAGTATCATTATTAGTATCGTAGTATCAATGGATTCTTATGATAGAACTGCATCATAAATATAATTGCAGAGGAAGAAATATCGTTGTTGGCCATACCACACTGAATATGCTAGATATCGTCCGAGCAATGAACCAAGCAGCGTCTGCGCAGTTAGTACTTGGATGGGTGCGCGCTTGGGAACAGCGCGTACTGTACCTAATCTTTTTTCAATTTGGCCTCTGTGCGTCAATTTTCAAGAATTTTCGTAATTAAATTCAAAACGTTGGTCTATGACTCTCCACATGTTGGATTTACATACATAAGCAAATTATAATTAGAGTATTCTATGAAATCATAGAATCAAGAATCATTATTGAAATTTTGGAACTCATTTCTCCGAAAGTATTAGTTTGTTAAAGTTGAGAATGATATCAATGGATTCTTATGATGAAACTGCATCCTTAAAAAAATAAATTTAAAATTTGTAATATAAAAAAAAAATGTTTGCCCAATAACGAACTCAACCGAGATATTTATCTCCCAAAGCTACTGTCAAAATTTCAACCATCCAGCTCATTCCGGTCGAAAGTTATCGTGTTAACGGCCGGACGACCGGAGAGAATAGATTTTGCCCACGGATTCTTGATCAGTGAGTCAAACCAAAACGTTTAAAACCACCATTTTCAGCCAAAAATTCGAAAATTACAGACATTTGGGCAAATTGATGAAGACTCAATTCAAAAATTCTCACATTTTTTGCATATTTAAAAAATTAATATCTCGAGAATATTTTACCCAAATGGCACTACATGTGTATTAGTATTACTGAATCCAGAATTTTATGATCTATCCCTGACGAGTAATAGGGGCTTGCAATTAAATAAAAAATCTATGACTTCACTGCTTGGTAACGGGAAATGGTAGAAAAATTAGAATTACGGTAAAATATTCCTTAAAAAATATAAGACTATTTTTCGGTATTCCTGAAAGGGGAGGAAATGAATCCATTATTCCATACTTTGTACGCTCACGGCAAGGGCGTAGCCAGGGGGAGGGGGGTTTGGGGGTTCAAACCGCCACCGAAATTCTATTTTTTTCTTAAAAACAAAGAATACTGTTACAGAAAACGACCCTTACACCCCCTGCCATTATAAAGTCAATTGCAAAAATTTCAAAACCCCCCCGAAATTAATTCCTATTTCAAAACCCCCCCCCGAAATTAATTCCTGGCTACGCCCTTGGCTCGAATAGACATTTCTGTACCCATTGGTCGGATTACGGATAAAATCAACCCCGTAAAATAAACTGCTCCACAAGAGTTAGGGATAATCGTTTCAACTAAAATAACTGACATTCTGAAACCTTTGTTTGTGCTGAAAACGTAATTTAATATAGTTTTAGGTTCAAAGCTATAAATGCACGTAAGTTTTTTGGTCTGCAACATATACAGGGTGATTAACAGAATAGGGTCAAATTTAACGAGTTTTATTTCCGGACATTTTATTGTTTTTTTTGCCTTTTTATGCCTTCAATACAAGGTATGGCCACCACGGGCATCAATGACCGTCTGACATTTTCGTTGCATACTGTCAACTAGGGTGTTGAGCATTCCATAAACGAGGCAGTAGTGCTTTGAGGTCATTCAATGTTTCTGGTGGAGGTAGGTGATCATCTAGTCTTCTTTGTAGCATATCCCATGCATGTTCTATGCAGTTTAAGTCTGGCGAATGCGGAGGTATTGGTAAATGTGGAATACCATGCTCGTCTCGCGCATTTTCTACTATTGCTTCACGATGTGGTCTTGCGTTAACGTCAAGAAATTGGAAAGCTTCAGCAATGGCTGCATGAAAATTTGGCACTACGTTGCCAATGACATGTTCCCTATAATGTAAAGCAGTCATACTGCCTGGACAAATGTGAATGTCTGTGCGCCCGTTGTAACATATCCCAGCCTATACCATAACAGAGCCTCCTCGAAATGGATGAACCTCTTGCACATGACGGCGATTTCGGGGTATACGCGGCATAGTCCATATCCTTATTCTTCGAGAATCTGAAAAACAACCGTATCTGGATTCATCTATAAAGAGTACACTACGCCATTGGACGTTCAGGTTAACATGCTGCCTGGCCCATTCTAATCTTTGTCGTTTATGCTCACTTGTTAACGGAACACCCCTCAATGGACGTCTATAGAAGCCAGGTTAATCTCCCCCAAACGACGTCGGATGGTTTCAATGGAAATTTCAGGACCATTGGCATTTAAAAGTCGATTTCTCAGCATCCTACATAAAGAAAGAGGATATCTCTTCGCTGAAATGGTGACAAAACGGTCTTGTGCGTGTGTTGTTTTTCTTGGTCCACCAACCCTATGTCTTTCCTGCACCGAACCTGTCTCATTCAACCTATTCCAGAGTCGTGATATTACACTTTGCGATACTTGAAATGTTTCTACCACAGCGACTTGAGTGAGGCCACCCTGTAGCATACCGATAGCCCTATAAGCCTCGGCGTTTGTTAATTTACGTCTTGGCTTCTTAAGAAGCACTTGAAATTCATTAAGTTCGATATCGCTAAGAGAGGACAATAAATTAACTGCATATTGAAATGCTAAATCTTACGAATAATGTGAAATACTGCCAAACTCAAGAAAAAAGACGACCAGATGGTGAAAATATGCATTAAAATCGAATTAATAAGTTTTTATTGGCAGTTGATCATGTTTTTGATATTGTCTTCAAAATTTTACGCCCCTCAGAACAACCTAATATGATATCCCTAACTCTTGTGGAGCAGTTTATTACGTCTATATTTCTTCTCAGATGGTCTAACACTGTTACAGTTTTCAATTCGACCACTAATTTACCATCAGAAGGATGATGTAATCGTTGAAGACCATTATTGGCTCGAATTGCACTCAGTTGGACGAAATCATACCACGCTGGTAATACACCACAAAAAAATTGAGACCTTTACAAATAACCACTATTATTAATTCTTTATCATTCACTATTATTAATATTAAAATGATAGGTGGAATTAACCTTGATATGTTTATTCCATGAAGGCGTTCATTGGTGCCACATAAACATAACCAAATCGTGAGACCACGCAGAGCGAATCGAACTTTTTTATTGAATGCCTGGATAATGTGAGAATATCGATACTTATTCCATTACAATGTAGAGCTCTCATTAATTTTGTGATGTTACATAATTGCGAAATGAGCTTGAGTATCTACGTTTTCACGGTCAGTGACACCATAGATTTTTTGTGGCTAGAGACAATAGAATTCGTTCGTTCTCTTTATATTGTTATAAGAGGTTGCAAGGGCACTGACTTGGGGTCAGTCTGATTTGGCGCGCTTGTTCAAATTCATAGCTGTCACTCATACAAGTAATGAAACCACGCCCAAGACTGCTTAGCTTCCAGTAAAAAAAAATATTTCCAATAATATAGATCCTCTCGAGTTTAAATCTAGAATTTGGCTGTAAAATGAGATTTTGAAGGATCTTACAATGGCCGCGTTCGGTAGAACCAATAGTTGCGGAACAGTTGTCACATTTCCATGATTTTTCTGCCGAACGGTACGATCACTGGTCGCGTTCGGCAGAAAGATCGGTAGCATGAATCACTACGCTACCGATAGGTAGCGGTATCGTAATCTGCCGAACGGACAGCTCCTTTTGTCGGCAAATCACAGATGTTTGAAGTTCAGGTTAGGCGTTTCAAATTTTCTTTGATTGCCTGTCACAAAACTAAATATTGAGTCATGAATCCAAATATCATTTCATTACTCTTCGAATATGATAATATTACGGCTAACATAAGAAGTGAACTTCTTAAATTATTGGCTCAACCTCTACCTTTATTGGAAAATGAAAACAGAGACATTGTTCCCAGGAATCAGAATTTTTATGAAGAATTTATCATGATAAATTCTTCGGATGGAAGACTGGGGTACACAATATTAACAGACAAACTATACAGATTCCCAGATCCCTTTTTACTTATGTTGGTTACTTTGTGTTTTATGTTTTCATGACTTATTTAAGACAAGTAAGTTTTGTAATTGTGCTTTGTGATTTAATTTATTTGACTATACAAATTGATTTCAGCTGTACTGAAGATGGCTTAATAGCCGAAAGCACTCTACCAGATATTAATAAAAATTTTACTCAAAATTATACGCTCCTTTTAATTAATAATTTAAAATAAATATCACAACTGTCAAACTGACAACGTGTTACCGATGCTGAGAGGAAAAAATCTCCGCTCCTTAAAATTACGACCGCTACTCAACATGTTCCACAGTGAGCGTACCGTTCGGCAGAAAAATCATAGAAATGTGACAACTGTTCCGCAACTGTTGGTTTTGCTGAACGCGGCCATTGTCGAACATGTTGAGTAGCGGTGGTTATTTTAAGGAGCGAAGCTTTTTTCCGCTCAGCATCGGTAACATGTTGTAAGTTTGACAGTTGTGACATTTATTTTAAAAATAAGGAGCGAAAAAATGGATACTGGGACATATATTTTCGACGGGAAGAATTACGTGCACTTCGGGACATTCTAAAATGGTCTTTGAATGAATCACCCATTTATTGAGGAATTATATATTCATAAGAATTCTGATTCCTGGTAACAATTTCTCTGGTTTCATCTTTCAATAATGGCAGAGGTTGAGGCAATAATTGAACAAGTTCACTTCTTATGTTGGCAGTTATATTATCATCTTCGAAGAGTAATGAAATTATATTTGGATTCATGATTGAATATTTATTTTTGTGACAGGCAATCAAAGAAAATTTTAATCACCTAACCTGAACTTCAAACATCTGTGATTTGCCGACAAAAGGAGCTGTCCGTTCGGCAGATTACGATACCGCTACCTATCGTTAGCGTAGTGATTCATGCTACCGATCTTTCTGCCGAACGCGACCAATTTGACCGATATCTGACGGATAGTTTCTGAGATAATTCTGACATCATTTTTGACGCTCTTGTTCCTCGTAACAGAGCAATTTGCCCAAATGTCAAATTACAAATTTCAAATCCAATTTTTTTAACATGCAGTTTCATCATAAGAATCCATTGATATCATTTTCAACTCTAACAAGACAATACTTTCAGAGATATGATTTTTCAAAGTTTCAATATTAAATCGTAATTATGTGATTTCACAGAATGCTGTAATCGAAAATTAACTTCCGTATTTGTATCTATGAATTTCATGATCTGTGGTCATACATGTCGTCTCATCTACCGATAAGAGACATGTCATATTTATTTCTGGTTGTATTCGAAATTCGCTACTCATGTATAAAAAACCTCCTGTTCTAGAAAACAAAGTATGATTGAATGCAAAATGAGCAATGAAATAATCTCAGCTACCATAGAATTATGAGTATTATAGGATAGTATCATTTTTGGGTGATAATATAATGTCCTTGGATAATCCAAATGATGATGGAAAGATATACTTTGATAAGTTAATCAAATTGGGTAAAGGATATCTTCAGTAAAAACAAAACTGGAATATTGGCAAAGTTTCAATTGATATAATATAATTTTCAGAGTAGATTTGATGAATGAATATCTCAGATAGGTTCGTTATTGGGTAGAATCGGTCTAGTGGTTTCCAATTAATAATTTTTGGCAATCCTGTTTTTTTTTCCTTTTTCGAATTTAATTCCTTTTATGATGCAGTTATATCATAAGACTCAATTGATATCATTCCCAGCTCTTAGAAACCAATACTTTCTGAGATATTATGTGTCAGAGTTTGAACAAGAGCGCCAAGGCTCCTGTCCTCAGGGCTTTCCCTTTTTTTTGACGCTCTTTTTCCTCGGAACAGAGTGCTTATCAATTTGCCCAAATGTCTGTGAGGCTGCAACACTACGAGACCACAATGCGACCGCGACTTCGTGTCGCTTAGAAGTCACGGTACGTGGTTAGTCATAGAAGCGCCCACACCAAAGATACGACGATGCGACGCAAATACTTCGTTAAAAAGTATCGTCGCGGTCGCGTTGCGGTGTCGCCGGCTTTCCGTCTGGCCGTTAACACGATAACTCTCGAACGAAAGGAGTTGGAGGATTGAAGTTTGCAAGGTGGGTTTGGGGCGTAAATATCTCGTACGAGTTCGTTAATGGGCAAAATCCATTAAGCGGTTTCGGAGTTGTGACCGTTTTTAGTAAAAACATTTTTTATGATTATTTTCGAAACCGATCACTCGATCTATCTGAAATTTAGCATCAAATTGTAGAATTATGACCTTTATACGCATGTGAAGTTTTGTATTGATCAGGTTACCGTAAAGTGTCAAAAAAAAATTTTGAAAATTTTTAAATTTTTTTTCTACAATAACTCTCGAACGGAATGAGCTAGGCAGTTGAAATTTTCAGAGTAGGTTAGGGAGATGAATATCTCGGTTAAGTTCGTTATTGGGCAAAATAGGTCAGATGGTTTCGGAGTAACGAATAGTTTCTGAGATAATTCTGACATAATTTTTGACGCTCTTGTTCCTCGGAACAGAACAATTTGCCCGAATGTCAAATTACAAATTTCAAATCCAATTTTTTTTAACATGCTGTTTCATCATAAGAATCCATTGATATAATTTTCAACTCTAATAAGATAATACTTTCAGAGATATGATTTTTCAAAATTTCAATATTAAATCGTAACAACGTCCGTATTTTTATCTATGAATTTCATGATCTGTGGTCATACATGTCGTCTCCTCTACCGATAAGAGACATGTCATATTTATTTCTGGTTCTATTCAAAATTCGCTACTCATGATATAAAATACCTCCTGTTCTAGAAATAAGTATGATTGAATGCAAAATGACCAATGAATTAATCTCAGCTACCATAGAATTATGAGGATTATAGGATATTTTTGGGTGATAATATAATGTCCTTGGATAAATCAAATGATGATGGAAAGATATACTTTGATAAGTTAATCAAATTTGGTTCAGAATATCTTCAGTAAAAACAAAACTGGAATATTGGCAAAGTTTCAATTGATTTAATATAATTTTCAGAGTAGATTTTATTAATAATATCTCAGATAGGTTCGTTATTGGGTAGAATCGGTCTAGTGGTTTCCATTCAATAATTTTTGGCAATCTTGTTTTTTTTGCAACTTTTTTGAATTTAATTTATTTTATGATGCAGTTATATCATAAGAATCAATTGATATCATTCCCAGCTGTGAGAAACCAATACGTTAGGAGATATTATATGTCAGAGTTTGAACAAGAGTGCCAAAGCTCCTGTCCACTGGGCTTTCCCCCTATTTTAAAATATATATTGAAATATATTTTATATATATATATATATATATAAAATTTTACGCCCCTCAGAACAACTTAATATGATATCCCTAACTCTTGTGGAGCAGAAATTTGTCCATCCTCCACAGCTTCAATAACACGCTTTTTTTCACTTATGGAAAGACAAATGTTCTTTCTTGATATCATTTTAATAACACAAATCAAAAATGAACATTTGAACTTTGAATGTAAACTGGAATGAGAATTGCGGACTGCATTTATGTAAACAAACGACAGGTCTGAGCAGGATAAAAAATTCAAATTATGGAGAGTGGGGTAGCCCGGACTTTAAATTATTGAATGTTGGCGGGCAAGATACCATTCCTTCAACTTACCGAGGGGACCAATTAATATTGATTTTTTTCAATTTATCGAGTATTTTTCAAGGGACTAGAAAAACAATTTCAAATTATCGAGAGATTCAAATTAACGAGTGTCAATTTATCGAGAGTCGGCTGTATGTATAGCACTAATCAGCTCCTGAGGGATTAAGTAATCTGTGAATCACATTCCTAGTAGTTCTCCAGTTGTGATGTTGTCCGATGTGTATTTGTTTTCCAATGTTCATCCAATGACCGTGAAACCGTTATAAAACTGTAAGTAACTGCCCCCGAAATCAAAATTGAGGACTACCGAGTTGAAAAGATTCTAAATATCCGGTTAGTCACGAAATGCAAGCTGGTATAGAATATAATCACTATATAATATTTTCTCTACAGCGAACTCGAGATTCTTGCAATTATGATAATGATTTTTTTTTCCAGACCTCCATCTAGCTGCAGAACTTGGAAAAACACTACTAGAAAGGAATAAACAACTTGAAAGTGCTCTCAGAGAAAGCCAGAATGTTATTGACGAAAGAACGCAAGAGATTATGGTAAGATATGATTTGACTATTCCGCGTAATGAAGCATTATTAGGTGCTTCCTCAATATTAATCCAACCCATAGGACGCGATAGAAGTAACCTTCATTTACTGGTGATTCAGGGCACACCATGCCCCGAAAATATCTAATACAGTGTCTTTATAAAGGATTGTAACATCGCAGTTGACCTTGGATTTTTGGCGCTCTTGTTCCTCGGAACAGAGTGCTTATCAATTTGCCCAAATGTCTGTGATTTTCGAATTTTTGGCTGAAAATGGACTCACTAATCAAGAATCCGTGGTCGAAATCGATTCTGTCCGTCCTGCCGTTAACACGATAACTCTCGAACGGAATGAGCTAGACAGTTGAAACTTTCAGAGTAGGTTTGAGGGATAAATATCTACATTAAGGTCGTTATTGGGCAAAATCGGTCAAAAAGTTTCGGAGTAACGAAAAAAAATAAATTTTTTTACAATACAACTTTTAAATTCAATTTTTTTTAAGATGCAGTTTCATCATAAGAATCCATTGTTATCATTTTCAACTCTAACAAGCTAATGCTTTCGGAGATATGATGTTTCAAAGTTTCAATATACATCTTAACCCTTTACTGCGCAACGTAGCATAAATGCTACGCTATCTTTCAACTAAACTAATATGCTTCATAATTCATAGATTACCACATAGGTGGAGGTCTATCTAACGGTTAATGTCAGTTCAAAATACAAACGTTAACAGACAAGTGAGAGAACTAGAATTCGCCTAAGTTTTTTGCTTTCCTGGAGTTCAATTTCGGAGTGAATTTGTGAAAAAAAAATATAGGGAGCTTGAATATGGTAAGTAGTATTACAAATTCATATTTTCGTAAAAATAAAATCTAGCTAGAAGTTTTTAGCGTTTTTTGAATGAGCGTTGCACTTATGCTACAATGCCCCGTTGAGCATGAAATATTTTCATTGGAGTGTAGCATATCTGTAATAGTGCCCATTGTAGATCCGACGAGAAGAATTTACATTGTCTTATAATTTTTCAGGCAAACGCATCGAAAAACTAAATTCTGACGCTGGCGGAGCTTGAAATACTTCGCTGATCATTCATCAGAACTCAGTGAATATAGACAATAATTTTCTCAGGAGATGATGCAGATGACGTTCTTCTTCAAGATTGAGGAAACCTTCTGCCTTGTGATACTGAAATTGAAAGTGATGAACTTTTGGACATGGGCAAAATGACAATATTGCATAATTTTTCACCGGATCCTCCCAAAGGATTTGATTTCTTGGAAATCATATCACCTGAAGATACATCAACGTCAGAAAACGTGAAAATCATTAGTAATCTCATCAAAAACGCAAGAACGCAGAAGAAATCGCTGATGTGAAAAAAATATCTGCGTAACGACCAGAAGAAAGTAAGAGATATCTCATCAAAGCTGGAATGGAGGGATGAAAACTACATACAGATATATAAATCAGCTGCACTTATATAGTATAGAAAGCACGTAGACAACTTTTAAAGTCGACTATAGAGACGGCCACTCAAAGTGCATTGTAGCATATCTGCAACATGAAAAAAAATCACAAAAATAGACTAGTTTTTTACATCTGGATTTGTTTCACAATTTTTTCCGATATCTGAAAGCATTTCTGGAACTCATATAATTTTTTCGAAAAAAAATAAAAAGTTGCGCAGTAAAGGGTTAAGTGCTATGTATTCATAGAATGTGAACACATAATCTGTCTGTGATCACTATTCATAAATGTCATCTTTTCTAGCTATTAGAGATTGTGTGATTGTGTCAATTCTTAGTTGTTTTTTTCTCTTGGAAAGCAAGTATTCGATTCTTGAATTTGTGAATATATACAAGACTGTTTTGATGTAGTTTATGGAGGCAATAGGAAAGAAGAACATAATGGAATCCTCAAAAGAAATTACTGTTCGTTGACCACTGAGGTTAATATTACCTTTTACTTCCTTAAGTTGTGAGACATGTTCCTATATATAGTATTTTCATAATGTTGCTAGCAAAAAAATACTGAAATATGGATCTACATTTTTTCTTGAGTTAAGGTTCATAATACAGAGAAGAATGTGTTAGTGGTATGGACTATTCAATTTTAAATTATGAAAAGAGGATATATTTTATTAATATATTTTGAATTATTAAAATAATTTATTCGTTATCCACTACCTACTGAAATATCAGGAATAAATGACAATCTGCTATGATTGTCTCCAGCCTTGATCTAGACATTTCGATGATACTTTCCTTAGGTATTTCGAGTTGTGAAAACTATGCACCGAGTGTAAGTTGCAACAACGAGGTTGAATCATTGCAAATTACTCATTTAATCTTGATAAATAAATTTAATGAGAATTTTTGAAGCATTAAGGCATTGAAGCATTTTAAAATCCCCCTTTCCTTATAAGATAATTTTTGAAGCATTTTTTTTAAACGACACTTTTTTAAATTTAATTTCTTTCATGATGCATTTCTATCATAGGAATCCATTGATATAATTCCCAACTCCGAGAAACCAATACTTTCGGAGGTATAATTTGTCTGTTTGAACAAGAGCGCCAAAAAGCTTCTGTCCACAGGGCTTGAACCAATTTTTATTTGCCACTTCTCACTTCTTGTGTTCTGTTTATATCATAGAATTTCTAAACTAACAGCCAATATAGAATTATTGTCAATTCTTAAGATTCTTCTTTGAAATTCGTGAAGGTTCAGTACCCAAATTATTCAAATCTGCAATGACTGAATGAATGAATGGATTTACTCTGTAGAGGCCTGTAAAAATGAATGAAGAGTTTCATGCAGACTGATAACGTTAACATGGGAAAATCGGCAGGAAGGCCTCAAGTTTCTCAAGAAATTGTTGAAAAACTGAGAACACGAGTTGAACAAAATCCTCAAATGTCCCTGAATCAATTATTTTTATAGTCTGGTGTTCCCTTGGGTACTTGCCACAAAGTATTTAAAAAAAACATCGGAAAAAAAATTGGTTCAAGCACTGACGTGAAGTCAGAAGCTTTTGCGCGGATGTTCTCTTGTCCATTCTCCTGTATTGGACACTCTTAAGGTAGAAGCTCACTTAGGCGGACGGAAGAGGCGCGTCGTTTTTCGCCCAAGAAGTTTACATGGAATTCAATGGAGAGACGCTCACTTAGACGAAGCGTCGAGTCATTGATTTCAATGTAAACTTCTTGACGCGCCTCTTCCGTTCGCGACGCTTCGTCTAAGTGAGCGTCAACCTTTAATCGAATTTACCATGGTGGTAAATTCGATTAAGAGTGTCCAATACAGGAGAACGGACAAGAGAACATACGCGCAAAAGCTTCTGACTTCATGTCAGTGCTTGAAACAATTTTTTTTCGATGATTTTTTTTTAATTTTCTAATACTACGATCCTCACGAAATTTTGCAAGAATTTTCGCGTTGGTATTCTACACCTAAAATTCATATTTGAATTGGATCGGATTCGTAATTGTTTCAGTTATTGAGGAAATAACAACCAAATTTCAGATTGATATAACTCCAAAACCATTTGGCCGATTATGCTAGTTAACGCACTTAAATGTCGTATTTAGATGCGCAATCTACCCTGAAAACAGTAAGTCGCTATTTCTTTCCGTTCTCAAGGAATCATGACATACATAATATTTTTCCGTAATTTTTTAAAAATTTTCTAGTGGTACGGTCCTCACAAAATTTTACACATGTCTTCATGTGGATATTCTACAACTAGCTACCAACCTTCAATTTGAGTCTATATTTTTTAAGTTATCGAGGAAATAATATTCCTGATGTGTATAACTCCGAAATCGTTGAGCCGATTATGGCCTAAAGCGAATTTAACCCTCCCATTCAGATGTACAACCTATCCTCAAAATTGCAAGTCCCTATCTCCTTTCGTTCAAGAGTTGTTGAGGCAACGATCACCCATCCATCTACTGAACTCACACAAGGCTGCTCGGATCTCCAACAGTATAGATCCGATCATGTTCAAACTTGGAACTTGGTAGTATAGTTAGGTTCTGAAGGCTCTCGCAAAATTTCAGCGATGTCGGACGAAGAGTTTTTGATATATAAAATTTTTTTCAATAATTTTCTATATTTAACATTTTTGTAGTTATACGATCCTCACGAAATTTTGCGAGAAATTTTGCGAGAATTTTTGCCTTGCCATTCTACAACTAATAACCATGTTTGAATTGGATCGGTTTTCTATTTTTCGAGTTATTGAAGAATTAAGAAACAAATTTCAGATGGGTATAACTCCAAAACCGTTCTGCCCATTATGGCAATAAACAAACTCAAATGTATATGTGTTAGCAGAGGTTGGTGTAACGGGGTACCATACAATTCGACGTATGATACAGGAGCTTAGGGAAAAACCTCAGCAAAAAACCCTTTCTCCCCGTGAGTGTGGTGATTTGTAACTATTGTTTACAAAATTTGCTGAAGTTTAAAAATATTGATGGGGATATATTTCTTCAATGTGGATTCCCTCGTCAAAAAACGGATAGGTTTCTCCAAGGTACCCGAAACTCAACCTGAAAAATGAAAAGACAAGAGGAGGAAACGAACAAATTAAAAATAATACATAACCTTTCAAAAGTCTCCTCTCACAAAAATACTTCTCTGTAGGCGAATGGGATCTCGTGGAGAAGAATCGCCTCCGCTAGTTTTCGAAGATATTCACTCCTGAAATCCCTTCAATATTTGAATTCAAAAATGAAAATAAAGTAAAATATATATCTATGGGAGATGATAGCCCTTCTTAAGGGCCCTGTAGCGGGCTTCGAACATCTGAAGTTCTGAATAATCATAGCTTGGACTTGGACCGGTCAGACCTGGTTTTGAAAGAGACCCTCCTGGCCTTACGAGCAACATTTTCCAGTCTTATAGGTTATAATATTTTTCAATAATTTCTTCAAAATTTTCTAGCGATACGATTCTCACAAAATTCCACAAACGTCCTTAAGTTCATATTCTACAACCACTCACCAAGTTTCAATTCTATCCGATTTGTTATTGGTTGTAGACAAAATTATTACTCGGAAACCATTGGGCAGATTATGCCCATTAACGAACTTGTCCGCCGTATTGAGCTGCGCCACCAACCCTGAAAATTTCAAGTCGCTATCTCTTTCCGTTCTCAAGTTATCGTGGCAACGGCCGGCCGGACAGAATCAAATTTGACCTCGAATTCTTGATCAGGTAGTCGAACCCAATCGATTGAGACCATTTTCAGCGAAAAATTCGAAAATTACAGACATTTGGGTAAAATGATAATGCTCCCCAGAACATATGTACGCGCAAAAAACTGAATTTGTACACTTACAAAATAACGATGCTACTGCAACTCTACCAATAGATATTCTATTCTATCTTCTATGACAATCGTATAATAAGTCGAGGATTCAGCCTTCATTTCCAACACGCTCTCCAAAATTGACTCTCCAGGACTAGTATCTTAGCATATCTGAAATGAGGTTTTCAAAAGACAATACGATCATATTGAGGACCTCCAATCATCAATAACAATATGCTGCCAAAATATTGGTCCACAAATGTTAAAAATTATATTTGAATACAAACGAATAAGAATTTATAAATTCCTTGAGAATAATGGAGCATGGAGCACATTTTGAACATTTGATGTGAATTCATTGTAAACATTCCCACAAATGGCCAAACTCCCAAACTGCGACTTCATTTAAAGTTATTCATTGTATTCTGTTTGATTTATTACCTGCATTCGAACATTAAAATTAGTTCAACAGTATGCATTTAGTTATCGGTACTTTCATCTCAAAAATTCTAAATAGGATTTCAAAAATTCTTTCATTCAAACACAAGGGAACAGAGTATTCATATCTGTTCAATAGCTTATATGATATCTCTTGACAATGACTTTGAATTCCAACTAATGAATAATTCACTCTTGATTCCATCAACTTGATATTTTCGGAAAGGAAACTCTTTAAAATGGAGCGAAATTCCAGTATTATTTATCATCATTCTATCAATCAAATTATACTACTCTGGTCACCACAAGGTCCGTTGTAATCTCACAGAAGGAGTTAAGCTCGGAAATTATGCTATGTACCCAAAATCAAGTATAATAAAAACTTAAATCAAAAATGCTTTCATTTGAAAATTTCACTTTCTACAAACTTCATGCGAACTATATATCAACCATTAAATCAATTTATTTTGTATAATAAAAATTTTTGGTCCAAACTGGGACGGGAGGAAAAGTAATCTCCCAGTGACAATAATTTCGGAACTGATCATTTATCAATGTAAACAAAGGATGAAGTGAGGTTATGCGTATACTATGAATTATGTAGCTGGAATTGCAAATGTGAACATCATGCATAGGAAGCGGCAAAATTAGAGGGTTTCTGAACCACCTACGATGTTACAATAACTTATAAAGACTCTGTATTATCCTATCCACGTCAGGGTTTAATATAGCTATTTATCCGCTCCAGGCAAATGCCAAAATGATATTTGCAGCCCTTTACAGTGCTACCTCATAAGTCATAAGCAGTGTAAATATTTTCCATATGTTTCAAAAATATTCTGCCCTGCGGACATGAGCTTTGGCGCTCTAGTTGAAACTTTGACAAATCATATCTCCGAAAGTATTGGTGTCTCAGAGTTGGGAATGATCAATGGATTCTTATACAACAAAATGTGTCTATTAAAAAATAACTTCGAAATTATTGGTTTCTCAGAGTTAGGAATGATGCAGTTCTATCATAAGAATCCATTGATATTATTCCCAACTCTGAGAAACCAATACTTTCGGAGATATGATTCGTCAAAGTTTGAATAAGAGTGCCAAAGCTCCTGTCCACAGGACTTTCTCACTTTTTCCCCATATTTTCTGACACCGGTTGTCGCTTTTTCCGATTTTCGTGGCATTCTCCACCTTAAAATGAAATTTCAAAGTTGCCCGATGTACCAAATTCAAATTGCGGGTAACATTGAACGATTCAAAGTTACCTTATATTCATAATTTTCCCAAGTAGTTCAGAATTTAAGAATTTCAACAAATTAATATTTAATGTTTACGAATGAATATTTTAAAATGAAACTAGAGTCGACCTCATAAAAGGCAAGGAAAATCAATAACACACCTGCTCAAAACCGCCTTTGTATATTTAAATTTGAATTATTAGGAAGCAACCAACACTCGCTGGAAAACGCACTCAGAAATGGAGTGTATAAGTAACAGAATATTTAACAGATGAGTAGTTCTCTTCAATGTGACAAAGTTCATATTGTTATGTTCTGTTTTAAACAGTATCTTGGACTTGCATCCAACTCATACGACGCAAGTCCAAGATGAAATGTGTGAACACAGATCATACGATAATTCATAGTTAAAATAATTAGAGCATTCTGTGAAAACATAAAAGTACGATTTATTATTGAAATTTTGAAAAATCATATCTCCGAAAGTATTGGCTTGTTAGAGTTGAAAATGATATCGATGGATTCTTATGATAAAACTGTATCTTAAAAAAATTATTTGAAATTTGTAATGTAAAAAAAATTTTTTTTCGTTACTTCGAAACCATATGACCGATTCTACCCAATAACGAAATTAACCGAGATATTTATCTCCTACACCTACTCTGAAAATTTCAACTGCCTAGCTCATTCTTTTCGAGAGTTACCGTGTTAACGGACGGCCGGCCGGACCGACCGGACAGAATTCACATACCTCTTAATGTGCCAAAGTTTTGCCTCCACTTGTTCTGTCTTTTTTCAGTGCTGATATCAACGGTCTCTCGCTCTCTCATAACCAGTCCATGTTATTATATTATGTCTATGGCATTCTACAACTGGTTACCAAGTTCAAATTCGATCGGATTTGTATTTTTTGAGTTATCGAGAAAATAATATTTCAGATGGGTATAACTCCGAAACCGGTTGGGCCGATTATGCCCCACAACGAACTTAACTCTGCCATTTAGATGCGCAACCTACCCTGAAAATTTAAAGTTGCTATCTTTCTTCGTTCGAAAGTTATCGTGGCGAAGGTCACCTACCGAGCTACTGAACTCACACAAGGATGCTCAGATCTCCAACAATATAGATCCGATCGTGTTCAAATTTGGAACTTGGCTGTAAAGTTAGGCTCTCACAAAATTTCAGCGATGTCGGGCGAATAGTTTCTGACAAGTTTTTTTTGCGCGTATGTTCTGGGGAATATCGCGATATCATTTGGCCCAAATGTCTGTAATTTTCGAATTTTTCGCCGAAAATGGTCTCAAACGATTGGGTTCGACTCCCTGATGAAGAATTCGAGGACCAATTTGATTCTGTCAGTCCGGCCGGTCGGCAGACCTTCCGGCCGTTGCCACGATAACTTGAGAACGGAAAGAGCTAGCGAATTGAAATTTTCAGGGAAGGTGGCACATCCCAATACGATGGCTAAGTTCGTTAGAGGGCATAATCGGCCCAATGGTTTCCGAGTAATAATTTCGTTTTCAACCAATATAAATTCGATCGAATTGAAACTTGGTGAATAGTTGTAGAATATAAACCTAAGCACGTTTGTAAAATTTTGTGAGAATCTTTTCTGAAAAAAAAATATTAAAAAATATTTTTTATGTCACGATAACCTGAGAAAGCAAAGAGATAGCGACTTGAAATTTTCAGGTTAGGTTTTGCATTTGAATGCGACATTTCAGTTTGTTTATAAGCATAATCGGCCAAACGGTTTTGGAGTTATATCCATCTGAAATTTGGTTTATATTTCCTCAATAAAGGGAAAAATACAAAACCGATCCAATTTAAATATGGCGAAAATTCTTGCAAAATTTTGTGAGGATCGTATCACTAGAATTTTTTTTGAAAATCATTGAAAAAAATTCTACATATCAGACACTATTCATCCGACATGGCTGAAATTTTGCGAGTGCCTTCAGAACCTATCTCTACTACCAAGTTCAAAGTTTGAACACGATCGGATCCATATTGTTGGAGATCTGAGCAGCCTTGTGTGATTTCAGTATCTGGATGGGTGACCGTTGCCTCGATAACTCCTGAACGAAAGGAGATATGGACTAGCAATTTTCAGGGTAGGTTGCGCATCTAAATGGTACAGTTGAGTTCGCTGTTGGTCATATTCAGCCCAACGGTTTCGGAGTTATACCCATCTGGAATATTATTTCCTCGATGACTCGAAAAATATAGACCCGATCGAATTGAAGCTTGCTAACTAGTTGTAGAATATCGACATGAAGACGTGTCTAAAATTGGACTATTGGAAACTCTTAATTGAATTCACCATGGTGAATTCTATTCAATAGAACATACGTGCAAAAGCTCCTGACTTCACGTTAGTGCTTGAACCAATTTTTAAATTTTCTAGTGATGCGATACTAAAGATTTCGCAAAATTTTGCGCGTCGACATTCTACAATTAATTTGACCATGTTTGAATGGGATCGGTTTCGTATTTTTTGAGTTATTGAGGAAATAACAACAGAAGTTCAAATGAACTCCAAAACCGTTTAGCCGATTATGTCTATTAACAAACTCAAATATCACATTCGGTTATCTCTTTCCGTTCTCAAGTTATCGTATATGAAAAAAACTTTATAGTGATACGATCCTCACAACATTTTTCACTTACGGCTTTGTGTCGGTATTCTACAAATAGTTACCAAGTTTCAATTCGGTTGAATCTGTATTGGTTGAAAACAAACTTGATACTCTGATACTGTTGGGCTGATTCTGTCCACTATCTAACTTCGCGTTTGGACGTACCACCTAACCTAAAAATTTCAAGTCGCTATCTCTTTCCAATCACAAGTTATCGTGGCAACGGCCGGACAGAATCGAATTCGACCCCGAAGTCTTTATCAGTGGGTCGAACCTAATAGTTTGAGACCATTTTTGGCAAAACATTCGAAAATCACAGAATTTGGTCAAAATGATAGCATGCTGTTTCCCAGAACATGCGCGCAAAAATTGTTGTACGGAATTCGTTATTACTGGGGGCAATTTTTTCTAGGTCACTTAATATCCCTAAGTACTACTAACCCAATTTTTTTTTCAGTATCTCAACAAACAGACCGCTGCTCTACGGGAGGTCAACGAATCTCGCCTCAAAATTTACGAACAGCTAGAGATCAGCGTAAATGACCTTGAGATAGTTAAGCACAAGTTGGGCGTCGATTATGCAAATGAGAGGAAACGTACGAAGAATCTCAGCGTAACGGTTGATAACCTAGAGATGAAGAACAATGAACTACTCAGCACCATAGATGACTTGACGTTGCAGATTGACCTCTTGAAAAAGAAGCTGGGACGACAGGCCGAACTTACCTCTACCCCCCTCCCCTCACCTATGTCTTCGAAGTGCTTTGGAAATGGTTTGATTAGGACACAACTGGCAAGTCCGGAAGGATCTTCATCGTCTTCCCAAGATCAAGTGAGTAATTTTGTTTAATTATTTTTTTTTGTAAAAGGGATTGCGCAATCGGAAAAGACGTGGTGTCTAAGGTTCCCTTCCAAAACCTTACTCCCTTACCCCAGTGTCAACTCTCACTCAGTGCCGGTTTATCCACAGGGCACTTGTGGCGAGCGCCCATTAGGGGCCCGAGGCCTGTAGGGGCCTTTTTTGATGATTTCTAAGCGAATCCAAGAGATCCGTCAGTGCCAAGGGGGCACGTAGATGTTTTGCGTCCAGGGGCTGAAAGGACCTTAAACCGGTACAGCTGTCACTGTTCCAAAACTTACTCTTTTGTGCATCCAACCTGTACAAATCATATTTCGCTAAAAGCCACAACGCTGACAAAAATTGTTTTTGGGGATTTATTGTTGGACGACCGGTGTTGTGCCGATTAGACAGCTATCGCGAAATTGGCCACCATGTTAATTGTACTGCAATTACAGTAAATACTGAAACACACTTACGTGTCGCCACTACGCGCAGTGCCGAAAATCTAGAACCACCAAATTGGAGCGGCGTTGCATTGCGTATCGGGAGGTGACTTTGATCGAGCGTAAATATATGGAAATTTGGTATCCTGATTCTTAAAGTATCACTTACAGTGGGTTTCACAAAGCTTTAGCAGCTCTTATTTGCCATATCAGTGTGATTCTGTGTTGATTCCCAGTTCATTTTTGATGCAACCACCGAATTAAAGTTTCGTGAAACCCAGTTACGTTGTGTGGCGTGGCGACCGGTAAGTATGTTTCTGTCCTAATGCGTGTGTGTCTTGAATCTACAGAAGAATGTAGAGGAACACGAAAAAGTCCAATTGGTGAACAAAGACTGATGAGGTACGCTACCTGGGCGGTATGCTTGATACCAAGCTAATCTGGAAACCAAGGGAAAGAAAAAGCTCAAGATTTCTCGCAGGGCAATTGTTAAAACATGGGGCTTGAGCCCGGGAATCACTAGTTGGATTTACACTGCTACAGTGAGGCCCATATGCAAGTGCTGTGTGGTAGACAAAAATCATTCGGAGCAGGCCGTCAAAGAGCTGGAGAAAGTTTATAGACTGGCCATGCTTTTCGTTACTGGAGCAATGATAAGTACTCCAACTGCAACTATGGAGGTTTTCGCGGGACTCCCTCCTCTTCACCTTCTGGCGAGGGCCAATGCGAGGCTGGGGACCTACAGGCTGCAGCTAAACGGTGTCTGGAGGCAAAGGTCATATGGACACGTTTGGATTGTGGGACTTATTAGTCACCCGATCCTGAACATGGTGAGCGACTGGGATCCGGCAACTTACAAATTTGATCCTTCCTTCAAGCTGGGACCAGAGTCCCCCGGCAGGGGAGAAAAGACCGCACAGTGAACTAACATAGTTCGCGGTTCACGGATGGTTCAGTGATGGGCAGATGCTCTGCAGCTGCAGTGTATGGATCTGCACCCAATGTGAGCATTTTGATGTCGCTTGGTCAATGCACCACTATATTCCAGGCGGAAGTGGTAGCCATCACGACATGTGTCGTGGAAAATATTCGTATGACCTATTCCAATAGGAACATACGAATTCTCTCGGATAGTCAGGCAGCACTTACGGCAATAGCCAGCTAGAGAATTAACTCCAGGCTTGCGCAGGGATGCTGATAGCACCTGGAAACCTTGGCTGCCAGAAACCGAGTTGTGCTCGGGTGGGTGCTGAGGCACACGGAGGTTGAGGAGAATTAAGGAGCTGATGCACTCGCTAGAGAGGGCTCGGCTATCCTCCAGCCAGAGCCGGGAGTAGGGGTGACCAAATCTACTACTGAGTAGGAGTAAGCTCAGGACAGTAACTGGCGTACTAACCGGACAGTGTACCCTGAGAAGGCAGCTGCATAACGTGGGGAATTTCCGAGAAGACCCTGTTTGTAGGAAATGTGGAGAGGCTTACGAAACTGTAATATTCAACTCTCCAGCCCATACACGATGGAATCTTCACTACGGGGGCGACGACATGAACCTGAGAACCTAGTCAAGGGCCTAATCCTACTTGCTAGTAAAATGGATCTTATGTAGGTAATACACCGACAAGGCAGTGGGGATGTTAAATGAGACCCATATAATGTCAGCGGCGCAGCTCGGTTAGGTAAACCTGAGCTGCTGATCACTGCTGGCCAATGGTTTGGAGAAGAAGGTAGAGAAGATCAACTGGTAAACCGAGGCGTACCACAGATGGTTAAGATATGTTACAGTCAACTAGCTCTATGTACTCTATGTACTAGCTCTAGATCTTAACCAGTTGAAACATTATGGTATACAGGGTTACAATCTAATATCCAGCTATTGTAGAGATGCAGGACGTCATGGAGGAAGCGCAATTTTCTGTAGTAATAAACATGTACTTACAATAAGGAGGGACTTGGAAAAATTCTCAGTGTACAAGGTTATTGAATGTACTGCGGTACAACTATATTGTAATAAGCAAAAACTAATTATTATTTGTGTATATAGACCCAGTACTTTGCCTTATGCAGATGTGGGGATATTTTTGGAAAGACTTAGCCTGATATGTGACATATGTATGGCTGAAAATGCAAGCGTAATAATAATGGGTGATTTCAATATCGATATTCTTGAGAAATCAAGTGAAGCTCATGATTTTTTATCTTTAATTAAAAGCTACAACATTGTTAACACAATAAATGAACCTACTCGTATTACAGCATCCTCATCAACTTGTCTTGATAATGTTTTAACAAATATTGAAAGTAGATACTGTAAACCAACAATAGTAAATACCCATACTTCGGATCATTTAGCGCAATATGTAAAATTCAGGGTGACATTGGAAGTGAAAAAACCAGAATGTATATATGTTAGGGATTATAAGGAAATCGCTTTCAGCAACTTTATTGCAGACTTATTATTTTCATCAATATTTCATACTTGAGTTCGAGAAAAACCTTCCTAAAAAGAAGATTTTTTGCCAAAAAAGAACTATCAATATAAACAAACACAGAAAGTAAAGTATATAAAGCAAATACTTGATGCAGCATATGTTATGTCTATATCAGATCCAAACTATAAAAATTTATATAAGTTAGTGAAATGTGAATATGATCGAATTCTTGCTTCTGAAAAAAGAGAATTTTTTTGGGAAAAAAATATCTCAGTCATCTAATAAATCAAGAACAACTTGGCAAATAATTAAAGATCTAACTCAAAAGTCTGAAAAATCCTGTAATGCAATGAAAAAAGGCAACCCTTCACGTCTTGTAAATGATTTTAATGAATATTTGTGAGCATTGCTCCAAACTTGACAGCTTCTTTGCCAAAAATCACCAAAAATTTTAAATCAGATGTAAAATACAATATAAATTCTTTTTTTATGTTTGATATATCTGAAGAGGAAATAAGAAAAGCAATAAAAAATCTGAAATGTACACCATCAACGGGCTATGATGGTATACCACTCAAAGTTATAAATAGAGCCTTGGATAGTATTATAGGACCACTAACTCATATAATGAAGTGTTCATTTAAAGAAGGTATTTTTCCAGAAGGACTAAAGATATCAATTATCAAACCATTACACAAAAAGGGAGATTTAAATGACATGAATAACTACCGTCCAATAAGCCTAATAACTACCTTTGCAAAACTCTTTGAAAAGGTTTTGGCAGAAAGGCTGGTCAAATTTCTTGATAAATTCAAAATATTGTCTAAATGTCAGCATGGTTTTGGAACAGAAGCACACAAACAGCTATTTTCGAACTAACTAGAGCAATAATAAACTCTTTGGAAGGTGGTGATACCCCAGTTGCTTTATTTGCAGATTTATCTAGGGCCTTTGATTGTGTAGACCACACCAGACTTCTTCACAAGCTGGAACGCTATGGCATACGTAGTGAGCAACTAAAACTATTTGAGACTTACCTGAGAAGTAGGAAGCAGAGGGTTTGCTTAACTCAAAGCAATGCCACCTATGTATCAACCGAAAAAATCATTGAAATGGGAATTCCTCAAGGTAGTATACTGGGACCCATCCTCTTTGCTATTTATATAAACGACTTACCATCGGCATTTGAGGATACATCTATGCAACTTTTCATCTATGCAGACGATACAACGATACTTGTGAGGGTACCACATGCCCAGGCTCTTGCTGAGATCGTTATAAGGGCGCTGTCAAGACTGGAGGACTGGTGTCTTGAAAATCAACTTGTGCTGAATCCCACAAGACAGAATGTATAGTGTTTTCTACTGATAGATCTAGACAGGAATTCCCAAAGGAAATACATCACAAGAATGAGGTTCTTTACATACTCCCTTTCGCCAAAACCCTTGGAATACACCTGGATCAACATCTGAAATGGCAAGAACATGTGGAACAGCTGGGACATAAATTGAACTCCGTGGTATACTCTTTGATGGTGCTGAGACATCAGGTGGAGCATGGGGTTCTAAGGATGGTGTATTTTGCCAGTTTTCAATCGCTGCTGGACTACGGTGTCATTTTTTGGGGAAACAGTACACACATGATGAAGATATTTGTAATACAGAATCGAGCCGTAAGAATTTTGCAAGGGTTGAAATTCAGAGAGACCTGTAGAGGAGTTTTTAAGTTGAATGGTATTCTTACCTTAATAGGAATATATGTGTATAGAACATTGTTATTTTTTTATAAATTTCACAATGTATCTAATAATTTTAATAATACAAGGCGAACATTTCCAATTTTTTATCCACGCCACAGACTTACTCTGACTGAAAAGCAACCATACAACACAGGGTTGAAACTTTTTAACTATCTTCCGATAAATATCAAAAATGAGAAAAACTCATTAGTTTTTAAAAAGAAAATCTTTGCATTGATTCTCGATATTGAACCATATACATTGGAAGAATATTACTTGTCTTGTAAGCATCTAAGATCATAGATGAAATGTGTGCAGATATTGTATTGTGATAATAATTTTGTTATTAATAGTTGTTATTTTTGGTGAAATGTTTTCTATCTTCTCTTACTGTAAAGTGGGTGATGAGAAAATAAATAAATATTCTATTCTATTCTATTCTATTCTATGAGACTGTTTTTCCACTACAACTAAATTGTTGACCCATGGTGAACAATTAAGACAGGTTAGTATGCGTACACATTATCGCCGTATTCAAGCCTTTGGACCTTTAATCATACCGTCCAGGATGAATGCCTCCTTTGACTGTGGACCACTCTTGTCAACGTTTGTACTGGCGCAGAAACAGCAGCTTTGGCATGCAAAATGACATAATGTGCTCTAGCGACCAATCGCGATTCTGTCGACATTTGGCTCCTTTTTATCCTCAATATATTGAACACATTTTCATATTCTTCTTCCATTTCCAGCTCAGCATTTCGACGCCCAAAGCAGAAAAAAAGGCTTCGCAAGAACCTTTGATTGGTAACGTAACGACGTTAGAGGATGGTACAGATGCCCTAGAAGAAGTTTCCAAATTATTAGCTCAATTGCGAGATGTCAAATTGTTGCACACGAAAGAACAGAGGAAGGTGAGCGAGATGGAAGAACAAATGGACGCCTTACAACAGCAGAATCGGGCGTTAGAGAACCAAGTTATCAAATTACATCAGAGAGGAGATGAGTTGAAGAGTATCCACGATGAGATTTCTCTGCTGGAGGAGGTCAGGTAGGTGTCGTTGGAATGAGGCTAACTATACACAGCAAATTTAGGGCACAAATCATCTCGTGTTTTGTTGTAAATTGCAAAATATCCTGCGGCCTCAATTTGGGCATTGTTTAGAAATTAGAACGGTGATATCTTCTATCATATCATATCAAAAATTTACAGCTTCCTTAGTGAAATTCATTGTGTTTTCCAAGGTCGAACAATTTGGACTAACAAGATGTCCACTCGAAGCAACAGAATTTCCTTAACAGGTTAACGCCCGTATTTTTCGTATGTCTGCTATGGTTCCACAAATGTAACTAAAGTTGTAGGTTAATCATGAACCTTCAACTCAAAGTCAATAACTGCCCGCGGTGTTACTGTCGGAACACGCTATCTATACAATGAGTTCGCATGAAATTCACTTTTCTGGTAGCGAGTCTGAGTCCTTTATATTATTATTGTATATTGTTGAAGGGGGTAACGGTTTACTGCAACTTTAAGGTCTATTGTGTCCCCCATCAGAGCTGTCGGTGTCACCACCAGCAACAGCTCGCCTTCCAGTTCCAGAGTTCTGATTATTTCTATTGTCTGGAGGCTACGTCTTCACACCTGCAGATTTCTTGCCCGAAGCATTCCTTCCGTTGGTTTGAGATGGCGAGGCATTCCGTAATCAGTTGATGAGGTGTTTTATCCTCTTCCCCACTGAATCTGCGCTCATCAGTTTCTGATAGCCCTAATTTCATCATATGCATCCTAAGACGGAGTTTACACGGTCAGTCTGGTATCATTCTCGCATCAATCTAACATCAGTATTATCATCAATCCGGATCATCAGTCCATCAATCTACGCATATAGAAACAATTTCCGTCAATCTGACATCAATCCATAATTGATGTGATGCGATGCGAGACTGATACCAGATTGACCGTGTAACCTCCGTCTTAGACAGGAGTGCCCTGTGAGGAAACCTGTGAGGAGATGCACGTGTTTTTACTGAGATCCATATACTTCTTGGATCTGACAGTTTCAAAGTTCTGGAGCAACTTTTAGGAGTGATACATTCCTAGGAGAGATCTCCAGAACCTCTTTCAGTTTCGTCTTTCATCCGAAATTCACTTTTGTAGTTGTGTCTACCTATCCCACAGTAGGGTTCCGGGCCAATAAAAGGGGTTCGTGCTCCTTTCTTGGAAATTGTGTTGGTCTCCTCATTTCTTTTAATTACCGAGTGACCAGGAACCCAGATCAAGGAGACCCTGTTGTTCTTGCCTACTTCATTAACATTGGGTTTCACAAAGCTTTGACAGCTCTTAATTGCCGAATTAGTGCGATTCTATGTCGATTTTCAGTTCATTTTTCATACAACCATCGAATTAAATCCACGATTAAGCTAATCAAAGCTTCGTGAAACCCAACATAAGTTTTCTTCGACACTCCTATATTAGCTTAGAGTCGATAACATGGAGCTGAGAGCTTTAATAGCAGCTTGACTGTCAGAATGGTTTGCTATATCACACCTCTGTGATACCTTTCTAGGTCCATTTCCAGGCATATTTTGATTGCAAGTATATCTGCCTGAAAGGCGTTCGGATAGGAGCCAAGCGATAGTGAGCATTTGGAGCCGGCCCCATATACTCCAGCGCTAGCTGCTATATTGGTTTTTGAACCACCTGTGTACCATTTTCCGGCCTGAATTTTTGCACATTGATCTATACATAGATCGTTTCATATATAAAGCTCGAATTTTCCGAGATAATCAACGTTTTTGTTTAAAAATGTTTTAAATCATTTTTGATGCAACAACTTTTTGTTAAAAATAAAATTCGATTTCATTTTTTTTCTTGGGTTATTCGAAAATTTTGAATTCGCCATTGAATATTATGTAGGGATCTACTTCATCCCCAGCCACTTCTTGTTCCCCCCAGCAGATGGCACAATTGTCTACGCCGTATCTGTGACCGCATCGGTCATAAATGACGTCGTATCCTCGAGTATCGCACTCATATACGTATTATGTCTATTATGTCTATTAGGTATATGATCGCACTTCGCATTGATCTATGGATCAATACACGTCTACAGCAGGCTCCTTACTTACAGGCTGTATCAAAAAGGTCAAATTTAGGGGTTGGAACGAAACGTGGAGCGTCATTCGAAATGAAAATCTATAGGTAATGTGGTACCTACACCACAGGTGACGAATCGTAATCACACAATTCGAAGAATGTCACTTTTCGATGAAAATCTATGGATTTTTGTTCAAACCTTCCAACTAGTTCAATTTCCAGAAGGAAAATATAATTAACGAGAAAATCGTTGTAATATTTCAAAGGGACTGTGATGCATCTCGAATTTAAGCAAAGGTTTCACTTTTCTTGCTTGATCTTCTCTCGAATTAAATATCAACTACAGAAGTGGACCACATTAAATCAATGTTTTTTTTTTTCAATTTCAGGAAAGGCCAAATTTGCTGCCGTTGTCTCAGCGACTTGGAGTTCCAAGAACAAACTTCTCGTATTGAGGACGCCGATGATTTCGACGAAACCATCCCAGAGGATGATGATTCCAGTATCCTCAACGATGTTATGAGTGCTACACCACCATTCATAACGAAATTCGAAATGGATGTAGATGTGAGTTGATGTAGTTCTGTGCTTGCTTTTCGTATACTTGCGCGATGATATTTTTACTGTCATTCTGTGGGTTTCAGAAACCTTTGACTGCTCTTAATTGCCAAACCAGTATGATTCTATGTCGATTGTCAGTTCATTTTCTATGCAACCATCGAATTTTATTCACAATAATTAAGCTAATCAGCTTCGTGAAACCCACACTAAGCAGTATTTTCACAAAGTTAGGTCCATTCAAAAAGCATGTTCACCACTATAATTCTGGTCAGAAGAATAGGGTGTCAGGTAAGTAAGTGGATGAACGATGGACCTTTGTTTGGTTCAAGACAAAATTCACGTCAAACTGCAAGGACTCTGTTTCCAGATGCAGGGAAAATCTCACTTTGAAAACAAAAATTTCGGGGGTGGATTTCATAAATTTCTATTTTCAATTCTGAGTTTGTTGATTTCTCGTTAATGTGCGATATCCCGTCCTTCATCCGAGTCCTTTTATACTATTGTAGCAAATTTTAGGTTTTTTCTTGGGAAATCTGTCCGTTGACCTAAACTCTCCTCCATAATGTTTAAACTCGGTAGCAAAATCTAGCAAACATTGTGTTGTCAAAACATGAAATCCTTTGTTATATTTTGAGGAGGAAATCCTAAATATTTGTGTGAAATATACAATTGTATTTTCACGTATACAATTAATACACTCTGACCACGTATTATGTTTGATTATAGATTTAGAATCAGTTAAAGTACAATCAGTTCACAACAAAAAAGTTATAGATAGTGTTCAGTTTATAGAGACTTGAAGGTAGTACTATCTGCTTGCCATAAGATTATCTCTACATACTCAACTAACACTATCTATAACTTTGTTCTATTTTGAAAAGATTGTATGATGACAAATTCCAAAGATGGGTCATACTTATGGCGATTTCCATTGACACGCTCGGAGCACTCGAAATCGATCTCATCTGTCATGCATCTGTCCAATTGAACCGAAAATCTCTGTCAAATATGACTCCGAGTGATCCAAGCGTGTCAATGGAAATCGCCATAAAATTCAAACCAGCCCTTTAGACCTTTTTAAAAATTGAAATTCTGTAATTGTCAATGAAGCATGGGATTTCAACTCGATCTTCTATGAAAATTTCAAATATGATTTTGACACAATTCTTCTGACAGAATCATCTTCATAATATTATAATGTTTTCCATGAATATGTCAAAAATATCATTTCTCATATTTCGTTCACTTCACGGAATCGAAAACATCCGAAATAATTCGTCATGCATGCCCAATCACAAAATGAAGAAAAAGCATTCAAAATTATTTACATAAGTTTTTAAAGGTGAGTTTTTTAATAGGAGGTAAAACTATTCGAACCAATACATTCCCCAAAAAATCGATCATAGGAAAGCTGAACTAATCCAATGATAAAATGAATAAATATCAGGACTTACTCAGTGGACTGTCCTCCTTGAGTTTGTTTCATTCAAATTCTGTGTGAAATAGTACCGAGATGGACATATGTGAGATTTTACTGGACCACATACTACAGAGGCAAAAATGTAACGGAGATCGGTCGGAAAGTGTGATCGGGTTTACTCGATCAGTCCGTTTACCAATCACCGCGTTCCATAGATTAGAATGGGACGCGCTGATTGGTGTACGGACTGATCGAGTTAACCCGATCACATTTTCCGAAAAGCCCTATTATCAGCTCAAATTTATTGTACTGTCTTCAAACCAGGCCCTTCCGAAATAATAAACTGAATGAATAAGCTGACGATTAATCGAATCATGAAAACATTTTTTAAACACATTTTCGGAAAACAGTTGCATCCAAAGGAAAATGTTGGAAAGAAAAAATGGGGGAAAGCCCTTTGGACAGGGGCTTTGGCGCTCTTGTCAAACTACTAGCGAGTAATTATTCAAACGGCGTAAGAAATAGATTATGTTTCTCGATAGGGAAACGGTACCGTAGACCGCTCTAGAGGTTCCTTTACCAGATGCTTCTAACCAAAGTTCCACTGTAGATGCATTTGTTGATAAGAGTATCAAACAGGCCGCCGTATTCACAAAACTTTCAATCTCCGTTAAGTCCTAACTGAGGTCCTCAGTTAAGGAAAAATTTGAATCGCAACCTCTGTTAACGTGGAAATTAACGTGAAACAGGCCTGTTTCATCACCGTTAAATATGTAAACTGAGGTTGCGATTCAAATGTGTCCTTAACTGAGGACCTCAGTTAGGACTTAACGGAGATTGAATGCTTTGTGAATACGGCGGTAAAAGTTGAAGGCGGTGGAGTGACTTCAACGTTTCGCACTAAATGATCGTTAGAACTAGGTTCTATAACTGATGCAACTTAACACTCCCGTTCTGCACTTCGTAGCGACGCAGTGAGTATTATGCAGGCGCTAGTATCGCGGCCGTTCTGTTGGAATTTTGAAAAATCATATCTACAAAAGTATTAGTTTATTAGAGTTGATAATGATATCAATGGATTCTTATCTGCACCTTAAAAAAAATGAATTTGAAATTTTTATTGTAATTTATTTTTATTTTCGTTACTCCGAAACCTCCGATTTTGCCCAATAACGAACTTAACCGAGATATTATCTACCAAACTTAGTTTAAAAATTTCAACTTTGGCGCGTTTGTTCAAATGCATAGCCAGAGCGGGCATCAAAGTGTTACAATTATAAGATTTACATGATTTGAAGTTCCAGAAGAACGATCTTCACTAAATTCTAGAAAACATTGCCTGTCAGTATTGTACAAGTAATTTCTAAATTTCAATTCTTTTTTGAGTTATTGAAGAAGCAATATTTCAGATAAGTAGATACCTGCTCGAAATTTAATTTTCACGATAATTCCTAAAATGCAAAATTGATAAAGGTGACACCCAATACACGATTGTGAAATGGTGGTTCAAAGGTTTATGCGGAAGTTCCGAAGAATCTGTCCGATAGTTTTTGGAATATAAAATATTTTTAAATATTTTTTTTAAGGAAACTTTTAATTTTTTTTATAGTGCAATTCTGCAAAATTTACGCGTCTGCATTTTACGACTAATTACCAAGTATCAATTCGATCGGATATGTATTTTTTTCTGTTCGAAAGTTTTCGTGGCGAACGGCCGGACAGAATCAAATTTCACGTTTGTTCAAAAAATTAGACATTAGGGCAAAATGTTAGCACGCTGTTCCCTAGAACATGCGCAAAAACGAAAGTTTCACATAATTGTTCACAGACCAAACCACATTTACAAGTCAATATTGTTCTCGGATATTCTGGTTCAGTATATTGAACTTTATTTCTCTAATACAGAATTTTACCCACCATGTTTCAATTCGATCGGATTTGTATTGGTTGAAAACAAAATTATTACTCGGAAACCATTGGGCCGATTATGTCCATTAACGAACTTGTCCGTCGTATCGGGATGCGTTTTCTACATTGATAAATTCAAGTCGCTATATATTTCCGTTCGAAAGTTATCGTGGCAAGGAACGGCAGGACAGAATCAAATTTGACCTCGAACTCTTCATCAGTGAGTCGAACATATTCGTTTGTGCAAAAAATTCAAAAATTTCAGACTTTTGGGCAAAATGATAGCACGTTTTTCCTTAGAACATGCGCGCAAAAACGAATGTTTTACATAATCTAAATTGTTTACACACCTAGCCACATTTACAAGTAAAGATTGTTCTCGAATATTTTGGTTCAGTACGTTGAACTTTCTTTCTCTAATACAGAATTCCCTTGGAGATTTCTCACTTTGTCTCCGAAAAAATTTGCCAGAATAATGCAGTCATCTTGGCGTGACAGGACCACAATAATTAATAGGATCGATTTTGGTGGAATGGTTTATTTTGGACGGTTTTCCCTCCTATCAAAAAAAATCCTCTGAACCCACTGTTTACTCCCGTGAATTCAACAATTAGTTGTTGACAGAGTTCAAAGACTTCCATTATTTTAAGATCATAATCTGAACTGTTTGTAATCGAACCACACAGGAGAACAAATAGAGTCGATTCCGCTTAATAGGGTGATGTCGAATCTGGGTATTTTGGCTTCATAAAAGAATTTGATTTTTTAGATAAAAAATAATGGCTTGCATTTAATTTTTTCTAGCAAAGCAATTTATTTGATAACGTAATACCTGTTCTGGCCATCTTGAAGCTATTGACATATTTTGATGACTGACTTGTCGAATGGAATTGGGCCGCGGTTTACCGACTGGTAAGTTCGAACTTAAGTGTCGTGGTGTCCCTATTAAGCGGAATGTTCTCCGCATGATGCGATTTGATTGTATATTGATTCCAATCTCCAGAGCCCCTTTCCTATACTCGGTTTGCATGGGAACCATGTAATAGAGCAAGAGCCCACGACGGCCAGACCTTCGTTATTTTATAAAAGCTGAAAAATTGCATGTGCATGCCCCCTATACAGGTAAGAACGGCCAGCGACTATAGAGTTCGGGTTGTGGTTACTTGGGCAGGTAACTGGTAGTAAAGGTGTAAAAAATAGTACCTTACTTTCGTTAAAGTATAAAGCTCAATTTTTTCATATTTTCTTCGGGATAACGTTAGAAATCTCATCATCCATTGCCGGACACTTGTGACGATTGCTACCCCCTGCCAGACAACCCTAAACTTTAATAAATTATACATAATTCTACTTTCGTCATAGTATATAAGCTGAATATTATATATGTTACTTGGGGACCTATGAAAAAATGGACACTTATGACGATTGCTACCCCCTGCCAGACAACCCTAAACTTTAATAAATTATACATAATTCTACTTTCGTCATAGTATATAAGCTGAATTTTATATATGTTACTTGGGGACCTATAAAAAAATGTTACCTCAATAGCCGGACAGTTTTAATGGTCCGCTGTAGGTGCGAGCGGGAGTGCTTGGTCGATTGCGCTGGGACCACACTAGCGCGATTCCGCGAATATTCACGCTTTCCAGACCTGTCTGTACTTGGTCGAATTGCGATGTATTCTGGTGAAGATGGATATGCTTTGCTGGGCTGTCGGTAAACTGACACGCATCAAAGGGTTTTTTATGATACAATATTCGACTTCAGAGTTCAGTTCAGTAGCGCAAGTTTGATTTCGAAGGAATCTTACAAGTTGTAGTAGATAATCTTCAATCGAATTCTTCATCAGGGAGTCGAACCCAATCGTTTGAGACCATTTTCGAAAAAAAATTCGAAAAATACAGACATTGTGACGAAATGATAGCACGCTGTTCCTTGCGGAACACGCGCGCAAAAATTGAGCTTTATTCTTTAACGAAAGTAAGGTACTATTTTTTACACCTTTACTACCTGTTACCTGCCAAAGTAACCACAACCCAAACTCTATAGTCGCTGGCCGTTCTTACCTGTATAGGGGACATGCACATACAAATTTTCAGCTTCTATAAAATAACGAAGTTCTGACCGTCGTGGGCTCTTAGGCTATAACGAACGATTACTACAATTATAATTCCAGTGTTGCCAGTCTCTACGATTCACGTGATCGGAATGGAAACAGATAGATCGATTTGTTCGTCCGTCGCTTCTCGCTTCCGTATTGGAGGTTTAGCTTCCATTCCGATCGTGGCGACGCAATTACAATTGTAGTAATCATCTGTGCATCGTATCGTCCATGGAAACCGAGTAAAGGAAAGGCAGTCAGGAAATTGGAATCGCGTCAATTCAATTTGTCCGTGTACGGACGCACTAAGAGCTAACAACGTTTTCGAGAGAGAATCTCAGGTAGGCTCACTATCCCTTCCAGCATAATGGCTAGCTGGCTGGCGATAGAGGTTACGTTTATTAGTGCGCATTGTACTGGTAAAATAATAATTTTCAGAATAATTTCAAGGTTTTTTTTATTCAATTTATTTAGCCATTGGAAACACAAATATATGATTGCCAGACATGTTCATCATTGTGCATTATGCCAGAAGATAATTTTGATTTAAAAAAATTGGTTCTAGCACTGAAGTGAAGTCAGGAGCTTTTGCGCGCATGTTCCATCGTCTATTCGCGCCTCATACGAGGTCGATTGAGCATAGTTTCCGAAATATAAAATTCGACCTTAACCGACGGAATTACAGTTAATATTTACTGTCGATATAGGGCGTTTTCTCAGTTTTATAAGATATGAATACATTTTGTACCATTTTAATGACTTAAGTAATGCGAGGATCGTCTAAGATCATATCATATTTTGATTAAAAATTTTGTTTCATTGAAAGTTTTATATTTCAGGAACTATTCGTCAGAATATGCTGAAATTCCGCACATACTTTCGAGCCAACATTTAACAATCGAGTACCGAATTTGAAGTCGATCGACTTCGTATGAGGCATGAATAGACAGCGGAACATGTCTTCACGTCAGAATTATTTTATTTTTTTTTTCAAACTTTCGGCCTAGTTCTTTCTTTTAGCCGATAATGTCAGTTCTTTGCCTGTGTTCTTGATGTACCTACACAAAGGTACTCTGGAACATTTTCGATGATTCGTTACAGGAAATTTCAGTTGATACAAAAATCATATGCAGACTATTCAACTAATGTCTTCGTAGTAAAATGGAAGAGTGACCAAAAGTAAGTAAGAATTATACCAAAGCTGTTGTTAGCACAAAGAGTGAAAGATAGCACTCAAATTAGGTATGTGCGTTAAATCAGTACAGTGCTACCAACAGGAAAAAATTAGGTCAATATGTTTTAAGCACATTCGTTACATTTAAAAATCCTAGTACATAGTCAGAACAATATGTTCCAAATGACTATATATAGTTTGATGTCAGTACCATGATCTTAAAATAATGAATTAATGAATTTTCCATATCGATGTTTTCTAATATAATTTTAATTTCAACCCAATGAAAATCATTCATACCAAATATTTCTGACTAGATTTGTCAAGAATTTGAAGCATGATTCGTGCATGTTCCGAGTGTGAAAAACTAGCTGCTTTGTTTATTTCCCAGGCCAATAGAGATCTACACAGCTTCAGTGGATTCGGAATGATATCCACAGACTGGGGCACAACAATCACAAACCTCATACAAATAGTAGTAGATTTATTAATATACCTCAAAGACGTTAATTTTATGTCCCTGATTTATAAATCAGTTAGAAAGCCTTTGATTTTCATACACTACTTTATCAAACATAAATACCATTAACGTAAGGTATGTACTCGTATAAAGTCATTCTAAAGGTAGATTAGATTGGAGGTTTTGGCAAACACTGCTTCATCAGAGATCAACCCATAAATTTCATAACTTCCTGAATTCCTGTCTTCAAACGTGAATATTTTAAGAACTACTGGTATATTATTCCGAATATACGGAGTGAATCATTTAATGCTATCGATATCGGTAGAATGTATCATTTCGACACTTAACAAAAGTTCTCTTGAAAATATTCATGAGGATATCTTCTATTTAACCAGCCACTAGTTCAACCATCTGTTGTTCTTCCACCCTGCTGCCCTGAGAGCGATACCACAGGCTGGTTCAGTTTCAATGAGCCCCGTCCCAATGAATCCGACATCTCATTACCCTTTATTTCCGAGTGACCCGGGACCCATATCAGCTGCAGCCTGCACCGCTCTCCAAGTTCAGAGATTGTGGACCGGCAGTCATGCACAAGCAAGGACTTGCAGTTGCATGAAGTCAAGGACTTCAAGGCAGATTGGCTATCCTATAGTATCTTGATTGATCTGCGGGCCCAACCTTTCTCAAGTATGAGCTTCGCGCAGTGACCAATGGTGAAAATTTCTGCCTGAAAGATGCTAGAGAATGCTAGAATATTTTCGTATATTCATGTAGTTCCTTTCTTTGTGAAACGCCGGACCGAAAGAAAGGAATGTTTCAGAAGCCAGTGATTCATTCAAATGATGATCACACCCCTATCTGCGACAATTATCAGTGGGAATGCGAACGAATCGAAAAATTTACAGATGTCCTAACAATCAGATGAGAAAGCACGCAATTCTTATGGATCAAAAGGTGAGACATTTTTTTTGGTCGGACGAAGACCTTGATTTTCGGAGTCTCCCTGTTGTTCTGTACAGTGGGACCCGCAGCGCACGCTTCGTGCTCTTGTGAGAAGATCCGTCACTGACTGTGGGCCCTGTCAATTTCTCTCGGGAATCCCCTTGTCTGGAGAGGAACCAACTAAGTCTGGAGACTGGTACTAACGGGCTCTCCAGACTCAGTTGCATTCCGGATTCCGCAGAAATTTTCTATGATTAAGAAAAAGGAAATAAAATATTTAAAAATTCTTAAATATACAATTTTCTCATTGTTGAGTCAATGCCAATTCATGTAAAATACAAATTTTAACACTATCACAAGGAAGTGGCTCAGCTTGCGCTTGTGGAGCTACTGGTGCGCTTGTGGGGCTACTGTGCGAACTACTGGAAATAAGTCTGGGATTTATTAAATCAACTTTTTGTACAGTTATTATGACAGTTAGAGCCGACGCACACCGGTCGACCGGGACATTTTTGACGCGATTGAAATCGCATCGGCAATTTCAGCGATCTGTCATTCAGGGCTTTGCTTTATCGTTTAGTCTTATGATCACAGAATTAAAGTCATTCAAGCCAGAAGTTCATCGAACCGCATAGTATTTAGTATTCAGTGTCCACATATAACAATACTTTCAGCTTACAATAATATTGAATACAGGCACGAAATAATTGCATAGTGATGAAAAGGAAAAGCTGTATCTCCCACCAACAATTTGCGATGCCATAATTGAATTAAGTTATATTTTCTGCGATCTACCATATCCACTGCTCTATTCTATGATCTGCCTTCACTCGAATTATTACATAATATAACCAGTATAGCATATATTCTCTATGGATATATCCTAGATGCATATAATAACATTCTATGCATCTTGCATATAACAAACGAATTCACTGTTTAAAAGAATTAAAAGTAGACGTCATATTCGTTGCGATTTGGAGCGTACGATTTGAAACGGACTCTTCACGCGATCGGAGTGCAGGTCGTATATACCGACAAATCACGCGTCGCTGACGTCATGGAGGTAAGTTTGTGAAGTTTTATTTTATATTTATATCGATTTGGGTAATTTTTTTTCAAGCAAAATAGGCCCATTCCTTCTATGTTCAATTATCAGTAGGTACCTGATTAGTTTAGGGGAAAAATAGGCTCATTATAGACAAATTATTAGAAAAAAGGAATTTAATGAAGATTCTCGCTTACATCAACCTCAATTGCCGTTTTCCCTCTACCTTTCAGATACATACGAGTACTTTATAAGTTGTAACGTACTGATAAATCATCTGTAAAATACCCATAAATCCTTCTACAATTTCAATGAATATCAATTTCTAGGCCTTCAATTCAATATTCGTTGGGGAGGTGGAGAAGCATCCCGATCTTTATGATTATAAACACCAGGGATATTCGAAGAGGGATGCTAATGAGAAGGCGTGGAACAATGTGGATAATTGTTCGGGAGTTTGGTAGTTCTACCCCCAAGAACTAAAACCTAATTCCAAAAATCTAAGACCTGTAGTTGGTCAAACATTTTGTACGTTCCATTGGATTATATACAATTGTACGTATTTGTTAAGTGCAACCTGAAGTATATTTACATTCGAAAAGGTGTGAGATCAATATCATTTACTTGTTTTATTCTACAATAGAATATTTAATAGATATGCAATTGTTAAAATTATATTAATAAAGAAATTATTGTTTACAAAGCTTTGTTTCATTTTGAAGTATATTTCCTTTTGAATTATTTTACATTTCGAAAACAGAGTAATAAACATTTGGAGACTCAAAATTGATGGAATCATAGAGCATCATTGTATAATTATATCCTAAAATGACATATACTTCAACAAGCGGACACCCCTTAGAACCATAATGGAATGTATTTTTACTCTATCTAAATTATGGTGTAACTGTCAATACTGTGGTGCACAGTTTACAAGGAAGGAAGCACTTCTTATGTTATATTCTGTGGCCGTCACCAACCAAGTAAGGCTTGTTTCACATGCATACGGTTCCATTCGGTTCGGTTCGTTTTCGGTTTCAACCGAAAACGAATGAAGGCCTTTCACACATATACGGTTCGAATTAGGTTTTATGTTTTCTTCCGACACGGGCTCAGAATTCCAATTTTTCCGCGACGTCAGATTCATCAAAGCCATTCAAAATTGAACACATACATCTTTGAATGAATCCTACGTCTTTAATTGGTCTTTATATTTTTTGGAAGTTTTATCCCGCAGCACTGGTTTAGATTTACAGCAGAAATCAGTCGATCCACATTTGGTAAACCATCATTTTCTCATGAATACTGAGATAACAACAAACCCAAAAATATGTATGTTTATATTTCTATATTTGAACAATTCGGGAAATATTGAAAGATATCTGCTCGATTTGAGGTTAACACCACAGAACAAGACAGAAAACATATGTAAATATTTATTACTTTATGGTTAAAACCGAAACTAAACCGTATTTGTGTGAACGCCCCGGTTGATCTGTATTCCCTACACACGAATCCAAACCTGATAGAAACCTATTCGTGTCGAGGGAGTATTCGGTGCTGTACGGTTTCTATTCGGTACCGAATCTAAACCGCAGCACCGTTTCACACTTGTCGCCAGCGACCGAATTGAAACCGAAAACGAAACGAACCGAATGGAACCGTATGCATGTGAAACAAGCCTTAGGAAGTAATGTTATGTGAAATGTAAATATTCCGGGCTTGGATGAATTTCCGGCATGAATTAATTTTATTCTGTGATTATAAGACTGAACGATAAAGCAACGCCCTGAATGACAGATCGATAAATTGCCGATGCGATTCTGATCGCGTCAAACATATCCCGGTCGACCCGTGTGCGTCGGCTCTTAGAATTCAGAATTGACGGCATTTGAATGATGACCTTTTAGAAGAAAAATGCTTCAAAATATCAATTTATCTCACGAAATAATAATACTAATTATGTTTTCTGATGAATCATTTATATTTCCCCATTTATCACCTCATTTATAATAGTCGCCTGGTATTTATGTAGATTCATTTCATAGGTGTTTTGTAACAGAGTACTGACAATATCAATTACCTCATTATTCATATCTGTTGGAGCCTGGGAACTAAATAATGCTAATTGTACACAATCTCGTGCATGTATTTACTTAGTTACAATTTTATTAATGTAGAATGTTAGAAATTGCTTTCTTAGTTCTCCTATTTCAGTGACGAAATTAATTCGAAACATGTGAATTCATTCCAATTTATTTCAAAATATTACATCATAATGTACAGAATCCTGATAATTCGAAATATCAAACCCCATCATGAATCAGCAAACAGGCATAGTTGCATGTATTCCTGTACTGTGCTGCTTAGCCAACCCTTAACAGGTTGATTACAAGTTAGATATCTTGAACATCTTATATTATATATTATATTATATGTCTGTTGTGTCGGGCAGACGAAACTCCCTCCCTGCTGCCTTGAGAGAGATGCCAGAGGCCGGTTCAGGTCAAATGAGCCCCGTGGAAGCTCCTCGTGCCACCAATGAGTCCGCCATCTTATTACCCTCTATGCCCGAGTGGCCCGGGTGCCAGATGGGCTCTAGCCTGCAGTGCTCTCCCAGTTTAGCAAGTGTGCTCTGAAAGTCATGCACACGCAGAGACTTGTAGTTGTTTGAAGTCGAGGCCTTCAAGGCGGCTTGCTTGGCTATCCGATAGGATATTGATTGATCTACGAACCCATCCTTTTTCAAGTATGAGCTTCACACATTGATCAATGGTGACAATTTCTGCTTGAAAGACAGTCGCAAATCGACCCAGGCCAATGGTTTCACCATCAGTAATTTTGCAGCCCCTGACTCCCGCTCCCACCCCTTGGGTGGTAGCGGAGCCATCTACGAACGAACAGGGACCCTCAAGCAGTAGGGTCCCAGAGATGGTACAATGGTATCTGCTGGGAAAGACGACACGGTAGGGCCACTCTGTGTAGGTATTGGTTATAGATACGTCAGACCACATGCTCATTATCTCGTTGGCCTCAAATTCAGCCAGTAGAGAACCGGGTATGTAATCGATCGAATCAGGCTCATTGTGAGCCATGTGCAGAAATCTATATGTCGGAGAATTAGTGTTTAAGTCGACTATTTGATTTGTTTGGCCAGGCAACACGTGGTGTTTTGCCTAGCGTAGCCGTCGGTCCGTCCGAAAGCCAATTGGACTTTATCAAGATTTATTGATGAGGGAGAGGTAAAGGGAGTGTATGGGAACGATGGGAAGAAATGTTGAAGAGCAGTTTTTAAGTTTAAAGTGGCAGTTAGTTTTTGAGAAGGAAACGGGCGTGGTCTACGGATACGTCGGCCAAAATAACGAATCATTAGTAATTGAGAGTAATTCTTGAAGTTTTCCTAACAAATAATCATGAATAAAAACGATGGATTCGACATATATGTCGCCATTTGAGTCAAGCTCCTGTTCACTAGGTACAGGGGTCTGGTAGGCTATGGTGCGGGGGGAGCTAATAGCCTGAGTCAGGTTTTTGCAAGCTTGAGCTAAGACTGAACCTTTAGAGTGCACTCCCACCAAGCAATGCTGGCGTAAGTGATTTGTGGTCTCACCACCATCACGTACAATCAGTGGAGCTGTTTCGGAGCTATTCACCACCTCTTTCCACAAGTCCGCTTGCTGGCACAGAGAGATTGTCTAGCCCTGTGGATCACCCTTTATAGGTTTGAATTCCAGTTTAGCTTTCTATCCAGAATGACACACCTATATCTAGCCTCATCCGCAAAAGGGATGTAAACTCCATTCATACTAAGGGAATCCATGTTAAGCTTCCTGTTCATATTTATTTGTTCCTCCTCACACCAGCCTTGTATTGCTGTTAGCGCCTCTGATAGGCTCTCAACCAGGACTGAGCCATCTCGACCCGTGGCGACAATGACCATGTAATCGGCGTATGCTTGGACATATATATCCAGCGTGCGTTATGGAGAGTAGATCGTCCACCAGCAGATACCACAGCAGAGGGGAGAGCACTTCTTCCTGTAGGCAACCCTTCCTAGCCACGAGTCTCACTAAACAGGGACGTGGATATGAGTCCTTTATTCATCGTAGATCTTATCAATTCCACAATGAGGTCTAGTATTCTCCTGGCCCGAGCCGCTCCACAGAGCGCCCTCAATGTTCAGGAAGGCCACCACAGAATGCTTTTTCCAGGGCCAGGTTAGATTTACTACTCTTGGAAAGCGAATCAGAGGATTCAGTGAACAAGTAAAAAAGAGATTGGTTCGTGGCTGTTCATAGAGTATCATACTTGATGTTATTGGAATGAATAATACAGGTTAGGGCAATTCGCTCTTCGGTTCTAGATCGTCACACCAATATTTCGTACCATGAAATAACTACCTATAAATTTCTAGGGGAATAGATTCGTCCCCCGTCATCTTTGGAAATATTCATTTCATCGCCTCCTTGGTCTTTGGTCTTGGATATACAGGGTGGTATTCAGATACTGAGTATAATTTCAAAGTTCAATAAATCTTGAACCAATGAACAGATTTACTTCAAAGTATCATTTGCATCATCCTTTCCTCCCGCTTTCATTCAATATTTCTGAAGTTAAAAAAATTTCAAATGGAGTAAGACAATTTTTGACATTTGTTATCATTGTTGATATCAGTTTACCCTGTACTTGAACACTGAACATTTATAACACATTTTTGGGCGTAGATGTGTACAAGAATAAATTTTATTGTTGAATAAATAGATTTTATCTCCAACTAGTTGGTTTGATATGTCGCCCTGTATGGCAATTATATACACACCAATTCTTATATCCTATAACTATTCAGACAAAGGATGATACAACTTTGAAAAATTTCTTAACTAAAAATTATTATGATTTCTCACATTATCTTTGTTTGTTTTGATTATCGTCATTTGTTAATGAAATTTTTGACAGATTAATCATTTTCTTTAGTGTTTGATATTTTTCTGACAATTCAATACTCTCAAAACAGATGTGGAAGAGTTAATCTTAATTCTCAATGAAAAGTGATATTCATATGAATTCTGGAGAAAAATAATGTAACAAGTAGTTATTTATGTGTTGAAAGTTTTGAAATGTCAGAATAATTCGATACACTAATGAAAATTATTATTTTGGCAATTAATATGTTATCTCCTCATTTACAAGTGACGATGATTATTAACAATGTACAAACATGAATAAAATGAACGAAAAAAACACAAAAAAAACACAATAAAAAATAATATGAGAGATCAAAATAATTGTTAGTTGAAAAATTGCTACAAGTTGTGTCATCCTTTGTCAGAATAGTTATAGGATATAAGAATTGCTATATCATTACTATATTGGATGAAATAACTAGATAGTTGAAAAATGTAGCCAAAATCGAAATATTCAACAATAAAATTTATTACTCACCCTGTATGGTAGTGCCAAGAAATATTTAAAAAAAATTTTTTTACTCTTCTACGCTCATAAAAGTGGAATACATTTTCATTGATGTCATGATGACATCGTAAATTTTTCTGACTCATGTTTCCATTATTTTATACGATACAAAGTAAAACATGTATCTATGGGAGATGATAGCCCTACATAAGGGCCCTGTAGCGGTCTTCGAACATCTGAAGTTCTGAATAATCATCGGTTGGACTGGTCAGACCTGGTTTTGATAGAGACCCTCCTGGCCTTACGAGCAACATTTTCCTTTTTGAATTCAAATATTGAAGGGATTTCTAAGAACAAGAAGGAATATCTTTGAAAATTCGCGGAGGCGATTCTTCTCCAAGAGATCCCATGCGCCTATAGAGAATTATATTTATGAGAGGAGACTTTTGAAAGGTTATGTATTATTTATAATTTGTTCGTTCTTCTCCTCTTGTTTTTTCATTTTTCAGGAGTTTCGGGTACCCTGGAGAAACCTCTCCGTTTTTTGACGAAGGAGTGCATATTGAAGAAATAAATGCCTATCAATATTTTTAAATTGCAGTAAATTTTGTGAAGAATAGTTACAAATCACGACATTCACGGGGAGACAGGGTTTTTTGCTGAGGTTTTTCCCTAAGCTCTTGTATCATACGTCGAATTGTATGGTACCCCGTTACACACATATAAATATATATATATATATATATATAGGGTGATTTTTTTAAGTGTTTCATTAGACGTTTTCGAGGAAGGAATTGTAATACAGACACAAGATTTCGGATTTTCGTTTTAGAGTACATGAACTTTAATTGTAAAATATTTTCAAGAGGAATCTACTTCCGGTTTCACCGGAAACGAATGTAACTTCGCTATTTCAAATGCAACACCCTGTATATTCTTACGTATTCGAATTCTTCGTTCGATTGTACACTGATTTGATGTATGCTATGTGCAACCATTCAAGCGGTTTTTGAATTATAGCCTGATTATCAAATTTTTCGAAAAAAAGGTTGTCACAGATTAGTGTCCATATCTTAAAAATCCCTCATTACAAGAATTTCTTTTTGCGAAAGTGGAACAAAAGAAAGTACGCTGATGCTGTTTCTTGTATAACTTATGAGGAAATATTATACAGGGTGTCTGAAAAAGGGCCCCAAAGTGAGCCTCAATAAAACTATGAAATCTCACTTTTTTCAAATGGCAACCCTATAATTTTGTAATTCCAATCGATTGCTCGTCAAAAAACAGTTATGATGTCCCGAACATTTCATGCCTCTAAAATCAGTATTTTTGCCGTTATTCAATAAAATTCGAATTACACGATTAAAGACAGGTTTTGCACAGTTTGTAAGCTTGCATTTTTGAAGTAGGCTATGATAGGAACTGTCATTCTTACTTTTTCTTACAGATCAAGCACTAAGCAAAACATGCAATGATAATTTCACTGGAATGATATATCAAGAGTATGTTCTTTATTTGCGGCAAATGATACAAATCCACATTTGATTCATGAGAAAAACCATGTGGTGTTTTATATCTGGTACCAATTAGACGGAGCACCGGCACATTGCACGAGACCTGTCACTACCGAACTGAACGCAATGTTCGGAGAGAGGTGGATCAGACTAAATGGTCCATTAGAGTGGCCCCCTCGTTCTCCAGACCTAACACCCCTTGATTTTTATTTATGGGGTACTATAAAATCAGAGGTCTACAAAAATAACATCGACTCAAAGGAAGAACTTGAAGCGAGGGTGAGGGGTGCATTAAGGGGATTACCACCTGAACAAATAAGAAAAGCTACATCAGATGGAGTTCGTAGAAGAATTGATGAATGTATGGCGGTAGGCGGCCAATATTTTGAAAATTTATTGTAGTATTAGTTTCTTGTTGTGGATAAAATTTTTGTGATAGTTTTAAACTAAGAGATCATTCATTATCTATTACTGTATTCACTCGAGTCCGTTTAGGGTTAAGGCTTCCAGTACGGAGAAAATTGATTTGATACCTCCTGAACTTTGATTTCGTTAAAGTCAGTAAATGTGAATTTCGTTCGTTGAATTTCTAATTACCTTTTCTAGGAATTTGTTACATTTGCCGCAAATAAAGAACATACCCTTGATATATCATTCCAGTGAAATTATTATTGCATACTTTGCTTAGTGCTTGATCTGTGAGAAAAAGTAAGAATGACAGTTCCTAACATAGCCTACTTCAAAAATGCAAGCTTACAAACTGTGCGAAACCTGTCTAATTTTATTGAATAACGGCAAAAATACTGATTTTAGAGGCATGAAATGTTCGGGACACCATAACTGGTTTTTGACGAGCAATCGATTGGAATTACAAAATTATAGGGTTGCCATTTGAAAAAAGTGAGATTTCATAGTTTTATTGAGGCTCACTTTGGGGCCCTTTTTCAGACACCCTGTATAATATTTCCTCATAAGTTATACAAGAAACAGTATCAGCGTACTTTCTTTTGTTCCACTTTCGCAAAAAGAAATTCTTGTAATGAGGGATTTTTAAGATATGGACACTAATCTGTGACAACCTTTTTTTCGAAAAATTTGATAATCAGTCTATAATTCTTTTTTTTTTTTTAGTATGTCATTTATTTGGAAAAATTACAATCTACTCATATTGGTATTAAGTAATTTTGATGTAAGTAACAACATGAAAGTGAAATGTCCAGCGACATTTCTACTTATTCTGCACTAGTCTAGTGGTGCTGTGGGAGATCTTCAGGCCATGATTTTTTGAGTCTTCTGATGTTTGGTCCTCCTGCGTACAGATTCTGGATAAGATCGTTAGAGTGTCCCTGTAGTCGTTCTTGGTATTTAGCAGAGGCGGTTTTGATGACATCAGTTACATATGGGATTTCGAGATCTTCATGTAATCTTTGGTTTCTAACGTACCATGGTGCGTTAGCTATTGTTCTTAGAGTTTTTGATTGGAATCTCTGAATTATTTTAATTCTCGTTGGTTTCGCACAACCCCATAATTGTACGCCGTATGACCATATCGGTTTTAAAATTGCTTTGTACACTGTCATTTTGTTTTGGATGGATAGTTTTGATTTTTTTCCGATTAACCAGTACATTTTTTTGAGTTTGATGTCAAGACGTTTTCTTTTTGCTAATATATGTTTTTCCCATGTGAGCCGTTGATCTAGGTGTATGCCTAGGTATTTTACTTCCTTTTTGGTAGGTATTGCTTTTCCATTTAAAGTTACTTTGGGGCAAGTGCTGGTTCTTGTTGTGAATATGACTTGGACTGATTTGGTCTGGTTTATGGTTAACCTCCATGTTTTGTACCAGTTGTCAAGTTTGTTTAGGTGATCTTGAATGTTTTTGGAGGTGGCCAAGGGGTCGTCATCTGAGGACAGTATAGCTACATCATCAGCAAATGCAGCAGTGATTGTATTCGGAGTTTCGGGCAGGTCAGCTGTGTAAAGTAGGTACAGGAAAGGCCCTAGGACACTTCCTTGTGGTACGCCAGATTTGAGGGAAAAGTATCCTGATGTTTCATCATTGTATTTGACGGAGCACTTTCTATCGGAGAGGTAGGACTTCAGTAAAAGGTAATAGTTGTTATTAAGGTTTCTTTTTATTTTATAAAGCAAACCTGAATGCCAAACTTTGTCGAATGCCTGGGAGATATCCAGAAATACGCCGTTGCAATAGCATTTATTTTCAAGAGAGTTGGCTCTTTCATTAACTATTCTGTGGGCTTGGTTAATTGTTGACATTTTTTGCCGAAATCCAAATTGGTAATCAGGAAGAAGGATGTTCGTTTCATGGTCCTCTTGAATTCTTTTTAGTAGCAGTCTCTCAAATATTTTTCCTGGTATTGACAGAAGGCTAATTGGTCTATATGACGCTGGTTCGTGTAGTGGCTTGCCATCTTTGTGTATCATAACCATGTGGGCATATTTCCATAATATGGGAAAGTAACTTAGATTTAGCATTCTATTGTAAATGGTGGTTAGGAACACTATTGCTTTTTTTGGTAGCCTTTTGAGGATCTGTGCAGTTATCAAATCATAACCAGGGGCTTTGTTGTTTTTTAGTTTGCGTATTTCAGCTTTCACTTCTTTGGGAGTTATTGGTTTGATTGGTAACGATAATTGGCATGATGCTTCTAAAAACTCTTTGACATCGATTGTTAGCCCTGGTGTTCCTTCAGGTTCTACAAATACCTTAGACAGATGTGAAGCAAAGGCATCCGCCTTTTCTTTGCTTGATCGTGCCCAACCATTGTTTGTTCTTATCGGGCTGATATGTGGTGTTGGTCTTTTAAATTTTTTTGTGGCATTCCATAGGCTGTGATCTGCTGTAGTCAAGCTCTCTGTGTAGGCTTCGAACGACGCATTTTGGACATCTCTTTGTGCTGCCGAGAGAACCCGAGTTAATCTTCTATACTGATGGAGATCGTTGATGTTTCGTGACCGTTGCCAAATTCGCCTTGCCCTTCTTTTTTCAGATATAAGTTGTCGTATGTGGAGAGGAGTGCTTAAATAATTTGATACTTCTTGTGGGTTCAAGGGAGTAGCATGCCAGGCTGCTTGTTGAATCGTACTGGTGAAATGTTCCACTGCTTCATCTAATTGAGTTGGGTCTTTAATACTCATGTTGCTCAGGTTTTCAGTAATATGGTTGCTGAAGTGTTCCCATTTTGTATGTTTTGAGGCTAATTTGGGTGGAAGCTTTGTTTGTATGGGTATACTGTTTAGGCTAACAACAACAGGCGTGTGATCAGATGTTAAATCATAATGTGATTCCAATAGGCAATTTTGTGTTGGGATACCGTTCGTTACAAAAAAATCAAGAAGGTCAGGTAGCTTTCTTGGGTCTGTTGGCCAGTATGTGGGCTCTCCGTTTGAAAGGTGTTCATAATGTTTGTCAGTCATAGCCCGGTGTAGGTTACGCCCCTTGGTTGTTGTAAGTCTGGAGCCCCAATTTGTATTCTTGGCATTCCAGTCACCGCCCACAATGAATCGGCTTCCAAGAGTGCTGAAGAATTCCTTATACGTGTCCGTTGAGATTGTATGTCGTGGTGGACAGTATACTGATGTTACGCATAGATTTCTGTTGTTGGTTTTGATCTTAACAGTCGTAGCCTGAATGGCGTCCGTTTGAAATTTTTCTAGTTCGTGATGGGATATGCATTTTTTTATTATTATAGCTGATCCTCCATGAGCAGTTCCATCAGGATGAATTGTGTGGTAGACTGTGTAGAATGGAATAGTAAATACTGTTCGACTGGTGAAGTGTGTCTCAGAAATCAGTAGGATGTCCACCTTGTTGAGATCTAGGAATGTTTGGATCTCTTGTTTGCGATTCATCAGACCGTTGGCATTCCATGTTGCAATTCGGAGAATATTATTAGCCATTATGGGTTCATTTTGCTTACAAGGGTAGTGAGTAGATTCAACATTATGGTGTTCTGGTTCAGTAGTTGTGTAAACAGGCTTTTGAATTCATCAAGAAATGCTGATAACTCCTGGTTAAGGTTGGAAGGTGTCTGTTCCTGATTTTTATTAGTTGTCGCTTCAGCATAGGTTCGTGGAATTTGTGTTTGTGGTATTTGGTTGTTTGATGGTGTTTGAGTTTTTGGCGGAAGGCTTGAGGTATTAATTTGTGGGCGAATGGTGTTTCTGGGATGGCTTTTCTGTACAAGGTCTTTATATACTTGGCAACCCCTATAGTTGGCCGGATGATTACCGTTGCACAAGACGCATTTTGCTGGTGTATTTTTCTGTTTTTGGCAGATTTTTGTGTCGTGTTGTTCTCCGCATTTTACGCAGTTGTAAGGTCTATAACAGTATGCTTTGGAGTGGCCGTATCCCTGGCATCTCATACATTGTATCAATCCTCGCTTCTTTCTTGGTGGTTCTATGTTGACTCTGGTTCTATTTATAAATTGAATATCATAAACAGTTTTGTTGTTAGGTTGGGGCTCAAGATCAACGAAAAACATATGCAATGGTTCTCTTGTTGCTCTATGTTTCACATTTATTATGTTACGAACATTGTGTCCAGCTTCGTGAAGTTCGTTTTTGATTTCCTCAATCGGAACTGTGTGATGAAGGTTCCTAATGACCACTCTATATGCTCGTTCTTCGCGTATTTGGTAAGTGTGGTGGATTATTTCTTCCTTTCTCAGGTGTGCAGATAGTTTTCTGTAGGTGTCTACTGTGTGCGCGCTTATTTTAATTTTGTCGTTTGCTAGCACTCTTGTGTGAAATGAGTCTTTCTCTATTATCTGTGTGAAGCTATTCAACATTGCCTTATAGTCAGCAACGTCGTAGATAAAAATCGGTGGTGGAGTTGGCATTTTGTTTTCGTTGTTGGCTTGTTTCTTTTCATTTCCGTTGATATTATCGTTTTGGTCGCTAGTTGATGTTGTTGCTAGCGGTGAGAATCTGTTATTTGTTGGTGTTGTGGGCGGACTAGGAGTTTGGGTGGCTGATCTCTTGCGTTTTTTCCTCACCTGCCAGGTATTTTTGCTGTTTGTTTCCATGCTTTCGTCAAGATGTGAATGTATTTGTTGCAGTGATAAATTCCTTGAATATCCTTGATTTATTTCGCTTGATGGGAAACCTCGAAACGGGTCGCTTATTTGGTCATCAGACATTTCTTGTAGGTGTGTGGAACACTTTATATTTATCTGTTATCGTCCGGCACGCGCCAGATCTGGTAAAAACATCACAACAATATGTTCGCTTTTCAGATTAGAGTTTATTATCGGAATATTATTGTCTTTTCTCACTTTGTTTCGCGAAAACTTTGAACTGTTTTATTTTTCACTTAATTCAGAATTTTTGGCAAGCTAGCTCGATCAATCCGGGTTTTTAACGCCCGGAGTCGGTGGCTGATTGCTGTCGTATTCAAAATATTCGAAAACGAATGCTATAATAATCGACGCGTCCGCATGAGTTGAACACACGTTGATCACTAGTCTATAATTCAAAAACCGCTTGAATGGTTGCACATATCATACATCAAATCAGTGTAAAATTAAACGAAGAATTCGAATATGTCAAAATATACAGGGTGTTGCATTTGAAATAGCGAAGTTACATTCGTTTCCGGTGAAACCGGAAGTAGATTCCACTTGAAAATATTTTACAATTGAAGTTCATGTACTCTAAAACGAAAATCCAAAATCTTGAATCTGCATTACAATTCCTTCCTCGAAAACTTCTAATGAAACACTTAAAAAAATCACCCTGTATATACATATATATATATATATAAAGGGTGAACTACTATTTACAAAGATAGCAAATGTCCAAATTTTTCCCACTCTGGTCCTTTTTTTTAATTTAAGAAATGCTTCGAAAGGGGGGTGATATAACAGCAAACTGTGCAAAATCTGTCTGTTCAAGATTCATTTCACTCAAATGCCGAAAATCACCTCGTTTTTCGAAGTCTCTCGATATGAGTCCATCTAGATGACCTCAGTTTATGACAGACCCTGTAATGTATTGAGGAAAATAATGAGTATGAGTATGGTTTCCGTTTGTCGCATTCCTCCCGGGGCACCCTGTATAAGTATAGGTAGGCGTATTTTAGTGAAGTGATATACATATTTTGATGTGTTTTACATCCCATCGTAATGGAGACGACATAATATGCAGACCTAATCACTTACTTAAGTAAGAGAAAGAATCATAAGATTTTTACAGATTTAAACATCAAAATGAGATTAAACGAACAGAGTTTGATTTACTAGCATCCCTATCTTTTTAGTCCATCGGGATAGTCGAAAAAGAAATTATCAAATAGAGAAACACTACTCAGCATAAATTAACACATTTTATCATGGCAATCGCTATTCGTTACTGAGACTTTGCACCTGAAAATATATATAAGTTACTACTTATCAAATTTCGAAAGTAAGGGAACTCTAAAGCAACAGTCTCCTTAAACTCTAAAGGCTGGTTTATGCTAGCTGGTAACTTCAACTTAATCATATATTTATATAATATACATAGACATTTATTTTTAGTGCTATGGTTTATAATCAGACTAAATAATCCGTTAACGTATTAATTATTATTATTAATAAAACGTACACGGATTATTCAGTCTCAGTATCAACCATAGCGTTAGAAATCTATGTTTCAATTTTTAAGTTAGGGGATAAGTTACCAGCCAGCATAAACCAGCCATAAGGTAACAGACCTAACTTTCCATTCCAGCTACTGGTGCTAATATTTCTGTGTACAGTTGCATGCAATTATTGCAATTTCACTATTTGAGCAAAAATTAAAATTCGATCGATTTTTTTTCCAGGACTATCAAAGTACACCCAAACAACAATCATCAGCAACCAAAAACTTCTACAAAGAGTTCGTCGAAAAATATGAGCCTCTATTCATAGACCACATAAAGAAAACACCGGCGAAGAAACAACTGTTCGCGTCACTTGAAGAAGAGCTGAAACATTCGGGAGAATACAACAGTTTCCTCCAGAAGGATCAGGATTACGAGAGCAGTCACGATGATGGCGCTTCAGATAAGCAGAACGACAGCAACAAATCTAGAAAGAATGTGTCACGTACACCAACGGACTTTTCGGAAGCGGAAACGAGCTCCTCAGGTTTGTATTATATCTCTTCGTCTTCTTATACAAGGTCTTCAAGGAAGAGTTTCATTTTTAATTAAGAGGGAAACACATTAGTTTTGTTAGAAAAAAGCTTTGACGTGAGGTCAGTGTGATTTGACGCGCTTGTTCAAATTCATCGCCGGAGCTGTCAGCCATTCAGGGGCTGCCTTTGAATCAAAAATAAAAAGTGCTGTGTTTATGATGGCGTGAGGACCCATTCGAATACATACATTTACTGTTGGGTCGAAAATAAACAGTGCTTTGTTTGTGGCTGTGTAAGAACACAAATCAGTTCAATCCTACAATTGTGCCAAGAGATAAAAACTCCTGCATAGCAGTAGTTTATTTTCAATAGTTTATTCTGAGCATTATTCCTATCATACAAATCAGTCCGTACAGTTGTGCCATGAGGAACTATGAATTGACGTTTTATCAAAAACGTCCTGTATAGCAGTATTTTTGTTTAATATCTAATAATATACGAAAATACTCACCTAATTTTTGGAAAATATCAACGTAATTCCGTCCATAACCCTTTTCTCAAAGTTATTATTTCGATAGAATTGGAAAAAAAATGAAAAAATTCAATAATTTTGGCTACGGGAATCGATCCCGGTACCTACGTGGTATGAACAAGAATCTCGACGGCTTAGCTCGTAAGCTTAGCAGTAAAGACTAAATCGGTCCATACACGCTCAATATTATTGTGCATTGTAGGTTGCACAATATATTGACGGTGCCCCCTAGACGGTCAATATTATTGTACAATATGTTGGTTGGTCAAACATTTCTATCGTACGGAGGCGATATTGATGGTTGTGCAATATATTGCGCTATTGCGCAACCTTTCAATATCGCCCACACACGATCAATTATATTGCATAAATATAAAATATTGTACAACAATATTGAGCGTGTATTGTATGGGCTGCATTATGATGAAGTCCGTTAATTGAACAAATGTTATTGACTTCGGTCTATCTATTCTCATGATAATTCACTGAATTCTCTCCAGGCACGTCAAAAATCAAAAACTTTTGACAACTTCGTTGGTCAAGTGTAACCAGTGGGCCAGTACATCCCGATCGTTGGGATATTTCGATATTTCGGCAATATCTTCACCAATATAGATCCAATCGAGTTAAAATCTGGAACTTTACTTTAAATAAAAATAGTTGAAGGCCCTCGCAGAATTTCAACGAAATCTGACGGATAGTTTCTGAGATACAGATTTTTTTTTCAATTTTCTAGTCAAGCGATGCTAACAAAAGTAAGCTAAAAAAAATCTAAGTACCGCCCTTCAATTCGATCAGATCAGCATTGTTCGAATTATTGGAAAAACAAAATTTCGGATGGTTATAACCGTGAAACCACTCGGTGGATTCCGCCCATTAACGAACTTAGCCGGCGTATTTGAACTACTCTGAAAATTACAACTCATTGTGGTCGAGCTAAATCTTGAGACGTCCGGACAGAATCAAGTTTGACATCGAATTCTTCATCAGTGAGTCGAAAATAATCGTTTGAGACCATTCTCGGCAAAATATTCGAAAAATAAAGACATTTGGACGAATTGATAAGCACTCTGTTCACCTGAACAGCGCTCCAAAAATGTACTTCAGTATCTCTGATGACCATCAAAATATGAAAATTTGGGAACTTTCAGAGTGAAGTTTTTCGAAGTAAATCGGTAAAAAAAACTGGAAAATTTATACCTAAAGGATTTCGGCAAATCCTCGAATGTTAGGTACCATATTATATCTGTACCATAAATATGTTATACCGATCGACACAAGCAATAGGAGAACTCGTTCTTCGTTCCTCATCTTGAGGGCCGACTATGAATACGGCCCTAAGGATTCAACAATTTAAAAACGAAATTATCTTTATGTTCATTATTCTATATGTTTATTTTCATTTTCAGGATTCGCAGACGAAGTGTCAACCACTTCAAACTATTCAAAATCAACGCAGACGGACTGTATATTAGGATCCCTTTTATGCTCGATATCTGCTGGAGACGACTGTAGTCTGGGAGTCTATAACAATGTGGATAACCACATACAACAGAAATCCCAATATTTGGGACTCTTCAAGGAAATATTCACGGTACTGAAGAAAGCTGCAGAGAACAAAGATGAAGGTAGGAGTAACGAATTTACACAAATATAAATAAAATACAGTTCAATCAATAATACTTACTTGTAATATCATTGTTAATTCCAAGCAAGAATTCTGGACCATTTTGATCTATTTGAACTCTTTGGTGATATTCTTTGGAGGTTGAATTCCGCACAATTTCTTAAATCAATTATCTTGTGTGGGATAAAGTACGAACAAACTTTTCGGAAGACCAAATGTTCGTTCAATATGCCATACATTGATGTTTTACAGATATTCGATTCAATTTTCATCGATTTTGATGAATGTATAAACGGATTTGATGTAATTTTTGGTCATCGGGTCTGAGTTTCTGCAACTTTATACGGAGGAACAATGGATCTCACCCAACTCATACAGACCGATTAGTCTTACGTCTTTCGTTCTGAAAACCCTCGAGAAGATACTGGATCGCTAAACTAGTATGCATTCCAAAGTGGGAAATCAACTGACCTGGCTCTGAACAACTTGGTTGGGAGGCTAAAGTATTCTCTAGACCACAAGGAGACCGCTTTGGAGGCAATCCTGGACATAGAGGGCGCTTTTAATGCAGCCCTCATGAACTCGCTCTGTGGAGTGGCTTGGGACAGGGGAGTACCAGACCTCATGTGGAATGTACAAGATCCATGTTGAATAACAGACTCATATCTACATCCCTATATGATGATGTAGTGAGATTCGTGGCTGATTAGAGGGACTACCCACAGGCAGGAGTACTTTCACCTCTGCTATGGTCTCTCCTGGTGGAAGATCTGCTGGCCATAATAGCCACGCTGGATATTTATATCCAAGCGTACGTCGACAACATAGTCATTGTGACCACGGTTCATGATAACTCAATCCTGGTCTCAGGATTGGCCTCTGAGATGCTCTAGCAGCAACACAAGTCTGGTGTGAAGAACAGTTTTATGTGAAGTCACTAGGAAAAGAAAGCTTAACATGGATTCCCTCACCCTGAATGGAGTTCACATCCCTTTTACGGATGAGGCTAGTTATCTGAGTGTCGTTCTAGATAGAAAGCAGAATTGGAATTCGCACCTAGAAAGGGTGATTCACAAGGCTAGGCACTCCCTCTGGGCCTACCAGCGGACTTGTGGAAAATTGTAGAGACTGGCTCCGAAACAGCTCCGCACTAGCTGTACATGATGGTGGTGAGACCAAAGATCAGTTGAACAACTGATGGTTGGAACAAAGGTTCCAGAAGCAGCACATCTGGTCTCAGACAAATATTTGCTCATCAGCTGAAAGAACTAGACGATGGCTCAAATTCTCCGAGTTAGACCAGAGAGTTTTAACAGATGTCTACACTGGTCACTGTGGCCTCTGAAAACACCTAGTTAGCTGGGGTTGGTTGAGGACTCTGAGTGCAGATGAACTCCAACCCTCCGTGATGCGTCGTTTAGTTATAAGCAATTAGCTACAGTAAGCCTTATTTCTGCTTCACTGGTTTGTGGTCTTCTCTAACCACACTTTTTCATGTCGCAATGGGGTCATATATATATAGTCTGCATTGCAGACTCTGACTCCCTCTTGCGAGAAAAGAATTAACGTTACTAAACATCGCTGAGGGTTTCCGTATCACGGAGGGTTGGTGTTCGTAAGGATTTTCCTATGTGGCGCTGGTTAGATTTTCTTTACAATATTTTGCAACAATAGGGCCTACGTTTCCTGGAGCTCCCTCGTGGCTACGTGACGTTGATGATTGGTAACAACCATGAAAGTGGTGCGTATCTGCACTGAATGTCCTCTTTGAAGAACACTCAGGGATGATGTGGCTAGTCCGGATCACGAGGGAATATTTGTTGATGGTTGAGATCGACGAATATTTCACTATCTTACTCTTGGTTTTCATGGGAATCAAGCACATCGATTACTACAAATCTAATGTCACCGTTGTCCGTCTACACAATTCAAGCGACTGGCATGGAAGTAGAATGAGTCGTTCTAATGGCGCTAAAGTCACGGAGGTTCAGCTCCCATTCCGATCGTAGCGACGCTGGAATTTTCATTGTGGTAATCGTCCGTCCATGGTTCCCATGGAAATCGAGTCTAGGAAAGGGAGATAGGATATGGGAATCGCGATGATTTGGTATGCCCGTGTACGTAGGAAACCCTTCAACACGGGCAACTATCAATATGCATATTGAATTCAGTAATACTTGTACAACTGGTATAGTTTCGAGTTGGCTTGTAAATTATTTATCCAAAGAGAGTAAACTATATTGCTATCCAGTATACCTACTTAAGTTATGATAACTTGTTTTTCTTTGCAGTTCTCGAATCCTCCAGAGAGTCTAAGACAAACGATGTCTCGTTGAGTACAGTCGCTTCAGAAACTCAGATGAGCATAACTACAGCGGAGTTCCATAGTGGCGACACTGCCAGCTTGCAATCCTCCACCATTTCTCTGTCTGTTGCTCAATCACAAAGCAAGATCGAAAAAAAATCGCAGACGAAACAACAACCGGAAGATAAGGAAAAACCAAAGAAGGAAGAACCAGAGAAGAATGGGAAATCGGAAAAGAAGGTAAAACAGGATAAGAAGGAGAAAGCGGAGAAAAAAGACGCTCAAACAGAAGTGCCACAAACACCTTCACCTGTGGAGACTCCTACACCGGTTGTACTGGAAGAATCCAAACCACAGGTAAGATCCATGATTTCCCAATATCGATTCGGGGTAATGGTCATTGGAGGAACAGTGGATCAGAGATTTTGCCAGCTGAACCTGAGGAAACATGTTTCTGTAAAGATTTCCTTCAAATTTTTAAATTTCGTGTTTTTCAATTGGCATACCTAACAATTTTATATTTAAATGAAAGATATAATTACTGAGATATTTTGTTGAAATGTATTCTTGCCTTGGCGCAGTGCAGATGTTATATTATTCAATTATGGAATACTATTCTCGAGCACGTTTACAGATATTCTTTGTAGCCAATCTTTACCATTCTCCCACACCGATACGTTGACAATTTCGCGTTCGTTTAGCACAAGACACATCTGTCTTGTGGCACCACTGTTGAAACAATATAAATCACTGATGTCCATCCAATTCTGGCCAAAATGATCTTCCAAAATGGTCTTACACGATTGGGTTGCGAACGGAAATAGGGACTTGTAATTTTCAGGGTAGGCTGCGCATCCGAATGGGAGAGTTGAGTTCATTGTCGGACATAATCTAACTGTTTCGGAGTTATACCCAACTGGAATATTATTTCCTCGATAACTCAAAAAATATACAGTCGATCGAATTGAAGCTTTGAAACTAGTTGTAGAATATCGACATAAAGACGTGTGTAAAATTTTGTAAGGACCGTACCACTAGAAGATTTTAAAAAAATTACGAAAAAATATTATGTATCTCACGATACCTTGAGAACGGAAAGAGAAAGTGACTTGCAATTTTCAGGGTAGGTTGCGCGTCCGAATGCGACATTTAAGTTATTAATTGGCATAATCAGCCAAACTGTTTTGGAGTTATACTCATCTGAAATTTTGTTGTTATTTCCTCTATATCTCAAAATATATAAATCTGATCCAATTAAAACCCTGTGATTACATGTAGAATGCCGACCCACTAAATTTCGCGGAATTTCGTGAATAGTGTATCCTGGAGTTACTTGAGGCGTTAGATTTTTCGTATTACAATTCCAATAGATTTAAAAATTCTATAATCATAGACGTCACTGAAGTCTGTCATTAAAATGGAATGAAATGTGTATTATACCAACGCTATAATATCGATGCTAAATTCATAGTAGAGTGTCCAATAGAGGTGAGTGGATAATAGAGCAAGCGCGCAAAAGTTTCTGATTTCATGTCAGTGCTTGAACCTATTTTCAATCTTATATACAACAAATTTCCTGCTGCTCTATTCCAGAAGTTCGAAGAAATAATGTACCGAAAAAATGCAAAATTTTTATTCTAGTACAATCAATTACTTATATTAGTTGAAAAAATGTTTAAAATTTTCCTGATTCACTCTTTCTACGATGGCCCTCAAGTTGCCCACTGAATTTTATATTACCTTACATCCACAGTTAAATGAAGATCAAGTAGAAGTATTTTTTCCTCTAGGTTACTCGTTCTTCTTCATATTCCGTTCGAGATGGAGACAAAATAGTATATAATCGAAGCACATTAAAAATTTCCAGAAAGTCCAGCTTAACACGTTCTCTGGAACGTCTTTCAGAATTGCACAGAGTCTCAGATCTAAATATAATAACGAGAAAAGGTCTTCTGTTCCAAGAAGACCTGGTTCACCTCGCAGTTATGGGTGCCGGTAAAAATACCACTATATAAGCAGACTTTGACGAGAATCTGTCAGGATCCTCCTAAGACATCCTGAGGCTTTTACTGTATGACTGAATAGAAAGACAATTTTTTGACGCAACATTAAACCCAGATCTCACACTTGACTTCAAACGTTTTACTATAAACCATGGAAGTTGCATCTATTCCAAATTATCTGCGGCCTGTATGTCCTTCCAATGACCATCAAGTACCGATTCAAAAGGTAAAGGGGTCAAACTGGAAAAATGTGTATGTCTTGCTTTGTTTGTTCAGTCTCTCTTCTAGCTGCATGCTGTAGTGATGTTGGGGTATCATAACAAACAGGAATTTTGATTATTAATTTTTGTCTAATTAGGCCTAATACCAACCTGGTGGTAGAATTGGATTTTCAAAATTAAATAATCAAAAATTATAAAAGCAATAAGCATCTGGTTAGGTATATAATATATAGGGTGTCCCGGAAGGAAAACGCCAAACGTGAGGTCCTCTGGTTGGACTCATTTCGAGAGATTTTGATCGCCTTGGGGACATTGATTTTGGATATACAGGCTTTTTATAGGATAATGACTTAAATTTCTAAGTTCAATAAATCTTGAACCAATGATTTTCAAAGTTTGCAGTTATATCGCTCATTTCAACCGCTTTGGTTTACCATTCCTGAAAATGAAAAATCAGGACCGGACTAAAATAATTTTGGACATTTCTTATCTTTCACTTTAATGACTGTAGCAAAGTTATTCAACAAAAAAATCTAATAAATTGGTTTCGCACTATCATACAGGAAGAGTAATACATTTCATTATTGAATAAATAAATTTTTGGGTCCATTGTTTTACATATCTAGATTGTTACTTCACCCTGTGTGGCAATGATACATATATAATTTCTTATATTCAATATCTATCGTGACAAAGGATAACCGTACTGAGCAATTTTCTAACTGAAAATGATTTACTTGTTGGTGGAAACTTACCTTTTTATGTCCCACATTGTAATTTTTTTGATTTAAAATATTTATTTTTTCACTCTATATTGACTTAATAACGAAAAAGCAGCCTAATTCTCGTCAAATTATCTGCCTTTATTTTTAAAGTGTGTGGGCTTTTTGTTCGTTGAAATCTCTTCTTTCTGATTCAATAAAGTGAATATTTAATAAAACATCTACTGCTTATGACTGCTTATGAGTGGTCTCCTCGGGGAAGACCTAGGGGGATCAGTATAATACCTTAATAAATAAATAATATTCATATGAATTCAGCAAAAAAAAATAATATAAATAATATCCCATTATTGAACTGGTATTTATAAAAGGAAACAATGTAATATTATTGTCGCGTAATCCTTGGTCTAAATAAGTATAGGATAGAAGAATTGGTATATCAGTACCGTGCAGGGTGAAATATCAATCTAGCTAGTTGAAAAAATAATGAGTATAATAATGTATTTGCCAAAATCAAAGAATTTAGATTTCTCCAAAATCAAAAAGGAGGTTGAAAATAATTAAAAAAGATTCTAGTTCAACCTCCTGGAGTCAAAATCTATTTATTCTATAATAAAATATAGCTGCAACTACTGCAAGCTTTGGAATTTGTCAGTGTCAGTTGATTTATTCAAGATTTATTGAACTTGGAAATTTCACTCAGTATTCGTCAATCATCCTGTATATCAAAAACCTACTGGCCCCCAGGCGATTAAAATCTCCGGATATGAGTACTCCTAGATCACCTCAGTTTATGGTTTTCGTTTGCCGCATTTCTCCTGGGACACCATAATGAACCATAATTTTTTTTAAAGCCATTATCTGCTTTGTAGTTTCATATTTTTTTCAATCAATATTTGCGACCATGTTCCACGTTACAATTTTTTCAAGAATTAGTTTTTGTATACTTCTAGTATTATGATTTCAAGAACACACAATTTCAAATAAACATATTTCTGGATCAAATGGGTGGATTGTGTCCATTCACGAACTTAATTTTCCCATTTGAGCTGACAATCGCTACCCTGTAAATATCATGTCTCTAAGATATACTTTCCGAGAGTTATCATCAATATGAAGGGACATAATTGTAGGAATATATTTTGAAAATAACATACATATAACGACCAAAATACGCACCAAAATACACAATACCTCAGCACACCATTTCCATAAATTAGCAACTTTCAAAAGCATGGTACATGGACTTTTGAATATCTTCCTCTCCAAAGATAATTTCGACAATTAAAGAATATAATGACCTACCTACAAAATCATTAAAGGATATTTTGGGAGGTCATCATTCGATAGTTTTTTCCGCGTTTTCTTTACCAACACCAAAAATATCTGTACGATTACAAATTTTTATTCTTTGAAATGCTTCTGCTTTAGAAACACTGTATAATTATCAGGAACAATATTGACTAATAAACAGTAACGAAACAACATACTTCAACATTTTGATAATTTACTCGTTGAAAACACAAAACAAGAATTGAATTTCCTATAGAAGCTCTAGAAATCAGTAAATACAAATTCAAGATATTTTCTTTATAATTAATTGGCCGTAGACCATTCACCCTTCCTTAATAAAATTGTATGATTAGTTTTAATATTTCGGCATGTACTCCCACCTGTCGTTTATCTGCTAATAATATGGTATACCATGTAAATATTGGAACCTGGTTTTTATTATTCAGAGTAGAGGGAGTTATTATCTTGTAAAAACATTTAAGTTTATTTTCTAGGACTTGTAATTTCAATGGCGTATCTGTATCTATTGTCGAATCTACAATGTATACAAAATATTAAATTTAAGAGAATCTACTTCCATTTTATCATTTCTTTTCATTCAATGTAGTTGAAGATACACAAATAGGCCATCCTAATTTAAATAATATTCAGCAACATGAAAATTAAAGAATGAAAAGAATGCAATTTTTTCATTTGAAAATGTGATAATTAATTTTTTAAAGAAAATAAAAATACATACTTACTTCAAAGAAAACCATTATCTTCTAATGGATGAGAATTACCAGAGACAAGTCTTCTTGTCTCTGGCATACAAAGCACAATAATTATACCTTATTGTATCTGATATGGAATCTAGATGTTCTGAAATAAAGCTCCAGAAGGCTAATACAACCTTTTACACCAGAGCCGTTCAAAATGTACTTATAACATTTTCAAATGTATTGAAAATTGCATGTGTTTCTATCTTCAATTTGAATGTTGCTGATAATTAATTTTGAATATCATTTAAATTAGGAAGATTTGAGCATTTTGAACTACCTCGAATAAATGAAATAAATTCTCAAAAACCACTGATGTGAAGGCAGGAACTTTTGCGCGCATGTTCTTTTTCTATTCATGCCTCACACACCCTCACGAAATACAGCATGAACCCTCTTGCGCTCTTTTTGGCGCTCTAGTTCCTCGGAACTGAGTGCTTATCAATTTGCCCAAATGTCTGTAATTTTCAAATATTTCGATGAAAATGGTCTTAAACGATTTGGTTCGACTCACTGATCAAGAATCCGTGGTCGAAATTCATTCTGTCCGGCCGGTCCGGCCGGCCGTAGGCACGATAACTCTCGAACGGAATGAGCTAGAGAGTTGAAATTTTCAGAGTAGGTTTGGGGGATAAATATCTCGGCTAAGTTCGTTATTGGGCAAAATCGGACAGATGGTTTCGGAGTAACTAAAAAAAAATTTTTTTTTTACGAAACAAATTCCAAATTAAATTTTTTTTAATAAGAAGTTTCATCATAAGAATCCATTCATATCATTTTTAACTCTAACAAGCTAATACTTTTGGAGATATGATTTTTCAAAATTTCAATAATAAATCGTATTTCAATCATTTTTTAGCGAGGATACCGCTTATAACCCGGTTATTAACAACGGTTTGTCATCAATGTCAAAATGTGTTCCCCCACCACATGACCGCGAAATGTTGTATGTGTTTTCACTAAAACGTCAACGGTTAACCGTAGTCCTAGTAGTAATATTTGTTTACTTTTTATTATGCAAACCTTACTTATTCTAACGTTTGATAAACAATTAACATGAATTACATGCAAATGTTGAATTTATTTGACGAAATGCTATTCACTAACGAGAATTATTTTGTCTTATTGGAATTTCTCAACAGTGTATTACATCCAAATAATAGTCCCACTTCCCAGTACTGATAGCACTATTCAAATTATGGATAATGCACTTCAGGCTAGACCTAGGAGATATCTGGCTTGAAATATATACTGAATTTGTATTTTTTCAATTGTTTCGAATGAAAAAAGAAACCTTCCATAATTAAATTTGTTTGATGAAATTATAGAAAATGATTCTCACCACCTAATTAAGAAAAATTAAAGAGGTGGGTACTAACCAGTACAACAAGAACGTAGTCTTCTAGTCTTTTTGTGGTATATATCCAAGCCAATGCCTTCATTCTATTACCGTTTAATAAAAGATTCGCTATTTGGCGGTCTGTAATGACGAAGTAATCCCCACTCCTTGGTTGTTTAGAGTATATTAAAAAAATTCCACGCTTTCCTTTGCCACAGCCGTTTTAATTGCTTTCAACAGTTTCAAACTTTCAATACTTTTGACAATGTCAAACTTTCAACAGATGTCAACCGCTGAGTTGTGTTCGAAAATTAACTCCACGGAGTAGAGTAGAGTTTTTGAAGGTTTGACAGATTTACTCTAGAGTTACTCTGACACTGACACTGACAGTGACAGAAGGTGCCAATATCGGAAAATAGGTTATGTTGGTTTAAGAAATATCCTATTATTATTGTTTTCTTCACATATATGTAACTCTAATCATAAATAGATATTGTGAGCAGTATAAAAACTGTTAAATTACCTCACAAAACATTCATAAAACAGTTAGACAAAGATACTAGATTTTCCTTCCCATGAGGTATGTCAATTTTGACAGGAGTAAAATGAACTCCGAGTCGAATACTCCGACTTTTCGGACGACTGACACAGAGTAAAATTTACTCAACCTTTCAGTTTTCGAACGCAATGGAGTAAATATTACTCTACAGAGTTAATTTTCGAACGCAACTCTAGTAACCCACCTCATGGACCCGGTTATAAATTTTGATACCGGTATCAAATGTCAATATGACAGCTTTGGAGGGGAACTTCCGTTACCGCTTGTAACCACTCTCGCTAAAATGTAGAAATTACGTTTGATACCGGTATCAAGCGGTAACGTCGCTAAAAATCGATTTTCTAATCAATCGAAGAATTGTGAGCGAAGCGAGAAAAATCTCAGTTGTTTGCTCCGAAATTAGTTTTTCTCAGAAAATTCTTACATTTCGGAACTGAACATGAAGTAAGAGATCTGTGAGTAGTGAGACTGCTATTCATCCATAGACATAGATATAACTCTCGAACGGAATGAGGTAGGTAGTTGAAATTTTCAGAGTAGTTTAGGGAGATGAATATCTCGGTTAAGTTCGTTATTGGTCAAAATTGGCCAGATTTAATTTGATTTCTTCCATGGTGCAGTTCTCATTCTCATGATTGCTCATTTAATCTTGATAAATAAACTATTATTTGAATTGAATTTCCTTTAGGATGCAGTTCTATCATATGAATACATTGATATAATTCCCAACTCTGAGAAACCAATACTTTTGGAGATATAATTTGTCTGTTTGAACTAGAGCGCCAGAAAGCTCCTGTCCACAGGGCTTGAACCCATTTTTCAACCGAGAACTAGATTTCAATTCGGTCGGATCTTAAATTTTGTAAATTTGGGGAAAATAAAAATTGGCTTGATGGTTTATGTCTAATTTCTGCAGAATCTGACCAATAGTACTGAAATAGAAAATTTTTATTTTTCTTTTTAAATAAAAAAGAAATTTCGCAAAAATTAGTGCGTCGGCATTCCATATTTACCCAGTTAAATTTGCTTCGGATTTCTATTTTTTGAGTCATTGAGGAAGTAACAACAAAATTTCAGATCGGTATAACTCCAAAACCGTTTCGCCGATTATGCCCATTAACTGAACTTGCTCGGCTTCCAATATTTTTTTAATATCTTCAACAATATAGATCGTGTTCAAATTCATAACTTGGCTGTAAAATTAGGTTTTAAAGGCTCTTGCAAAATTCAGCGATATCGGATGGCTAGTTTCCGAGATACAGATTTTTTTATTTTCTTGTGATACGATTCTCACGAAAAATTGGCACGTCGGCATTCTACAACTAATTACCAAGTATTGAGGAAATTACAACAAAATTTCAGATTGGTAAAACTCCGAAACTGTTTAGCCGATTATGCCTATCAACAAACTTAAACGTCACATTCGGATGCGCAACCTACCCTAAAAATTGCAAGTTGCTATAGCTCTTTCCGTTCTCAAGTTATCGTGGTAACGGTAACCAATCCAGTTACTGAACTCGCCCAACGCTGCGCGGTTTCCAATATTCTTTTAATATCTCCAACAATATAAATCCGATCTTGTTCAAATTTGGAACCTACCCTAAAAATTTCAAGTCGCTATCTCATTCAAGTTATCTTGAGATAAATCACTAAATTTCACATACATCTTTGTGTCGATATTCTACAACTATTTACCTAGTTTCAATCCGTTTAGATCTGTAGTGTTTGAAAACGGAATTAGTACTCGGAAACCGTTTTGCAGATTATGCCCATTAACGAACTTAACAGTAGCATTTGGATATTTTGGATTATTTTTTGAGTTATCAAGGAAATAATATTCCAGGTGGGTATAACTCGGCAACCGTTAGACCGATTATGCCCAAAAACGAACTCAACTCTCCCTTTCGGATACGCAACCTACCCTGAAAATTGCAAGTCCCTATCTCCTTTCGTTCGAAAGTTATCGAGGCAACGGTCACCCATCTACTGAACTCACACAATAATGCTCGAATCTCCAACAATATTTAACCGATCGTGTTAAAACTTGAAACTTGGCAGTAGAGTTAGGTTATGAAGGCTCTTGCAAAATTTCAGCAATTTCAAACGAATAGGTAGTTATTGATATATAGAATTTTTTTTTTCAATTTTCAATGATTTTTAAAAAATTTTCTACAAATACTATCCTCACGAAATTTTGCAAGAATTTTTGCATTCTACAACTAATATCCATGTTTGAATTCAATCGGTTCAGTATTGTTCGAGTTAATGAGGAACAAAAAACAACCTAATTTCAGATGGCTATATCTCTAAAACCGTTTGGCCGATTATGCTCATAAAAAACTGAAATGTCGCATTCTGATGCACATCCTAACCTGAAAATTTCAAGCCGCTATCTTTCCGTTCTCAAGGTATCGTGACAACAAAAATATTTTTTAATAATTTTCTAGCCATACGATTCGCACAAAATTTCACAAACGTTCTTAGGTTCATATTCTACAACTACTCACCAAGTTTCAATTCGATCAGATTTATATTGGTTGAAAACAAAATTATTACTCGGAAACCATTATGCCCATTAACGAACTTGTCCGTCGTATTGGGATGCGCCATCCACCCTGAAAATTTCAAGTCACTAGCTCTTTTCGTTCTCAAGTTATCGTGGCAACGGCCGGACGGCCGGCCGGACAGAATCAAATTTGACCTCGAATTCTTCATTGGGGAGTCGAACTAAACCGTTTGAGGCCATTTTCGTCAAAAAATTCGAAAGTTACAGACATTTGGGCAAAATGATAACGCGATGTTCCCCAGAACATACGCGCAAAAATCATAACTTCGAAACTACATAATCTAGGACAATGAACACTATTTTTGTCAGATAACAACCCCTACCTACCACCAAACCCCGTTGGTCCACTATACTTACTGCACACTCTGTATAAAAAACGTAGTGCTCGAAAAAATATATTGAAGATATCCATTCTTCTATGAAAAAAAAATTATACTAATCACAAAGAAAGTAATTTACAACAAATATTTTGGTTTCCTAAAATTGAAAGTATTACTTTTGCATCGCTTGTTTTATTTTAAAATGGATAACTACTCTAATTATTAATATTTCAGATATTTCTTACCTAATTTAATCACTTTTCGAAAATATAATAAATCATTTTTTTTTATATGCATGGGGATAGAATTAAATTTGATTTCAAGCAGTAAGCAAATATATCGGACCTACAATCATTTTGATTGTCCCAAACCTAGCTTTGATAATTCAATCCCCGATGAAAATATTGTATATAGAAGCCAGTTGTGCTAAATAAAGTCTTTATTTTTGTATTCATTTGTAATGGATTTTGATGTATCTGCGAATTTAACTCAATACTATACGTAAATTTGCACAACATAAAATTTTATTCTTTAGTTACATGTCTAGTTGTAACCCTTGGGCTTGTAACTTGGGACTAAATGTATTGTCTATTTAATAACGCCGTTAGATTATTGAAAAAGATAACAGCAATATTTTTTCGACGCTAAAGAACAATGTTGTTTTTATTTTGACGCCAATATCACTAATTCTTATCTTTTCCAGGAACTTGTTCTCAGACCCCTGATCCGTCAGCCCTTCGACTACATCCGTGTTGAACACCGCAAGAGGAGTTCCTCTAGGCGCAAGAACAGGAACGCTGAGCGTTCGGACTCGCCCATGACTCACATAATCGGAAGCCAACCCATTAACTACACCAGCCGTCCAAACTCTGGAAGACGTCGAAGAGAGCTGAAGAACGCCCAGAGGGCGACGACGCCAGAACCTCCAAGCGAGATGGCGTGGAACGGGAACACGCTCCAATTCTGGTCATCCACCAGAACTAACATTTCTTCTCCTACCCCGAGCCAAAGCAGCGAGAGAGGATTGTACGAGTTCAAGCCAAGCGTAGCCTCTCAGGAGATCAAGAAACTTAAGAGTTTGGACAAGAGTTACGCGGAGGTTTTGAAGTTGGGGGAGAGTAGGAAGAGAGATCATCACCACAGGCATAGGGCTAATAAGGGCACCACGCAGCATCGTTAGATACCAATTTGAAGCCGTCATGGTGAAACGTTTTGGCAAACACGACTATTCTCTATTATCTTGACTATTAATCAGTTTCACGTACTCTAAAATTATTTATATTCAGACATTTTCCAACGTCTATAGTTGATTTACTTGTGAAGAAATACTGTCGCCCTTTCTTTCCAAAACATTATGTTGTCCTTGATGAAATACTCTTTCATGTTAATCATCCCATTTGTAATTAATTTCATTGTGTCATCGTATTTTAGAATTTAGTAAATATACTTTATTTTAATTGTTACTGTACATTTCTTGTTTGATAAGTTTCCAGCGAACCCTTCGGAGTTAACCGAATGACAATTTGAGATCAGGTCCCTGAATTAATTTCAGACGCGTTTAGAATTTTGTTTTCTTATTTTTTGTGATGAATAACCCAAAGCTCAATTCCTAGATATGATATGACTTCTAGCTTCGCTAGTTGTTGCAAAGTTGTTCGAAATATTTCACGAAATGATTTGAATAAACATTTTCGAGACGAAATAAATTATATTGTAAGAAATTTATCTTGAACATAATTTATGTTCGTCATTGAAGATATTACTATTTATTCAATTAAATGAGGCGAATTGAGTTCTAAAAATTATAGCATTTTAAGTATATATATTGCATAAAGCTAGACTTTGATCTTGAATTGAAATATGTGTGACAACTGTACATTTTAATTTTTCTTAACTGTAAGTACGACCACCAACATATAAATACTTTTACATAACAGTGACTTAACTATACCTTGAAGAATAATTTGATTTCGCTTTGAAACTAAGAAAAGTGGAAATAATTTATTGATAAAATTGACAGAGAGTCGAGCAGCAATACTTAAATACATTAAATATGTAATCTGATTCTTTAGGGTCATTCTTACCTAGCCACCTAATGAAGGCTTCGTTATACTTTCCGGAAGCTATGTGCCAACACAATTAGAGTATTTTAATTATCTGTATTAGGGTCATTATTATCCAGCATATATTTTCATTTCATGAAGAATTGCATCGTAACTGCGGTAACTAAGGGATAATCTGTGGAATGGAATTTTGTAAATGTATTATGCAAAGTGGTTTCATAAATCAGCAAAGCATTTTTAGTAATATGAATGTCATGAACATCTAGTGATTACTTTTTAAATTATATTTTGATTGTTAAAACTTGTTTTATTTCTATTTTTATCAACACACGCTCATCTAATTCTAAACTTACCAAGTTTGTCCGTAAAATTCTCACTTGTGAGTACTTATATGTCTTAGACTATAGACTCTTTCTATAGTCTAAGGCCTAAGGTACCTACTTATATAAAGAGTGTTCCAATGGAAACACGTGAACCTCCTGAAAAGCAACCAGAGGTATTCTTTCAGAGGAAAGGATGCCAACCCTTGGTGAATTTTGAATAAGAACGGGTCTGTCATAAATCATTTGAAAGATTTCGAAATACTCTAGACGAAAATATCAAAATAATTTGCTGTTGATTCTTCGCAAAAACCTTGAATTTTCCCTCCTGAGCTGGAAAATATAAAGAAGCGCTTACGTGAAGTCAATACTCTTTGGCACGCTTGTTCACGTTAACCAGTTTTAATTGAAAGATTAGTGCTTCAAGCTTAGGGGAAACCGATTCAGACGGTAGGTGTCACCATTCACCATTGGGTCTCTGAAAAGGGCAGCGTGAATTTCTAAATTGGCCCTATAGAGCCACGGTACGGACACTTCAAATAGAAAACAACGCTATTTGCGCGCAATAGTCTTGCACGCGCACATAATTGCCATGAATTTCCTTTGAAACCTCACAATATTGGCTCAGTACCCATGATTGCTAGACGTAAACCACTCCTAATCTAACCCATACAACCTAAAAAACAGTAACTTACCACTTATGGCTGGAAGTCCTCTCAAAATCACACACCTCTCACTAAACTCCGTTTCTCCAGCACTGTGATATGATTCTTTATTCTGAATTTAAGAATAAATATACAGGTGCAATGGTGCATATAGTACATATTCTATAATACATTAAACATCTTCGTATCACGAATAAAGAAAAAATTGTCACTAAGGCATCAATATACCAGCGCGTGACTAGACATCCCCACAGGCGAACAAGAATCCATATAAACAACAATACTATAATATACACAAATATATGCTGATTTTTCTTAACATGAAAGCGAGCAAAAAAAAGAAACAAAAAATATCATTTACAAGAAATATTATAAAGGTCTATAAACCCATGTGGAATATAATAAAATTGGTTCAAGCACTGACGTGAAGTCAGAAGCTTTTGCGCGGATGTTCTATTGTCCATTCTTCTGTATTGGACACCCTTAATCGAATTTACCATGGTAAATTATGTTGTCCATTCTGCTGCATTGGACACTCTTAATTCGAATTTGCCATGGTAAATTCGAATTAAGTGTGGGTGGATGCGCCACCCATCCTGAAAATTTCAAGTCGCTAGCTCTTTTCGTTCTCAAGTTATCGTGGCAACGGCCGGACGGACGGACGGCCGGACAGAATCAAATTTGACCTTGAATTCTTCATTGGGGAGTCAAACTAAATCGTTTGAGACCATTTTCGTCAAAAAATTCGAAAGTTACAAACATTTGGGCAAAACTATAACGCAATGTTCCCCAGAACATACGCGCAATAATATAATATTTGGTTTGATCCAAATCTACACTAAACTACATATATGTTTAATATCGTGATATCGACTGTGAAAAGCCATTTCTTGCATTCTTTTTTGAAACGTGCATTTTTGAATTTTTCTATTTTTATCGCTAAAGGGAGTAAGTTAAATATTTTGGGTGCTACATAGGAAATACATTTCTGAGTTATTCTTTTGCTCTTTTTCGGAATCTCCGCTATTAATTGCGGAATTTGTCTAGACAGTGTTATATTTTTGTGTACTAAACAGACTGTATTAAATCGATCTTTGGAAATGTTCAAAAGTACTTTGTAAGCATACAGTTTCCTCAATGGAAGTACACGGAGATCTTGGTATAATAGCTGAGAAGGATACCTTTGAGTTTTGTGTAGTATAAGTTTTATAGCCTTTCTCTGCAAAATATCCAGCGGATTGATTGTATTTTGATAGCTACTATACCCCATGCCAAGATACCGTAATGCAGGATGGATTCAAATAAAACATGATAAATAATTTTCAAGTTCGATTTGTTCATGAAATTTCGTAATTTCCGTAGTATGAATATACTTCTTCGAAGTTTGGATGCAGTTGTCTTCATGTGTTCATCAAACCGCATGCCCGCATCCAGGGTTATTCCCAACTATTTAATCTCCCCAACCACTTCCATCTTTGATGCACAATTACAGATTGGATTCATATTGCCAGTGCAATTAATATTGTGTAAGATTATTTATTTAAAATCTGGCTTTGTACGATGGTCCACAAAAAAAGGCAAGAATTTAGTTTTCTTCCCAGTTAAGGGTTAGAAGGTTGGTATCAAGCCAAATTTGAATGGTTTTCATAGATTCCTGCATATTAATCTTTAGTTCTTCCCAAGTTTTTCCGTTCACCAAAACCACTGTATCATCTGCATATGATATGCATTTGCTGTTTTTATCATAGTCGAGTAAATCGTTGATATATACCAAATTTAATATGGGTCCCATAACAGTTCCTTGCGGGACTCCAAAATCAATTAGTTGCGTTGAGCTACTACTCTCTTATTGTATTGACACTTTTTGCGATCTGTTCTTTATATAGCTTTTAACCAAATTTTGTACATTTCCGCGAAAACCTAAAATTTCTAGCTTTTGTAAAAGCAGCTCATGGTGTACGGTGTCAAAAGCCTTTCGCAAATCAAGGAATACACCAGCAGTAGGCAACGTCTTGTGAATATCACTATAGATAGATTTCGTTCAAGCTATCATTGCATCTTCTGTGCTGTGCATAAACCTATTTGAAACCCGAATTGGTTATTTTTAAAGATTTTATTTTTACTCACGAAACTCATAACCCTTGCTTTGAATAATTTTTCAAAATTTTTAGCTATACTTGATAAAAGTGAGATTGGCCGGTAGTTTATTGTGACGTTTGATTTATCACCTGACTTGTAGTATAATATTCGAGATTTTGAAATGGGATAGGCATTTGCCAAGTAGGAAAATGTTGTTAAATATATGTTCAAGAGGGCGGCTTATATAATTACAGACTTTTTTAAGCAAATATGATGTTAAACCATCTAGTCCAGGAGATTTGCCGTTTTTTAACTCTTCAATCGTCATTCGTACTTCTGTTTCATTGGTAAGATTTAAAAATAACGATTGTCTGATAAGATATTTCCTTTTGAATTCTGACAAATATTTTGATTGTTCAAGATCATTTATATCAATCTTTTCTGCTAACTGCTTACCTTTCGAGGAAAAAAAAATATTGAAACGCTCTGATTTTTCCTTATGTGTAGTTGACATGCTTCCGTCGGCGTCAACATTCTCTATAATCATTTTTTAGCGAGGATACCGCTTATAACCCGGTTATTAACAACGGTTTGTCATCAATGTCAAAATTTGTTCCCCCACCACATGACCGCGAAAGGTTGTATGTGTTTTCACTAAAACGTCAACGGTTAACCGTAGTCCTAGTAGTAATATTTGTTTACTTTTTGCGCGTATGTTCTGGGGAACATCGCGTTATAGTTTTGCCCAAATGTCTGTAACTTTCGAATTTTTTGACGAAAATGGTCTCAAACGATTAAGTTCGACTCCCCAATGAAGAATTCGAGGTCAAATTTGATTCTGTCCGTCCGGCCGTCCGGCCGTCCGGCCGTTGCCACGATAACTTGAGAACGAAGAGAGCTAGCGACTTGAAATTTTCAGGGTAGGTGGCGCATCCCAATACGACGGACAAGTTCGTTAATGGGCATAATCGGCCCAGTGGTTTACGAGTAATAATTTTGTTTTCAACCAATATAAATCCGATCGAAATGAAACTTGGTGGGTAGTTGTAGAATATGAACCTTAGCACGTTTGTGCAATTTTATGCGAATCATATGGCTAGAAAATTTTAAAAAAATTATCAAAAAATATTTTTGTCGTCACGATAACTTGAGAACGGAATGAGATAGCCGATTGAAGTTTTCAGGTTAGGATGTGTACCAGAACGCGACATTTCAGTTTGTTTATGAGCATAATCGGCCAAACGATTTTAGAGTTATAGCCATCTGAAATTTTCTGAAATTTGGTGGTTTTTGTTCCTCATTAACTCGAAAAATACTGAACCGATTGAATTCAAACATGGTTGTTAGTTGTAGAATGCCAACGCGAAGATGTTCGCAAAATTTGGTGAGGATAGCATTTGTAGAAAATTCTTAATAAATCATTGAAAATAAAAAAAAAAATTCTATATATCAGTAACTATCCGTTTGAAATTGCTGAAATTTGGCAAGAGCCTTCATAACCTAACTCTTCTGCCAAGTTTCAAGTTTTAATACGATCGGTTAAATATTGTTGGAGATTCGAGCATTCTTGTGTGAGTTCAGTAAATGGGTGACCGTTACCTCGATAACTTTCGAACGAAAGGAGATAGGGACTTGCAATTTTCAGGGTAGGTTGCGTATCCGAAAGGGAGAGTTAAGTTCGTTTTTGGGCATAATCGGTCTAACGGTTTCCGAGTTATACCCACCTGGAATATTATTTCCTTAATAACTCAAAAAATAAATATTCGATCGAAATGGTGCTTGGTAACTAGTAGTAGAAAATCAACATAAAGACATGTTTAGAATTTTGTAAGAACCGTAACCCTAGAAAATTTGAAAAAAATGACGAAAAAAAAAATTTTAAGAACCGTACCCCTAGAAAATTTTAAAAAAATCATGAAAAAAAAAATTGGTTCAAGCACTGACGTGAAGTCAGAAGCTTTTGCGCGTATGTTCTATTGTCCATTCCTCTGTATTGGACACCCTTAATCGAATTTACCATGGTAAATTATGTTGTCCATTCTCCTGTATTGGACACTTAATTCGAATTTACCATAGTAAATTCGAATTAAGAGTGTCCAATACAGGTGAATGGACAACATAATTTACCATGGTAAATTCGATTAAGGGTGTCCAATACAGAGGAATGGACAATAGAACATACGCGCAAAAGCTTCTGACTTCACGTCAGTGCTTGAACCAATTTTTTTATTATGCAAACCTTACTTATTCTAACGTTTGATAAACAATTAACATCAATTACATGCAAATGTTGAATTTATTTGACGAAATGCTATTCACTAACGACAATTATTGTGGCTTATTGGAATTTCTCAACAGTGTATTACATCCAAATAATAGTCCCACTTCCCAGTACTGATAGCACTATTCAAATTGTGGATAATGCACTTCAGGCTAGACCTAGGAGATATCTGGCTTGAAATATATACTGAATTTGTGTTTTTTCAATTGTTTCGAATGAAAAAAGAAACCTTCCATAATTAAATTTGTTTGATGAAATTATAGAAAATGATTCTCACCACCTAATTAAGAAAAAGTAAAGAGGTGGGTACTAACCAGTACAACAAGTACGTAGTCTTCTAGTCTTTTTGTGGTATATATCCAAGCCAGATTGCCTTCATTCTGTTACCGTTTAATATAAGATTCGCTATTTGGCGGTCTGTAATGACGAAGTAATCCCCACTCCTTGGTTGTTTAGAGTATATTAAAAAAATTCCACGCTTTCCTTTGCATCAGCCGTTTTAATTGCTTTCAACAGTTTCAAACTTTCAATACTTTTGACAATTTCAAACTTTCAACAGATGTCAACCGCTAGTAACCCACCTCATGGACCCGGTTATAAATTTTTGTCGAGTTCGGTAATTATGTCCGAGAGGCGACGGATTTTTTCGTCACGTGACCACAGATCGCATGGATTTATCTGAAATAAACGAACGGGACAGAGCAGAATCACAGATTACTGTAATCTGCCGACAAAATTGTGATTGACATTGGAAGTAAACTTTTTAAAAATTTCAAATTTTGTTCTGTTTATACTGGCAAATAACGTTTATTTTGAGTTTTTAATTTTTGTACCAGTGGAATTTCGTGATAATGGATCTGATTAACTATTATTCAATCATAGATGGTATTCGTCAAAAACGATATGACAAGAAATTTGCAGAATTGGGCATGGATCCTTATCCTCTGAAGCCAGAAGAATTGAGATGTTTCTCTATTTCCAAAAATTATGTATCCAGCAAAATGTTAATTATTTAATAAACAGGAATAGTACTTCCACAATGACTGAAATGAAAGCGTACAAGGGCTTGGAAGATTATAAACTTCCAAGTTGTAGATGGTTGCGTGAAGCACAAATTCTCATATTTTAGTAATTGGAAAGGTGAATAATCACACCTATAGCATTGTTGTTTACTAATTTCTGAATTTTCTTCAGGTGATGCATTCACAAAGAGTAATTGAAAAATTATAAATGCCGTTGGTGATCAGTCTTGAAGATAGCTGTTGTTAGCACTCACAGGGGGTTCGGAAGAGAAAATGCACCAAAGCAAAGGATTTCTTTCTCAAAGTTTCTGAAAATCTGGGCAAATATTTCACAAAATCTAATCCAGGACCCAATACACATCTACCACAGTTCTGTATTGTCTATGTTAACAGGAAAATGATAGAATAACTCCCATGATAGCCTGTGCATCCTGTCATTGTGAAAATAGTGATATCACTTGTTATGTCATTAAATAATCATGTATACCAAGAAGGAAGATATGAATAAATCCCATTGTGGTATTTTTCTTAGTCAAAAACATGTTTGTCATACATGGTTCACATTGTATAATCCCCCTCTGAGCCATTGATGGTAAAAAGTGTTAGATTTAATTTTCCTCATAATTGTTCTTGTTCAGTCTATAGTAGTAATTGTTAAAAGCTTATTGGAAAAAGTTGATTTTATGATTGTACTTGTTTGTAAGATAAATAAAGTTATCCAAATAGAGAGAAGTTTTTTTTCAATTCAACTAGATTTGGAAAAGTTATCAAGTTTGAGACTTATTATCTCCACGTGTACACAAAAAAGTGGAATACTATATACAAATTAATCGCAAAGGTTCCAGATCCCTTTTTATTGCAATCAGGTATAAACATTTCCATGAATTGCCAAAAAGTAATACAGAAAAAAAACCCAACATCATTTTTAGGCTTAACAATATTGCTTTTAGTAGCAGAAGTTAAAACAACCCTATCTATCCTGCCTAGCTATTATTTACTCGTGACGTCTTTCAAGAGAGCTTTCCCGATATTTCAAATGTATCTTAAAATTAATGATGAACCGTACATCGTACGAAAATTTCCCGTTGTTCCACGAAAATTCAAATTGCGCTATAGGAATATTCAACGATGCAGATAAAACGAAGCAGGAAATGAATATTTAAAACTTCGCCTCACAAATACGGATATTATTCTATAGCCTTAGGATAAAATCGCTTTGCTCGCTCTGAATACACCGAGCAAAAAGATCGCTCTGGGATGGATCCGATTTACATTACCGAACGATTCAGATGTGTACTCCCCTACATCTGGATGTCATTAAAGAACGTTTCGGAGCAATCTGATCGGTCCGAGGAAATAAACGAACTCGTCTTTTGATACCGTTATCAAATGTCAATATGACAGCTTTGGAGGGGAACTTCCGTTACCGCTTGTAACCACTCTCGCTAAAATGTAAAAATTATAACCGTTTGATACCGGTATTAAGCGGTAACGTCGCTAAAAATCGATTTGTATTACCTATTTGATTAACCTTTTTTGTAACATTCATTGTGCTTTTGATTGTGTCCCAAAATCTACGAGAATTATTTCCAGTTTTCATCAACTGATTTCTATAGAAATCATTTTTCGATTTATATATCAACTTATGTATTATATTCCTATGTTCTTTATATTTTTGTCTGAGAGTGATGTTTTCTGGGTCATTCTTGAGATCTTTATGAAGTTTGTCTCTAACTTTGATTGACTCAATTATTCCATGCGTTATCCATGGTGTTCTTTTAGATTTCATATTATTCTTTCTCCTATGTGTTGCTCTATCAATAATCATTTTTTAGCGACGATACCGCTTAATACCGGTATCAAACATCAAACGGTTATAATTTCTACATTTTAGCGAGAGTGGTTACAAGCGGTAACGGAAGTTCCCCTCCAAAGCTGTCATTTTGACATTTGAAATCATTTTTTAGCGAGGATACCGCTTATAACCCGGTTATTAACAACGGTTTGTCATCAATGTCAAAATTTGTTCCCCCACCACATGACCGCGAAAGGTTGTATGTGTTTTCACTAAAACGTCAACGGTTAACCGTAGTCCTACTAGTAATATTTGTTTACTTTTTATTATGCAAACCTTACTTATTCTAACGTTTGATAAGCAATTAACATGAATTATATGCAAATGTTGAATTTATTTGACGAAATGCTATTCACTAACGAGAATTATTGTGTCTTATTGGAATGTCTCAACAGTGTATTACATCCAAATAATAGTCCCACTTCCCAGTACTGATAGCACTATTCAAATTATGGATAATGCACTTCAGGCTAGACCTAGGAGATATCTGGCCTGGCTTGAAATATATACTGAATTTGTATTTTTTCAATTGTTTCGAATGAAAAAAGAAACCTTCCTTAATTAAATTTGTTTGATGAAATTATAGAAAATGATTCTCACCACCTAATTAAGAAACAGTAAAGAGGTGGGTACTAACCAGTACAACAAGAACGTAGTCACCTAGTCTTTTTGTGGTATATATCCCAGCCAGATTGCCTTCATTCTATTATCGTTTAGTAAAAGATTCGTTATTTGGCGGTCTGTAATGACGAAGTAATCCCCACTCCTTGGTTGTTTAGAGTATATTAAAAAAATTCCACGCTTTCCTTTGCCAAAGCCGTTTTAATTGCTTTCAACAGTTTCAAACTTTCAATACTTTTGACAATTTCAAACTTTCAACAGATGTCAACCGCTAGTAACCCACCTCATGGACCCGGTTATAAATTTTGATACCGGTATCAAATGTCAATATGACAGCTTTGGAGGGGAACTTCCGTTACCGCTTGTAACCACTCTCGCTAAAATGTAGAAATTATAACCGTTTGATACCGGTATTAAGCGGTAACGTCGCTAAAAATCGATTAATGACCGGCTCCTTGAGGTGAGTTATATACATTAGGGATTTATTCGCGAGTAACCTGGTTACTGACGGTATGTGGGTTACACTAACCGTGCCGTTTTCACGAGGACGCGGTCAGTAGGGGAAGGTGTTATTGCGTCACAGAATTTACGTCATCGGTAACTGAATTCTGTAACCGCAGTAACCCTACAGTTTGTATGGGTTACTGACGCTAACAATTCGAAATTTGAAGCGGACGATGGATTTCGAGAATATGGAGGATTGCGAATTAGTAGAAATATCGCTAAATTATAAAGGAGAGGATATTACTGCCGTAGTGGATATAACCACAGCATACATTAACCCGAATATCATCTTCTATCTATATAGCATTTTCGATATGATTGTCTCTCAACATAGCGGCACTTATCAGCATTTCATATAACCACATAGATTTTTTAGGACCATTGGGATAAATAAAACAGAACAAATCTATATGATATTGTTCCATCAGAATCCGAACTACAATAAAATCCATTATTATTCAATTGCACTGAGCAACTAACCTAAATTTGTTCGCAATCAAAAATAGGCGTATTCTTTTTACCTTGTCTCATCTCAATAGATGCATAGAATCTTGCATTTTGCCTTCTAACTACTGAGTCTGAACTGAGAATCTCAGTTAATCTCAGCTAAAGTTGGTAAAAAGAATACGCCTAATGACGTTTGTTGGTCAGTGCTTTCTAACCAAGCTGTTTTCGCGAGATCGGTAACCGATGATGTTTACATCCCCCACTCTGCTCACATTTCAGTGACCACACGGTAACTGGACTCAGTAACCGGGTTAGTCGCGAAAAAATCCCTATTGAACTATATACTAACTGGGCCCTATAGACCACATTAGTTAGGTTAAGGCGTATTTTGGCGCTGTAACCACAGGTAACTACAGCTCGTAGTTACATGGTTACTACGTTTTTGCGGAGTTAACCATGTAACTATGACGTATCAATGACGTCAAGCATACCATACCACGTTACCTTCCTCAGGAGCAAGGTTACTCGCGTGGTATGTATATCTATCTCATTTCGAATGAGTGAAATGGAATGAATTTAGGATCATAGAACGTGTTAACGGTTTTCACCGAATTTATCTGAATCTGAATAATTACCTGTTATATCAAAATGTAATGCAATACCGTATACAAAAAACAAATCAGAAACGAGACACGACTGGGACTGGGCACAGGCAGAAGAGACAGTCTCTGGCACAGGGCGACAAAACAATAAATGAGAGCACATATAACAGAAAACTCTCATAAAGGAGTAGAAGGTCTTCTTCTCCAATTGAAACAGTAGGAAGAAGTCATACTCAAGATATTTTGATATATAACTCACATTTATGATGGACGTAATCTATTAATGAACTCGTCCATTTCAATTCATTGGAAGATTTGTTTTTGTTTTGATTCGATCAGCGGTTTCGTGTCATCAGTAACTATAAGTAACTATGACGTCATAGTTACATGTAACTATGGTAAGCTGTGGTTACTGCGCCAAAATTCGCCTATAGAATCATTCGCTTGGCGGGAGATCCATATTCAAATTTTTTAACAAGGAATTTCAACTTTGAGATGAAACCACCCTATTTAAAAGAGAATGTTAGGACAGAGACAACAAGTATTGGGTACCTTCATCATTAGTGCATGTTTTAATGTTATTTCCACATTAAAATCTACTTCTATTTATTCTTAAATCAAAATTGAAACCATTCTAGTTCGAAAGGTTTCCGTATGTCGTAGATGACTTCTGTTGTGCGTCATTACAAGGCCGATTTAGGGTTATGTTAATATTTTTGACTGATTTCGAGTGAGCTAGGACGTACGTTAATCGAATTTGGTGAACACTTTTATATTTATTAATAATTTTGGAAATATACAATTTTGTTATGAGGACTTGATTCTATATGGTTGAGAAAGGTTCACAGAATCTATTCCAACCAAAATAAACCTTAAGAAATTAGTCTAAGTATGTAAAAATAGGCGAGAAATTTGCGTAAATTTTAGGTCCATCAGAAATGCATGGGGAATTCAGTGCTCGGATCCACGGATGGATCGTAATTCAAATTTCCCGCCTAAACTAACATTGGAAGGGATCCGTCCATACAAATTACGTTTGAAAAGTGAGGCAGGGGCAACGAAGACAACTAGACACTAGTTACGGTTACAGTGACTATCACAGAATATACCCTAGATATATTCTGTGGTGACTATATTCTTATATAGTCATAGTGATGTGAAATACTCGAGTTTTTAAGTTAAGGATATATGTCCTGGAAAAATGTCCGAAACTTTCCCCCAAGGTCGAGCATTTTGAGTATTTAAGTATTTACGGACATTGCGGAACAATCGGGAAAAATATGACAATCGTCACATGTTAATTTAAATATCAGGACAATTTGAGGCATTTTAAGATATTTTTCATGGAATTTTTCATGGTCAATTGGAAATAACAAATAACTTATCATTGAATGAGTTATTATCGTGTTATTTTATTGAGTATCAGTGATAAAGGACCGGAGCCAGGTTCTGAATTAAGAATTAGTATTAGAAAAATCGATTTAATTTGACTGTTAAATAATAAAAATAAACTTGTTTAAAAAAAACTTTGTATAATTTTCCAATTGGTTCACAGATCGTTAAGAACCTTCGATCCAAGTAGAAAAGAATAAACTGCTTAAGAAAAAACTCTGTATAATGGCATCACAAATCGTGAAGCATCGTCGATCCAAGTAGAAAAAAATATACTTCTTTAAAAATTTTTGTAATTGGCATCTCAGATCGTTAAGCATCTTCGATCCAAGTAGAAAAGAAGAATAAATATCGGACAAAATGAAAATTTTCAAAAAATGTTTAAGTAGAAAAGAAATTTATGATATTTATCCAGACATTTTCGATAATTTCGTTAAATACTAAAAAACTCTAAATGTCGACTGTTTTTAGAAGTAATGATAATTTTCGGACATTTTTCAGTATTTATCAGAGGAGTATTTAAGACATTTTCCACACTACAACACTAACTACAGTGACTATAATAGTCACTGTAGTTACGGTAACCTGTCTTTGTCTTCTGTGGTCTTTGTTGCAACGAAGACAAAGATAGCACTAGTTACGGTTACAGTGACTATCACAGAATATACCCTAGATATATTCTGTGGTGACTATATTCTTATATAGTCACTGTAGTTACGGTAACCTGTCTTTGTATTCTGTGGTCTTTGTTGCACTCATACAAGCGAGTTATGTTTACTTACATACCTACATTCATTGGTCGCATTCAGCGGACGAAGCACAAATCAAATGTGCTCCACAAAATAGCCTCCGTTCCACAACGTGTTGAGACCAGGGGGGTGAAGCCAGAGTCGAAAAAGTGGAAACATGGACGTACGTCGTATGTCCCCACTTGAGAAGAACTTCACCACGATGATAGGTAGAAAGGAAGAATGGGAAAGGGAGTTCACCACCCAGACTTTCAAAGAAAATACCATAAAATGGTACACAGATGGCTCAAAAACCACGACGGGAGCTGGCGCTGGGGTATATGGGACAGGCACCAAGTGCGCACTGTCGGTAGGCTCCCGTTTGAGTATCTTCCAGGCAGAATTACTCGCAATCGAAAGATGTGCAGATATTAACCTAGAAAGGAAATATCAGAAATGCGACATAGCAATCCATTCGGATAGTCAATCTGTTATCAAAGCACTGAGCTCCCATGCCATCGATTCAAAGTTGATATGGGAGTGCCGAAGAAAACTAAATGAAATTGGCAAGAATAATAAGGTCTTTTTAGTCTGGGTCCCCGGTCACTCGGGAGTCAAGGGGAACGAAGAGGCCGATACACTTGCCAGAAAGGCAGCACGAACTCCTTTTATCGGCCCAGAACCTTTCTGCGGTATAGGAAAATGCACCTACTAGAAAGAGTTTCTGGAGAAGGAGGAAACCAAAAGAGAGACACTCTGGCGGAATCTTCCAGGTTTGGTTCATTCCAAAAAGTTCCTTAGGAACTTTAAAGAAGTGAGATCCAAAAGGTATCTGGATCTCTGCAAGAATAAGTTACACCTGGTCACTGGCTTCCTCACAGGACACTGTCGCCTCAGGAAGCATTTGATGAGAATAGGTTTATCAGATACTGACGAGTGCAGATTCTGTGGGGAGGAGGAAGAAACTCCTCTTCACCTTGTTACAGAATGCCTCGCCATTGCAAGTCAGCGAAAGGAATGCTTTGGACAGGAAACTTGTAGGAGTGAAGACATAATATCCTTGAAGCCTTCCCAGATATTGAGGTTCATTTATACTCTGGAACTGGAGGGCGAGCTGTAGATGGCGTAATGGTGAGAACAGCTCTGTTGGGGGGCACAATAGATCTCAAGGTCGCGGTGCAACGTAACCCCCTTATCAATAATAATAAAAAAAATGTCCCCACTTATTTTGTTCGCTTGTCGTAGATATGTTCAGGTGGATGAATGACAATGACATGAGTGTCAGGCTGTCAGGAATTCATTTACTTCATAAATGTGACAAGAGTGACAATATATACGTGAGATTTCTAGTTTGTGGCAAATAACAATAATAATTGTTATACTAGTGTTATTATATTACCCGTGTGAAGATGAGTTTGTTTTTTTTCGTAATTCAATGAAAAAGTTTCCGTTTCAGGTGATGTTGAAGATATAATATTCCAACTCCTTTTAGGTGTTCTATATAAAATGTAACGAAAAATTTTCTTTCAGAATTCAGATTATGTTGACAATATAATTTAATAGTTTTAATGGTGATTTGTCGGTAATTTGATGACATTTTTTCAGGGATGTTAAAGATTATGGCCACTTGGTGAGATCTGATAGGTTTATATTTATACGAAGTTCAATTCTGCAAATCTGATTGTGTTTAATATCTTATTGAATTAAGAAAATGGCTTCAGGTTCTGCTACTTCATTGTTGCGAAAGATGAAGAGTATCCTTTCCTAAATTCATATATCAGCCATTCATCACTTGTTTGCAGAAACAGAAGTTTTTTTCGTTTCCCTAAAGACCCTTCCACCTTGAAAATTTAGAATGATATTTGTAAAATAAGTCCTAGCAAAAATATTTCTAATTTTCGCTGACTGACTGCCTGAATGTAACTGGTTTCAGACATTTGTACCTAATACATGCATTCACTAAACACTATGATTGTATTAACTGTTGAATATTTTATTATTATAGTAGTAGTCTATTAACTGAGATATTAGTTATAGTGTGATTAACGTTAATATTTTACTGAGAAGCATCTTGATCACGAATATTTATATTTAAAATATATTTCAATATTCATCTATCACTTAATATCTAAAAATCCTTCTTTCTTTTTTCAGAAAGTAGTGATGGTGACCGTCATCACCTAGATTGATGGATTCTACCGGATTTTGACTGTCAATTGTGACTGGTGGTAGTTTCTTCTCCTTCCTAGATGAATCAGTGTTATTGTGATTTAGTGAAGTGACAATTCTGATCATTATGAAACTGAAAGACCATTGTGTTGAGTGTTGACCAACGAATAATTTATCCCTAACTCTATATACAAGTGTTATTTTGACATTTTATTCGGATATTTGTACTGGAATTTGGTAGTTATACCCCTAATAACTTGTAATAACTCAGCAAATTCCAAAAAGACCTATGGTTGGTCAAAAATTTTGTTTGTTTCATTGAATTGTGTCATGGTTTTTAGTTTCTCTAGAACAGGGTTTCTCAAAGAGGGGTACGCGAACCCCTAGGGGTTCGCCATTCGACTGTAGGGGGTTCGCAATAAGATTCAAGTAAAGGTGGCTTGATGACTAGGAGGCACATGTGACAAACATGGTGGCATGGGCTCACCACCATGTATTAGTTAAGCGGTTCGCCTTCATCTGGAAACTTGAAAAGGGGCTCGTAAAGCCTAAAGTTTGAGAAACCTTGCTCCAGAAGCAAATTGAACTTAATTTGTTGTAGAAAACTGCTAACTAAATTATATTCACATTCGAAATATTCAACAATAGTTATTTATTATACAAGGGAAAAAAGTATTAGATTTTAGCTCGAGGTTATGTTGTCTCCCGACGCGAAGCGGAGGGAGACAAAAAACCGAGAGCTGAAATCTAATATTTTTCCCGTGTATAATACACTATTTTTTTCTGTGACAGGAAAAACGACGATTTAATAGTGAAAGAACATATTATTACAATATATTAAAGTCAGAATGTTATCGATATGAAATTTGAATTTTTAAACTAGTAAGCTATTAGACCTGCGTTGCTAAGGAAAACTTCAGTGTAATCAAATATCTGTCAATTTAATTTTGTGATTTGATTCAAAAATTGCGAACTCAGTAATTGTTTAGTAGTTATTTTGAATACTATAAAGTTAAAAATGCTTGATTCTGAGTTTTCTCTGACTCCACCGAAGTTGATAGAAGCAGCGCAAGTAGCAAATATCTTCCATTATCTATATGTATATATATCCGGGAAAAAAGTATTCACTTTTTTCCCGGGGAAAAAAGTAATTTCGTGAAAAGTTATATTTTGTTACCTGTCAACAGAGATGAAATGTCAAATTTTTTTCCCGTCACAGAAAAAATATCATTTACTTGTTTAATTCTATAATAGATGTATACATAATTGTAAAAATGATGTTAATAAAGAAATTATTGTTTTTAAAGCTTTGTTTCATTTTGAAGCATCTTTTCTTTCGAATCATTTTAAATTTCGAATACAATAATGAAAAAAGGTGGGGATATTCCATTATGGTTCTAGGGGGTGTCCGCTTGTATATGTCATTTTAATGTGACATATACTTCTACAAGCGGACACCCCTAGATCCATAATGGAATATCCCCACTTTTTTCGCCCCATCTCTCTCTAATCTATGGTATGTATATGTCACTACTGTTGCGCACAGTTTACAAGGCAGGGGGTCTATTCTCGACATCATTCGCAACTACACGCATACGCATGGCTGCGAATGGTCGATTTGCGCATACGTTCGAAAAATGGTATTCTTGACAACCCTTCGCAATCCCATGCGAACGGTATCATTCGCAGCTGCAAATATACCTGGCAACATTGCAAATAATGGGAATGGTAGTTCAAAAGGGTCTTAAATTTAACAGTTGACAGTCCTAGCGCGAGTTTTGAATGTTCGGCTAGCTAGGTTTTTGTATTTGGTTCGTTGTTGTGTGCTATTAATTTGGTATTGTGAGATTATAATTTGTTATTATGGCAAAATTTCCAAAGTCACCAAGAAAATCACTAATCAATATATAGCAGAGACAATTAGAATAACTTTACAGCAAAAAAACAGTTGAAGGCTGATTACTATCGGAACAAACTTGAAATGCTTAGTCGATCCTAAATAATAATAATGATAGTTAATAAAGTTATTCCAAGTGAACAAAAACAATTTCTATTATTAAATGGTTTCTTTCTGGGTTTTCTCTCCCAAACTCTGAAAAAATGTATTATTTTGCTTCTGCATAAAAAACACAGATTTGTCAGAAACAATCAATCGAAAAAAGTTGCTCAACAAACAATAACGAAACAACATCAACGATGAAAGAATAATTATATCGTAATGTTTCAGAGTCAGACACTTAACGAAAATCTCCATTTAATAATGAATATACCTCTCATAGTATCCTTTAATGATTACAATTTCTATTATTAGCAGAAACACAAGAAAGTTTTGTCAAAAAAATTAATTCAATAGGTAATTTTACAAATGCTAATATCTATTTTCTTACATCTGTCAGCTAATATAGCTCTGACCTTGAGTCATCATCATAATTATACTGATTACATTTTTTACTCTCAAAATCAAAACAATGGGCAGGGAAAGAAAGACATTTAATTATTTTGAGTTTTATTCATATTAAAATATTTAGATATGTGAATTTAAATGAGATCATAGCTCATAGCAATCCAGTCTAGGTATTCCTATAAATGGTATTAATTAAGTTAGTTCTAATACTTCTTCCTGCAGCAAGTCCGAGATTCACTCCAGCTACTGCATTTTGGACGTTATTATCATAAATTTTCGGTAAAAATTATTCCCAACTCAATACCGTCCTCCACCTCTGGCATTGGAGTATTATATTCGATGCACATATTATGAATAACAACACAGGCATTAATTATTCTACATGCTACAGCAGGTTATAATGTAATGATCGATGCTTGAGGAGACACCTAAATCTCATCTTAAGAATGCCATTGCATCTCTCAATTAAACCTCTAGTTTTCTTATGCGCCATATTGTAGTTAAATTCAGGGGTATTCCTGATAGGTTTAGCTTCCAGTGGTGTCAAAAGCCACGTTCTAAGAGGATATCCGGAATCACCTAATAGAAAAGAATGTATTAAATATATAAAGAATTTCAATCCGATGAATATTTTTTTACCCAAAAGATAGTAATTTCTATGTCCTCTGTCATGTAAGTTTGTGAGTACCTTTAAAATATTGGAATTGACCCAAATGAATGCATCATGTGTGCTCCCTGGGTATCGGGCATTCACATTTGTTATCCTCAACATACTATCACATATCTAAAACTAAAAATAATGAAAGTCAAAATGTAGAGTATTGAGTTTTTCAAGTATGTACTAACCAGTTGGACATTGATCGAATGATATCCTTTTCAATTTACATAAAAATACTCTGGACTTTGGTCATCTTCGGTGGAAAAATGGCTACATGTGTAAAATCTACACAGCCAACAACTCCAGGAAAATTAAATTTTTCATAGAATCTGAAAGATTATTATCATTAGTTACTCAGACAAACAATCATGGTTATCACAAAAATATTTGGAATTTAAATGAATACATACCCCATTCATATTATATTGAGTTCTTCAATATTTCTTGGAAAATGAACCCATCTATTGAAAACTTGGGGTTCATTCAGAGCAATGCTCACTTCTTCTATTGACCTCGATACGGAGGATTGCAACACCGACATAAATTAATTCCTCCCAATATCCATTTTCACTCGGTTGTTCAGCGATTTCCAGTGATTCCAAATTGGCTAAGTATTGCAAATCGTCCATTTATAAATTGTTCACCCTTCTTCTCACACATCAACACATCATTTACAAGAATTACAAGCACAGAATACAAATAGATTACAAGTCAACAACAACAAATCAAACTAGATTTCAAATTTAGAAATGGCCATAGAATTACCGAATTTTGATTAATTCTATGGTTGCAGCCGTCGCAAACCTTCTGCGAGTACCCAACACCACTCGTTGTAATCAGTGAACTCTATATATACCTGGAAGGGACTCGCCTTGGGAGAAAAGTGAGGCAAACCGATTTCTCAGGCAACCCGCATTGCTTACGGATATCTATCTCTTTCTATCTCATTGCAGTTAATGGAACGCTCGCGATTTTCTTCGTTTATTTTAAATTTTGTATGCTTATTTAGAAGTAAACGTGATTTTTTTTCTGAACAATTTATCAGGATTAAAGTAATAAGGCAAATTGTGCATGGTTCAAGTCAAATTTTAACTGTTCTCCTATGTGGTTGGTAAATAAAATGAAAAGTTAATGGAACGCTCGCGACTTCTTTTGAATATTTTAAATTTTGCATGCATAATTTTAAGTAAGCGTGAATTTATTTGTGAACAATTCATCAATTTTAAAGTAATAAAGCAAATAGTGCATGGTTCAAGTCAAATTTTAACTGCTCTCCTATATGGTTGGTAAATAAAATGAAAAGTTAATGGAACGCTCGCGACTTCTTTTGAATATTTTAAATTTTGCATGCTTAATTAGAAGTAAGCGTGAATTTATTAGTGAACAATTCATCAATTTTCAAGTAATAAAGCAAATAGTGCATGGTTCAAGTCAAATTTTAACTGTTCTCCTATGTGGTTGGTAAATAAAATGAAAAGAAAATCAGATGTGCAAATTTTATTTAAATATTAAAATACACTGTACATACATATAGCTGCTACTACTACTTATATAAAAATAATTTAACAGTTGCTAAATAAAACCAGTTTTGTAAGTTTTTGTCTTACTGGGGTATTTTTTCCTTGCAACTCTAAATTCAATTGCCTACTGTGGTGATATACATGCGGCACTTCAAATATAATGTTGTTATTTTCCGAATAATTTGAATTTCATGACATTCCTCAACTAAAAATTCTTGAATAACCGGATGTTTAGGTGTAAAAAGACCTATTTTTGCAATAAAATGCTTCATAACTGAATTTATGATTGTCTGCTTTAAGTTCATTTTACTAGACAAAAGGTTTCCACTTTCTAACAGTAAACGAATTTGTTTTTCTGCAAAATGCAAAATTTTATACACAATATCAGAAGCATAAAAGGAGACCTCCTCGATTGACAAATGCTTGGGGTATGAAAATATACTAGGAACAGCATCTGGTTTCAATAATTTAGAGGTACATCCAGGTCTCACTATGAAATCAGTAGGAAGAAAATGCTCCCCACAAAGTTTGCTTGTTTTAGATGGAGCCCATTTCTTCCTGCGAACTGCCTTAATCCATAACTTAAGGATATCAGGTCGTTTGAATGGAAACCTATAAACAATAAATCCACCTTAAATCCATCAATGTTCTTGCTATTGATACCTATATATTTATTATTTTATAATCAAATCTAAATATTATAAACTCACCCATGAAAAGATATTCGCCGATAATCTTGCTCGTTCTTGCATCCAAACGCTACACAATATATAACCATTTCAAAAGTTTGAAACTATCGTCAATCACAACTTGCACTAACAAAATTCTGTACTTTTTAAACTTCACACGATAAAGGCAGCTGAACAAATGGCATACCAAAACGAAATAAATGTTCATCTTCAATAATATTGCACATTCCAAACGAAGGTAATCCCCAAACTACCTGAATTTCTAAGTAAAAGACAATTAATGTAGGTAAACATAACTCGCTTGTATGAGTGCAACAAAGACAGGTTACCGTAACTAGTGCTATCTTTGTCTTCGTTGCCCCTGCCTCACTTTTCAAACGTAATTTGTATGGACGGATCCCTTCCAGTTAGTATATAGTTCATTGGTTGTAATATACGAACGTTCGCACGGCCACGCTGTGCGCACGGTCAAGAATACCAACAGACCCATATCACTCGCAAAGGTGGCAGATGCGAACGATTGTGCAAATTGCGAATGGTCGAGAATAGACCCCCAGAGTTGTGTTCGAAAATTAACTCCACGGAGTAGAGTAAAGTTTTTGAAGGTTTGACAGATTTACTCTAGAGTTACTCTGACACTGACACTGACAGTGACAGAAGGTGCCAATATCGGAAAATAGGTTATGTTGGTCTAAGAAATATCCTATTATTATTGTTTTCTTCACATATATGTAACTCTAATCATAAATAGATATTGTGAGCAGTATAAAAACTATTAAATTACCTCACTAAACATTCATAAAACAGTTAGACAAAGATACTAGATTTTCCTTCCCATGAGGTATGTCAATTTTGACAGGAGTAAAATGAACTCCGAGTCGAATACTCCGACTTTTCGGACGACTGACACAGAGTAAAATTTACTCAACCTTTCAGTTTTCGAACGCAATGGAGTAAATATTACTCTACAGAGTTAATTTTCGAACGCAACTCAGAGGGTTTATTAGGTCTATGGTCCCTATATATTGGGAACTTCCAAAACTCTGGTGGCGGGATTCGGCAACTAACCACGCTAGTAATAAATGTAAACAATCTCGTGTTGGACAGGTCCATAGACATAAAATAACATGGACTGGTTGTGAGAAAGAGACCATTGAAATTAGCATTGAAAAAAGACAGAATAGTTAAAGGCAAACCACGGTATATGAATATTTTCTTATAATTTGGCGTTTGGCAAAACCACAGAATACAAAACATTGGTTTCCTTTATTCTCTGACCTTTCTTGTTGCTGTATTGTTTGGTTTCGTGTATTGTGTATGTGTTTTGGTGATTTGTAGACAGAATATTTAAAGGCAAAACATTTTCATTTAAATCCGACACTCGTTTCTGAATATTCTGATACTTATAAAAAAAACATCATTATTTTTATACCATTATTTGCCTTTAAGTATTCTATCCTTCATAACATCTCTCTCTCTAATGTATTCCGCAACGAACTGTGTGATAAAGTTACGTGAGTTACTGTGGGCCAGTCCCATGGGGTGGAAACCACAGAATACAAATATATAAGAAATGCTAACTGCCTACTAATCGCTGGAAACAATTCAGCGGCCATGTACTGGGGAAGCAGGAGCACAGTATAAGAAAATATTCTTATACTGTGGCGTGACCGGGGTGCAGCGCTAGCGTGGCTAGAATTGGAACTACGTTTTTCCTATGGCGGGAACATTTGAAATAGCGTGGGTTTTTATTTTAATCGATTAATCGTAAAAGAATCGGTACGTTTTTATTTTCGTAAAGTGAATGAATACTTGAAAATAAAAACCCATCGATTCATTTACGATTAATCGATTAGACACTTCGATTGAAATAAAAACTCACCCATTCTTATCAATTTCTGTTTTGGTTATGGAAGCTACAGCGCTTCCCAATTGTCATTACAAGATGCAATTTCAAGAAAATTTCAACTTGAAAGTTCTGACTGAAATGCATTCTATACCTTAAAATTCATTTCTTTGCCTGTCAATTTATTTCATCATGAATACACATACTTTATTTGAAAAATTTATTTATTCAATAATGGTTTTTCAAGTGATCATTTAAATTAAAAATATTGAATGGGAGTATCATCATTTTGAATTTAAATTTCAAACATATTAATATAATATAGTGTTCTACATATAATATTTAACTATATGGGAGAAATCTTATGGAAAAGTATCAGTAGGATCAACCCAAAGGAGTCTCCCCCATTATGGGAAAGATTGAGATACTTATCTATATTCAATTATTATATCAGCAAAATCCTACTACGTCAGAGATTACTAATCAACAACAAATTGGCAGATATTATCTATAGATTATTAACATCATATTATTCATTCATAAGCATTCTTATGCACAGAGAAAATTTCAGACCTCTCTTGATGATTGATAAAATTCATTATCAAGTTTCTTCCAGTTGAAGAATCACACATCAAAGGATTTGATTGTTGAGTGTTGTGGGCTGACACATGGAGATTTATTATTTTTGATCTACATGTAATTTAAATAGAAGTATGATTCTTTAATTTCGTTCAGATGATTAAACATGCATCTTCAATTGTCAAATTAGCAAATTCATACCAATATTCCATAATTATTTTTCCTTTCTACATCTACCTTCACTAACAACATTAATTTTCATTGAATATATAAGGTGGCGATAAGAGCTATCTCTGCTCTGGTGGTCTTGACTTTGTCTGCAATTTCACAGCTCCCTGCAAAAGGATTTTAATAGAATAATTATAAGATTAGGCTCAGGTTTCAAACAAACGATAAATAGGTATAAGAGGAATATAATTATAAGTGATTATTCAAGATATTGTAATTTTACTCAAAGAAGTTGAATATTTCCATCTACACACAAATTTTTGAGAAAAATGCGGTCATTGTCAATGACTTGAGATCACATAATTAAGAAGAAACCGTCTAAAGAATTCTTTACGCAAGTTCCAACTCTTGCGGCAAATCAGATTTAAGTAGTCCAATTTTAGACCATTTTGGAACAAGACTATTCAATCTATAGGTTTGATTCATTCACAATTAGTTTGTGATACAGGAACATTAATTTGTATCTAATATATGAAAAATTTAAATATGATTCTTTCATTTTGTTAAGACAAATTAACATACATTTGCAAATGTCAAATTAGTAGGTTTACACCGATATTCACCATTTTTCCTTACCTACATCTGCCTGATCATCAATTACAAGACATTTTTATTGAAACTGTAAGGTCGTTATAATAAGAATTACAAAATTCATATGTTTCTTCTTGTCTTGGGGGGTTTCCAATTCCTCAGGTCAACTGCATCCCTGCGAAAGAAAGACTAGATTAATTCAAGGGTTTGAGATACTATATCTGCTGTTTTTTTGTGTTGGTGAGAAATCTAATCGACTGCCTTCAGAGCATGTCGACCCAACAGATTTAGATTTACATGCATAATTATGATTATTTTGCATAGCAAGTTCACACTAATATTCCATAATTATTTTACTTTATCTACATCTAACTTCACTAACAAGAATATTTTTTATTAAACATGTAAGGTGGTGATAACAACTATAATAAGAGGAATATAATATTAGTATTAATTTATAGAAGATAACGTAATTTCACTCCACATTTGACATTTTTCAAATAAATGTGTTCATTGTTTGACAATGATTTGTGCATTCATAATCCTATTTGTGTAGCCCACTTCAGAACAAGAAAAATAAATCATCAACAGGTTTGCATATTCATATTGTAACAATTACTCCTGAGCTGCATACATTTTTATTTAATGTATGAGAAATTGAAATTTGATTCTTAATTTTGTTCGACAAATAAACATAATATATTTGCATAGTTCAAATTAGTTAGTTTACATATTCGATATTTTTCCTTACCTGAATCTACCTGATCATTTTTTTCATCAAATCCATCACAAACGACACAAACATAAATGTCCATTTTCGGCATTTTCTTTCTCATTCCCCAGCTGATTCCCCATCTTTCATCTTTCGTCGATAAAGGAAGAGCAATATATTTCACTTATCTTTCATCTCTCTCTATTTACTTCATGTTATCTATGCCCGAGTGGGGAAGCGCAGATCACAGATCATAGTTTGTTTCCAGTTTTTGCACTAGAGTCTCACCCCCCTGGTGGAAACTCTCTCACTAAAGTCTGGTCCGTGGAAATAGTTCGAATAATTCCAGTCATTTTGAGGATGTCCTGGATGTCTCTGCCTTCGCGATTTGTGGATCACGTGATGACACCACGTGATACTTTATCAGCTGTCCGCTGCTGGCCCGTTTGTTTTTACTTTTGCATAGTTTTTTAGTTTTGGTGAAATTCGTGTGTTGTAAAATAAACTTTTTCGAATATCAATGTTTGATGTTAGGTAAAAAACTGTAAGAATACAAGTAAAGTGAGTAAGTTGCACAGGCTTCCGAAAGATGATAAGGTAAGTCCTTTTTAGGTTTAGGTATTCTTAGTACTTTATTGCTCACTGCATAAAAACTATTTCAATCGACTAAAGGAATCACAAGATGTTTTGAATCTGTTTCATCAAGACGATATTGACCAAAGGGCCAGAAAATACCCACTAAAATTACTTATACAAAAATAAGAACAAAATAGTGAATAGAAAATGGAACATACATATTAAATCTCTTTTTTTGACCTGCATACGATTGTTTATTTGTTGTGGGGTTAGTGTTTGTATATATGAGCAATAAAGTACTTAATTATTAACCTACTTTATTGATATTTTTATATATCCAAAAATCTTTTATATCATCGTTTTCAGCGGATATGTCTAGAAGGAACAGGACGCTTGGACTTGATTGCTAAAGCTAAAATATTAATCTAAGAACACCACGACATTTGTTCCAGCTATTTCAATCCGTCCGAATTTATAACAAATATCAGGGTGCAAGTTGTTATACCACCTGGTGTCATTCCTTCGCTATGCTTGCCAATGGATGTTGGAATACAAGGTAAATGGAACTTTTTCATTATATTGTTCATATCTTGAATGATAATAGTTGCAGGAGCTTGCACATAATCTCAGTTAAATATGCAGATTCAAAAACCTGAAGTCTTTATGAATGTCTGCTTTCATATGACTTGAAAATTTGATATGCGTCCTCGTATAATTAATGCAATTCTTTGATATTTGAATTCCTATTACTAGATCCACATGCCATTGTAGAAAAAAGTAGTTCCATTCGAAAGCAAGCAGGAACTTCACGTTCATTTAAGATTTCCATTTATTGATATTATTTCATTTAAAGTTGTAAATTTCAATATGATATATATGTTGATATTATCCATGATATAAAATCCTTGATGATTTGCATGAATATGCATGTATATTCCTGGATGTCCAAGAAGTTCACTATGTGGCCGAAGTGGAACCACAAATGCTTGCTACCCCACGTAACTTATTTTATGTACTAATATAAAATGAATTTATAAAATTGAATTGTTATAATTTCTTTTCAGGAAAAACGAGAAGGGGAAGTAGGAAAGGAAGACTCTCCAAGCTCTCCCCAGAGGCTATGGAAATATATAAAATTTAAACTGTGTTGAACTGCAAAATAAGGATTGTTGAAAAGAATAAAGGCCTGAAATTAGTAGTCAAAGAGCTAGGTTATGCATGCCATTCTTTCCGACACTTGATGAACACAACAAGCTTTCATTTTCTCCAGTCTCAAAACTTGAAACCCAAAGAAGGCGTTATACTGTAAATGAGAAAATTCTTTTTTACTTTATTCAAAAATAGCCCTCAGTGATACAACTCCTCACCAACATTTTTGCAGTTCCATACAGAAAAACTTTGTTAAAATTATTGCATTCAGTTGATTTCAGAACGTATCAATTCTAGCGTTATGGATTCAATTAAACTTAAGCTTGAGAGAATGGATGAGAAGCAAAAATTTTGTTCCATTTTGTTTGTTTGATGAAATGTCGATCGAGCCTTCTCTGCAATATAACAAGGCGAAGGATTTATTTGAAGGCTTCCAAGATATTGGACTTTCAGGAAATTGTTCTTCTAATATTGCAGACAAGGTTATGGTCTTCATGGCTAGGGGAGTTTTTCATAAATAGAAACAAACAACCCTAGCTTATTTCTTCAATCATGGTGGAATGAAACGTTATGATCTTTCCAAATTTCTTGAAGATATTGTTAGACCTCATGTCGTGGCACTTATTTGTGATCAAGGTTTTGCAAATGTAGCTGCTATAAATAGGCTATATATAGAGAAACAACTGGGTGATTTTGACGTACAAAATGTTTTTCACATTATGTTGTGCATAATGATATCAATTTTTTTATTATATTATATTTCTAATTTTACCTGTCCTTCTAAATGTATATTGAAGTAGAATATATTTCCACATTATGTTGTGCATAATGATATCCATTTTTTTTTACTATATTTCACATTGGATTTTGTCCTTGTAAATGAATATTGGAATTAAGGCAGCCATTTATTCAACCGCTCTTTCATATTCAAAGGTATGGATTAGGGATGATTTTCATGTAGAAAATGTTTTCCACATTACGTTGTATATAATGCTATCTGTTTTGACACTCTTGTTCCTCGGAACAGAGTGCTTATCAATTTGCCCAAATGTCTGTTATTTTCGAATTTTTTTATATTATATTTCACATTTATTTTTTTTCCCAAATGAATATTGTGAATATTGACAACATTGAATTGCTCCTTCAAATTTGAAAGTATATAAGGATAATTTTATTGAAGAAAGTGTTTCTCGCATAAGCTATATAATTGTTTTTTCAAATATGTCACACTAAATTTTATTTTCATGCCAAATGTATTTTTTAATTTTGATATTCTTTCTTTTCCTAATATACATGTACATTAATTCACATGAAATGTTGAACTTAAACTCATGAATCTGAATATAATTTTATTAAAGAGAGTTTTGGGATTTCATTTGTTTTCTTTCGATTACAGCAAAAACCATTGTTCCAAAAACATTGTCAAATGCCAGGTTGACGATAATTCGTCAACTTTGTGTTATGGAATATAATTATGCAATATAATAGAATATAGGATATATGGGAGATATATTCGAATTTCCCGCTCGTTCGAACTTCAAATAATTCCCGTCCGGCACCGCTAGTGTAGCAAGGAACCGAAATAAGGCTAGAGTGGCCCATCTATAGTATATCTTGTCTATGGATGAAAAGCAGTCTCACTACTCTCAGATCTCTTACTTCATGTTCAGTTCCGAAATGTAAGAATTTTCTGAGAAAAACTAATTTGGGAGCAAACAACTGAGATTTTTCTCACAATTCTTCGACTGATTAGATAATGTCTCAGGAACATCATTTGACATTATGACAATTCATATTCATACATAGAATAATATCATTCTGTGACAACGTTGAAATACGATTTATTATTGAAATTTTGAAAAATCATATCTCCGAAAGTATTAGCTTGTTAGAGTTGAAAATGATATGAATGAATTCTTATGATAAAACTGCTTATTAAAAAAAATTTGATTTGGAATTTGTTTCGTAAAAAAAAATTTTTGTTTTGTTACTCCGAAACCATCTGTCCGATTTTGCCCAATAACGAACTTAGCCGAGATATTCATCCCCCAAACCTACTCTGAAAATTTCAACTCTCTAGCTCATTCCGTTCGAGAGTTATAGTGCTTACGGCCGGCCGGCCGGCCGGACCGGCCGGACAGAATGAATTCCGACCACGGATTCTTGATCAGTGAGTCGAACCAAATCGTTTAAGACCATTTTCATCGAAATATTCCAAAATTACAGACATTTGGGCAAATTGATAAGCACTCAGTTCCGAGGAACTAGAGCACCAAAAATGGGGTTCTAATTTGAAAAAATTGATTTTTCACGATTTTGTCATCCCTAACTTTGAAAGCGATTTTTTCACCCCCTGTATCATGAATCGCGATTTCGATTTTTAAAGTGGATACATCAATCTTACATCTTGAAAAATCCCAAAAATGAAAATTTTCCATCCAAAAACCTCGAAGTTATTCTTGTTTCAGCGGAGCTCTATTTTCGATTTTTTTTTCGAATTTTCCCGCTCAGAGAGAATTTTCCAACCAAAACTGAAAAATGTTACTTCAAAATAACTTGAAATTTTCTAAGGAATCTATTTCTGCAATGAAAAAATGGTGTTCTAATTTGAAAAACGGAAGTTGACGTCATTTCCGTAAAAACCGTAGGTGCTCATGCCTTGAAAATATTTCAGATTTCATCAGCATCGTGAAGTACTTATAAGTGCTGAATTTCATGAAAATACGTTCAGTAGTTTCCCGTATAAATATGGGTGAGGTTCCTCGTGAAAGACCCTGTATAATCAATAATCATACCTTAGGTATGTTTGCATGAATACCGGACTCCAACCTTCAGTTTTCATTAGCCCCTTACAGCTGTGTGTTAGGCAACACACAACATCAAAATCGGTACACTCTTTGAAACAAATTACATCTCATCTAGCGAAACTACCGACGAAGACGATCTATAAAGGGGATTTCACGTTCGGCCAATCAGGAGAAAGCACAGAACATTAACTAGCAAGTGGGCGGTTTTTCGATGGGTTGCTTCGTCGATGCAGTAAAGTTCGATGCAGTAGAGCGTCTGTGCAATGAGTCTTCCTTGTAGTAAGGCGCACCGAAGCAGAGTATGTCACAGATGTTCCTCACCACCACAACTATATACAAGACTGAGTAGTTATATGCTCCAGGGACCAAAGACCCTTCCGCACTTAACACTCACAAACTGACTTTGTTATGTATACCTACTATTCTGTGGAAAAGCACTTGCATGACTAAGTCATCTAAGCCGTTCACTAAAGTGAAGGAGTCGAAGCAGACCATGTCACAGATGTTCCTTACCACCACAACTATATACAAGACTGAGTAGTTATGTGCTCCAGGGACCGAAGACCCTTCTGCGCATAACACTCACAAACTGATTTTGTTCATCAACTAGTGCAATCAAGCAAAAATTAATGATACAGACTAACTTTATTAATAATTACGGCTAGGTGTGACCAACCTATATACCATAAATAGACGCATCCTATATACAGGGACCAAAGACCCTTCCGAATCAAGATACTTGCCCCTGCTGAAATAACATATCCAGGGACCAAAGACCCTTCCTATGTAATTTCAACTAAAGCCAACAAATTTCAACCTAAAACTTACACTTTTACTGAAATGCATGCATGTTTTAACTCTGATTCAGATAAACGCATGAAACTAACTGGTCACGTAAACTGCGAAACTTTGGTGCGAGCAAAGGTTTCATGAGTATATCTGCTATCTGATCATTGGTATTGATTTTTATTATATTGACCTTTTTATCTCTCACATGTTGTCGTATGAGTAGATATTTTCGTTCAATATATTTCAGTCGACTTTTACTAGTGCTTGCCAGACAATTTTGTCGTGCAGCTTCATTATCTTCATACACTGGTACTGGAAAGACACTAATATCTAACGTTTCTTCAAGTAACTGTGCTAAAAACAACACTTCATTCACAGCATGTGTTAATGCAATGAATTCTGCTTCTGCAGAGCTTTGTGCTATTGTAGCTTGAAGTTTTGAGCACCACAATACTGGATTGCCAAAGGCTAATATTACAAAACCACTGGTTGATTTGTGATTTTCTTTATCACCTGCAAAGTCTGCATCACAGTAACAAGACAAATTTTGTGAGTTTTTGGTATATTTTAATCCTACATTAGATGTGTACCTTTTAAATACCTTAGAACTCGTTTCACTAATGTCCAATGATACTGTTGAGGATTCGACTGAAAACGGGCAAGATAACTTACAGCGAAAGAAATAACTGGTCTAGTAAATAGACTCAGATACAAAAGAAAACCTATTGCTTTCTTGTACGGAAAGCTTGCTTCGTTTGTAGTTAGAGTGACTTTATGTTTACTTTGGGGTACTAGAGGAGTATCTACTGAATTGGAATTTTCCATTCTAAATTCTTTCAAAATGTTCTCCACAAATTGTGTTTGATGTAGGAACATGTGATCGGATGTCTTTATTATTTCTAAACCAAGGAATTTGGTTGGAAAACCAAATTATCTGATATCAAAGTGGGTCCTTATTAAACATACTGTACCTTGTATTAGCTCATGGCTGTTACTTGTTACTAATAAATCATCTACATAAATTAATATGAGAATAATTTTGTTTTCTGACCTTCTAAAATATAAGCAAGGTTCTCTCAAGTTTGACTCAAAATTATGTTCGTGAAGAAATTTATCAAATTTCGAAAACCAACATTTTGGTGCTGTGGCCAAACCATATAGGACTTTCTTCTTCTTCTACCGCGGTGCCGTCTCAGGCTGAACTGAGGCCTTCAGGCCCATTGTTCTCCCGCTTGCCAAACTCGTGAGACTCAGTCCAAGAAAAACGCTGACAGGAATGCCGCGAGCTTAAAAGGAGAAGTCCCTCTCACCGTAGGAATCGTAGGTGTTGGGTTGCCTAGGTGTATGACCCTCAATTCTTTAAGGTTGTTACAGTCGAACAGAATATGTTCAGCTGTTTCTTCCACGCTCTTGCACCAGCGACACAGAGCGCTATCGGCCAATCCCCTCCTATTCAGATGTTTGTTGAACTGGTGACCAGTTAGTAATCCAGTCACCAGGCTCAATTCTCTTCTTTCGAGTGAAAGAAGTTTCTTTACTTCAGACTTTGACGATGGTTTCTTAATGAGAAGCCTTGACTGCCTGAGTCCTACTCCCATGTTCCATACACTGGAGAAATTCCTGTCCAAACGATTCTTGAAGAATGTTTTAACAGAGGTACGACATACTGGAAGCGAAGGCTCAGGACCTATATATGGTATCCGAGCCCCTTGCTTCGCCAGCTTATCTGCCTTAACATTACCTGAAATCTCCGAGTGAGCCGGACACCAGATGAGTTTTACAACGTTACCAGCGCCCAGCCTTCGCAGAGCCTTCCTGCATTCGCCTACTAAGTAGGAGTTTATTTTCACATCAGATAAGGATTTTAACGTTCCTTGACTGTCACAACATATATATATATGTACTTGCCAGAGTATCCTAATCGGATGTTTTCCAGCGCGCAGACAAGAACAGCATATAGTTCTGCCTGTATTATCGAGCAGTTCTTCCCGAGAGGGATGGACATGCTCACTCGAGGTCCCACAATGCCTGCACCTGTCCCTGTAGTCGTTACAGAGCCATCTGTGAACCATGTGGGCCCCTCTGGTTTAGGCTGGTTTTCCTGTCACGCTGACGGTCGGCGCTGATGGGTCAATATGTATGTAGCTATAGGTAGCGTTTTCGAGTCACGCAGCGCTGACGGCCGTCAGCGCTGAGCTATATACGCGCACGTACGCGCCGGCGCGTCGGCGCCGCTGACTAGCTGGCGCCAACAAGCCTCCACATTCAGTGAGCCAGAGACAATAGCATCCTTCTATTTCTCAATGTGATCAGCGTAATGCTAAAAGGATACGAGCTGACCGATCAGCGCTGACCGTCAGCGCCGACCGTCAGCGTGACAGGAAAACCAGCCTTAAGGAGATCACTCCTTGTATCCCATTGGTCTCTATCAGGAACAATCACCCTATAGGGTTCGTTAAAGCAGAATAAGGAGCCCGCACGGTCACTACTCCGGACGAGAGATGCATCATCATCCTCCACCTTGCAACATCATCCTCCACCTTATATAGGGCTTTACGTAACTTGCAAACATAGTTTGTTTTGTCAATATTCATTCCTTCCGGAATAGTTACATATTTATTCCTGTCAATATCACCATATAAAAAAAAAGCACTGACGTGAAGTCAGTACTCTTTGGCGCGCGTGTTCACGGTGGCTAATTTGAATTGAATGATGAGTACTTCAAGCACAGTGGATAGAGCGAGCCGAAGATCTACCCAAAGGATAGTGGACACCATTCACTGTCGGTTCAAAAATTAACAGTGCTGTATCTAAGCTGCCATCAGGAAAGAGTAACAAAGTTGGAAAAGAACACAACTGACCCTCCTTAGTCGCACAAGCTCCTAGAAGATTTGGGAGGGTCAGTATAATCCTAATCATGTTTATATCACGCGCGCCAAAGCAGATTGACTTTTTACACTTTTTCTTTCATTGTTAAGTCACTCTGCTTTTGCGCGCGTGCTATAAACATGATTAGGATTATACTGACCCTCCCAAATCTTCTAGGAGCTTGTGCGACTAAGGAGGGTCAGTTGTGTTCTTTTCCAACTTTGTTACTCTTTCCTGATGGCAGCTTAGATACAGCACTGTTAATTTTTGAATCGACAGTGAATGGTGTCCACTATCCTTTGGGTAGATCTTCGGCTCGCTCTATCCACTGTGCTTGAAGTACTCATCATTCAATTCAAATTAGCCACCGTGAACACGCGTGCCAAAGAGTACTGACTTCACGTCAGTGCTTTTTTTTTTTCAAGTTCTTTTAACAAATATAGCTATCAATTCAGTTTGGCTGTTAGCTTTACCGTAGATCAAAAAAAAATTTCGGTTGTGGGATCTCCGTTAGGAAAGCAATTGCCTCTTCTCCAAATCCGAACGTATTTTAATATAGATCTACCGAATAAAGTTATTTATAAATTCGCCTCAGGGCTACCATACAGACATTTCAACTCAGAAACAACGCTATTTCCCCCAAACTGACTTGTGTCCGTGCACTGAATTGACCTGAATATTCTTTTAAAACCTCACAATATCGGCTCATTACTCCCAACATAACCCAAACAACCCAAAACCATTCACTTCTCGTCTGCGCATGCGCAATATACTCGTGGCTGCAAGTCCTCCCAAAATTACACACCTCACAAAAAACTCCAATTCTCCAACACTAGTGGTTCAGGAGATATCGCTTCTTGAATCCACGCATGCGCAGACCCTCACCAGGGGATTCTATGGAGGAATAGCATCCGCCACCCCAAAATCCCAATCCTCTCTGACGAAAGCACCAGCAGTTAAATCACTGATGGTCTGCTCATGCGCATAACGAAAAATGCCCGTAAGGGGTAACATCAATTTCGAGATTAGCCCCAGGGCCACGGTACGGACACTTTAACTCGGAAACACCGCTACATCCCCCAAACTGACTTGTCCTTGCACTGAATTGCCATGAATATTCTTTTGAAACCTCAATATATCGGCTCAGCACTCCCAACATAACCCATACAACCCAAAAACAGTCACTTCTCTTCTGCGCATGCGCAATCTACTTGCGGCTAAAAGTCCTCTCGAAATCACACACCTTACAAAAAACTCCGATTCTCCAACACTAGTGGTTCAGGAGATATCACATATTTAATCCACGCATGCGCAGACCCTCAACAGGGGATTCTATGGAGGAATAGCATCCGCCACCCCAAAACCCCAATCCTCTCTGACGAAAACACCACCAGTTAAATCACCGATGGTCTGCTCATGCGCAAAACGAAAAATGCCTGTAAGGGGTAACATCAATTTCAAAATTAGCCCCAGGGCCACGGTACGAACACTTTAACTCGGAAACAACGCTACACCCTCCAAACTGACTTGTCCTTGAACTGAATTGCTATGAATATTCTTTTAAAACCTCACAATATCGACTCAGAACTCCCAACATAACCCATCCAATTAAAAAACAGTCACTTCTCTTCTGCGCATGCGCAATCTACTCGCGGCTGAAAGTCTCTCAAAATAACACGCCTTACAAAAAACTCCGATTCTCCAACACTAGTGGTTCGGGAGATATCACATCTTTAATCTACGCATGCGCAGACCCACATCAGGGATCTGGATTCTATGGAAGAATAGCATCCGCCACCCCAAAACCCCAATCCTCTCTGACGAAAACTACAGCAGTTAAATGACTTCTCATCTGCGCATGCGCAAAACGAAAAATGCCCGGAAAAGGCAGCATGAACCTCAAAAAAATAGGTTTCGGCATTTTAAGCAAAGTATTCCGCAAAATAGTAGTAATTTTTTGATTTTTTTCATGACACGTGATCTTCACGAAATTTTGCAAAAGTGTTTGCATTGGTCTTTTGCATCTAACTACTGAGTTTCAATTTAATCAGATCAGTATTTTCCGAGTTATCGTGAAAACAAAATTTTAAAATTTTAAAATTTTTTTTTTGCCACTTTAGGGCCGTCCGGAACACGCGCGCAAAAATGCGGTTTTTGCGCGCGTGTTCCGCAAGGAACAGCGTGCTACCATTTCGTCACAATGTCTGTATTTTTCGAATTTTTTTTCGAAAATGGTCTCAAACGATTGGGTTCGACTCCCTGATGAAGAATTCGAGGTCAAATTCAATTCTGTCCGTCCGGTCCGGCCGGCCTGTCCGGCCGGCCGTTAGCACGATAACTCTCGAACGGAACGACTTAGAGCGTTGAAATTTGCAGGGTAGTTCTGTAACGTAAATATCTCGGACAAGTTCGTTAACGGGCGAAATCCACCGAGCGGTTTCGGAGTTAAGGCCGTTTTTAGTCAAAACGTTTTTTAAGAATATTTCCGGAACCGATCACTCGATCTTTCTGAAATTTGGCATCAAATTGTAGAATCATGACCTCCATCTGCCTGCGAAGTTTTGTTTTGATCGGACGGCCCTAAAGTGGCAAAAAAAATTTTCAAAAATTTTAAAATTTTGTTTTCACGATAACTCGAAAAATACTGATCTGATTAAATTGAAACTCAGTAGTTAGATGCAAAAGACCAATGCAAACACTTTTGAAAAATTTCGTGAAGATTACGTGACATGAAAAAAATCAAAAAATTACTACTATTTTGCGGAATATTTTGTTTAAAATGCCGAAACCTATTTTTTGAGGTTCATGCTGCCCTATCCGGGCATTTTTCGTTGTGCGCATGCGCAGATGAGAAGTCATTTAACTGCTGTAGTTTTCGTCAGAGAGGATTGGGGTTTTGGGGTGGCGGATGCTATTCCTCCATAGAATCCTTATCCCTGATGAGGGTCTGCGCATGCGTAGATTAATGATGCGATATCTCCCGAACCACTAGTGTTGGAGAATCGGAGTTTTTTGTAAGGTGTGTTATTTTGAGAGGACTTTTAGCCGCGAGTAGATTGCGCATGCGCAGAAGAGAAGTGACTGTTTTTGGGTTGTATGGGTTATGTTGGGAGTGCTGAGCCGATATTGTGTGGTTTCAAAAGAATATTCAGGGCAATTCAGTGCAAGGATAAGTCAGTTTGGGGGATGTAGCATTGTTTCCGAGTTGAAGTGTGCATACCGTGGCCCTGGGGCCAATTTTGAAATTGATGTTACCCCTTACGGGCATTTTTCGTTATGCGCATGAGCAGACCATCAGTGATTTAACTGCTGAAGTTTTCGTCAGAGAGGATTGGGGTTTTGGGGTGGCGGATGGTATTCCTCTATAGAATCCCCTGGTGAGGGTCTGCGCATGCTTAGATTAAATATGCGATATCTCCCGAACCACTAGTGTTGGAGAATCGGAGTTTTTTGTAAGGTGTGTGATTTTGGGAGGACTTTCAGCCGCAAGTAGATTGCGCATGCGCAGAAGAGAAGTGACTGTTTTTGGGTTGTATGGGTTATGTCGGGAGTGCTGAGCCAATATTGTGAGGTTTTAAAAGAATATTCATGGCAATTCAGTGCACGGCAAGTCAGTTTGGGGGATGTAGCGTTGTTTCCGAATTAAAGTGTTCGTACCGTGGCCTTGGGGCTAATTTTGAAATCGATGTTACCCCTTACGGGCATTTTCGTTATGCGCATGAGCAGACCATCAGTGATTTAACTGCTGGTATTTTCGTCGGAGAGGATTGGGATTTTGGGGTGGCGGATGCTATTCTTCCATAGAATCCACTGGTGAGGGTCTGCGCATGCGTGGATTCAAGATGCAATATCTCCTGAACCTCTAGTGTTGGAGAATCGGAGTTTTTTGTAAGGTGTGTGATTTTAGGAGGACTTGCAGCTGCTATAGATTGCGCATGCGCAGAAGACAAGTGCCTGTTTTTGGGTTGTATGGGTTATGTTGGGAGTGCTGAGCCGATATTGTGAGGTTTTAAAAGAATATTCATGGCAATTCAGTGCAAGGACAAGTCAGTTTGGGGGATGTAGCGTTGTTTCCGAGTTAAAGTGTCCGTACCGTGGCCCTGGGGCTAATTTCGAAATTGATGTTATCCCTTACGGGCATTTTTCGTTCTGCGCATGAGCAGACCATCAGTGATTTAACTGCTGGTGCTTTCGTCAGAGAGTATTGGGGTTTAGGGGTGGCGGATGCTATTCCTCTATAGAATCCCCTGGTGAGGGTCTGCGCATGCGTGGATTCAAGAAGCGATATCTCCTGAACCGCTAGTGTTGGAGAATCGGAGTTTTTTGTGAGGTGTGTAATTTTGGGAAGACTTGCAGCCACGAGTATATTGCGCTTGCGCAGACGAGAAGTGTATGGTTTTGGGTTGTTTGGGTTATGTTGGGAGTAATGAGCCGATATTGTGAGGTTTTAAAATAATATTCATGTCAATTCAGTGCACGGACACAAGGCAGTACTCTTTGGCGCGCGTGTTCACGGTGGCTAATTTGAATTGAATGATGAGTACTTCAAGCTCAGTGGATAGAGCGAGCCGAAGATCTACCCAAAGGATAGTGGACACCATTCACTGTCGTTTCAAAAATTAACAGTGCTGTATCTAAGCTGCCATCAGCATAGAGTAATAAAGTTGGAAGAGAACACAACTGACTCTCCTTAGTCGCAAAAGCTGCTAGAAGATTTGGGAGGGTCAGTATAATCCTAATCATGTTTATAGCACGCGCGCAAAAGCAAATTGACTTAACAATGAAAGAAAAAGTGTAAAAAGTCAATCTGCTTTGGCGAGCGTGATATAAACATGATTAGGATTATACTGACCCTCCCAAATCTTCTAGCAGCTTTTGCGACTAAGGAGAGTCAGTTGTGTTCTCTTCCAACTTTATTACTCTATGCTGATGGCAGCTTAGATACAGCACTGTTAATTTTTGAAACGACAGTGAATGGTGTCCACTATCCTTTGGGTAGATCTTCGGCTCGCTCTATCCACTGAGCTTGAAGTACTCATCATTCAATTCAAATTAGCCACCGTGAACACGCGCGCCAAAGAGTACTGACTTCACGTCAGTGCTTTTTTTTATTTTTATATCTAGGTGTTCTATATGCCATTGTTTAGCCATTGATAGTGAAAATAGCAATTTAACTACAGAAAGTGCCGGTGTAGGAGTAGCTGTTTCTTCTGTTGTATATTTTTCTGTATCTTTACATCCTACTACAACTAAGCGAGCTTTATAGCTACCATGGTTTTTAACTGTAAAGAGCCACTTTAATGGTACCTATAACTTTAAAACTGAAATTTCTTTCCACAATTTCCCATACTACATGTTGTTTCATTGAAGAAAGTTCAGACTGGATAGCCGATATCCATTTCTTATTATTTAAACCTGTAATGGCTTCGTGATAACTTTGAGGTGTATCACTTGTGTTGTAAATTGTACTATCTTTAACAAAACCAAATTGATTAATTATGCACGCATTCATATAGACTTTTACATTTTCAGCTTGATTAGTTTGAATATTTTCTATTTATTTGGGTTCTATAACTTCAGTGCATATATTTTCGATATTACCAGTTTTGTCTAAATTAGAAGGTCCTTGTAAATAAATTTTTTCAGGAATTTGAGAGTGATTATATTGAATGATTACTTACTTCGAATGGGATTTCATTAAGATTTTGAGAATTACTATGATCTCTTACTTCTTCAAATTGAATATCATTAGTATTTTGAGAATTACTATTGCAACTTATTTCTTCAAATTGAATTTCATTAGTGTTTTGAAACACATTATTTTCATCTAAGTTATTGTAGTTTTTGCGCGCGTGTTCCGCAAGGAACAGCGTGCTATCATTTGCGTCTGTATTTTTCGAATTTTTTTTCGAAAATGGTCTCAAACGATTGGGTTCGACTCCCTGATGAAGAATTCGAGGTCAAATTCAATTCTGTCCGTCCGGTCCGGCCGGCCGTTAGCACGATAACTCTCGAACGGAACGACTTAGAGCGTTGAAATTTGCAGGGTAGTTTTGTAGCGTAAATATCTCGGACAAGTTCGTTAACGGGCGAAATCCACTGAGCGGTTACGAAGTTAAGGCCGTTTTTAGTCAAAACGTTTTTTATGAATATTTCCGGAACCGATCACTCGATCTTTCTGAAATTTGGCATCAAATTGTAGAATCATAACCTTTATATGCCTGCGAAGTTTTGTTATGACCGGACGGCCCTTAGGTGGCAAAAAAAATTTCAAAAATTTTAAAATTTCGTTTTCACGATAACTCGAAAAATACTGATCTGATTGAATTGAAACTCAGTAGTTAGATGCAAAAGACCAATGCAAACAATTTTGCAAAATTTCGTGAAGATCACGTGACATGAAAAAAATCAAAAAATTACTACTATTTTGCGGAATACTTTGCTTAAAATGCCGAAACCTATTTTTTTGAGGTTCATGCTGCCTTTTCCGGGCATTTTTCGTTGTGCGCATGCGCAGATGAGAAGTCATTTAACTGCTGTAGTTTTCGTCAGAGAGGATTGGGGTTTTGGGGTGGCGGATGCTATTCCTCCATAGAATCCAGATCCCTAATGAGGGTCTGCGCATGCGTAGATTAAAGATGCGATATCTCCCGAACAACTAGTGTTGGAGAATCGGAGTTTTTTGTAAGGTGTGTTATTTTGAGAGGACTTTTAGCCGCGAGTAGATTGCGCATGCGCAGAAGAGAAGTGACTGTTTTTTAATTGGATGGGTTATGTTGGGAGTGCTGAGTCGATATTGTGAGGTTTTAAAAGAATATTCATAGCAATTCAGTTCAAGGACAAGTCAGTTTGGTGGATGTAGCGTTGTTTCCGAGTTAAAGTGTTCGTACCGTGGCCCTGGGGCTAATTTTGAAATTGATGTTACCCCTTACAGGCATTTTTCGTTATGCGCATGAGCAGACCATCAGTGATTTAACTGGTGGTGTTTTCGTCAGAGAGGATTGGGGTTTTGGGGTGGCGGATGCTATTCCTCCATAGAATAGGGGATTCTCCCCCTCAACAGGGGGTTGAGGGTCTGCGCATGCGTGGATTACAGATGTGATATCTCCTGAACCACTAGTGTTGGAGAATCGGAGTTTTTTGTAAGGTGTGTGATCTCAAGAGGACTTTTAGCCGCAAGTAGTTTGCGCATGCGCAGAAGAGCAGTGACTGTTTTTGGACTGTATGGGTTATGTTGGGAGTGCTGAGCCGATATTGTGAGGTTTCAAAAGAATATTCATGGCAATTCAGTGCAAGGACAAGTCAGTTTGGGGGATGTAGCGATTCTCCAACACTAGTGGTTCGGGAGATATCACATCTTTAATCTACGCATGCGCAGACCCACATCAGGGATCTGGATTCTATGGAAGAATAGCATCCGCCACCCCAAAACCCCAATCCTCTCTGACAAAAACTACAGCAGTTAAATGACTTCTCATCTGCGCATGCGCAAAACGAAAAATGCCCGGAAAAGGCAGCATGAACCTCAAAAAAATAGGTTTCGGCATTTTAAGCAAAGTATTCCGCAAAATAGTAGTAATTTTTTGATTTTTTTCATGACACGTGATCTTCACGAAATTTTGCAAAAGTGTTTGCATTGGTCTTTTGCATCTAACTACTGAGTTTCAATTTAATCAGATCAGTATTTTCCGAGTTATCGTGAAAACAAAATTTTAAAATTTTAAAATTTTTTTTTTGCCACTTTAGGGCCGTCCGGTCATAACAAAACTTCGCAGGCATATAAAGGTCATGATTCTACAATTTGAAGCTAAATTTCAGAAAGATCGAGTGATCTGTTCCGGAAATATTCATAAAAAACATTTTGACTAAAAACGGCCTTAACTCCGAAACCGCTCGGTGGATTTCGCCCGTTAACGAACTTGTCCGAGATATTTACGCTACCTAACTACCCTTCAAATTTCAACGCTCTAAGGCTGGTTTTCCTGTCACGCTGACGGTCGGCGCTGACGGTCGGCGCTGACGGTCGGCGCTGACGGTCGGCGCTGACGGTCAGCGCTGATCGGTCAGCTCGGATCCTTTTAGTATCGCGCTGATCACATAGAGAAATAGAAGGATGCTATTGTCTCTGGCTCACTGAATGTGGAGGCTTGTCGGTGCCAGCTAGTCAGCGGCGCCGACGCGCCGGCGCGTACGTGCGCGTATATAGCTCAGCGCTGACGGCCGTCAGCGCTGCGTGACTCGAAAACGCTACCTATAGCTACATACATATTGACCCATCAGCGCCGACCGTCAGCGTGACAGGAAAACCAGCCTTAGTCGTTCCGTTCGAGAGTTATCGTGCTAACGGCCGGCCGGACCGGCCGGCCGGACTGGACGGACAGAATTGAATCTGACCTCGAATTCTTCATCAGGGAGTCGAACCCAATCGTTTGAGACCATTTTCAAAAAAAAATTCGAAAAATACAGACATTGTGACGAAATGATAGCACGCTGTTCCTTGCGGAACACGCGCGCAAAAATGCGGTTTTTGCGCGCGTGTTCCGCAAGGAACAGCGTGCTACCATTTCGTCACAATGTCTGTATTTTTCGAATTTTTTTTCGAAAATGGTCTCAAACGATTGGGTTCGACTCCCTGATGAAGAATTCGAGGTCAAATTCAATTCTGTCCGTCCGGTCCGGCCGGCCTGTCCGGCCGGCCTGTCCGGCCGGCCGTTAGCACGATAACTCTCGAACGGAACGACTTAGAGCGTTGAAATTTGCAGGGTAGTTCTGTAACGTAAATATCTCGGACAAGTTCGTTAACGGGCGAAATCCACCGAGCGGTTTCGGAGTTAAGGCCGTTTTTAGTCAAAACGTTTTTTAAGAATATTTCCGGAACCGATTACTCGATCTTTCTGAAATTTGGCATCAAATTGTAGAATCATGACCTCCATCTGCCTGCGAAGTTTTGTTTTGATCGGACGGCCCTAAAGTGGCAAAAAAAATTTTCAAAAATTTTAAAATTTTGTTTTCACGATAACTCGAAAAATACTGATCTGATTAAATTGAAACTCAGTAGTTAGATGCAAAAGACCAATGCAAACACTTTTGAAAAATTTCGTGAAGATTACGTGACATGAAAAAAATCAAAAAATTACTACTATTTTGCGGAATATTTTGTTTAAAATGCCGAAACCTATTTTTAGAGGTTCATGCTGCCCTATCCGGGCATTTTTCGTTGTGCGAATGCGCAGATGAGAAGTCATTTAACTGCTGTAGTTTTCGTCAGAGAGGATTGGGGTTTTGGGGTGGCGGATGCTATTCCTTCATAGAATCCTTATCCCTGATGAGGGTCTGCGCATGCGTAGATTAAAGATGCGATATCTCCCGAACCACTAGTGTTGGAGAATCGGAGTTTTTTGTAAGGTGTGTTATTTTGAGAGGACTTTTAGCCGCGAGTAGATTGCGCATGCGCAGAAGAGAAGTGACTGTTTTTGGGTTGTATGGGTTATGTTGGGAGTGCTGAGCCGATATTGTGTGGTTTCAAAAGAATATTCATGGCAATTCAGTGCAAGGATAAGTCAGTTTGGGGGATGTAGCATTGTTTCCGAGTTGAATTGTGCATACCGTGGCCCTGGGGCCAATTTTGAAATTGATGTTACCCCTTACGGGCATTTTTCGTTATGCGCATGAGCAGACCAGCAGTGATTTAACTGCTGAAGTTTTCGTCAGAGAGGATTGGGGTTTTGGGGTGGCGGATGGTATTCCTCTATAGAATCCCCTGGTGAGGGTCTGCGCATGCTTAGATTAAATATGCGATATCTCCCGAACCACTAGTGTTGGAGAATCGGAGTTTTTTGTAAGGTGTGTGATTTTGGGAGGACTTTCAGCCGCAAGTAGATTGCGCATGCGCAGAAGAGAAGTGACTGTTTTTGGGTTGTATGGGTTATGTCGGGAGTGCTGAGCCAATATTGTGAGGTTTTAAAAGAATATTAATGGCAATTCAGTGCACGGCAAGTCAGTTTGGGGGATGTAGCGTTGTTTCCGAATTAAAGTGTTCGTACCGTGGCCTTGGGGCTAATTTTGAAATCGATGTTACCCCTTACGGGCATTTTCGTTATGCGCATGAGCAGACCATCAGTGATTTAACTGCTGGTATTTTCGTCGGAGAGGATTGGGATTTTGGGGTGGCGGATGCTATTCTTCCATAGAATCCACTGGTGAGGGTGCGCATGCGTGGATTCAAGATGCAATATCTCCTGAACCTCTAGTGTTGGAGAATCGGAGTATTTTGTGAGGTGTGTGATTTTAGGAGGACTTGCAGCTGCTATAGATTGCGCATGCGCAGAAGACAAGTGCCTGTTTTTGGGTTGTATGGGTTATGTTGGGAGTGCTGAGCCGATATTGTGAGGTTTTAAAAGAATATTCATGGCAATTCAGTGCAAGGACAAGTCAGTTTGGGGGATGTAGCGTTGTTTCCGAGTTAAATTGTCCGTACCGTGGCCCTGGGGCTAATTTCGAAATTGATGTTACCCCTTACGGGCATTTTTCGTTCTGCGCATGAGCAGACCATCAGTGATTTAACTGCTGGTGCTTTCGTCAGAGAGTATTGGGGTTTAGGGGTGGCGGATGCTATTCCTCTATAGAATCCCCTGGTGAGGGTCTGCGCATGCGTGGATTCAAGAAGCGATATCTCCTGAACCGCTAGTGTTGGAGAATCGGAGTTTTTTGTGAGGTGTGTAATTTTGGGAAGACTTGCAGCCACGAGTATATTGCGCTTGCGCAGACGAGAAGTGTATGGTTTTGGGTTGTTTGGGTTATGTTGGGAGTAATGAGCCGATATTGTGAGGTTTTAAAAGAATATTCATGTCAATTCAGTGCACGGACACAAGGCAGTTTGGGGTAAATAGCGTTGTTTCCGAGTTGAAATGTCTGTATGGTTGCCCTGAGGCGAATTTATGTATAACTGTATTCGGTAGATCTATATTAAAATACGTTCGGATTCGGAGAAGAGGCAATTGCGTTCCTAACAGAGGTCCCACAACCGCAATTTTTTTCGATCTACGGTAAATCTAACAGTCAAACTGTATTGATAGCCATATTTGTTAAACAAATTTGAAAAAATAAAAAAAAGCACTGACGTGAAGTCAGTACTCTTTGGCGCGCGTGTTCACGGTGGCTAATTTGAATTGAATGATGAGTACTTCAAGCTCAGTGGATAGAGCGAGCCGAAGATCTACCCAAAGGATAGTGGACACCATTCACTGTCGTTTCAAAAATTAACAGTGCTGTATCTAAGCTGCCATCAGCATAGAGTAATAAAGTTGGAATAGAACACAACTGGCTCTCCTTAGTCGCAAAAGCTGCTAGAAGATTTGGGAGGGTCAGTATAATCCTAATCATGTTTATAGCACGCGCGCAAAAGCAAATTGACTTAACAATGAAAGAAAAAGTGTAAAAAGTCAATCTGCTTTGGCGAGCGTGATATAAACATGATTAGGATTATACTGACCCTCCCAAATCTTCTAGCAGCTTTTGCGACTAAGGAGAGTCAGTTGTGTTCTCTTCCAACTTTATTACTCTATGCTGATGGCAGCTTAGATACAGCACTGTTAATTTTTGAAACGACAGTGAATGGTGTCCACTATCCTTTGGGTAGATCTTCGGCTCGCTCTATCCACTGAGCTTGAAGTACTCATCATTCAATTCAAATTAGCCACCGTGAACACGCGCGCCAAAGAGTACTGACTTCACGTCAGTGCTTTTTTTTATTTTTATATCTAGGTGTTCTATATGCCATTGTTTAGCCATTGATAGTGAAAATAGCAATTTAACTACAGAAAGTGCCGGTGTAGGAGTAGCTGTTTCTTCTGTTGTATATTTTTCTGTATCTTTACACCCTACTACAACTAAGCGAGCTTTATAGCTACCATGGTTTTTAACTGTAAAGAGCCACTTTAATGGTACCTATAACTTTACTACTGAAATTTCTTTCCACAATTTCCCATACTACATGTTGTTTCATTGAAGAAAGTTCAGACTGGATAGCCGATATCCATTTCTTATTATTTAAACCTGTAATGGCTTCGTGATAACTTTGAGGTGTATCACTTGTGTTGTAAATTGTACTATCTTTAACAAAACCAAATTGATTAATTATGCACGCATTCATATAGACTTTTACATTTTCAGCTTGATTAGTTTGAATATTTTCTATTTGTTTGGGTTCTATAACTTCAGTGCATATATTTTCGATATTACCAGTTTTGTCTAAATTAGAAGGTCCTTGTAAATAAATTTTTTCAGGAATTTGAGAGTGATTATATTGAATGATTACTTACTTCGAATGGGATTTCATTAAAATTTTGAGAATTACTATGATCTCTTACTTCTTCAAATTGAATATCATTAGTATTTTGAGAATTACTATTGCAACTTATTTCTTCAAATTGAATTTCATTAGTGTTTTGAAACACATTATTTTCATCTAAGTTATTGTAGTTTTTGCGCGCGTGTTCCGCAAGGAACAGCGTGCTATCATTTGCGTCTGTATTTTTCGAATTTTTTTTCGAAAATGGTCTCAAACGATTGGGTTCGACTCCCTGATGAAGAATTCGAGGTCAAATTCAATTCTGTCCGTCCGGTCCGGCCAGCCGTTAGCACGATAACTCTCGAACGGAACGACTTAGAGCGTTGAAATTTGCAGGGTAGTTTTGTAGCGTAAATATCTCGGACAAGTTCGTTAACGGGCGAAATCCACTGAGCGGTTACGAAGTTAAGGCCGTTTTTAGTCAAAACGTTTTTTATGAATATTTCCGGAACCGATCACTCGATCTTTCTGAAATTTGGCATCAAATTGTAGAATCATGACCTTTATATGCCTGCGAAGTTTTGTTATGACCGGACGGCCCTTAGGTGGCAAAAAAAATTTCAAAAATTTTAAAATTTTGTTTTCACGATAACTCGAAAAATACTGATCTGATTGAATTGAAACTCAGTAGTTAGATGCAAAAGACCAATGCAAACAATTTTGCAAAATTTCGTGAAGATCACGTGACATGAAAAAAATCAAAAAATTACTACTATTTTGCGAATGCCGAAACCTATTTTTTTGAGGTTCATTTCGTTGTGCGCATGCGCAGATGAGAAGTCATTTAACTGCTGTAGTTTTCGTCAGAGAGGATTGGGGTTTTGGGGTGGCGGATGCTATTCCTCCATAGAATCCAGATCCCTAATGAGGGTCTGCGCATGCGTAGATTAAAGATGCGATATCTCCCGAACAACTAGTGTTGGAGAATCGGAGTTTTTTGTAAGCTGTGTTATTTTGAGAGGACTTTTAGCCGCGAGTAGATTGCGCATGCGCAGAAGAGAAGTGACTGTTTTTTAATTGGATGGGTTATGTTGGGAGTGCTGAGTCGATATTGTGAGGTTTTAAAAGAATATTCATAGCAATTCAGTTCAAGGACAAGTCAGTTTGGGGGATGTAGCGTTGTTTCCGAGTTAAAGTGTTCGTACCGTGGCCCTGGGGCTAATTTTGAAATTGATGTTACCCCTTACAGGCATTTTTCGTTATGCGCATGAGCAGACCATCAGTGATTTAACTGGTGGTGTTTTCGTCAGAGAGGATTGGGGTTTTGGGGTGGCGGATGCTATTCCTCCATAGAATAGGGGATTCTCCCCCTCAACAGGGGGTTGAGGGTCTGCGCATGCGTGGATTACAGATGTGATATCTCCTGAACCACTAGTGTTGGAGAATCGCTTAGAGCTTAGATACAGCACTGTTAATTTTTGAACCGACAGTGAATGGTGTCCACTATCCTTTGGGTAGATCTTCAGCTCGCTCTCATTCAATTCAAATTAGCCACCGTGAACACGCGCGCCAAAGAGTGCTGACTTCACATCAGTGCTTTTTTTTTTTTTGTTTCTGATGTTATTACGGTTCTGTTTTCACTTGTAATTTGTAGATCTTGGTTATTATCTATTATTGGATTTGTTCTGCATGAGACATAATTTAATTTCTCATTAAATAATACATTTCATGTAGAAATGGTTTTGTGTGTAACAGGATCGTACATTATATAGCCCGTATCAGTGTATCCAACCAAATACATTGTACTAGAACGAGGGCTCAACTTTTTTCCTTTAGGTATATTTTCTACTCTTACTTCTGCTTGCGAACCGAAAATTTTGACATTTTCTAAATTGGCTTGTTTGCCAAATAGCTTTCCATAAGGGGTTAAGAAATCAACAGAAGAGTGTGGCGTATGATTATACAAGTAACAGGCAGTCGAAAAAGCAAAACCCCAAAAAGTGACTGAAAAACCTGAATCAAAAAGTAAAGCCCTTGCTCTTTCTTGTATTGTTCTATTGAATCTTTCGGCTGTTCCATTGTGCTCATGTTGATATGGTTCTGCTAATTGTATTTCTATGCCAAACTTATTTAAAACATTGAAGCAAGCTTCACTAGTGAACTCTGTGCCATTGTCACATCTTAATTTACTGAATTGGCCTGTGCCAGGAAAATTAGATTGCAAAAACTGTAAACCACTACTTAGTACCAGATGAGTTTCTGATTTTTTTTCAATAAGAAAATTTGAGAGTACCTTGAATAATCGTCTATAAGTGTTAATATGTATCTGTTTTTACTAAACTGTGTTGGAGCATTGACACAGAGCAAGTCAGCATGAAGAATTTCACACTGTCTATTTGCACGTTCACGTTCTTTCATACATGGTTTTTTAGTCATTTTAGCTTTTGCACAGACTGAACAATTTGCATTAGTATAATTGTACACAAGTTCTTTAACTCCCTGTACTACACTGGGAAGTTTACCTATATAGATATGAGGTTGATAATCAGACCTATTCTGTTCGCGCATAGCAATATTGCTAAGAAAAATATATTGCTACCACAGCAAGATCCGAAATATTGCTATTCTGATCATCGATTTTGAGCAATATGATCTGTCATTTTTAAAAACATATTGTTATCCACATTGCTATCTCAGCAACCTCAAAATAGTACTTGCTAAGAGCATAACAAGATTTGGAATATGGCTAAGAACCACTTTTCTCTTCCAAGAAACCGAAAATATTGAAAATAGGTAGGTACTTTGATAAATAAAGGTATAAATAATCGTATATATTTATTAAAGGTACTTTAAAATACTTAATTTCAAGGGAATTGCTAAGACTTAGATCTGACACTAACAATCCCTTCTATTTGTGAACAGAAAAGATCATAAACTATTCAACCTCAATAATAAGAGGCTGAGAGAATTTTATTCATATATTTATTAGTTCATGAGCAAACTAGGATAGATACTGTTTCTTTTAAGTTAGAGATATGCATTCGAAGACTCCCAGGTAGCACACCGATATTGGTCCAATATTGGGCCAATATGGTACATTTATTGGTCCGATATTGTTTCTCTACATTGGGCCAATAACAACATGTTGACATTTTACTATTTAGTACCAATATTGGATATCAATATTGGCCCAATATAGTTTCTATATATTGGCCAGATATAGTTTATCTATATTAGGCCAATAACAAAAACTGATATTTTACACTGAAACGCCAATATTGTATATCAATATCAGCCCAATATAGTTTTTATGTATTGGTCCAATATAGTTTACATGTATTGGCCCAATATAGTTCCTCTACATTGGGCCAATGACAAAATGTTGCTGATATTGATATCCAATATTGGCACTTCAATGTAAAATGTCAACATTTCGTTATTGGCCCAATATAGCGAAACTATATTGGGTCAATATATAGAAACTATATTGGGCCAATATAGATATACAATATTGGTGCTTCATTGTAAAATGTCAACATGTTGTTATTGGCCCAATGTAGAGAAACTATATTGGGCCAATATAGATATACAATATTGGTGCTTCATTGTAAAATGTCAACATGTTGTTATTGGGCCAATGTAGAAAAACTAAATTGGGCCAATACATAGAAACTATATTGGGCCGATATTGATATCCAATATTGGTACTTCATTGTTAAATGTCTACATGTTGTTATTGGCCCAATGTCGAGAAACTATATTGGGCCGATATTGATAATCAATATTGGTGCTTCATTGTAAAATGTCAACATGTTGTTATTGAGCCAATGTAGAAAAACTATATTGGGCCAATACATAGAAACTATATTGGGCCGATATTGATATCCAATATTGGTGCTTCATTGTACAATGTCAACATGTTGTTATTGGCCCAATGCAGAGAAACTATATTGGGCCGATATTGATATTCAATATTGGCGTTTCATTGTAAAATGTCAACATGTTGTTATTGGCCCAATGTAGAGAAACTATATTGGGCCGATATTGATAAACAATATTGGCGCTTCATTGTAAAATGTCAACATGTTGTTATTGGGCCAATGTAGAGAAACTATATTGGGCCGATATTGATAAACTATATTGGCGCTTCATTGTAAAATGTCAACATGTTGTTATTGGCCCAATGTAGAGAAACTATATTGGGCCAATATATAGAAACTATATTGTGCTAATATTGATATCCAATATTGGTACTTCATTGTAAAATGTCAACATGTTGTGATTGGCCCAATGTAGAGAAACTATATTGGGCCGATATTGATATTCAATATTGGCGATTCATTGTAAAATGTCAACATGTTGTTATTGGCCCAATGTAGAGAAACTATATTGGGCCGATATTGATAAACAATATTGGCGCTTCATTTTAAAATGTCAACATGTTGTTATTGGCCCAATGTAGAGAAACTATATTGGGCCAATATATAGAAACTATATTGGGCTAATATTGATATCCAATATTGGTACTTCATTGTAAAATGTCAACATGTTGTGATTGGCCCAATGTAGAGAAACTATATTGGGCCGATATTGATATTCAATATTGGCGATTCATTGTAACATGTCAACATTTTGATACTGGCCCAATGTAGAGAAACTATGTTGGGCCAATATTGATATCCAATATTGGTCCTTCATTGTAAAATGTCAACATGTTGTTATTGGCCCAATGTAGAGAAACTATATTGGGCCGATATTGATAAACACTATTGGCGCTTCATTGTAAAATGTCAACATGTTGTTATTGGCCCAATGTAGATAAACTATATTGGAACAATATATAGAAACTATAGTGGGCCAGTATTGATATCCAATATTGGTGGTTCATTGTAAAATGTCACCATGTTGTTATTGTCCCAATGTAAACTATATTGGGCCGATATAGATAAACAATATTGGCGCTTCATTGTAAAATGTCAACATGTTTTTATTGCCCCAATGTAGAAAAACTATATTGGGCCAATATTTATATCCAATATTGGTACTTCATTGAATCTTGTCAACACTTTATTAGTGGCCCAATGTAGATAATCTATATTGGGCCAATACATAGAAACTATATTGGGTTAATATTGATAACCAATATTGGGCCAATAACAAAATGTTGACATTATAGAATGAAGCGCCAATATAGGTTATCAATATCGGCCTAATATAGTTTCTATTTATTGGCAAAATATAGTTTCTATGTATTCGCCCAATATAGTATCTACATATTAGCCCAATATCAAAATGTTGACATTTTGCAATACAAGATATTAATATCGGCTCAATATAGTTCATACATATTCGCCAAATATAATTTCCATATAATAGCCCAGTATATAATTTCTATATACTGGCCCAATAATAAAAGGTTGAACACTCACACATTATTTGAAGAGATGTGTTTCTCTCGTATAAACTATACTCGCTGCAATTATTCCAGTGGAGATATCGACATAGTGATTGAATAATTAAGAAGAAGTATCCAAAAAACATATATATTTCATTCGGCCATACATTTATTTAACAAAATATTTCTTTTATTCGTTTTTGATTTCCTCGACTGGTACCTGCAAAGTAGATTATGTTAGAGTAAGGAAAGAAAAACAAAAGAAGCAATAAACTTACTTGGTCTACATCAGCCTCCCACCATCCCTATCTCCAGCAGTCGCTAAGGGAAATCCAATAATTTGCATCATTTCAAGGTCGGTTGTGTCATGAATATTCCTTCTCACAGATTCTATAATCGAAATGTGAATTATCTTTATGAGCTAATAATATTAGAATTAGTATTTCAGCATAATGTTGTAATTTTCACTCATTACAAAATATACTGTATCAATTCACATTGGGCAATGTAGGTACCTACATCACAATCCAAAAGTTTAGTAGGTATACCTACACCTTTTTTTCGATGAACCTATACCTATTATCGAAATATTTGTAATTAATCCACACTTCAGTAGAAATATAGGCAAAATGTATAATTTCAAATAATGGTCTCAATACAATAATTAATAAGTCATTCAATAACTTCACTTACTCGAACTTGCCAAAATTAGATTGGTTTATTCTCCGATCTTTTGTTTCCTATCTGGCCATTCCACGGAGATTTAATTCCTAAGCTGTTAGACATTCTTTTTCTTGAAACGCTTATGATTAGGGCTAGATCACATACATTTTCTGAAAAAAAGTGGACATGAAACAAATTATGATATTAAATAACATCATCAATGATTAAATTCAAGGCAACTATACAAAGAGTTTGAATTATAGGAACATATATGCATTGAAAAAGTAATAAATAAAGGAATGAACTAACCTGCAGTGTAACGAATCACTGAACAAATATCCTCTGAAACACTTCGACCGGACGCCACGAATGAAATGACTAAAACTAAAACCGCCAGAATCTCGCCTCTGCTCTGGGCTCTGGGGCACATTCTCTTTCCTTTTTCTACAGTTATGCTTTAAAAATCGATAAAAACTATTCAAAATGGATATATTCCTTCAACCCTCTGTAGAATGAATAGCAACAATACAACAGATGTTTTCTAAGATACTCGCTGGTTTTATTGCAAACACATCTGTTTGAAGCAATTTGAATCCTACCAGTCAACCAGTCTCACTATATTTCCGAGGATGTAAATAAACAGCAGTGTGGCCAATACTCCTGCTTTAGCAGGAGATCTCCTGCTTTCACTCCGAATCTCCTGCTCTCCTGCTTTCACTCAAAATTCTCCTGCTTTTAACAACAGTATATATTTGTATTCTGTGGTTCCAAGATCAGATATTTTAATACCTATTTTATATTCCATGAATATGATATATACATTTTATATCTTGTAGGTAACGTTTTTCATAAGTTAGAAGGGATTGTTTTGTCATTCTGAATAGATTTCTGTCAAAAGTCTGTTTCTCAAGTTTTTATCTGTCAAAAAACGAGTTCATACACCTTTGTTTAGACAACTGCTCAATTCTAACCATAGAATATGGAAACGTTTTATTCTATGATTCGGACTTAAATTTCTGGTTTTTGCTGTTATTAATGTTCATGTAGCTTTTATTGAATATTTAATGTGTTTTGTTAACATATTCACACATTTTTTTTGTGCGAAATGAATTTGTATAGTCATATTTTCGAACCTCCTGCTTTTTCTACCAAATCTCCTGCTTTTTGAAATTCTTTCTCCTGCCAAATAATTTTGAGGCCTGGCAACACTGATAAACAGGCCGAAGTGGCTGAACTGAAAATTAAACTCTTTTGATTTTTAGAATATACGTTTCAATTTAACATTGATAGAATGAAAACGAAATAATACTATTATTATATGCAATATTATTAAATTTAAAAAATCTCTTTATAATCTATTTTTGGAGATTACAGTTCGCCCAGTTATCATCATAACAAGCAAATCGAATTCATTAAATGATTTAGAATGTACCTACTTCGTAGTTTCGAACTGTCAAAGCAAAACAAATTATACTTGACCTGAGATGTGACTTATTTTTATTGCATTTTTTTGTTGATTAGCATTTTAACGCACTCACTTACTGAAATCTATTTCTTCATCGGAGTGGAATTCTGATAAATTTGGACCATGTCACGGTAGATGAAAATAAAGAATTGGTTCAAGCCCTGAGGACCGGAGCTTTCTGGCGCTCTTGTTCAAACAGACAAATTATATCTCCGAAAGTATTGCTTTCTCAGAGTTGGGAATGATATCAATGGATTCTTATGATATAAATGCATCATAAAGGAATTTCAATTCAAATAATAGTTTATTTATCAAAATTAAATGAGCAATCTGAGAATGAGAACTGCACCATGGAAGAAATCAAATTAAAATAGCTGAAATTGACACTCTCTTATAGAACAGGATGACATGTACGAGTATGAACATAGATCATATAATAATTCATAGATAGAATAATTATAGCATACTGTGAAAACATTCATTATTGAAATTTCGAAAAAATCATATCTCCGGAAGTATTAGCATGTTAGAGTTGAAAGTTATATCAATGGATTTTTATGGTGAAACTGCACCTTGAAAAAAAATTGAATTTGAAATATGTAAGTTAAAAAAATTCTTTTTTTCGTTACTCCAAAATCATCTGGCATATTTTACCCACTAACTCAACCGAGATATTTATCTCTCAAATCTACTATGAAAATTTCAACTGCGTAGCTCATTATGTTCGAGAGTTATTGTAGAACCAAAATTTAAAAATTTCAATGAAATTTTTTTGACACTTTACGGCAGCCGTTCAATACAAAACTTCGCATGCGTATAAAGGTAATTATTCTACAATTTGATGCTAAATTTCAGATAGATCGAGTTATCGGTTTCGGAAATATTCATAAAAAATGTTTTTACTAAAAACGGCCATAACTCCGAAACCGCTTGGTGGATTTCGCCCGTTAACGAATTCGTCTGAGATATTTACGCTCCTAACCTACCCTTCTTACTCCTTTCGTTCGAAAGTTATCGTGTTAACGGACGGTCGGACAGAATCGATTTCGACCACGGATTCTTGATCAGTGAGTCGAAGCAAATCATTTGAGAACATTTTCAGCCAAAAATTCGAAAATTACAGACATTTGGGCAATTAAATTGATAAGCACTCTGTTCCGACGAACAAGAACGCCAAAAACGCACCCCAATATTAGATATTATATCATCATGTTGAATTGTATATGTTTATTGAGGTTTAATTGAAATTTCAAGGATTGTGTCAGTTCCTTTTGGAGGTATTGCTTTTATGAGGTCATCCACGATTTTTTTTTAGAAGGTTAACTTAAATGGTAATTTTGATATGCATGTTTCTAACTGAGAATCCATTACATAAAGTGATAGTATTGGACTTAGTTTTGATCCCATGTGCAGCCGAATAGTTGAATGTAGTATTTCCCCTCAAATACGAAGTTTTCTGACTACAGTAGGAATAAGAAGAACTAACTTCATAGTTAAGTTCAAATTTGTTAATAGCTCTTATTGCGATTTCAAAAGTATCATTGACATAGTACTCATTGTTAGCATCATAAGCATTTGTTAAAATTTCTGTTATAAATGACGCCAAAGTTGTTGTTCGTCGTTTCCCTAATTTGGAAAATCAAGTAAGTAGTATATGATATAGTAATCCCAAGATTGGACATTGGATGCAGTGCTACTTCGCAATATAAAATTCTCAATATTGGGCCATTATTGGAAGCAGTACTGATTTACAATATTGTCCCGATAAAGTTAGAAAATTCTCAGATTTGAAATTTCAATATTGACCTAACATCGATTGCAGTACTAATTCACAATATTAGCCCAATATATAAATCCCAATATTTAACCACTATTTGATGCAGCTCAAATCCGCAAAATTCACCGGCTATTGAAATCCCGATATTGGAGGCAGTACTCATATACATTAAATGTAGGCCGATTTAGTTTTGTCCATATGGATCCAATATTGGCGGCCTCAAACAGGCACATTATTGGCTAGATCTTGAAATTTCAATATTGGTCTAATACTACAGGACGTACTAGTTCAAAATAGGGGCCCAATATAGAAATCCCAATATATTAGGCCAATATTGGATGCAGCACTAATTCATAATATTGGCCGGATATAGATATCCCAATATTTGGCCAATATTGGAGGAGGTACTTATATACAATATAGTTTTGTCAATTCGGAGCCAATATAAACTTGGATTGAATTCATAATATTATTACAAACGGTTTTCCTAACAACATCGTGCCAACCCAATATATTATCGGAAACAACAAGTCACAATTCAAAGAGGTGAACTGTGGCTTACTGCCAATAACTAAAGAAGACACACGGTGAAATATTCATTGATTTTGAACATCAACGAATATTCTAGCTCGACCAAGCGGAATATTTGTTGATGGTTAAAATCAATCAATATTTCACCATGTGGCTTCTTTAACAAGTCACCATATTGGCAAGATCTTGAAACACTAATATTGAGGCAATATTGGAGGAAATAATAATTCACGATATTGGCCCAATATGAAAATCTCAATATTCGACCAATATTGGATGCAGAATTTATTCATAATATTGGCCGTATATAGAAATCCCAATATTGGGAAAACATTGGAAGCAGTACTCATATTCAATATTGGCCAATATTGCTTTGCCAATTCGGGGCCAATATTGGCAGTAGCAAGAAGTCACAATATTGGCTAGATCTCGAAACTCTAATATTGGGCCAATATTGGAGGCAATACTAATTCACAATATTGGCCCAATATGGAAATCGCAATATTCGACCAATATTAGATGCACCATTAATTCATAATATTGGCCGGATATAGAAATACCAATATTGGGGTAATATTGGAGGTAGTACTCATATTCAATATTGGGCAATATGGTTTTGCCAATTCGGTCCCAATGTTGGCGGTAACAACAAGTTACAATATTGGCTAGATCATGAAACTGTAATATTGGGCCAATGTTGGAGGCAATACTAATTCACAATATTGGCCCAATATGGAAATGTCAATATTCGACCAATATTGAATGCAGCATTAATTCATAATATTGGTCGGATATAGAAATCCCAATATTGGAGTAATTTTGGAGGCAGTACCCACATTCAATATTGGCCAATATGGATTTGCCAATTCGGTGTCAATATTGGCGGTAACAAAAAGTTACAATGTTGGCTAGATCATGAAACTGTAATATTGGGCCAATGTTGGAGGCAATACTTATTCACATTATTGGCCTAATATAGAAATCTCAATATTCGACCAACATTGGATGCAGCATTAATTCATAATATTGGCCGGATATAGAAATACCAATATTGGGGTAATATTGGAGGTAGTACTCATATTCAATATTGGCCAATATGGTTTTGCCAATTCGGTGCCAATGTTGGCGGTAACAACAAATTACAATATTGGGTAGATGATGAAACTGTAATATCGGGCCAATGTTGGAGGCAATACTAATTCACAATATCGGCCCAATATGGAAATCTCAATATTCGACCAATATTGGATGCAGCATTTATTCATAATAATGGCTGGATATAGAAAACCCAATATTGGGGTAATATTGGGGGCAGTACTCATATTCAATATTGGCCAATATAGTTTTGGCATTTTGGGGCCAATATTGGCGGTAGGAAGAAGTCACAATGTTGGCTAGATCTTGAAAAAATGTAATATTGGACCAATGTTGGAGGCAATACTAATTCACAATATTGACCCAATATGGAAATCTCAATATTCGACCAATATTGGATGCAGCATTAATTCATTATATTGCCCGGATATAAAAACCACAATATTGGGGTAATATTGGGGCAGTACTCATATTCAATATTGGCCAATATAGTTTTGCCAATTTGGGGCCAATATTGGCGGTAGGAAGAAGTCACAATGTTGGCTAAATCTTGAAAATGTAATATTGGGCCAATGTTCGAGGCAATACTAATTCACAATATTGGCCCAATATCTAAATCACAATATTTGACCCATATTGGATGCAGCACTAATTCACAATATTGGCTAGATCTTGAAACTGTAATATTGGGCCAATATTGGAGGCACTACTAATTCCCAATATTGGTCCAATATAGAAATACCAATATTCGACCAATACTGGAAGCAGCCCTAATTCATAATATTGGCCAGATATAGAAATCCCAATATTGGGGTAATATTGGAGGTAGTACTCATATTCAATATTGGCCAATATGATCTTGCCAATTCGGTGCCAATGTTGGCGGTAACAACAAGTTACTATATTGGCTAGATCATGAAACTGTAATATCGGGCCTATGTTGGAGGTAATACTAATTCACAATATTGGCCCAATATGGAAATATCAATATTCGACCAATATTGGATGCAGTATAAATTCATAATATTGGCCGGATATAGAAATCCCAATATTGAGGTAATATTGGAGGCAGTAACCACATTCTATATTGGCCAATATATTTTTGCCAATTCGGTGCCAATAATGGCGGTAACAACAAGTTAAAATGTTGGCTAGATCATAAAACTGTAATATTGGGACAATGTTGGAGGCAATACTAATTCACATTATTTGCCCAATATAGAAATCTCAACATTCGACCAATATTGAATGCAGCATTAATTCATAATATTGGTCGGATATAGAAAACCCAATATTGGGGTAATATTGGAGGCAGTACCCACATTCAATATTGGCCAATATGGTTTTGCGCATTCGGTGCCAATATTGGCGGTAACAAAAAGTTACAATGTTGGCTAGATCATGAAACTGTAATATCGGGCCAATGTTGGAGGCAATACTAATTCACAATATTGGCCCAATATGGAAATCTCAATATTCGACCAATATTGGATGCAGCATTAATTCATAATATTGGCTGGATATAGAAATCCCAATATTGGGGTAATATTGGAGGCAGTACCCGCATTCAATATTGGCCAATATAGTTTAGCCAATTCGGTGCCAATATTGGCGGTAACTACAAGTTACAATATTGGCTAGATCATGAAACTGTAATATCGGGCCAATGTTGGAGGCAATACTAATTCACAATATTGGCCCAATATGGAAATCTCAATATTCGACCAATATTGGATGCAGCATTAATTCATGATATTGGCTGGATATAGAAATCCCAATATTGGGGTAATATTGGAGGCAGTACCCGCATTCAATATTGGCCAATATAATTTGGCCAATTCGGTGCCAATATTGGCGGTAACAACAAGTTACAATATTGGCTAGATCATGAGACTGTAATATTGGGCCAATGTTGGAGGCAATACTAATTCACAATATCGGCCCAATATGGAAATCACAATATTCGACCAATATTGGATGCAGCATTAATTCATAATAATGGCTGGATATAGAAATCCCAATATTGGGGTGATATTGGGGGCAGTACTCATATTCAATATTGGCCAATATAGTTTTGCCAATTTGGGGCCAATATTGCCAGTAGGAAGAAGTCACAATGTTGGCTAGATCTTGAAAATGTAATATTGGGCCAATGTTGGAGGCAATACTAATTCACAATATATGCCCAATATGGAAATCTCAATATTTGACCAATATTGGATGCAGCATTAATTCATTATATTGCCCGGATATAGAAACCCCAATATTGGGGTAATATTGGGGGCAGTACTCATATTCAATATTGGCCAATATAGTTTTGCCAATTTGAGGCCAATATTGGCGGTAGGAAGAAGTCACAATGTTGGCTAGATCTTGAAAATGTAATGTTGGGCCAATGTTCGAGGCAATACTAATTCACAATATTGGACCAATATCTAAATCACAATATTTGACCCATATTGAATGCAGCACTAATTCACAATATTGGCTAGATCTTGAAACTGTAATATTGGGCCAATATTGGAGGCACTACTAATTCCCAATATTGGTCCAATATAGAAATACCAATATTTGACCAATACTAGAAGCAGCCCTAATTCATTATATTGGCCAGATATAGAAATCACAATATTGGGGTAATATTGGAGGTAGAACTCATACTCAATATTGGCCAATATGATTTTGCCAATTCGGTGCCAATGTTGGCGGTAACAACAAGTTACAATATTGGCTAGATCATGAAACTGTAATATCGAGCCAATGTTGGAGGTAATACTTATTCACAATATTGGCCCAATATGGAAATATCAATATTCGACCAATATTGGATGCAGTATAAATTCATAATATTGGTCGGATATAGAAATCCCAATATTGAGGTAATATTGGAGGCAGTACCCACATTCAATATTGGCCAATATAGTTTTGCCAATTCGGTGCCAATAATGGCGTTAATAACAAGTTAAAATGTTGGCTAGATCATGAAACTGTAATATTGGGACAATGTTGGAGGCAATACTAATTCACATTATTTGCCCAATATAGAAATCTCAACATTCGACCAATATTGAATGCAGCCCTAATTCATAATATTGGCCAGATATAGAAATCCCAATATTGGGGTAATATTGGAGGTAGTACTCATATTCAATATTGGCCAATATGGTTTTGCCGATTCGGTGCCAATGTTGGCGGTAACTACAAGTAACAATGTTGGCTAGATCATGAAACTGTAATATCGGGCCAATGTTGGAGGCAATACTAATTCACAATATTGGCCCAATATGGAATTCTCAATATTCGACCAATATTGGATGCAGCATTTTTTCATAATATTGGCTGGATATAGAAATCCCAATATTGGGGTAATATTGGAGGCAGTACCCCACATTCAATATTGACCAATATAGTTTAGCCAATTCGGTGCCAATATTGGCGGTAACAACAAGTTACAATATTGGCTAGATCATGAAACTGTAATATTGGGCCAATGTTGGAGGCACTACTAATTCACAATATTGGCCCAATATGAAAATCTCAATATTCGACCAATATTGGATGCAGCATTAATTCATAATAATGGCTGGATATAGGAATCCCAATATTGGGGTAATATTGGGGGCAGTACTCATATTCAATATTGGCCAATATAGTTTTGCCAATTTGGGGCCAATATTGGCGGTAGGAAGAAGTCACAATGTTGGCTAGATCCTGATAATGTAATATTGGGCCAATGTTCGAGTCAATACTAATTCACAATATTGGCCCAATATCTAAATCACAATATTTGACCAATATTGGATGCAGCACTAATTCCCAATATTGGCTAGATCTTGAAACTGTAATATTGGGCCAATATTGGAGGCAGTAAAAATTCTCAATATTGGTCCAATATAGAAATACCAATATTTGACCAATATTGGAAGCAGCCCTAATTCATAATATTGGCCAGATATAGAAATCCCAATATTTGGCCAATATTGGAGGTCGTCCTCATTTACAATATTGACAAATTTCTTATCGCCAATATAGGGCCAATATTGGCGGTAGCAACAAGTACAATATTGGATATATATTGAAATTCCAATATAGGGCCAATATTGGGGATATATAGATTTACTATGAATCTATGTATCTATATTGGGCCAATATAAAATCGATACTCCGCCAAGATAGTGTGCTACCTGGAACCGACTGAATGAAAAACATTAAATAATCTAATAATTCAGTCTTAGTAAAAAGATGATTGCCTTTGATTTCATTGAAGAGCCGAGGGTATTTTATTCATATATTTACTTGTTCATGAGCACACTATGAGATATAGGTACTGCTTCTTTTGTTAGATATGCATTCGAAAACTGACTGACTGGGTGAAAAAAGTTAAATAAACTATTAATTCAGCCTTAATACGAAGATGACTTCTTTTGATTCAATTGAAGAACTGAGGGAATTTGTTCAGGACAAAACTAGGAGACATACTGTTCCGTTTAACTTGTGCATTCGAAGTATGAATGAAGACAGAAAAAATCGAAATTTAATATTTGTTTAGGTGTTTGCAAGTCTTCAATTTTTCGGTCATGGTAGCGGTTACCAATATTCGATGTGTTTCCTGAAAATTGATCAATAACTCCATCTTGTTAGTTTCATAAATAAAATAGTTCATTTTTCGCTTTCGTGACATTTTATTAATTTGGTTAGGAATTACGGATAACCACCGAAAAACGGACGAAATGTTTACCAATTAAGGTTAAATTCTTCTTCTATTTCACATAAAAGTCATGAAATACAGTGTTGTCAGCTCTAAAATCAATGAATTTTGACCTACTTGATAGCAATATTGCTGGGAGAAAATTGATAACCAACATTGCTATAACAGTCCGAACAGAATGACTCATTCTCCGATGCCAAATCGAACCTTCTTCTACTAGTTTCTGTAGTTGTTGACGAGTAAAACGCTTTCTAATATTTCTAGTTTTTCTTCTGTTCTTTTTATTAATTTTAATACTACATAACATATCTTTACTGTTGTTAGGCAACTCAGGTTGGGAGACATCACCTGTCGTCCTTGCTGATACTCTATACAGGGTGAGTCTTTGACCACTGCATTAATTTTAACGAAAGATTCCTCTCATCAAATGAAACACTTTTTTCATTTAACATTTTTCCAAATTCAGCTCAGGTAAAAAGATACAGGCTTTTGAAATTTTGAAAAAAAATCAGTTTTTATTTTGTAGCTTTGACATCCTTTTTTCGAATAAAATGAATGTTGGCGTAAAGTTTCCTATAACTATGATACATATTTTCCAAATATTAGTTATTTTCTACTTCTACTGGTTTTCTAGTTATGGACTCGGGGATTCATAAAACTAAACGAAATTAGCATAAAGAAAGCATATAAAGTTTTTCTTGAGTCATTTCAAGAATATTCCATCGTTTTAGAACATTATATTATTCTTCATCATTTCTCCTTAAACGCACCGTTTTCGAGATATTCTTCATTGAATGTTTTAAAATGGAAAACTCCAGAAATTTCACTACTTTTATGGATCCGTCCCTGAGCGTTGGAATCACGAATCAAGCTGTAAACCACGTTACCATGCCTTATTCTCGTCCACCAACAATGTCATAGATAATTTATATGCGGGAGTGTATTAGCACATTGTGAAATCTTTAAACGCTTGTAACTTTTTACTAGAGCCGAATCTGGAAAAATGGTTAATGAAAAAAGTGTTTCATTTGATGAGAGGATCTTTGGTTAAAATTAATGCAGTGGTCAAAGACTCACCCTGTGAATCCCGTCCGAGGTATATATTATAGAGATTATTCTTCTCAATTTTCTAGATAGGATAAATCCATTATTAGAATTAAGTACTAAACTTGTTTTAAACTGATCATTGAATTTCCTAACACTTAATATATTTTCTCTTAATTCTGGTATATACTGTACTTGAGCTAACTGTAATATGTGGGAACTTTTACCAAACTCTAAAAGGATTGGCAAAGTTCCCTCTCCCAAAGCAACAAAATTCTCTAATTTTGAAGCAAGGTTTACATATAACGGTTCATCAAAAGCTTTGTACTCTAACAGAATATTATGGGCATTCACAGCGTGGTGAGATGCACCAGAATCAACAAGGAATGTTAACTGACCAGCAAACTTACATATATCAAACTGAAACTTACTTGCTTTTGAAAGTTATAATTTCTTACAGTCTTTCTCCTCATGTCCAGTTTTATTGCAGAAGTAGCACACTCTACCACTCTTCCTACAATCTACTGCTTTATGAAAAAACAGACCACACTTTTTGCAACGAGCTGCTAGCTTCTCCTCTTGTGACATCTTTTTCATCCTCTCCACCTGTTGAGGTGTGTAGGGGGAGGATGTCTCCTTACGTTCACTTTGGGAATTATATTTAAATTTTTTATTTTGTGGCTCTTCAAATTTGGATGGTGCTTTACCTTCTAAACAAAAATCACAACAATTAGTATCACTTTTACCGCATTGTGAACATAAGACTGGAATAAAATTAGAGTTATGATTTGGAAGATCTAGACAGACTGAGCAAATCGTGATAATATCACTATTATCTGACCTGGAAGTAGATACATTATTATCACATTCTATACAAATTGTGTCATTAGTGTCTTTGTACTTACTGTTTATATCCATACTATTGATACTTCCTGAAATATCAAGGAAAGTATTCCTTACGAATTCATACGTTCTTGTCTCCTCCGGTAGTGTCGCCACAGTCATGTAGAACCCCTTGAGTGCTGGAACATGACGTACCTTGTGCAAAAAACATGCCACTTTTATTTTTGGGTCCAAAGGAACTCCCAATTCTCTGAATTGTTGCACACATCCTTCAAATTTTGACACAAAAGACATTGGGTGCATTTTTGGATGTAGCTCAATTTTGCTAAAATTGTCCAATAATTCGACCATCTTTTGCACATCATTTTTTCCAAACATTCTCTCTAGATTTTTGAAGGCATCTGCTGCGGTAGGCTCATTCGCTATAAGTGCACGTGGTCCACCATGCAAAGTTGCTTCAATATATTGTCTTACTTGGGCGTCGTACATTTTTCTTTCTTCGTTGGAGTGTTGATTTCTTTCGCCTCCTAATGGACTTTTTATGAAGTCCACTCTTCCTAGGGCAATCAGATCTCTCTCGAGTCTCTGTCTCCATGACCGGAAATTGTTGTGTCCCTTCAACTTGTCGTTGTTGTCTTTGTTTGGTATTGAAAATGTTGGCAGAATTATCGTCTTTTTCGACGATTCTACGTTTTGGAACTTCATTCTCCCGCATTTTGTGTATTGGACAAGGAATCCAACATGGATTCAGACAACTTATCCATAAAGCTCTTATTGTTGAAGAGGGCCATTAGTTGTTCCGCCATATTGCTTTCTGGAGCAGGTACTGCGGAAGAGCTTTCGCTCATTTCTTCTATTTCACCCTCCATCAGAATTTCTTCTTCGTTTAGAACAAAATGCTCCATTGTTCCTTTTTTTTTTCTTTGTGTCGCGCACGTGTACTTTCCAATTTTTACACTTTTTGCTCTGCTACCATGTAAATACAAGCAGAATAACACAGGAGTTCTCCAGTCTTTTATTCACAGAAAATAATAGAATATATCTACAATCTCTAATATACACTCAATCACTTACAAAGTATATAACGATATATTTCTTGAATTTATATATGCTTCACTAAGCATTATACACATAATCTGCAACATAAGCTAATGAAATGTCGGTGTAAATAATTAACAGTTTAATGAAAATAGTTGTTGATACATTAAATGTTAAACCTCTTTATTGGTAAGTTGAGCTCAACTGCCAGATAGTGTATTACAAATATATATATAATTTCCAAGTCACAAGGTGGAAATGTAAGTAACAAATTAATAGTTTATCCGACTCGGTCAAGGTCGGGGTGTGGGACTAACCCTTTATTGACATTTAAATTGGTTGAAATATAAGAGTCTAAATTTAGTGAACAAAATGGAAATTAAGTTAAATAAAAGAAAGTTAAGTAAAAAAAATGAAATGAAATGAAGTTAAATGTGAAATACTAGAATTACATAATAATGATGCGAGAAGTATGACTATAGGGTTAACATCGGAATGGCAAGTAGTTAGGGATCAGAAATCAACCATATAATTACAAAAATGTTCCAAACAATGATGAGACCACTTAACTTGTCGTAAGTCCTTGAAAATAATGGAATATAAACGATTCGAACAGCCCCTCAAGTTGGCTTCCAAAATGGACGCTTCCAAATCCAGATGGACGTCTCGATCCAAATGTTGGCAACAAGTGTCAAATATATATCCAGCAAGGTGAATTACTTTCTCAACTTAATTCGTAAATTTTTTGTTTTAAAAAAATGAAGAAACTAGGTACATATACCAAAAATCTGAAAAATTTACTCGTTATTTCCGAGCCCAAGAATCAACATTTTTTACTTACCCTCTAAATGAGGATTTTCTCAAAATCTCAAAAAGGCTATCCGGCTTATGCCGATTAAAATACGCCTACTCAGTAGAATTTATCACCAACGAATTTACACTTAAATGTGGCTTTAAATAATTCACTCTGCTGAGCTGCAATTTTGATATGCTTTCGCTTCAATGTCGGAACGAAAAAGGAAGAGTTTTTAATTCGGAACTACATATGACTGTGAACAATGATGATATACTGTGACTCTAACTGATGGCTAAAATTTAAACTATTGCGCTGAATATGAAGATATCTGTAATTGATTAAAACCTGTATTTACTACTAATTCGCGAAGCGGTATCTGGCCGTGTCATTTCCAACAGATGGATCGAACGTTCATATAAAATAAATATTAAATTTTGTTATGAAATATTATGATAGAAATTCGACTTTACAAATGTGAAAAATTTTACTTATGATGTAAACCAAAGATTCAAAATTCAAACCGTAACATACTTCCTCCTGTTAACGAAAAAAGAATTCAGAATGAAATACAAGAACAAATAAAAGAAGACAAGTTAAGAACTAAGAGTTGTGTCAGGCTTCAACTGTGAAACATGCCAATTTCCTTTACTTACACCTAGCATATCTTCCAACTCGTAAGTGTTAATTCCTAGTTTTTTCTTAACTTTATAAGGACCCTCAAACTTAGCTCCTAATTTCGCACTAAAGTTCTTAGCACTTGAAGATAAGGAATGAGTTTTAACCCAAACAAAATCGTTAACACTAAAGTGTTGAGGCCTATGTCGAAGGTTATAAGAATGCTTGGTTTTCTCATGACACGCTTTCAGTTTATCCCCAACAGAAACTCTCAACTGTTTAAAATTATTTAATTTTTCAGACAACTCAGATTCAACATCTTTGGATTGGGATACGATATTAGATCTATCCTTTTCCAACTCATAATCAGACGCATCTGTAATCATATCACAGCCAAAATTTAAAGAATATGGAGTATGCTGTGTGACTTCATGCTTTGACGTTCTATAAGCACAAGCTAGTTGTTGTAAATGTTTATCCCACTTTTTATGATCTTTTTCAATGTAACTTGCAATCATAGTTTTAATGACTCTATTTGTACGTTCAGTGAAATTGGGTTCGGGATGATACAATGGATTATAAAAGGGTTTAACATTGTATTCTTTTAATAACTTAGAAAATTCTTTACTCTTGAATTGACTTCCATTATCACATTTTATCATCTCAGGTACACCAAATAATAAGAATACATTCTCCTCTAAATTCCTAATGATTGACTGGGACGTAGCTTGTCTTAGAGGAAAAAGTAACGTAAATTTACTGAAGTAGTCACATACTACAAGTACGTACTGATAGCCTTTAGAGCTCTTTGGGAATGGTCCTATCAAATCGGTAGCAATATATTGCCAACATCTACGAATATCTGGCTTTGTACCCATTATGCCAGCTTTTAGTTTCTGAATAGGTTTATGAGCTGCGCAAGTTTTACATGCATTTACATATTTAGTAACATCCAATTTCATCCCGGGCCAAAAATATTTCTCTAATATACGATAATAAGTTTTAAATATTCCTAAATGACCTCCTGTGATTGCATCGTCATGGAATTTACTCAAAATTAATTTACGCTTATCCTTAGGAACTACTTGTTTCCATGATGAACCTTTATCAAAGTTTCTCCCTATATTCTTATATAAAATATTGGAAGAGATACGGAAATTCGGATAATTTAAAGGGTTTTTTTGTACATCTGACATTAGTTTACGATGTTTTGGATCAGTAATATTACCCAACTCAATTTCTGATATTTCAAAATCTTCAGAACTTTCAGGAATCGCACGCGATAAACAGTCAGGAACCAAATGACTTTTACCTGGTCTATGCAAAATTGTAAAGTTATATTGTTGCAACTTCAATATCCACCTCCCTAATCTACCATTGGGGTGTTTAATGTTATGCATCCATACCAAACTATGATGGTCAGTAATAACCGTAAAGTGAGGAGCGCCTTCAACGTAACAGCGGAGTTTTTCAACTGCCCATACCACACTTAGGCATTCTAATTCGGTAGTTGAAAACTTACGTTCCGATCTCGTTAAACTCCTGGATAGGTAACATATAACATGCTCTTGGTCATCATAGAATTGAGACAAAACTACCCCTAAGCCGTAACTACTGGCATCGCACTGTATAGTAAATTCGTGATTATAATCAGGACAAGACAATATCGGTGCTTTAATTAAGCAATCTTTAATATTATTAAACGCTTGTTCGCAAGCAGGCGTCCATTCAAACTTTACATTTTTTCTTGTAAGTTGAGTAATAGGTTCTATAATGGATGACAAATTTTGAATAAATTTTCTATACCACATTACCATGCCGATTATACGTTTAACTTCCTTTGCAGTTGTAGGCCTAGGCATATCTACTATCGCACTTACTTTTTCGGGATCTACCATTAATCCATTACCGTTAACCACGTATCCTAAAAATTTTAATTCGGATCTGCAGAAACTACATTTTTCTTTATTTAATATCAAGTTAGATTCTAATAATTTGGACAAAACTTTATCTAAGATTTCTAAGTGAGTTTTAAAATCAGGAGTGACTATTATTATATCGTCAAGATATCGAAAAACATAAGGGGAAAATTCAGGGCCAAATAATTTATCTACCAAATTTTGAAATGTTCCCGGCGCATTAGTTAAACCAAATGGTAACCTTTTAAATTGGAATAGTCCTTTCCCAGGGACTGTAAAGGCTGTATATTGTTTACTATCTTCTCTAAGTTTTATTTGCCAATATGCGCTTTTTATGTCAAGTGATGTTAAGTAGTTACCGTTTCCTAGGCTACTCAAAAGGGTCTCTAAATGAGGTAGGGGGTACGCACATTTCTCTGTTACGGCGTTTAACTTTCTAAAATCAACACAAAATCTATAACTTTGATCTTTTTTTGGGACCAACAAAATGGGAGAACTCCATCCACTATTGGATACTTCAATGACGTCTAAATCCAACATTCGGTCAACTTCCTCATTAATTTTCTGTTGAATATAAGGACTGACTGGGTAATATTTTGACTTAATTGGTGGGCTATTGACTACTATCTCATGTTCAATGGCATTAGTGCAACCTAACTTTATATCTTTAATGGAATCAAAATAAGAATTTACAACACTACTTAATTGTTCATTCTGTAAAGATGTTAAATGAGTTTTTGCTTGAATTGAACTAAGACTTTTATAATTATTTAAGCTATGATCTCCAAAAGACCAATAACCTTCTCTCAAATTCGGAACTATACTCATTTTAATCCAAAAAACTGTACCCAAGACAAGATCATGACGCAAATTTGGTAAAACGTAGCAATTAAAAATATGTACTCGATTTTGAAGTTTAATAGGGATTGACATATGACCTAGACATTTAAGTTCGTCATTATTTGCTAACGTGCAAGTATTATTATATTCCTCAACAAAAGGTATTCCTAATTTTTGTAAAAATAAACAAACATTTTCATTTATGAATATTTGATTTGCTCCAGAATCCAGCAATCCTTTAAACATCTTGCCATAAATGTCGACAGATAAATATGGGCATTCACTATTAGAAGAAATTTCCAAAATATAATCTAAAATTGGTTTTTGTTTTTTTTCATAATTATCTCTCTCTGAAATCGTACATTGAAAATTTACATCATTTATTTCTGAAATGCTACTGTTAGAAAAATTACGGTTACTATCATCAGAATTTACACTATCAAAATTTGAAGTTCCAATATCAAAATTTTCATTATCAATATATCGGTTATCAACATTTCCATCGTCAACATTTACCGATAAAACTCCAGAAGACAAAGCTCGGTTAACACTTTGCTTCAATGAGAGTTTAAAGTACAATTTGGACAATTATATTTGGTAAAACCTACAGTACCACACGTAAAACATCGTTTACTTCTTAATGTGCAGTTACTTGCAAAATGATTTAATCCCTTACACTTAAAACATACTATTTGAGATATATTCGGTTGAGACGTAATTGGGTTATGTCTAAGATGGTGATTATTAACTAAATTTCCCTGATTTGTGTAATCATGTGAGTTTCTCTCTCTACTAAAAGACCTATCTCTTGAATGAGAATTATTTCCAACGAAGGACCGGTTTCCACTGAGCTGATTTTGGGAATTTGTAAATTGATTTTGTTGATTTCTGTTGCTATTTTGTAAATCATAAAGACAATGTCTATTCGAAGTATTACCTGAACTAGATCTATTTCTTGAATTTGATTGGTTTCTACTTCTTGAATTTGATCGACTTCTTGAACGACGAGATGAACATGACTGAAATCCCCTAGCAGAATTATCCTCAAAATTAACTTGCTTATTTAGCTCTACATTTTCTAACTTTTTCTTTTCACGTTTATACTCTAAATCTATCTCTACTGCATTTTTATTGAAGGATGGGGGAACAAAATTACTAACATGACGTTTCGCATCTTCAAGTTTTCTTCCTAATTGAATTAAATGCTGTAAAGAATCTACATTATCTAAAAGTCCAAAGCTCAATTGATATTCAGGCTTAATGCGACTTTTTATCATTTCTAATTGAACTTGATCATCCACAGCAAAAGATAATCGATTAAATAAGTTTTTCATGTATGCGACATATATAGCAATTGATTCAGATTCACCTTGTGTTCTTGCTTTTATTTGCTCATATAACTTTTTATCACCGTCTCTGAAAAATTCTTCTCTAAATAGAGATACCAAATCATTCCAGTCATTAATATTATTTTTCATAGCTCTATAATAAACCAGTGCTTCGCCTTCAAATAAGTCCGATGCATTCCTTAAAAGATACTCAGTAGTTATACCACGAGCTTCAATAATGTCATTAATTTTTTCAAAGAAAGCATTTAAACTAATTGTGTCATTTTTCCCAGAAAATTTAATATCTAAGGCTTTAAAATTTGTTTTATATTCATTTAAATTAAGATTTCCTAAAATAGCAGATACTTGTGCTGGTGTAATATTCTGTGTAGGTGATTGATTTTGTGATAACTGAGATTTCTTATATAATCTTGGTGTTGAAGTAATTGGTAAAGATTGATTTATTAACTCCTGTTCAAAAGCCATTTCTGCAGGCATTTTGTGTGCAGATTTTAATAACTCTTGAGTTTTACTTTCAAACACTCCTATCAATACCAAGGTTTTAGTTAGAATTTTAGATTTCAAGCTACAAATATCAGATTCAGTTACTTCAGGTTCAATTCTTTCTACACGACCCAATATGTGGGCTAATTTTGATTTTAATTTACGTTGTTGAGCTCCTGTAAAAACTTCTAGAAATTGATTTTCTACTTCTACCAATTTCTTTGAACAAATATCTAACTCTGACTTTATATCAAAAGTATAGGGTGCTTTGAAACTATGACCCTCAGCTTCAAGTCTAAGAAGTGCTCTAAGAGATTTGATTAAGTCTTGTACATTACCTGATGGTATTGTACCTCTAGAAATAAGTTCATATTCTAATTCTTCTTTTAACAAACGATCCGGCTCTAATTTAACTACAGAAGAAGCCATTATTATATGTATATGCTGTATTTAAATGAAATTAAAAATTAAGACGAGAAGATTCAAACTTCTACACCACAAGCTTCGAATTATTGCAATAACGAAATATTGCAAGGACCCAAAGCATTAGCAACTCAAATCCTTACCAACTCTCAAATATTATACACTCAATGTTCGGAATGTTCAAGGAAATGGCATACACAGACAAACCTGTCAAAACCCTCCAGCGTTGGTTTCACCTTGTTTAGAAGTTATTCCTTCCAACACCCACACTGCCAATCCTCGAAATGTTTCCACCCTGTATCCACTTCCTAGTTATTGTCTTTCATTTAGTTGGGCGCCAATTTATAACGATATATTTCTTGAATTTATATATGCTTCACTAAGCATTATACACATAATCTGCAACATAAGCTAATGAAATGTCGGTGTAAATAATTAACAGTTTAATGAAAATAGTTGTTGATACATTAAATGTTAAACCTCTTTATTGGTAAGTTGAGCACAACTGCCAGATAGTGTATTACAAATATATATATAATTTCCAAGTCACAAGGTGGAAATGTAAGTAACAAATTAATAGTTTATCCGACTCGGTCAAGGTCGGGGTGTGGGACTAACCCTTTATTGACATTTAAATTGGTTGAAATATAAGAGTCTAAATTTAGTGAACAAAATGGAAATTAAGTTAAATAAAAGAAAGTTAAGTAAAAAAAATGAAATGAAATGAAGTTAAATGTGAAATACTAGAATTACATAATAATGATGCGAGAAGTATGACTATAGGGTTAACATCGGAATGGCAAGTAGTTAGGGATCAGAAATCAACCATATAATTACAAAAATGTTCCAAACAATGATGAGACCACTTAACTTGTCGTAAGTCCTTGAAAATAATGGAATATAAACGATTCGAACAGCCCCTCAAGTTGGCTTCCAAAATGGACGCTTCCAAATCCAGATGGACGTCTCGATCCAAATGTTGGCAACAAGTGTCAAATATATATCCAGCAAGGTGAATTACTTTCTCAACTTAATTCGTAAATTTTTTGTTTTAAAAAAATGAAGAAACTAGGTACATATACCAAAAATCTGAAAAATTTACTCGTTATTTCCGAGCCCAAGAATCAACATTTTTTACTTACCCTCTAAATGAGGATTTTCTCAAAATCTCAAAAAGGCTATCCGGCTTATGCCGATTAAAATACGCCTACTCAGTAGAATTTATCACCAACGAATTTACACTTAAATGTGGCTTTAAATAATTCACTCTGCTGAGCTGCAATTTTGATATGCTTTCGCTTCAATGTCGGAACGAAAAAGGAAGAGTTTTTAATTCGGAACTACATATGACTGTGAACAATGATGATATACTGTGACTCTAACTGATGGCTAAAATTTAAACTATTGCGCTGAATATGAAGATATCTGTAATTGATTAAAACCTGTATTTACTACTAATTCGCGAAGCGGTATCTGGCCGTGTCATTTCCAACAGATGGATCGAACGTTCATATAAAATAAATATTAAATTTTGTTATGAAATATTATGATAGAAATTCGACTTTACAAATGTGAAAAATTTTACTTATGATGTAAACCAAAGATTCAAAATTCAAACCGTAACAAGTATTATTATTATGTTCAGATATTCGCTGTTGGTTAATGGCGGTTTCGCTTACTTATCTGCCCTTTGTATAAAACAGAACTGAGCTCACCGACACTAAACGATCATCGAACAGTATTAAAGTATCATCTGCGCATGAGGAGCATAGAAGTCCGATAAGGAGGTTGTCACTTAAACGTAGCCTGCAGCCACCTTGGGTCAGCAGTATTACGTCAACAAACAACAACAGGAATTTAAGCTACAGTGACTTGAGAAACAGGAAATACAAACTATTTTTCCTGCGAACAATATTCCAACTATCTCCGTTCACCTATAGATTCCATTCCCAATGAATACCAAGGTGTATATGAGATATCATGCTCTGAATGTCCGGTCATACATAGGTCAAACTAACAGACATGTGAATAACAGTGTATATGAACACTAAATCGCAGTACCCAAAGCTGCATCATCCTCAGCCCTCTTCAAACATCATGCAGATACAGGTCACAAAATTCACTTTGCTAGCTGTAGAACCATTGCAATAGAGAAAATGCTTACTAGCATTATACGAGAAGCCCCTGAAATTGAAAGGCATCCAGATTGTCCTAACAAACGCGACGATAGTCAAAGATTACCTCTTACAAGGAATCCTTCGATTTCTCTCCTCCCTCCTCCCACGTTCACCTCAACCTCAACCAGTGCGCATCACCCCTGCTCCTACTACAACCTCTTAATACTATACTCAACCCTCTTAATACGGCCAAGCTGCTCTGTAATCTTGCTTTTCTCAAGTCGTGCAGAGACAGAGAGGTTATTCCTTTAAAATGAAACATCATGACAGATCCTCTTCAGCAACACATATCACCAAAATGTGTAGTCGGGCGCTGATTCGTAAATCCATCCATAATATAAGACGCAATCTTGACCAATTCGTCTCTTCAGCACGCACTGAGTGCAAAAAATGCTGCACTGGACGTCAAAATGTGTCAAAATGCTTGACGAAATTCCCCAATGGAATACGATTCATGCACTCAGTGCGCACGAGTTCTACCAATGGAATACGCTATAACCCTCATATTATATTACTCTTCCGGCAGATGAAGGTAATGCCACAGTTATATTAAATACGAGTGACTACATCGACAAAATGTCATTATTGTTGAATTCCCCCGAATACCAACCAACTCCACGAGACCCAACCACCTATCTCAAGAAGAAATCCAAAACCCTGATAAATTCCACAACACTCCCGACAGACATAAAAAAATCCATTATTCCTAGCGTAAAATCATCTGGCACCCCCCTGAACATATGGACCTAAATCCGACATTATTCCGCTTCGCCCTACTTTCTAATTCAAAAATCTGTACATCCTAGTAAGCTTCGACGTCGTTTCTCTTTCCACAATCATTCCCCTCAACATAGATGCATAGAATACATGGTGAAGACACTCTTTGACATATTTTCGTCCGAATTGCGGTCCAAATACTGTCAAAATACAAGGATTTTGTTCTACTTCAGTTTCCGCCGATAGATGCCGGCAGTAGAAATTTTATGGATAAAATTATCGACATGTCAAAATAAATTTGAATCTTTGTTTATTCTAGTTTCTTGTGGAAAGTCGTACCGTTTGCTCAAATTTAGTATTTTGAGTATTTTGTTCAACGTCCTTGTTTTCCGCGCCGAAAGTAAGCCAAATGTTAGCTGTGTAAACTCTGAACGAGTCGAGTATCCAGAACCATTTTAATCAAATACTATTTTCATTGCGAAAATACTTCGTTTTTATGCAAATATAGTATTTTTAAAAATTGTTTATTCTTACCGGATCAGGGGCAGATTTCTAGTATCAAGATAGGTATTAATTATAATATTAATAATATTGAAAGGTCGCTGATACCGTTAATTGTTAATAAATCAACATATAGGAGAACGCTAAGACTTCTTGATTTACTATAATCTTATTGCCGGTTGATGAACATAAACTGTTTTAACCGTTGAAACATTAAGGTATAACTCTATTAATTAATAATTATATTCATTATACAATTCAGTTATATATTGAGAAGGAATGAATGAAATAACATGTTATGAAAACTAACAATATTATTTGTCAACGATGAAAGGACTAGCAGAGAACAAAGTTCAGAGCAACCACACTGTGTGCGATTTCATCAAAGTTGAATAGCTTTCCTGAAGCGTCATTCTTTTTGGCGCTCTTATAATATAATATTATTTGTTTCGAGTATATTGTTACACGACAATAATGCCGGCAACTGGCTTGTTGTAGAGTTAGGGTATTGAAAATTAGAACATTTATTTGTTCAAAATATTAGCGTATATCTAGCGAATATATATTGAATAAAAGATTGAAACGTAGTACACTACCCTCTATTTGGTTGGTTTATCAATTTAATGAATCATTTTTCGATATTTCATCAGTATAGGTACTTAGTTCAGAATAATAGCTATCGAATCTGATATATTTTGCAATCTAATTGCTGAGAACATAAAAAGTTGTCAAGGGGTGAGTGAAAAAATGCTGTAGGATACATGAGAATGTTTTGATGAAGTTTCAAATTATACATCGAAAATAATAAGTGAAATGCTCAATTTCATTGAGCCTTACATGATAAAGGTAATTAATACATTTGAATAATAATATGATATCGAAAGATATTATGCAGAGGTATTACAGAAAATTCTGTATTATTCAATGTATTTCAAAATACATATATTAAATGCTTATAATATTCTAATGACATTGGATGTGATCTTTTGTAATGGAAAAACAATGATTTCACATCGACACGTGAAGAAGCCAATTAGCAGAGACATGTGTCGGCAGGTACAAGCAGAAATATTATTCTATGCTCCTTTTGCGGAATTACTTGTTGAACATTCCAATTTGAATATACCTCTCCGCACTATCCATATTTCTATACCTATTTCATATCCTCGGGTTGAGCTCGCATCGCACAGGATGCGTGCCTGCTCCGTATCTCCGTATCTCAGTGAGAAAATGGAGCTATTTAATATGGATCGACTGATTTCTCCAGTAAATCTATACCAGTGGTGTGGGACAAAACTTCCGAAAAATGTAAAGATAAATTGAAGGCACAGGAAGCATGCAAAGATAAAAAATGGAATTTCGATGATTGAGCCCATAGACATAAAATAACAAATAATTCTATGTCTATGTTTGAGCCTGATTCGGACATATACATGAATAACATAATATTATTCTGCAAAACGTAGCGTATGGACCGACCTTAAAGGACTACACAAACTGACGCGGCCGCGGTGGCGATCAGAGAGCGGTAGAGACCGCGACCAAAACAAAAAACAAACACATTGATATTCATGTGGGTTCACAAACTGGTGCGGCCTGATCCGCGGCCTAGGCTCGCTTCACGTCTACACGACACGGTTTTATGTACGGCAACGACACAAACGCCCGAGCTTTCCCACAGGCTCGCTTCACAGTCGTGTAAACGACACCGGCATCCGATTCTTGGGTGAGGGCTTGAATGATAGCTTTCACAGCTATCCGACCGAGTCGTCGTCGTGTGAACGACACATGGCTGCCGTGCACGACTCTAGGGTATCCGGCAGCCCTGTGGGAAAGCTCAAGTGTTTGTGTCGTTGCCGTACATAAAACCGTGTCGTGCTGATGTGAAGCGAGCCTAATACCCTTATTACACGCCTTTTTCACGTCTATATTTGTGCCTATTTTCATGGCTATTTGTTGGGTGAATTTCCCCAAACAAATGAGTGGCACTATTACACCGCGCTTTTTTCACCCTTGTTTCAGGCAGTATTTTCAGAGCTGCAAACATTGAAGAAATTGACATATTTACCTTGAGTTCTTGTTTTGTTCGTATATTTTTAAAACAATACCATAGTGTTTTAAGAATGTCTGAAGAATCTTTTTATATGCTACTACATAGAGTGCAACAAATTAGTAATTGATGGTGATAATGATTTAAATAATATTATTCTCTAAGGGCCGGTTTCTCAATTGCGAGTTAACTCGAGGCTGCGGGTAACCCGAGTGTTACGCGTTTATGAATATCGCTAAATACATGCGCAACTCGCAACCTCGAGTTAACTCGCAATTGAGAAACCGGCCCTCATGCGCATGAAAATTGTTTCCACTTTTTTTGGTAAACAAGGATGTAGGTGGTTAGGTGCTACTAGGTAACTAGAGCAACTAGTGCAACTTGTGCGAAATATGTGGGAACTACCTAAGTCCCGGGATTCCCCGACCTATTCTGAACTCTATGTTAATCGCCAAAGCGCCAAGATATCGATGTCCTTTATTTTTTCTACCATGTTCAAGTATAAAATGATATTTCTTATCAATATGAGAAAATTCTGTATAAAAATCTGTATTCGGAGGCAATCTGTATCATACATCGAAAATCTGTATAAATACGGAGAAATCTGTATATCTGGCAACACTGTTCAAAGAATAGAATAAACTAGGTTATGTTAAGACGTCAAGTCAGACAGATAAATATTGTGTTGGTAGACATGACATTTCGACAAAAAGGCTTGAAATCCCCACGATTCAGGAGGAACAAATAGAACCAGTTCTATTCATTTTTAAGCTTGAAACAGTCTACAAAATAGCCCCGGGCGCATGCGTATTTCTTTAAAATTTCAGGCGCAATCAGTCAGGCTGACAAATGGGCACGAAAAAGGTAATGTAATAAGGGTATAATAAGGGTATTAGACTCGGTGTTAATTTTGATCGCGTCTCTGGCCGCCGACTTATCGCAAACGTCACCGCGGCCGGAGCCGCGCCAATTTGTCCAGTCCTCAATATGAACCGGTGCAACGTGTAGATGTGAAAGGTTTTCATTCGTTATCGGTTGAAACCGAATACGAACCGAACACACCGACACGGGCAAGGATGTGATGGGGTACGATAAGGGTGGCACACTTCATGTTGTTAAACCACAGAATAAGCTAACGATATATTCTGTGTGTTAAACTGTCCTCCGGCTCTCTGAGGGCCGGTTTCTCAATTGCGAGGTTGCTCAAGGTTGCGGGTAACCCTTGTGTTACGCGTTCATGAATATCGCTAAATACATGCCTAACTCGCAACCTCGAGTTAACTCGCAATTGAGAAAACGGCCCTGATGGAAGTTATGGATGGTTTAAGCCAGGGTTGAGTTTAATTAGTCTGCAAATATTTTAGACACCAGTTCAGATAGAGCAATGAAATTTGATGGTTTGAGTAAGCAGCTCGACTTTGATTCCGTGGTGAAATAAGTTTTTGTAATCCCCACTAAAACAAATTGTAGAGGGAGGGGGTACTTTTTGAAATAAATAATTTTTTCCATGGTAACGTACTAATAATAAATTAAATTCCAAAACAGCGATTTTTTACCTTTCATTTGGTGTATCGTTGACACTTAAGGCTGGTTTATGCTGGCTGGTATATTTAACTTAATCATATATATATATATATAATATATATAGTCATTTATTTTTAGTGTTATGGTTTATAATCAGACTAAATAATCCGTTAACTTATTAATTATTATTATTAATAATAAGTAATCGGATTATTCAGTCTCAGTATCAACAATAGCGTTAGAAATCTATGTTTCAATTTTTAACTCAATTAAAAATTATATACGATTTACACTTATTTATTCAATATTGTGACGCGTTTCGTCGACACAGCGACTTCATCAGACTACATCATACTGATGAAACCGACGAAACGCGTCACAATATTGAATAAATAAGTGTAAATCGTATATAATTTTTCATTGAGTTAATATGGATTTGCATCAAGTAAAAGCCACAAGCATTAAATTTTTTCGATTTTTAAGTTAGGGGATAAGTTAAAGTTACCAGCCAGCATAAACCAACCAGCCTTAAGGGCCCAAGCGGTTACAAATATGTTATCAAAAGAATGTCACGAACACCCAACATTTTCGGGGTAGAACACTACATACATATCGGCGTTTTCCAGCTTCCCATTACCATATTGAAATATTTTCTCTTGCGATCGAGTACCGTTAGGGACCATAGTCTCAATATTTTCGAGATATTAAGAAGTATACAGGATAGTCATCTCACAACTACCAAATTTATGTGTGATATCCTGCATACTATGTCATTTTTGAATGTTTTCCAATTTTGTTTAATGATTGAATTGTTAGCATAAAACGTATGCATTCCACAAATAAAAACTATTCTGTGTAAAAATATAATCTCAACTCGAAAACACGTTTTAAAACAAATTGGGGAAGAACTTATAATATGAACGTTTTATTCAAAAGACTATACAATGTTATATCTATCGAATCTATTTACTAACTCTGTGCAACAATGTGTCACATCCTTACTTATAAACTAATTATGCCTGCTCAGCAGTCGACGGTCAGTGTCGCCGTCCTTATGGAATGCACAGGGTTGGCTTACATATTATCTCCGCCTTTTAATGAACTTAGTTCACTCTTAATGTTTGAACTCTGTTAATCAACTATCTTTTGAAATTTTAAAATGAAAATCATATACATTACAAGGAAAATTATAATTAAACTTATTAGTAAGAAAACCAGCAGTCCATATTTTGGGATTCAGATGAGCCAGCAGATCTACCTAGCAATAGATCCACATTTTTCCGATAGATCTACATTTTTCCGGTAGATCTACGTTTTTCCGGTAGATCTACATTTTTCCGATAGATCTACATTTTTTCGGTAGATCTATATCCGGTAGATCAATATATAGATCAATATATTATCGGTAGATAAATTGAATCGGTAGATCAATTGAACCGGTAGTTCAATGCCATCTAACGGATCCTGTTGTGATTCTAAGAATATGTTAGGAGTTTTTGTGATACAAAAAACCGAAATAGCGCCACCTACCGAATCGTATTGTGAACCTAAGGCCTTCCTAAACACAACCACAAAGATTCATCAAAATCGGTATAGCCAATTTTGGGTTCCTGTTAACCGATTGTAGCGCCACCTACCGGGAAATATTGTGGATCCGAAACCTACTCAGATGCACACACACACAAAGTTCCATCGAAATCGGTCCAATCGTTCTTGAGTTGTTATAAACCGAATGCAGCGCCACCTAACGGGTTCCTATTGTGACCCTTAGAGCCACTCAAACACGCACACAATGTTTCATCAAAATCGTTAGAGCCATTTCTAAGTTTCTATAGACCGATTGCAGCGCCAATCTTCCGGGATATATTGCGGACCTGACACATACTCAGATACACACACAAAGCTTTATCGAAATCGGTTCAGCCGTTCTTGAGTTTCTATAAACCGAATACAGCGCCACCTACCGGTTATCTATTGTGACCCTGAGACACACTCAAACACGCATACAATGTTTTGTCAAAATCGGTCGAGCCATTTCTGAGTTCCTATTGAGCATCATCAGCGCCACCTTCCGGATGCTATTGTGAAGCAATGACCCACGGAAACATACAAACAAAATTTCATCAAAATCGGTCAAGCCGTTTCGGAGTTGACATTTTTTTTAAAAACACCCTGTATAGTAGCGGTTATCCTTATCCTTATCCATTCGCAATGGTTTAACGATGTTGAGAATTCTCTTCACGATAGACATCTCGAGGTGACATTTAACTTAAAACGCTTACATTCGAAAATAATCGATGTCGTGAGAAAAGGAACACCATGTATAGTAATGGTTTATTTTCAACGACGTATGCCTCGAAAGTATATTTTCTAACACAAACGAATGAAGAATAAAGTTTCATCAAAATCGGTAGGTACTGCCATCTTTGAGTTTCTGTGAACCGATTGTTCCGCCACCAACTGGGTCCAATTGTGAATGTGAATCACTTTGAGATCGGCCGAAATACCCACACACAAAGTTTCATCATAATCGGTCAAGCCTTTTCGGAGTTGACATTTTTCGAAAAACACCCTGTAGAGAAGCGGCGATCCTTTCGCAACGGTTTTACTATGTTGAGAATATCTTGGGGTGTCATTTTACTTGAAACACCCTATATAGCAGTGGTTTTTCATTTTCGACCGTTAATTTTCTGCTTAATGTGTGAATATTTTGAGTAATTTTAATGCAAAAATTCATTATAGATTTCGTGACTTAACGAAAAGATCCAAATCCCAAAATACGTTCACTGGAGAACGCTCCTTTAAGTTTTTCATTGGGTAAAAAAAAAATGTAAAAATCTTATGATGAATCTATTTCGGACGCTCCGAGATTCGATCCCGCCGCCCTGCGAGGCTCGGGAGCTATAAATGCGGTGCCTTAGTCCGCTCGGCCACCGACGTCTACGTGAATCGACCCCGATTATGTACCACATAAGTGTTTTAAGTACTCGGATGATTTCCGTCTTTCGATTTTCAGAATATCGTCAATCCTGTCGAGCGATCGATCGAAATCGGTTACTCGTTCATATTTCTCGCGGTTTTTCTAGACTATTCGAAGGTTTTCGACCGATTCGGTTCGAAATTCAAATTCGATTTGACATTTCTAATCGCTCGTTCGGACCAAAAACGTCGACCGTGAAGGAGCCGCGTTAAAATTCGCCACAGAAATACGTGAAACGTCAGAATTTCGTCGATTCTCGCAAAAAGTCACATTTTCCTATCGTTCTTCCGGGAAAACGAAAGAGTGAATCGAAAAAAGGGCTCAGCTACGGACTAATTTCGAATCTCGTCTTCGCGTTCCCGCAAATACCGTCGTACCGAACGCCACCCGTCCTCCGATCTCGTTTCCTTCATTTCGCACCTTTCGCCAAAATCGGCGTTTTTGCGATTTTTTTAAAAATACACCCCCTTCTTTTCGCTCCGTAAAGCGAAACCCTACGAAACTTCCGTCTTTTTCCTCGCGAAACCCCTCGGAAATTTCCCCCCTCCCCCCCTCCTAACGTCCAAAAAATCGTCACGTTTATAGTAACATTTTCAAAAAAGTTTTTTTGTTCCTTTTCTATGAAACCCATCTTCATTTTAGTAATAGTGACTAGTAGCCAGCAGTCCATATTTTGGGATTCAGATGAGCCAGCAGATCTACCTAGCAATAGATCCACATTTGTCTGGTAGATCTACATTTTTCCGGTAGATGTACATTTTTCCGGTAGATCTACATTTTTTCGGTAGATCTAAATTTTTTTGGTAGATCAATATAATTGGCAGATAAATTGAATCGGTAGATCAATTGAACCCGTAGTTCAATGCCATCTAACGGGTCCTGTTGTGATTCTGAGATTCATTCACACACGAAAGTCCCATCGAAATATGTCAGGAGTTTTTGAGTTGCTAAAAACCGAATATAGCACTTCCTACCGAATCGTATTGTGAACCTAAGGCCTTCCGAAACACAATCACTTAGATTCATCAAAATCGGTATAGCCATTTTTGAGTTCCTGTAAACCGATTATAGTGCCACCTACCGGGGAATATTGTGGATCTGGAACTTAGTCAGATACACACACAAAGTTTCATCGAAATCGGTCCAGTCATTCTTGAGTTGTTATAAACCGAATGCAGCGCCACCTAACGGGTTTCTATTGTGACACTGAGAGCCACTCAAACACGTACACAATGTTTCATCAAAATCGGTCGAGGCATTTCTGAGTTTCAACAGACCGAAAGCAGCGCCACCTACCGGGATATATTGCGGACCTGACACATACTCAGATACACATACAAAGTTTCATCGAAATCAGTTCAGCCGTTCTTGAGTTTCTATAAACCAAATACAGCGCCACCTACCGGTTACTTATTGTGACCCTGAGACATACTCAAACACGCACACAATGTTCTATCAAAATCGGTCGAGCCATTTCTGAGTTCCTATAGAGCATTATCAGCGCCACCTACCGGACGCTATTGTGAAGCAAGGACACACCGAAACACACAAACGAAGTTTTATCAAAATCGGTCAAGTCGTTTCGGAGTTGACATTTTTTTTGAACACCCCGTATAGCAGCGGTTATCTTTTCGTAGCGGTTTTACAGTGTTGAGTATTCTCTTTACGATACATCTCTAGGGGTGACATTTTACTTGAAACACCCTGTATAGTTAATTTTCTGCTTAATATTTAAATATTTTGAGTAATTTTAGTGCAAAAATCCGTCCGATCGAACGGATATTCATTATAGATTTCGTAACTTAACGAAAAGATCCAAATCCCAAGATACGTTTACTGGAGTATGCTCCTTTATAGTGCCACCTACCGTGGAATATTGTGGATTGAAACCTACTCTCAGATACACACACAAAGTTTCATCGAAATCGTTCCAGTCGTTTTTGAGTTGTTATAAACCGAATTCAGCGCCACCTAACGGGTGCACACCAAGTTTCATTAAAATGGGTAAAGCCGTTTCGGAATTGACATTTATTTAAAAACATCCTGTATAGCAGCGGTTATCGTTTCACAACGGTTTTACAATGATGAGAATTCTCTTCACGATAAATCTCTTGCGGTGACATTTCACTTAAGACCCTGTGTAGCAATGGTTTTTCATTTTCGACCGTTAATTTTCTACTTAAATGGTTGAATATTTTGTGTAATTTCAATGCAAAACATTCAAAATTATACGTTCATTTTTGGATAAAAAATAATCAATCCTGTGTCTGTGTTTGCGTAATATACATACATTCACGGTTGGATAAAAAATAAACAATGCATTGAACGCGGTGGCGTAGGTTCATATTCAAATACATACATTCACAATTGGATCAAAAATATTCAATGCTGTGTCTTTGGTTAAGTAAGGTCCTTGTTCAAATACATACTATGTAAACTCACAGTTGGATCAAAAATAAACAATGCAATGAACACGGTGGCGTAGGTTCCTATTCAAATACATACAAAAATCCGTGTGATGGAACCATTGATTATTATAGATGTCGTAACTTGACGAAAAGATCCAAATCCCATTTTCGACAGTTAATTATCTGCTTAAAGTTTGAATATTTGATTAAATTAAAAGAAGAATTTATAAACAAACGGAAATTCAATATAGATTTCGTAATTTGACGAAAAGATCGATAGCCCATGATGAGTTTACACGGGAATAACACACTCTGAAGGTTTCATTCCATAAAAATGAAAAAAATTATAACGTCAACGATTGCCGGCCTCTCCGAGTTTCGAACCGGCTGCCCCGCGATGTAGACCGTTTTTCCTAGGACGCGTCTCTCCCGGCCACTTTCGCTATAGATAAGAGTAGGAATTATGCTCTACTTAAAGGTTTTATAGCACTGGGATGATTTCCTTCCTTCGATTTCCAGAATATCGTCAATTCTGTCAAGCGATCGCTCGAAATTGTTGACTTGTTCATATTTCTCGCAATTTTTCTTGACGATTTCGAGATTTTCGACTATTTCCGTTCGAAATTCAAATTCGATTTGACATTTCGCGCCGCTCGTTCGGACCGAAAGATTCGACCTTGCAGGAGCCGCGCTAAAATTCAGCACAGAAATACGTGAAACGTCAGAATGTTTTCGAATTTCGCAAAAAGTCACATTTTCATATCGTTCTTCCAGGAAAACGAAAGAAAAGATCGAAAGCAGATATAGCCTATCCGGTAATTTCGACTCTCTTCTTCGCTTTCCCGCGGACTCGTCGTTTCTAACGTCGCCGTTCGTTCGATCTCGTTTCCTTCATTTTGCACCTTTTGCCAAAGTTGGCGTTTTTTCGCATTTTCGTGAATTTTTTTAAAATACACCCCCATCTTTTCGATCCAAAAACGCCAAACTTTACGAAACTTCCGTGTTTTCTCTCGCTAAACCCCCTCAAGATTCCCCCCCAATCCCCCTCCTAACGTCCAAAAAAACACCACTTTTACAACGACCTTCTCGAAAAGTTTCCCTTGATCTACTTCGATGGTCCAAGTCTTCACTTTAGTATATGTATTGACTAGTTGGCCCGCAGATCTACCTAGCCAGTAGATCTACATTTTTCCAGTAGATCAATATTTTTCCGGTAGATCTACATTTTTCCGGTAGATTTACATTTTTCGAACTTGAAAGTTCGAAATCGTTCGAGCCATATCTGAATTTCTATAGACCTACTTCAACCTGACACATAGTCAGATATACACACCAAGTTTCATCGAAATCGGTGCAGCCATTCTGGAGTTTCTATAAACCGAATGCAGCACCACCTACCGGTCACCTATTGTGACCCTGAGACACACTCAAACACGCACACAATGTTTCATTAAAATCGGCCAAGACATTTCTGAGTTTCTATAGACCGATTGCAGCGCCACCTGCCGGGGTATATAGCAGACCTGACACACCTACTCAGATACACACACAAACTTTCATCAAAATCGGTCGAGCCATTTCACCTACCGGATGCTATTGTGAAGCCGTTTCGGAAAACAGCCTGTATAACAGCGGTTATCCTTTAGCAACAATTTTACAATGTTGAAAATACAGTTCATGTTAAATTGTTATATTGAGGTGGCATCTGGGCCAATTTGCCTATCAGAGAATTATGGAACTCTCCCCACGCTTCCGTTGGAAGCTCGAATTCTATTTGACAATTCGACCCTCATTCGGACTGAAAACCATGACGTTGAAGGAATCGCGAAAAGATTTCGTACAGAAATGTGATACGATTTCTACAACGATAACATTCGAAAATACTCACGTTTCGTAAAAGATTCCAAAATTCGACAGAAAGATTAAATTCAGTCGATATCCCATCATACTTCATACAACCAACTGTCAACAACTAAAAAATATTTCCTTAGAATACATTCGATAGGATTTCGAATTCGTATATAAATGCCTGCAAGTGAAAATCGGTAATATCGTCGATAGTATAGATCGATAATTACCTTATTTTACTTTTCCACCTCCGGCCCGTTTCATCAAAATTCTTTCCTCGAAGATAGGTATCTTACAGTCATTTCAACTTAGAATTTGATAGAACACATTATTTCTCAAATATCAAAAATTCTGCCATGCGATCGGTCGAAATCGGAGACTCTATCATATTTCTTCTTATTTCTAGCAATGTATCTTCACGATTCAAGATTTTCGACAAATTCCAGCCGAAATTCTAATTTTATTTGACATTTATCGCCACTCATTCGCAAAGAAAACGTCGATAAATTCAAACTGACAGAAGTTTCTATCATCTGTGATCGAAGTAAATCATCCACGTATTATCTTCTATAGCAGGACCCGAAGTCGGTCGAGCGAAGCCGAACCGGTCTAAACGTCACATTTCACCGAGGTTTTCAAAATATGTCAAAGTTTGCGATCTTTTTCCGGAAAAAGAGTAGGTTTTATCGAAAATCGGGCTGCGTTACAAACTACCTACGAATCTCGTCTTCCGGCCCCCGACGAAATAAATTTCCGAGCGTCGCCTCCTCGCGAGATTTCTATCGCCTCCGATTTGCGCCTTTAGCGAAAAACGGAGTTTTCAACCGATTTCACGATTTTTTTTTAAATACTCCCCACGTTTTTTCTCGTCAAAGACGGATACCCGGAGAAAATTTCGTCTTTTCTCTTTCCCGTTTACACCTCGAATCCCCCCTCGCCCCTCGAATAACCGACGAAAAAATCGAAAATATCGACCTCCTAGAGGAAAAAACTTTTTTGACCTCTCTCTGTGATCCCGAGATCTTTACATTAGTAGAATAAACTAGTAGCCAGCAGTCCATATTTTGGGATTCAGATGAACCAGCAGATCTACCTAGCAATAGATCCACATTTTTCTGGTAGATCTACATTTTTCCGGTAGATCTACATTTTTCCGGTAGATCTAAATTTTTTTTGGTAGATCTACATTTTTCCGGTAGATCTACATTTTTCCGGTAGATCTGCATTTTTTCAGTAGATCTGCATTTTTTGGTAGATCAATAGAATCGGTAGGTCAATTGAACTCGTAGTTCAATGCAATCTAACGGGTCCTGTTGTGATTCTGAGAATCATTCACAAACGAAAGTCCCATCGAAATATGTCAGGACTTTTCGAGTTGCTGAAAACTGAATATAGCGCTTCCTACCGAATCGTATTGTGAATCTAAGGCCTTCCGAAACACAATCACAAAGATTCATCAAAATCGGTATAACCATTTTTGAGTTCCTGTAAACCGATTATAGTGCCACCTACCAGGGAATATTGTGGATCTGCAAATTAGTCAGATACACACACAAAGTTTCATCGAAATCGGTCCAGTCGTTCTTGAGTTGCGGTTTTACAGTGTTGAGTATTCTCTTTACGATACATCTCTAGGGGTGACATTTTATTTGAAACACCCTGTATAGTTAATTTTCTGCTTAATATTTGAATATTTCGAGTAATTTTAATGCAAAAATCCGTCCGATCGAACGGATATTCATTATAGATTTCGTAACTTAACGAAAAGATCCAAATCCCAAGATACGTTTACTGGAGTATGCTCCTTTATAGTGCCACCTACCGGGGAATATTGTGGATTGAAACCTACTCTCAGATACACACACAAAGTTTCATCGAAATCGTTCCAGTCGTTTTTGAGTTGTTATAAACCGAATTCAGCGCCACCTAACGGGTGCACACAAAGTTTCATAAAAATGGGTAAAGCCGTTTCGGAGTTGACATTTATTTAAAAACATCCTGTATAGCAGCGGTTATCTTTTCGTAACGGTTTTACAATGATGAGAATTCTCTTCACGATAAATCCCTTGCGGTGATATTTCACTTAAGACACTGTGTAGCAATGGATTTTCATTTTCGACCGTTAATTTTTTACTTAAATGGTTGAATATTTTGTATAATTTCAATGCAAAACATTCAAAATTATACGTTCATTTTTGGATCAAAAATAATCAATCCAGTGTCTGTGTTTGCGTAATATACATACTTTCACGGTTGGATAAAAAATAAACAATGCATTGAACGCGGTGGCGTAGGTTCATATTCAAATACATACATTCACAATTGGATCAAAAATATTCAATGCTGTGTCTTTGGTTAAGTAAGGTTCTTGTTCAAATACATACACTCACAGTTGGATCAAAAATAAACAATGCAATGAACGCGGTGGCGTAGGTTCCTATTCAAATACATACAAAAATCCGTCTGATGGAACCATTGATTATAGATGTCGTAACTTGACGAAAAGATCCAAATCCCATTTTCGACGGTTAATTATCTGCTTAAAGTTTGAATATTTCGATTAATTTAAAAGAAGAATTTTCAAACAAACGGAAATTCAATATAGATTTCGAAATTTGACGAAAAGATCGATAGTCCATGAGGAGTTTACACGGGAATAACACACTCTGAAGTTTTCATTCCGTAAAAATGAAAAAAATTATACGTCAACGATTGTCGGCCACTCCGAGATTCGAACCGGCTGCCCCGCGATGTAGAGAGTTGACCCTAGGACGCGTCCCTCCCGGCCACTTTCGCTATAGATAAGAGTAGGAATTATGCGCTACATAAAGGTTTTATAGCACTGGGATGATTTCCTTCCTTCGATTTCCAGAATATCGTCAATTCTGTCAAGCGATCGCTCGAAATTGGCGACTTGTTCATATTTCTCGCAATTTTTCTTGACGATTTCGAGATTTTCGACTAATTTCGTTCGAAATTCAAATTCGATTTGACATTTCGCGCCGCTCGTTCGGACCGAAAGAGTCGACCTTGCAGGAGCCGCGCTAAAATTCAGCACAGAAATACGTGAAACGTCAGAATGTTTTCGATTTTCGCAAAAAGTCACATTTTCTGATCGTTCTTCCGGGAAAGCGAAAGAAAAGATCGAAAGCAGATATAGCCTATCCGGTAATTTCGAATCTCTTCTTCGCTTTCCCGCGGACTCGTCGTTTCTAACGTCGCCGTTCGTTCGATCTCGTTTCCTTCATTTTGCACCTTTTGCCAATATTGGCGTTTTTTCGCATTTTCGAGATTTTTTTTAATATACACCCCCACCTTTTCGATCCAAAAACGCGAAACTCTACGAAACTTCCGTGTTTTTTCTCGCTAAACCCCCTCAAGATTCCCCCCAATTCCCCTCCTAACCACCAAAAAAACACCACGTTTACAACGACCTTCTCAAAAAGTTTCCCTTGATCTACTTCGATGGTTCAAGTCTTCACTTTAGTATATGTATTGAAAATGATGATAAAATAAAGGGTTGAAATATGGTTGGGATCCAATTTCCATTTATACAATTTCAGTTCAGATGAATTTGTAATATTTAAATGCTCTAAATTTAAATCTTGAATTTGAGAAATATTCAATTCATTGAGTTGAAATACATGATGTAAATTATCAATTTTGGGTGATTGAAACGTTTTGAATCCATTGGATATAATACAATTACTTTCAATCAAGAAAATTTTTCCGGGCTCATGTTCATATTTCAAGTGTCCTGAACAGTTTTCTTTCAATAATTCATTGAATAGGGATAAATATTGTCCATTATGTAGGATTTGTAAGTCTTTAATAATAGGGGCACTTTTCCTAGTACAATTTTCACGTTTCTCTCGCACAAATGCACTAAAACACAAAGGGGGCTTCACTAGTTTATCTTGTGGGCACAGCATCCATTCTTCTACTTTTTGGCAGTCTTCATACAGGGACCATATGATTTCTTCCTGTTGTATTAGTAGATACTTTGGTTGATCTATTGGAAGGGTATTTAGGAAAGGGACAATTTCAGTTCATAGGGAATAGGATTTACCAAAGGTAGGTACTCTTATAGCAAATATAATCTGTGATTTCTCAATTTTTACTGATGTGAAACAGACTGAATAAAAATCATTCAAGTTATGTTTCAGTAAGTCATTATTTTGAATATAGTTCCTAAAATAATTCAAAGGCAAAATAGACTCGTGTAGTAAATGCAGTCTAGCAAAACTAACGGCTGAATTTATTTCTGAGATAATTCTGGATATTTTAATTTGTTCAAACTGCAAAAGTATAATTTTGTCAAGAATGTGCTGGAATTTAATGAATTTATTGATTTGATTTATCATGATATTAGTTTGATTTTGAAATCTATCAGATATTTCATCTATTATACTTATAATTCTTCCTTGATTTACCTCTATGTTACCTACATCATTCTGTAATATCTTCATCGTCTTCATCGTCCAAAGTGCCGAAGAGAAATTTGGAAATTCTTCCTCCTACATTAACAAGGCCTCTTTTACTCCTTGATGGAATTAATTCATGTAGAGTTTGTTTATTTGAAACAAGTTGGTTTACTGTCAACTCGAACAAATATTGCGTCGCAGTATCTCTAGTTTTATTTTCCTTACCTAAATCGTTTAGAATTTCTTCCTGTTTGGTCAGGATGGATTCAATTTGAGAAAGGTTGTAGTGATACATGAGAACATGATCTTTTTCTATAATGAACGTCTTAGGACCACTAAATGAGATAATGTTATTTCTTATTTCTTTCGATTCCAGACAAAATGGAGATTTAAGTAAAAATAGGATGATTGATATTTGGAAGAATAACATCCTGAAACAGATGATAAATGTTATTTTTTTCTCTGTTTAATTCTATTTTTATGATAGACGTGTCCTTTATTCGCCTCTTTTACAAGGACATTATCTAAAATTTTGATGTTTGCTTCTTTAAATCGTGGTTTCAGTTTCGCATCTGCCGGTAATTTCAGGAATGATTTTTGATTTTCATCTAAAATAACAGCTTCTACTCGATTCTCATTTGCTTTTTGCCTTCTATTTTCATTTTTCATGTTGTTTTCCGTTAATACCTTCGAAATTTCTTTCATATTCTGGTTATATTGTTCAATATAATTGGAGACTTATTATTCGACAGGGATGCTGTAATTTAAGTCTGATTTGATAATTTGTAATGGACTGTATTTAAGGGTAGAATGTATGGAATTATTGTAACTCAAAAGGGCTCTATTTAATTTTTCTCTTAAGGTCAAATTTTTATCTTCAGTAACCATTATTTGTTCTATCAAGGTAGAATGAAATCTCACAACAATCGAATTTGATGTCGGATTATAATTTGTCACGTAATGAATTTTTATATTATGAGTACATGCGAATTCTTGGAATAATGCATTCTTGAATTCCGTTCCATTATCTGTTGTAATTTTCCCAGGCGTTCCATGATTCGAGAAATATCGAATAAGAGTTTCCACAATTTCTGCTGCCGTTTTGCTTTTCAGAATGAAACACTGTCCCTGTCTTGAAAATGAGTCTACTCATGTGAGACATGGTATTTTTGAAATATTAATCGTATCAACGTATAAATGTTCAAAAGGTTTTTCTCCAATAGGATTTTGTTTGAAAATTAATTTGTTAGGTTGGCGTTCATACTTTTGACGCTGGCAAATATCGCAACAATTAACATAACGCTGGACTTTCAATAACATTTTTGGGAAATAGAATTTTTTCTTAATGCTTTCCACGTTTTCTTGGATTCCTCTATGAGTGGTTTTAGTTTCGTGATGAAGTTTAATTTTCTCTATTTGATCTTCTTCATTTTCTATATCTTCTGAAAGAGTATTCGAAATTTTGATTTTGAAACTTCCTTACTTGAATAGTTTTTGGGAATATTGAATAAATGGTGTTTGAAGGTTTTTATTCTGAAAGAAAATGCCATATGATTTATCAGGGACTATAAATTCTTTCAACAACTCGGTAAATGGATTTTCTTCCGAAATAGATACGATCAGTCTCAATTTCGATTGATTATGTTATTTTATTTTAGTAACATTGAAATTATTTCCGCTTTTTATGATAATTTGGTACTGAAATACATTAATTGCTCGTTCAGTAAAGGGAATTTCTAAAATTGGGTCTTCTTCATTAGAATGTACAGTTTCCGTATCAGAATTTTCGTCTATGTTCATTGCGATCAAATCGTCAAAATCTTCTTTTCTCAGGTCTATATCTTCATGAGATATATGTGGAACAACTGAATCTAAATCTGATAACAACAGTTCTTTTTCAGTAACATTTATATCTTCGGTTCGAATTCTGGAAAGAGCGTCCGCATTATTATTTACACCTTTTCGATACTTTATTTCAAAATTGAATTCATCTTATTTGATTCTCCAACGCATCATTCTTGAAGAAGTTTCTTTTAGTGAAAATACCCAAGTCATAGTGGTCGATGATCGGTATAAATCACGAATTTTCTACCAAATAAATAGGGTCTGAAATGTTTTGTAGCCCAAACAATTGATAGTAACTCTTTCTCAAAATTCGGATAGTTAATTTCTGACTTATTTAATGTTCGACTGGCAAACGCTATAGGCAAATCGCTAGGGGGGTTGCCTTGTTCTAAAATAGCACCTAGTGCATACTTCGATGCATAGGTTGTAAGGGTGAATGGTTGATTGAAATCTGGGAATTGTAAAATCGGATGATTTATCAACATGTTTTTACTAATATTGAATGCTTCTTGATAATATTGGTTTTCTAAATTGATTTTTGAGTCCTTTTTCAAACATTGTGTCAGTGGTTTGGTAAGCTTAGAAAAATTTGGAATGAATTTTCTGTGATAGCCGATCATGCCTAAATATGATTTTATTTCTTTAGGTGTTTTCGGAGTTGGAAAATTCTTTACAGCTTTTATTTTTTCTGGGTTGGGTTCAACTCCTCTATCTGAAATTAGGAATCCTTAAAACATCACTTCATTTCTGAAAAAATATGATTTATCTAATTGTATCTTGTAATTTTCCTTTTTGAGCACTTCTAATACTGTCTGAATATCCGCCAAATGCTTATCTGGATCTTTGGAAAATATTAGGATATCGTCCATGTATACTACACAAATTTTTCCTAAAAGAGGTCGTAAAATTTCATTCATTACTCCCTGAAATGTTGATGGCGTATTTTTTTAACCGAAGGGCAATCGTACGAATTCGAAATGTCCGTCGTCCGTAGCAAAGGCAGTTTTCTCTATGGATTCCTTATTAAGTTCCATTTGATGATATCCTGATGCAAAATCTATAGTGCAAAAAAATTTTGCTCCTTTCAAGTTATCTAAAATTTCGTCAATATTCTTAATTGGAAATTTATCATCAATTGTCTTCTCATTGAGTTTTCGATAATCTATTGCAATTCGCCATTTTTGTTTACCTGATTTGTCTGCTTTTTTGGGAACTATGACTATCGGGAAGGACCAGGGTGAAATACTCGGTTTTATTATATTTTTGCTTAAAAGGTCTTCGATTTGATTTTTGACTTCTTCCTTGTGAATTTCGGGATATCTATATCGTTTAACGTATACGGGGTTGTCATCAATGGTTCTTATATTGTGTTTAATTTTGCTTGTGAAATTAAATGGTTGTCCCGGCAATTGTAAAACAGATTTATTACTTTGTAAGATTTTGGTTAATTGATTTTTTAAATTGTCATCTAGATGATCTAGTTCGACAGGAATTTCTTCTCGCAGTCTTATTTGCTGTAAATGTAAATGAAACGATTCCATTGGTTAAAATTTTATTTTTCATATCCAAAATAAGTTGCAAATCTTTCATCACATTGTAACCTATAACACCATCATACTGGGGGTGGAACTTATAGACAACAAAGGGATAGGTTGTATTGTAACCGAATATATCGAGAGGAAATAACATTTTATTGTTACAGGAGTCTTTGCCTGTAGCTGTCGTAAAATACGTATTTTCTTTACAAACGGAATTTGGAAAGTAGTTGTAAGCAATAATTGGATCTATGATTGAAATTGACCTTCCTGAACTATTAATAATTTACATGGTGGGTTTTCTCATTTGATATAAGGGAGACTGGTAATTCTTTCATCATTAACATTTAAGTCATGTGTGACTGAAAGGCAGTTTCTGGAACATTTTCATATTCTATCTCTGGAGATTGATTTTCTTCGGGAAATTCTTCTTCTATTTCATAATTATTTTGATTATAAACTTCGTTGAATTGTTCATCTGGGGACAATTCAATTTGTTGTTCTGTATTGGTTAATTCTTCTGATGAAAAATTGGGTGGTGCTCTTGGCCTAAAATGATTTTCTCGCGGTTGATAATTGGGTTAAGGTTGTCGTATACTTGACGATTCATTAAATCGCTTTTGCGGAACGATTCTCGTTCGTATAGACATTGGTTCTGGTTTATTAGCTGGTTTATAATTAGGATTGGGTTTGAAAACATTCGGTGGTTTTCCAAACACTTGTTCATTGGTAAAATATTTTTGTTGATTTGTATTTTGAATTGGTTGTATGCATCAAGAAATCTTAAACCAGCCTCGGAATATGGATCGGATTACTTGGAGACGACGTTTGGCATTGAAAAGGACAATGAGAATGGGAACATGGAACGTAAATAGCTTCACTAATAAAGTATCGGAGGTGTTAAGTGAAATAGCTGAATTACGTATGGACATCATAGTATTGTCCGAAACATAGAAGAAGGGCAAGGGTAGTGAGTTGCTGGATGATTACCTTCACATTTGGTCGGGAGTGGAGAAATCTCAAAGATTACAAGCAGGTGTATCTGTTCTGGTGAGGAAGCGTATCGAAAGGTACATTAAAGACTATAAACCTATATCAGAACGTATTATTACTTTAACCCTCGGTATATTTGGCCTGGAGACGGTAATATTGGGGGTGTATGCTCCAAATGATGATGCCACTATAGCGGTTAAGGAAGCCTTTTATTCTCGGTTGTCTGACGTCTTGATGAAAATTAAACCCTCTCAAGAAATAATTATCGCAGGTGACCTAAATGCAAGAGTGGGCAGCCTGGAAAACAGCAAAGTCGTTGGTCAATACGGGGAGATTACCATTAATGACTCCGGGGAACGGCTTATAGAACTGGTCGAATGGAATCATCTACAGATTCTAAACTCCTTTTTTCCTCATAAACTAATTCACCGATTTACAAGAGAAAGACCATCTTTACAACAAAAATCTATCATAGATTATGTGATTATACGGCAACGTTCTAACTTTAAAATAAATGATTGCAGAGTAAAAAGAGGAGCAAATTGTGGATCGGATCATAGACTGCTGAGTGCTAAATTTGTTGTTCCATATATGACTCATTGCTCACGTAACTCACATGATGAAACAGAAAGAGGTGCCGAATTGATGAGTGCAGAAGACTGTAAAAGATACAAATTGGAGCTCCTGAATGATGAAACCATCACAGATCTCTATGAGGAAAAAATGGAAATAGCCTTGAGTAACGTGGGGGTGGATAGTGACATCGAACGGGAGTATATTAACATCAAAGATATCATAAAGAAAGTAGCACATGAAGTATTTGGGGAAAAAGAGAGTCTGAGAAGATGTGGACAACCGATATGGCTGACGAATGAAGTGAAAGAGGTAATAAAGGAAAAGAAAGATCTGTATCAGAGCTGGCTATCTAACCAATCGGATGTCAACTGGAGAGAGTACAAGCTGAAGAACAGAGAAGTAGACGAATCATCAAACATGAAAAAGAAAAACAGTGGGAATATAAGTGCAAAGAAGTGGAAAGCTTGATAGGGGGATCTAGAAGAGGTGTGGCGTATGATTAAACAGATGAAGACTAACCACTCAGATCACGTATCTCAAAGAATACCTATGGATCAATGGAAGCGATTTTACGAAGAATTGCTAATAGAAAACCGCGAGGAACACCCACATACGACCACCCACGCTCAGGAAGTGGACTACATAATCTTGTTGAGTCAGGAAGTTAAACAAAGCTTGAGAGCAATGAAGAATGGTAGATCACCCGGACCAGGAAATATCCCTGCTGAACTGCTGAAGTATGGAGGCGACATGCTAATAATCCGTCTTCAATCGTTGCTGTCAACTTAACAGATTGCCAGAGGAACTGAAGGTCTCACATATCGTTCCGGTATTCAAGAAAGGCGACCGAAGCGACCCAGGATGCTACAGAGGTCTCAGTGTTAATAGTTCCATCAGCAGACTTTTTGGAAGGATTTTACAAATAAGGCTTAAAGATGATATAGGCCATAAAATTGGAGAAGATCAAAGTGGATTTATTCCTGGAAGATCCTGTAGTGATAACTTATACATCCCCCAACAAATAATGGATAAGAAAGTAGCTGTCGATGAGGAAGTACACCTAGCGTTTGTTGACCTGGAGAAGGCCTATGACTCTGTTCCTAGGAGTCGGTTGTGGGAGGCTCTTGAGAGTCTCAATGCCGATGGATGTATTATCTCCATTATACGGGAGTTCTACAGAGAGATTATATCTCACATGAAAATCGGTAAGAAACTATCCGAACCGATACTTACAACAAAGGGCTTAAGGCAGGGATGTAGTCTGTCGCCGTTGCTTTTCAACGCATATATCGAAGTGGCTCTTAAACGTTGGAAGTTTAATTGTCAAGGGATGGGTATACCAATTGATGATGAACATCTATTTACTTTGAGCTTTGCAATGATGATCAAGTGGTGCTGGCTCAAGATTCGTATGATTTGGAGTTCATGCTGAAAAAGCTATATGATGATTACCGAAAATGGGGTCTGCAAGTAAGTCTCAAAAAAACTGAATATCTGGCAGTTAACACTGATGCAAGATTTGCAGTACTACTAGAGGCTGCTATTGAACAAGTGGATAGCTTTAAATATTTTGGCGTCACAGTAACAAAGAACGGAATAGGAAGAGACGAGATCAAAAACAGAATACGAAATGGCAAGAAAGTTGTAGGATGTCTCAATGGCCTCTGGTGGGACAAGCATATTTCGCATAAGACCAAAAAACGGCTTGGACAGGTATTTGTAGAGTCAACTCTATGTTATGGTGCAGAACTTTGGACTATGGGTGCAGATATGAGGCGTAGTGTGTTGGCAGTTGAAATAGACTATCTACGAAGAAGTGCGGGCATATCTAGATTGGAGAGAATAACTAATAGTGAAGTCAGGCGAATTATGAAGGCCGGAGATACTGTGGTAGACATAATAGAAAGACGAGGATTGAGATGGTTCGGACATGTGCTGAGAATGCCGGACAATCGCTGGCCGAAGAGAGTGTTTGAGTGGACTCCTCCTTGTCGAAGGAAAAGAGGTAGGCCAAGAAGATCTTGGAATAGTGCGGTGAAAGAATTGATGGCAACTCGGATCTTGGGGGAGGAAGATGTTTGCGATAGAGAGGTCTGGAAGAGGGAAACGGGAAGACGGCACCCAGCTGTACTTTAAGTGACAGTATTGTGACTGTATATTGTAATATGTTGTAACTTAAGTCCCGAAATATATATATGTATGAGTATGGGCTGACTTGGGAAATTTTGATTTGGATTATTAATGATATGGGGGCGTATATTTTGTCTAGAAAAAATTTGATTTAGAATAGAATAGTAAGGGGAATAATTCATCTTCTCTTTACTTGCATGGGAATTTTGTGAGAATGGACTTAAATTTGGTGTAAAATTTAATTGTTGTCTCTTTATCTCTCTATTTTCTAACATTTTGCAGGTATCATCGAAGTTTCTCTCATCATTATCTGATAGATTTCTAACATTTTCATCTACATTATTGTAAATTACTCTATGCCCAATTTTTTCTGAAATATTCCTATAAATTGTAATTTCATTTTTATTGAATCCTTGCATCTGCAATTGATAATCGTATTGCAATTTTGTTTGTTTGATTCTCTCTAAGAAATTTAGGAGAGGTTCTTTATTCGCTCTGCGCATATTTTGGTATTCATCTTGTAGAACATCAAAGTTAATTCTAAATCCAAATTTGTCTATTAAAATTTTCCTTAACATGTGTTTGGGATCGGTCCTGAATTAATTATTATCTGTGCCTCACCAATTATTCTTGACTTTATCATCGCAAAACAATAATGATTTATTCGGGCATTTTCCGTTAATCCGAATTTGGCAATATGATTTTCTATCTCTACTATAAATGCTTGCAGTTCATGAGGATTTCCACTGAACTTTGGGAGCAGATCTCCAAATAATTTTAAATCGTTAATATCTATCATGTTGCTTAGACTTCCTGAAGGTTGAGTCATTTTTGTATTTAATTTCTCAAAATTTTCTACTAATTCGTCTATGTTGAATAGAAAATTTTAAACAGTTTGTCTCTTACAATATGAAATAAAATGAAGTATTCCTTTGGTCTAGGGAATAGAAAAACTAGGAGGTTAATAGATCAACTCACTTTCGTTACTACCTGTCCTGGTTTGAAGGGCGCTACTCGATCAATCCACAGGTGTGTCTTCAGATGTTGGTAAGCTCGCAAGCAGGCCAGAGAGGGTTCATCTTACACTTCTTTTCAGGGATGCAGCCTTTCGTCGTGGACTCTTGTTCGCTCGTCTGACTGTTGCTACTTCTTGATCAGTTTCACTTTTCAGGATTGATGTCACAAATTTTCGCACTTTTTCGGGTATTGTTCAAAGAAATAATTTTCCAAAAATACTAACAACATCCCATCCTCGTTGCCAAAAATATAATCTCAACTCGAAAACACGTTTTAAAAAAAAATTGGGGAAGAACTTATAAAATGAACGTTTTATTCAAAAGACTATACAATGTTACATCTATCGAATCTATCTACTAACTCTGTGCAACAATGTGTCACATTCTTACTTATAAACCAATTATGCCTGCTCGGCAGTCGACGGTCAGTGTCGCCGTCCTTATGGAATGCACAGGGTTGGCTTACATATTAGTGTTCATGATATTTTGTTGTATTTACAAGCCTTGAAAATGCGCCTATTGACCTTAAAAATAAATCAAAAACGGCTGCTTAAATAAAAAAACTTCTTCTCACAAACTTGTGTTAAAATTTGTCGTAGAATTAAAAAATGACAAAGGATACAGGGTATCACATTGAAAATTTAGAAGTTGTGAGATGACCAGCCTTTTTTGGAACACCAAAATGTGCAGACAGTGTAGAGTGTAGATGACATCCAGGAGAATCATTTTTGCCTTATGATGACATAGGTATAACCCGTTTTCGAAGCATAAGCGGGATACACAAGGTCATTTAAATAAATAAATGACCTTGTGTCATTTCTGAGCAATATTCATTTTGTGATCAGAAAATGTTTAGAAAAGTACCTACTGTAATATTTTATTTTACATCACAAAAAAATATGCGAGACGAATGTTATTGATTCGATTTCACTCCCAATGAGAATAATGTTGTTAGGAAAGGGGAATGAAAAAAAAATCAAAATTTTAAAAATATTATTTCTTTCATGGTTATACAAAAAATTTTATAACCCTCTTGTTTTAAATTAATAGATATTCTTGTCTACTTATTAACTATTACAAAAAATACTCTTCGGGATATACCATCCTCAATACCAGTCAACCAGAAGAATATTTTAGTGTTATTTCAATATGTATCGTGTTACTTTTATCTTCGCCAAAAGGCAAAGATTCAGTATAAAATGCACATTTGTCATAGGCAAATGTCGAATGAAAAACTATCTAAACTTTTGAAATTGCAAACAGTATAAAGCTTCTAACGGAAGGTTCACAAGTACATCCCATTGACCAAGTAGTCTGCATCATGGGCGTAACCTTTTCCACTCTTTCTAGTTCTTTTTCTTACTATCCTTAGTCGGCAAGCAACCATCACTGCCATGATGCAAGTTATCATTAAGCCTGAAAACATTGAAATATTGTTATCAAGGAAGGAGGTTATCAAGTATCAGCATTCAAAGCTGCTGTTGGCAGAATTACGGAAATTGTAGAGGGTAGGGTGGAAGAGATATTAGAAATGAATAAACTGACGCTTCCAGGTCTTCCAAGGAGATCCCTAATAAGTTCCTTACTTCCTTTACCCACGAGCCACCACTGGATCCAGGCTTAATATAAGTGTCCGGAAAATGCATGATATTAGCACAACTTCCTATATAGAAAGCCTGGAAGGTCATTAAACAACATCATCTAGAGAAGTACACTATACGACAGTCCGCCATTATATGGGGAAGTCAATGTGTTCATTGTGTTCCTTCCTGTAATAGCCATAGGACCTTATACAATATTATATTAGATCTATGGTAACAGCAATTGGGCAAATACTATTAATCTTCGACAATTGAAAATTATGTTAGCTGTTTGGTTTTTCCAACAAATGAAGAGGTGAAGAATCTATAAGTAAGGCTACATTTTATTCTACCTCTTTATAGCGCAGTTTGGGAGCAATATTCGATTTAATAACTCAGGGACGGGCCGAAGCCAAATTGGGGGGGAGGGGGGGTAAAGCATCAATAATTTTGCAACTGTGCATTGAAGGATTAGATAAAACTTGTTTTCCGAAATTTAAAATGATCTATTTCTATTGTTAAAAGAAAATAGCAAACTGCGTACTAATACGGGGTGGCCCACGCAGAGCTCGTTTTGAGGGAGTATATGGAGATATTTTGAGAATATTCTTTTTGTGATATATGTAGCGTGTTGAAAACCACAATTTAAAATTATTTTCATTTATACAGGCTGTTCGAAAACAAAGATATAGACCAAAGTTACATTTCTTAAATGTAGTATTTGACCTCAAAAATGGAATGGCAACCTCAAATTATTATGAGTTTCTTCAGATTACTGTTTACCTTAGAAGCACCATTTACGAGAAAATGGCGAAAATATGGAGCGTTTTTAAATAGCAATTGATGAAGAAACCCGTTACGCCAGCACTATAGTCAGTATTTTTTCGAGTAGACATATTGGCTACTCCTATAGAGAAAAAAAATAACTCTGGAATATACAGAGTGATAATAATTCGAACTTCAACTACAAATAACGGTCAAAAATTGCTGAGAAACTACCAGGTTTCGGTGTGGGAAAACCTTATGAACATAGCTTCGAAATTAATTTTTACGTTCAACGAGATATAGGGGTGCCATTTGAAATAAGAAAGGTTTCGACCATTATTGGAAGTTGATGTTTGAAAATTACTTATGATCACTCTGTATACTCTAGAGGTAATTTTATTTTTCTGTATAGGAGTAGCCAATATGTCTATTCGAAAAAATACTGTCTGTATCGCTGGCGTAACCGGTTTCTGCATTAATTGCTATTTAAAAACACTCCATAATTTAAATTTTTCGCCATTTTCTCGTAAATAGTGCTTCTAAGGTATAAAGTGATCTGAAGAAACTCATAATAATTTCAGCTTACCATTCCATTTTTGAGGTCAAATTTAGGATGTTACATTTAAAAAAATTTAACTTTGACCTATATCTTTGTGTTCAAAATCGGGGTTGTTCAGATTTTGTCAAAATTTAGAGTAGTGGACTGTTACAGACGATTGAGTTGGAAAAACTGTTAAAAACAATTTATTTACATATATACACTGTTGCCAGAGAATGAGACATGAGAATACATATAAATGTATGAGCTGAGAGCAGACTAGCGCAGTGCACCAACGATTAGCTTTTATGAAATTTCACATCGAGAGTAGAACATGAGATTAAGTTTAGATTTTAATTACTGAATTAATTTGACCTAGGTAAAAAGCTTGTATAAGTTGGATGCACATTACCATTCTTGAGTAAGTATTTAACTAGTGAGAAACAAGGGACCAGTGAGATAAATTGAAACAATTTTCAAACAATAAACTATTGTGACTTGAATCAATTCTGTGAGTAAGTCTGAGTGGATATCATTAATAATGTATTGATTGAATCTGAGCTGAAAGTGAGTTGGATAATTGAAGCAATTTTCAAACAATAAACTATTGTGACTTGAATCAATTCTGTGAGTAAGTCTGAGTGGATATCATTAATAATGTATTGATTGAATCTGAGCTGAAAGTGAGTTGGATAATTGAAGCAATTTTCAAACAATAAACTATTGTGACTTGAATCAATTCTGTGAGCAATTCTGATAGTAATAATGTATTGAGTAAATTTGAGCTGAAAGTGAGTTGGATAATTGAAGCAATTTTCAAACAATAAACTATTGTGACTTGAATCAATTCTGTGAGCAATTCTGAGTGGATACCAGTAATAATGTATTGAGTAAATTTAAGCTGAAAGTGAGTTGGATAATTGAAGCAATTTTCAAACAATAAACTATTGTGACTTGAATCAATTCTGTGAGCAATTCTGAGTGGATACCAGTAATAATGTATTGAGTAAATTTGAGCTGAAAGTGAGTTGGATAATTGAAGCAATTTTCAAACAATAAACTATAGTGACTTGAATCAATTCTGTGAGCAATTCTGAGTGGATACCAGTAATAATGTATTGAGTAAATTTGAGCTGAAAGTGAGTTGGATAATTGAAACAATTTTCAAACAATAAACTATTGTGACTTGAATCAATTCTGTGAGATCGAACATGTGAGACAATTAAAATGGCGGAACTCTAGTGCAACCTGTCCTGCAAACGAGCTAGTTAAAATTCATATTAAAACTGTCGAAAAGAGCAGACGTTCTGATATTTTATATCGAACAAACCATTGATTAGTATATCTAGACAATAAATGAGTTTACTTAAATTTACAGCTGATGCTATTCAATACGAGTTGGTTTCAATACGAGATGATATATTTTGAGAAGATCAATAATTCCATCGTAATATAGGAAATCATGTTGTATGCACAAATCCAATTAAGATAAATCATTATGAGATATTCGAATTAATTCAGACACATGTGGATGAATGAAAGAACGATTTCAGCCATCAGCATTTCACTCGGAACATGTGTACTTCTGAATTACAATTTACGTATTGTGAGTTTTGAGAATAAATAAACTAACATTGAGAGCTGTAAATTACCTGAGTTTTCAGGACACTGATTGCACTAGATTAACAAAATTATGAGAAGAACGAATGAGCTGTATAGAAAAATGAATGTGAAACTTGTATGAACGCAAGAGAAGGCAGTGAGGCTATCCGCAATGAATCAAATTCGCAAGTCAAGTCGTCGTTAACCGGAGGTCTAATTAAAATTCAGCTCGGCGCAGGTTGCTTGAGAAATGCATATACTCCATTCACTTTTATAAAGTCTCCCGGTTGGCCATGATTTAGGTCTATCATGTTTTTTTAACTAAGACAGTGGCTGGTTGGCACTACTGAAATGTCGGTAATGTAGAAACAATTCTTCGAGACGTTGCCAAATTACCTATTTCCTCTATTTCTACTCTCAACTCCCAACAGTCTACAATCAACATAATCCTTTATAAGTATAACTAATCTTTCATCTTAGACAAGATAAAATGCCGAAAGTAGTTTCAAAGAAGCAGAGGACCAGCATCCGAAAATGCTATACAGAACTGAAGTCCGCTTATTCTGATCGTAAACCTGATGTTTTGGAATCTATCATTTATGAGAAGTTATCTAACATTTTCGACGTATGTGAAAGAAAACCAAGTTATTATATTTTATATGAATTGATATTTGGTTTTTAGATACACGTCACCACAGTAAAGAAAATTTTAAGTGAAAGAGACGACAAAGAATTTCCTTCTATTGGTGCACCCAAAAAGACACTGACTGAAGACTTTATGTTGAAGGAAGATCTGCAACGACAAATTTGGAATTTTAATTTGAAAAATGAACACTTTTCGATTGACACACTACTCACTTTTGCAAAAGAAGGTAAAAAGAACATTTGGAATATAACGGAGGACGTAAGTCACTTTTTAAAATTATAAAATCAATGGGTTACAAATACAAAAGGGTAAATGAACGCAAAATTTTATGTGAACAAAAACATGTTGTTGCAGCCAAAATTACTTTCCTGCGAAAATTTCTACAGTATAAATCGTTGGATGAAAATATCAGGTTTGTGTTTCTAGATGAAACTTGGATTTACCAAAACGGTTCTTCAGTTCGTCGATCGACACATGAGTCTGATATGATGAGCAATCCATCCAAAATAAAATCAGAAGGAAAACGTTTCACGGTTTTACACGCAGGAAGTAATTTTGGATTTTTAGAGGGTTGTGATTTTATTTTAGATTCAAAGAACAATGACCGTGACTATCACAAGACAATGACCAGTGAAATCTTTCAAAATTGGGTTATTAATCAACTGATTCCATCTTTATCTAAGATTCCTGTGAAATGTGTGGTTGTAATGGACAATGCACCATATCATTCGGTGCAATTGGATAAACCACCCACTTTTTCCAGCAAGAAAAGTGAGATGCAGGATTGGTTGATTAAAAACAAAATTGATTTCAATCAAAATTTCACCAAGAAACAACTTTGGAATTTGATATTACCTCTTCGAACTGACAGACAGAGACGATATGTAGTTGATGACCTTTTGAAGGAGCATGGACATGAGGTTCTTAGATTACCCCCCTATCATTGTCAGTATAATCCTATTGAAATGGCATGGGCGTTTTGTAAGAATTTTTATAACAAGAACATGAATTCGCATGAATTTATGGAGTTTGGCTCTTTCGAAATGTACAACAGATATGTGGCAAAATTTTTATTTACATTGTGAAAGACTCATCACAGAGGACTGGACGAAACACATGGGCAATCTTCCAATAGCAGATATTCCTCCATTCATTATTTCATTGGAGGAATCTGACTCAGATTCAGAATTTTCTGAGGATGACTCTGATTCAAACGATGATCTAATGGATGTGGAATAATATGTAGTGAAAATTCTGAGAGCTTGTCTCTTCAACTTAAAATGTATGGTGGTCCAAAAGTTCAAATAGGAACATCACTATTGTCGGGCACCTGATCTACTTGGCGATAGAGCTGCCTCTTTCAACAAGACAATCTATCCGGCAGTGTGAAAGACCCAACCGTTAGATTTTCTAGTGTGCATAAATGTCCAATGCCCTCCTTCTTCAATTAGTACTGTAACAATTCAATTAGTACTGTAATGAAGATTTCCTACGATCAAGGAGGTTCAACTGAATCAAACAAAATGACTCAAAGCCTATACTATACTATGACAGTAGACGCTGCTGCAAGCCACCTAGGTGGAAAAATAACCAATTAGAAATCTTTGGGAGATGATTCTCCAATATAAGGGACACGTAGCGTTCTTCATACACCTGTCAGGGACCAAATGTAGGTAATATTATTTACTACTTCCTGCTGATTTTCTATCTTTTTTTTGTTGTAGATATGATTTCAAGATATTTTGTCAGCAACATGTGCTCAACTGATGCAGTTAAGTTGTAAACAAATAAGACAGTAATCAGCCACCGACTCCGGGTATAAAAACCAGGATTGATCGAGCTTGTTTGCTAAAATTTGCAGTTTGCACAAATACGAGCGAAATTGGTTAATCAATTATTGTACCAATATAAATATATTGGATTTGCATTCATTCAGAAGAATTGATAATCAACACAAACGTGATAAATTTGACCAGATGTTCCAAGAAACAGATAACTGTTGATAGCGAGGAACTAAACATGAGTTCCACGCCTGGGGATCTAATAAACTCAAACCAGAATGATATACAGGAGGTCCAGATGACAGGCACTACACAAAATAATCACTTCCCCTGGGAAACTTTATTGGATTTGATCAACATGGTCATTCAATTTAACAAGTTCCAAAAACTCACACATGGCAAACAGTCATCAACAACAAGAATTCAACGGCAATCTTCACAAGAAAGTGCGGAGCAAATAGAACAAACAACAGATTTCAACAACTTCAAAACGATGATGGCGGAAATACTTTATCTGATGAGCAGAGAAAAGGCAGAAAAAACAACGAAACAGAAATAATCCACAAACCACACCCTATAAATATTTATGGTGTGTCTAACTATAAGGATAGGATAGCAAGCTCAACAGCAGCGACACCTCCTGAATCATATGTCGTTAAAACTATGGCAAACAATATAATGAAAGTCAACCCAGTCAATTTGGAAATGTATCAAAAATTAAAACATCACCTAAGATCAGAAAAAAATCATACATCAAATGTAATGGTTATTGAACAAAAGATCGAAGCTATCCCTCGAAAATAAAGTGACAATCTATAAATGTATCCTTAAACCAGTACGGAAATACGGAATAGAACTATGGGGATGTTTAAAGCCGTCCAACATAAGAATATTCGAGTCAATCCAATCAAAAACGCTCCCTATGATAGTAAGAGGACCTTGTTATGCCTACAAAATGATCTACGAATAAAATCTATAAAAGATACAATGAAGCCAAGAATCAACAAATACAGGCACCGAACCACAAATCATGACAATATAATGATAAGTAATCTCTTCACTCAACCCCTCTTGGAGAAGAGATTGAAATACTGAAAATAACCTGGCCCGAAGACAACCTGGAGGAATAATTGTACGGAGAACCATTGATGGATGGTACCCGACTCAAGCCAAGAATCAATATTACAGTACATTTACTGATCACTGTGTGAAGTAGATTGTAAATATGTCGGCCTGTTAATTCCAATTACTCTATACTTATTCAGTAGAGATATAGGTTTTTATATTTGAGGAGCAACTTATCAAAACGCATTTACTCCAAAAACCATTTTATTGGAAATCAACGAAAAACTATATTTTTTTTTTAACCCTGGCTTATAATTTGAGTACGTCGAGTTTGATTGATCAATCAAACAAACTCGATGTCCTCAAATTATAAGCCAGGGTGAAAGAAAACATTGTTTTTCGTTGATTTCCAATAAAATGGTTTTTGGACTAAATGCGTTTTGATAACTTGCGCCTCATTTGTCCTCTATCTATATCATAGGTAGAAATGTATGATTTCTTGTTCAAATGTCTTTTACTTATACTGTGATTTCTTTAAACATGCTATATTGTTTCATATATCAAAGAACCTAATGCTCTTTCTAAAAAAAAATATGTGTATATGTAATGATGTTAGAAAGTATTGTCTCGTTCTGGCAAATTATTGAAATTTTATGTACTGAAAAACAGTTTCTTTATTTTGTTACCGTTTTCTCTTCAATCATTTGCCAGCTGGTAAAACATTGAACTTATGTATGGAAATGACATTATGAATTATACTTTATATATCTTATTTCATCCTATATTATTTCTAATGTTTTAGGTGATTGATTTTATGCTTTCTTTGTATGATTATAACTTACGTGTGATATTGAATCTGACATGAATAAATATTATTGTTCTTATCGAAATTAATATTGCTTTTATAGCTGTTTTCATGATTGAACATGCAGGATTTATACAAAAATATAATAAATGTATGTATAAAGATTTTCATAATAACATTTTACTCTAAAACCATATCTTCACTTAAGGCATATTTGGTTGACGATTGTTGCAATAGGAAAACTTCATTCTGTCTCGGGGCATGTTGAATTTATTTCGTTTTCTATCACTATATTTCATTAAGTTTTAACAGTAACTCGGGTTTCGTAGTACTACTATACATTTTGAAACTGGTGTATTTCAAGTTGTGCAACAAGGTATTTAAACGTCTTCTCGAGAAAAGTGGGAAATTCCATAGGTACGTCCGTTCGTTTAGAAGTTTTCCTACCGGGTTATTCAGGAACTGTTATTCTTTTTTCAGATGAACTATCACAAAGAAACTACTCTATCCATTATTTTTCATTAAAATTTTAACACTTGATTCTTGATTTCCGTACAAGAAGATAGCATAACTATAACTGAATCTTCCAACCAGTTTATATACGTGAAATATTTCAAGTTACAACAGAGGAAACATTTTCTTCTACAGTCGTCATGTCTTTGGAATTGTTGAATTCACATAATATCTTCTCAAATTCATTATTTTTCCCAAAAAAATTCACATTGTGGAAAATACGTAATTACTACGAGTTCTGTGTAGAGAGGACAACGTTGCGTAGTTATCTGACAGGGAAATGAGCATAGCCTAACATTTTCAGAATATACACGGTGAAATGTGTCAAAATTTCATGGCCAACCGGGAGACTTTATAAAAGTGAATGGAGTATACTTGTTCGAGATTAAAGAGTTGAAGGCGCTAAATTCAAAAATACTATAGAGCGGAAAGATAGTGTGCAGACTTGTTTACTTGTAGAAGTGCAACTAAGTAGGTTGAATTCGGGACTTCTATGTGGCTTCAAATTGGGGGGATGCTCAATTTTAAACACTTTGTTTTAGAATACACTATATATAGGAAAATAATTTTAAATTGTGCTTTTGAACACCCTACACACATCACAAAAAAATATTCTCAAAATATCTCCATTTACTCCCTCAAAACGAACTCCACGCCTGTGGTGGGCCATCCGGTATATTTACGTTTTTAACTTCAATAGAAATGAAAGCTTTTCAAAATGCAGCTCGACAGTGAGAAACAGCTCAAATTGGTACCAGATGGTTTGTTTTATGACATACTCCAGTCCCGCATTGGGATGATGCAAGAGAAAATACATAATTTGTGTGTATACTACTAATGCAATATAATGATAAATATTATTTATTGCCGGCTACACTCATTGTGCCGAAAACAATTGAATATTGAATTTACGGCAAAAAAATGTGTACAAGGGAACATGGTGTTATTCCATGTTATCCCCGTCCCTATTATATGCGTGCTTTGAATTTATCCGGTCAGGCGGTAAAATTCCTTCACATTTTATGACAATTTTTTGCGGAAATATTTCAACTACATTGAAATTTTTCCAACTGCTTCGAAATTTTTTCCAATTCCTTCTAAATGTTTCCAACTAAGTTGAAAATTTGCCAACTCCGTCCAACTCCTTCGAAATTTTTCCAACTGTTATGAAAATTTGCCAACTTCCCCCCCTGAGGCCCGAGCCTGTAATAACTCATGCAACTCATACATTTACAGCCAGATTGAACATAGTCAATATTGAAAATTCGGTTTTATTCATCAAGATAATCTCTTGCGCGAGCGATACAATGATTACACAGGGTTACTATAACATTTCGATACCTTTCTTATTGAAAAATGTGGGAAAGTCCTGTGGACAGGAGCTTTGGGCTCTTGTTCAAACTTTGACAATTCATCCCCGAAATTATTAGTTTTTCAGAGTTGGGAATGATATCCACGGATTCTTATAATAGAACTGTATCATAAAAGAAACTAAATTGCAATAAAAAAATTGGTTCAAGCACTGACGTGAAGTCAGGAGCTTTTGCGCGTATGTTCTATTGTCCATTCTCCTGTATTGAACACTCTTAATCGAATTTACCATGGTGAATTCTATTGTCTGTTCTCCTGTATTGGACACTTTTAATCGAATTTACCATGGTGAATTCGATTAAGGGTGTCCAATACAGGAGAACAGACAATAGAATTCACCATGGTAAATTCGATTAAGAGTGTCCAATACAGGAGAATGGACAATAGAACATACGCGCAAAAGCTCCTGACTTCACGTCAGTGCTTGAACCATTTTTTTTCGTGAAGTCAGGATAGAATGCAATGATGAAAAAATTAACACATTGTCTATCTTCAATTCTTCTTGTGGAGAAGAATACATAATTATTCTAGAAAAATATTGCTCGAATTAATGTCATATTTAAATAACATTAGTGTTCCAGACTTCGATTGTGACACATGTATGTTGATAACGCGTCCACGAAATCGTTTGACGAATTATTAAGCCAAAATATCGCGTTCAAATTCATACAGCGCTTCGGATTTCGAGGCATTCTTTGCAAAAAGGATGTCTAATACAGAGGGAAAATCATCGCAGAAAAACACGGAAGAATCCACGGAGGAGGATGATTCATTCAAGAAACCAATAATAGAAAGCGTAAGAAAAAAGTACTGAAGAAAGAAAACAACAAAAAAGTGAATGATAGCAAAACTCCTGAAACCGAAATCAGTCAGCCACATCTGGTCCCAGATAATTTAAACGACATCGTAATGGAAACAGATGGCTCAACTTTACCAAAACAAATTTTTCAACTTTTCAACAAGAATGTATGAAATCAACAACACCAATTATGAGCATCTATTCTATCTCACAGTAGATGAAAAAGTCATAACAGACAGAATTAAAATGTCGGACGAATGGAACAAAAAATTCCCGAAATCTGAAGACATAATATTTAAAACCAAAATTGGCTACTTGGTTAAATCCAATCAAGAGAAAACGACACTCACTCAAGCAATGGAAAAAATGATTATAGAGAAAATAATTGTGAATTTCAAGGAAACTAAACCATATATAAGAGCAGAACCACAACAAACGTTCTCTGTGGTGATAACAGGAGTGGAAAAATACATTAAAGATGAGGACATCAGTAAACACTTGACAGAAATGAACCTAAAACACAGATTTTACAAAAGAATAATATCGAGAGCATTCAGTACACCTACAACACATATTAGGATAATTACGGGAGAAGCTTCAACTTCTGAAAAACTTCTGAATGATGGAATGTTTTTCAAAAATAGACACTATCTTGTATATGCAAGTCACCCACCTGATCCCACACCAAGTCCATGCAGCAAATGCCATCAATTCGACCATATCACCGAAAATTGTCAACAACAAATGAAGTGTAGCAAATGCCAAGGTACTCACAAGACTGCAAATTGCAAAACAAATCTTCCTCCAAAATGTAACGCATGCGGATCCGAAGATCACCTTCCATGGTCGGCCAAATGCCCAAAACACCCCAAAAAGCCCATTGAAGGTATACCGAATGTCAACATCAAACCTCTCAACCGGAAGACAAGAGAATTAGAAGATCTTCATAAAAAAAGCAGCAGAATACATGCTCCAATAACCACTCATGATGATATTATAAATACTTACATTAGAAAACTGAATAAACCCAAAAACATCAATAGGGAAGAACTTCTGTACAAACTTAAGAAGATATTCATCACACAATATAAAATAGACACAACCTCTGTTTTTTCAGGCAATAGAATATATATTCTCATGTTCGATATGGAAGATCCCAACGAACCGTCACCAACTGAACCTATCGACAATAATGTGAATCGGCAAATTCAACTCTGAAGTTAAAATTCTATACAATAACATCAACAGCTACATGCCCAAAAAATACCTGGCCAATAATTTTATAGAAAGGGACGATATAAAGTGTACAATGTTTGTGGAAGCAAAAATAACAGAAGAACATAGCATAGGATATAGGGATTGGGATATCATTCACCGGATAGGCCACAAAATAAATAACACAAGAGGAGGTAGTCTAGTTCAGTGCCATCCTAGCTTGAAAATGGGTAAAGACAACTGTCCTGGTATAAACAACAACCTCAATGAAACATTACACTTCACCATTCCTTTTAAAGATGAAAAGCTGCACATTTTCTTAGTATATATACACCCAAGAGCAAAAATTGAAGAGACCATTTTTACAAAAGCAACACTGTACAAATACGCGATTATAGTAGGTGACTTTAATCCTGATCAAGTAAAAAATAAACAAATTACAAAATTCCTACAAAATAAATTCACTACACCTCCCACATTCCTAATGGAAAATAATCCGGATAGCACACCAGACCTATTATTCTACTCAACAAATCTGAGAAAAAACATAAAAAATGTTGAACTTGTTGCAGACCTGGGGTCTAATCATCTAGCGATGGTGATCACCTTAGACATGCAGTCCCAACCTGACAATATTACAGAGAAGAAGAGCCTACAATTTGATGAATGCAAGATAGATAAGGTCAACCGAGATATGATACAGTTCATAAACCTACACAAAAACGATAGAATAGATGAAAATTACATATCTTTATTCAACGAAGAACTGTCTGACTGCATCATAAGATACACATCTTCAAAAAAACACCATCCTTTTCTGCACGAACTGCCTCCCTTCATAATCAGAATGATAAAAAATAAAAGAAAAATGTACAGAGAATACCAACGACGTCAAGATCCAGCTCTCAAACCTCAAATTAATGAATACAATAAGTCAATACATCAAATGATACAACAGTATAAACAACACACCTGGACCAAAGCATGTAATGCAATCTGCGAAACTAAAGGGAAGAACTTTTACCAACAAATAAGGACATTATCCAAATACAAAAAATTTCACAAAATTCCGACAATCTTAGATAATAACAAATCATACAAGTCAGATACAGAAAAGACAGAAATATTTGCACAGTATCTTAAACAAACCTATCAATACAACAAGGAAACAAAATTCGAAGCTAAAACGGAAGAGACAGTGGAAAGTTGGTACGGAAACTACTTTTCCAAAGAGGCAAATAAGACAACTTTTGAAATAGAAGAAAGTACATATTTTGAAATCCTGCACAAGTCCAAAAACAGTTCGCCATGAGCAGATAACATTCCCTAGAAGATCGTATAGAAATTAGATCAGCTCATTCACTCATACATTATCGAGATATACAAGTGGTGCTTAAATAACAGTATATTCCCACAAATATGGAAATCTGGAACTATCATACTCATAGGAAAAAGTAATCGAGATCACTCAAAAGTAGAAAACTATAGACCAATAATCCTTTTACCAATTCTAGGGAAATTACTTGAAAAGATAATCAAAACTAAATTAGAAGAACATACAAATCATATAATACCCAAACATCAATTCGGCTTCCGTAAAAACAAATCTACTGTACACCCACTAATGATATTCTTCAATAATATACAAAACGCACAGTTGAATAACAAAAAAACAGCAGCAGTGAGCATCGACATAAAAAAAGCACTTGATAGTGTCTGGATAAAAGGATTATTATACAAATTGTACAGGTTGAACACTCCTTCCCATCTCATCCATATATTAAAGTCATATCTAGAAACCAGGAAACTGAGGATAAAAATAAATGAGGCGCTATCTGACTCTTTCATTCCGATGCAGGGCACACCACAGGGATCACCATTGTCTCCACTCCTTTTCAATATTTACTGCAGCGATATTAGCCCAACTCACCAAGGCAACCAATATACTCTACAATACGCAGACGACACGATGGCTATTTCTCATGAGCGAACATTAAAATACTGTATGGAAAAACTTCAATTACATCTGAATGACATCACATCATGGCTGTCCAAGTGGAGACTCAGAGTAAATCCGGATAAATCCCAGTTGATAATATTCAATCACAACATCAATCAATCATCCCCATCGATCTCCATAAACAATAAAAAAGTGAAACCTTCTCCATCAATTCAATACTTGGGTATTCAAGTGGACAATAGAGCTAACTTTAGACTCCATGCCAACAATATGAAAAGGAAAGCTATCAGCAGAGCAAACCATTTTAAATACTTAACCTACAAAGACCAGGGAATTGACATGACAACTGCTTCCACGATATATAAGACCATATGCCGGCCGATGATCGAATATGCACATCCCTTATATGCAGGTTGTAGAGAATCAGTGCTAAAAATACTACAAGTAGCTGAAACATCATCTCCTAGAATGGTCACCAGACTGAGACATCCCAGGAACCGACTACACAATCCGCCCAATAATCTATTATATGAGTTAACCAAAATACAACCAATTAAACAACGTATGGAAGAACTAAATAAAAAATTCATGAAGAGACTACAAGACTTGGAGGATGTACTTGATCTGGTGCAATGTGATTCGCCTCAGCACCCACAAAGAAAATTTCCCACATGCACAATATTTCAGAAACCGAACAACTTAACTATAAGTTAATTTACCTTTCTTTCCTTATTATTTTTTTTTTTTGTGAATTCATAATGTAATCCAAATTTATTACTGGCTGAAGGACTCAGGTCGATGGCCATAAATACATTTATTATCATTATTATTATTATTTAAATAATCAAAGTAAAGAAAATTAGTAGTAGTAAGTTTAGTTACTAACATATTGAATGAAATTCAATTGAATTCCAGTAATATTCAATTACTTAGTCTTAACCAATAAATGCCCATTGATAGATCTAAAGGTGTTGAGGTGAAACATAAAGATATATTATCATTAGTGATAAAAAAACTGGCCTAAAATGCCTCTCTACCCATCACGAGATTTGATATCGACAAATGAGCCTCTCACCTCACAAGATCAGAAAGTGTGGTTAATTTAAAGTTGAGTTTCGAAGCTTTCAGCAAAATTTTAGCGATATCATATTAAAAACAATACAGAACTTTTCAAAAGTCCCCTTCACAAATATACTCCTCTGTAGGCGCATGGATCACTTGAAGAAGAATCGCCTTCACTATTTTTCAAAGATATTCATTCTTGTTCATAGAAATCCCTTCAATATTTAGTTGCCTCCTCCTAAGGAGGATCTCCTTCAAAACCAGGTTTAACCGCTACAGGACACTCATGTAGGACTATCATCTCCCATGGATTTGTGATGAATGAATAATTCCGAAAATGGATGATATAATTTAATATGTCATCATGACATTCATGGTTTAGAAGGTTCTCGGAAAATTTCATCGATTCCCATTCAGCTACCGAACTCACAAAAGGCTGCTCGGTTCTCCAACAATATGGATCCGATCGTGTTCAAAGTTGGAACTTTGCAGTAGAGTTAGGTTCTGAAGGCTCTTGCAAAATTTCAGCGATGCCGGACGAATAATTTCTGATATATATATATTTTCAATTATTTTTAATGATTTTTTGAAATTTTCTAGTGATACCATCCTCACGAAATTTCGCAAGTTGGCATTCTACAACTAATAACCATGTTTGAATTTTAACGGTTTTGTATTTTTCCAGTTATCGAGAAATTAACAACCAAATTTCAGATGGGTATAATTCCAAAACCGTTTGGCCGATTATACCTATATAGACAAATTCAAATGTCGCATTCAGATGCACAACCTAACCTGACAATTTCAAGCTGCCTTCCGTTCTCAGGTTATCGTGTCATAAATATTATTTTTAAATATATTTTTTTTAATTTTCTAGTGATACGATTCCCACAACATTTTCCAAACGTGCTTAGGTTTATATTCTACAACTATTCACCAAGTTTAATTTCGATCGGATTTATATTGGGTGAAAACAAAATTATTACTCGGAAACCATTGGGCCGATTATGCCCATTAACGAACTTGTCTGTCATATTAGGATGCGCCACCTACCTTGAAAATTTTAAGTCGCTAGCTCTTTGCGTTCTCAAGTTATCGTGGCAACTGCCGGACAGAATCAAATTGGACCTAGAATTCTTGATCAGGGAGTCGAACCCAATCGTTTAAGACCATTTTCGGCGAAAAATTCGAAAATTACAGACATTTGGGCAAAATGATAACGCGATGTTCCCCAGAACATATGCGCAATAACGAACTTATCCGAGATATTCATTCCTCAAATCTACCCTGAAAATTATATTACATCAATTGAATATTATATAGCCAATATTCCAGTTTTGTTTTCACTGAAGATATTCTGAACCCAATTTGCTAAACTTACCAAATTATATATTTCTATCATCATACTATCATTATCTAAGGGAACATAGGGTAGGGGTAATAATAATATCCTATAATTGGTCATTCTGCATTCAATCAAACTTTGTTTGTTAGAACAGAAATACATTTGAAATTTCTGTTATAGGCAGATAAGATTACATGTATGAACAGTGAATACAGATAGAATTCGCATTCTGTGAAAACATTGGATTACGATGTATTATTGAAATTTTGAAATATCATATCTCCGAAAGTATTAGCTTATTAGAATTGAAAATGATATCAATGGATTCTTATGATAAAACTGCAACTAAAAAAAAATTGAATTCGAAATCTGTTATGTAAAATTTTTATTTTCGTTACTCCGAAACCATTCGGCCGATTTTGCCTAGTAACGAACTTAACCGAGATATTTATCTCCCAAACCTACTCTGAAAATTTCAACTGTGTAGCTCATTCCGTTCGAGAGTTATCGTGTTAACAGACGGCCGGACAGAATCGATTTCGACCAGGGATTCCTTATCAGTGAGTCGAACCAAATAGTTCAAGACCATTTTCAGCCAAAAATTCGAAAATTATAGGCAGGGCAAATTGATAAGCACTCCGAGGAACAAAGCGCCAAAACGATATATTTTTTGCGAAAAGGAATTCAGAGTGTATTTCGTGCAATTTTGCTATCGTAGCCAGAGACTTCTTGGCGGATGCTGTCGCGGTGCCCACTCCTCATAGAGAAATTTTCATGCAAAATATTGCTCCCACGCTTTTGGACCAATCGTCAGATCGTCATAATACTTTGACTGCTACTTTTTGAAGGTACCTACTTATTAAATAAAACATGGAAATTGTATTTGTGGCACCATCTCTGCGTCACACCGGAAACTTATGGCGATTTCCATTGACACACTGACATATTCGACAGATATTTTCGGTTCAATTGGACAGATGCATGACAGATGAGATCGATTTCGAGTGCTCCGAGCGTGTCAATGGAAATTATTAACCGATGTAATAAGAAATATTATCTAAAACATTGTAGGAGTAGTACCATTGTTTATACAATGGTAGTACTATGTTTCAGATCAAGCGAGTTTAAGAATTATCTGGACGTAATTTAGAAAGTTGATATTGACAGTGAATGCCTTTTAAGCTTTCTTTAGTGAAGTTGTGCAGTATTTCTTTGTTATTCCTACCGAGTGTTAAAGATAAAACTGCACCTCCAGGGGTCTGAGCAATGCCATCATTTCCATCCATTTTATAGGCCACTACATCAGGGTATTCACCCCTCTTAACGTCCACAGGTGCCTCCAGAATTTTTATTTTGAAATCTTTATGGGGTGCTTTCGAATTAATTTCTTCAGGATTTTTCAGTTCGTGAGCCATCTTTATCTGTATATGTTCGGGGTTTTCTGCAAAACGAAAATAAAAATACATGAATGAATATATGGTGAAAATATTATTTTTGATTTTTAAATACATATGGTATAAACATTCATTCTTCAGCGAAGGGCCACAATATAGAGCACATTCTGCAGATGTCACAATCAGCAGATGAGTGGCCAAACGAACTATTTGGTAGTTTGAAGAATAATTGTGTTTTTGGTAATTTCAAGTGTTTTCCTGTTATTCATGAACTTTGTACCCATCGAGTGAACATATTTTCTGAAATAAGTATATTGGAAGACTCCTTCGTTGCACGGAAGAATTGAATTATTTTTCTAATACTTTCGCTTTCAGGAGTTGGATAAGAATTTTATTTTAGTATCAGTTCCAGTTTATTCAATATCTATTTGGTGCTGGAATGATAAACATAAAAAAAATTTAAAATTTAGCATCTGAAAAATTGTCCCTATAGTAAGAGCGGCTACCGCCTTCTCTACACTGGCAGGTTCTACATTCTTTTATAGTTCTAGTTGAAGGAAACGGAAAAATTTGTAGTCTCAAAAGTCGAATTTAAGCGAATAACCGGAACAATGCGGTTAAGACCAATCCTTTGCTATTATAACCGATCGGTTATGTTTAGCAAGATATTGGTCTTAACCGCTCTGCTCCGGTTATTCGCTTAAATTCGACTTATATTTGACCACATCCCACAACTGCATAGTATTTCATATTCGCACGTGATATGCACAAAGAACCAATTGTTCACAGAAGAATCACTTGAGAGATGTACGTGCTCTTATGCAGAATTGGTTCGTTTGTCCTCTCCATAGACAAACTATTTCTATAGTGTGGAGATATTTTGTCTCTGGTCCTCTCATTATCTCATTTTGACATGGCGACCATAGAGACCAGACTTCAGACAGTGCTCTATTCATGTAGAAATATGTTTCATAGAGTAATATTTTGGAGAATATCCAAAATCAAATTTTGGTCGAAAACGTCAATTTGGAATTTATATTTAGTAAAATTGTTGGGGCGAAGAACATATGGCTGATTCTGATGCACTCGGTTCAAGTTCTGGAAGAAACGCTGATGAAGAACATAAACAAAAGGCCAGAAAATGCGTTATTTCCAATTTGATGATGTTTGTCCTCATCATTGTTTGCATTCGAGTTTCCTCAGATTTTGGAGTTTTTGGATATATGAAAAAATGTACTGTGACCAAATATTGAATTAACCAAATGAATATTGAGCCATGATATAAAAATCCAATGAAATATTCGTGAATAAAACCAAAAATTTACCTTCTTCTCCTGACCATGTTTTTTCCGGAGGTGTATATTTTCCTGAAACTTATAAAACAATTCATTTTCTTCCTCAACTTTATGTATAATATTATAGAACTCCTAATTACTATTTTATAGCCGTTCTTCTCGGAAAACGAAATTTGCCACAGATAATTTTATCTTCATTTGGGTTGGGTGTAACTTGAAAAGTATCCAAAAAAGGATATCAGCTAAAACTCGAAGAATAATGTTTCATTCCAATATTCATGATTTTCGTTGAATGGAAAATTTATCAATATCGTCTATAAAATTCATTCTACACTCAACGAACCTTTTTCGAAAACTATGCAATCGATTTTCACGACTCATTCACTGATGGAACACATTCACTTCGGGAGAGATCCTAAATTTAAGAGTTTAGGGAGGGTAGAGGGAACCTGAATAATATCTGTGTATCAACAAGTGTCCGTTATAATGCCTCTAATTAGGGTGGCGCTAGTGTAGCCAGAGTTTGAATGTCGAAGGAAGCTTCGAAAGGATCATTGGGGTGGATCATTTCCGGTCCGTAGTTGATGATCTTGGCGCTGGAAAATTTTTCAATAGATCCACATAAGAGATTAGGCTGAATAAAAGTGACCGGCAAATGTTGGAAATTAGACAGGTGGCGCTGGTAGTTCATAAGGACTAAACCATAGATCAATATGAACTGAACAAATTAACTCATGTTATTTTGACCTTTAACAACGATTTATGATTATCCATACGAGCTACTTAGGAGTTGGAAGCATAGCCAGAAGGCTGTTTCAGGGCAAGGTCCTCAGATAAACAGGTTGCCCTGAATGACACTTTATTCCTCTTTGGAAGCACTCTGGGCGATCAGGTTGTGGATCACGAGGGAATATTTCTTAATGTTTAAACGACGAATATACTGCTCCACAAAAGTTAAGGAAGATCGGAAATTTTGTGACCGTTTAATAAGTTGCCTATTCTTGTCCACCAAATATTCATTTATGAGAAATCAAATGTTTATTCTCTTGTATCTGAATGTTTTTTGCTCCTCGTTTGATAACTTTTACAGTTTCAGGCAGGTTGTTGTCGCTTGCGTTTCTGAGATTTTTGGATCAGTTATTGTTTTATGTTCTTACAATCAACTTTCAAAATCTGAAAATTTTGTTGCCTAGACGTAAACTTGTGCAGATGAAGCCAATAGGGCTATTGGTAAATTCAATTCAAGTTAGTGAAAGCGTAGTTTCCCGGCTCATCCATCGACATCGAGAAACTGGAAACGTGACCGAAATACCGAGAAGTAGACGCCCAACATCTACCACTGCTGCACAAGATCGGTTTCTGACTGTGTCTACCCGTAGAGAGGCTTTGAGTACTTGTCGATTCATGCAAGAGCGCCTTTTGAAAGCTACTGGTGTTGGTTTTTGGTTTTTATTGAAAAAGTTCGTCAAAGACTTCGATACGTTAATCTACATTCTCACTACTTCTGAGAAGGATTCCACTAACTCAAAATGATATGCGACTTCGATTGGGATGGGCCAATGAGCACGTGAATTGGAACGATCAATGGAGGTCTGTGTTGTTCACAGATAAGCCTAGATATGGACGGTTTTCGGATAGTCGGTGTGTTCCGGTATGGACACATCCTCAGGTACCCAGAAATCGCATCAGGTCAATTCAGGAAGTATAGAATTGTTGGTGTTAAATGCTACCACGAATGCGCAGATTTACATAGAGCAAGTCATTGACAATATTAACCCTTTGCCTCATGCTACTATTGGGCCAAATTACTTATTTTTAGACGAGAATGCGCCACCCCATCGTGCGAGAATTCTCGATGAAGCTATGGAAATCCATAGTATTACATATTTCGGCACGCTAGGTCGCCAGACCTCAATCTAATTGAACAAGCTCGGATCAGCTACAAAGCACTTTGGATTCCCATCAACCACCTCCTCATACACTTTTACCTCAACTCTGGAGAGAAATTGAAAATTGATCTGGGCTACTTCAACAATCTGATGGAAAGTATGCCAAGGCGTTGTCAGGCTGTGGTTGATGTTCGAGGAGGCCATACTTTTTAGTGAACTTTATGTTTTCAGTGTTTTGGGCGAACTGATTTTGCACAACAAATAATGAAAATAAATTTTGACCTGAATGAAAATTATAAAGAAATGGGCAAATTAATGAGTTAGATAAGTGAGTGAACATTTAGATTTCTCATATTTAAAAAATTGATGAAAAAATTGGTTCAAGCTCTGTGGACGGGAGCTTTTTGGGCGCATGTTCTAGGGGAACATCGTCCTATCATTTCGTCCAAATGTCTGTAATTTTCGAATTTCGAGCTGAAAATTGGCTAATAGACTAATTCGGACTCCCTGATCACGAATCCGGTGTCAGATTCTTGGGTGCCGTCCGGCCGGCCGGTTTCCCGGCCGTAAGCACGATAACAGGAGCACCGAAGGTCCTATCGACTTCAAACTTTCAGGGTAGGTTTCTGATCAAAATGCGACGGTTAAGTTCGTTAACGGGCAAAATCGGCCGGACGGTTTAGGAGTTATAGACATTTAAAATTTTGAGGTTATTTCCCTGATATTTCAGGAACTAAAGAAGATGTTGAATCAAAACTTGGTAGTCAGTTCGAGGATATAAACGCGCAACTTTTGGCAAAATTCTGTTATGATCGAAATGTTGGTAATTTTTAAAAAAATATTTCTTGTAATTTTTTCGAAAAAAAAATTTTTTTTTCGTGAACTATTCATCAGATTGCAACAAAAACTTGTACTAACGTCAATTGTAGTATTTTGCAACATTGTGCAAAATTTTGGCTCTATACGATTTCAAGTTCTGGAGATATAAGACAAAATGTGTCAAATTTCCTGGGTCTCTCTCAGTATTTTCATCGATTATTATATAATAATCAATAATATTAAGGTATTCAACATGATACTGCTTTTTTTCTTTACTGGTCAGTACGGGCCACAAGGAAGATGAACATGCGCCCAATAGCTCCTGTCCACAGGGCTTGAACCAATTTTTTTCGTTCTTGTTCAAACATACACTCTTAATTCGAATTTACCATGGTAAATTCGAATTAAGTGGCCAATACAAGAGAATGGACAACATAATTTACCATGGTAAATTCGATTAAGGGTGTCCAATACAGAAGAATGGACAATAGAACATACTCGCAAAAGCTTCTGACTTCACGTCAGTGCTTGAACCAATTTTTTTTTTGGTGATTTTTTTTTAATTTTCTAGGGGTACGGTTCTTAAAATTTTTTTTTTCGTCATTTTTTTCAAATTTTCTAGGGGTACGGTTCTTACAAAATTTTAAGCACGTCTTTATGTTGATTTTCTACTACTAGTTACCAAGCACCAATGCGATCGAATATTTATTTTTTGAGTTATTAAGGAAATCATATTCCAGGTGGGTATAACTCGGAAACCGTTAGACCGATTATGCCCAAAAACGAACTCAACTCTTTCTTTTCGGATACGCAACCTACCCTGAAAATTGCAAGTCCCTATCTCTTTTCGTTCGAAAGTTATCGAGGCAACGGTCACCCATCTACTGAACTCACACAAGAATGCTCGAATCTCCAACAATATTTAACCGATCATATTAAAACTTGAAAGTTGGCAGTAGAGTTAGGTTATGAAGGCTCTTGCAAAATTTCAGCAATTTCAAACGAATAGTTACTGATATATAGAATTTTTTTTTTATTTTCAATGATTTATTACAAATTTTCTGCGAATGCTATCCTCACCAAATTTTGCAAACATTTTCGCGTTGGCATTCTACAACTAATAACCATGTTTGAATTCAATCGGTTCAGTATTTTTCGAGTTAATGAGGAACAAAAAACCACCAAATTTCAGAAAATTTCAGATGGCTATAACTCTAAAACCGTTTGGCCGATTATGCTCATAAACAAACTGAAATGTCGCGTTCTGGTGCAAATCCTAACCTGAAAATTTCAAGCCGCTATCTCATTCCGTTCTCAAGTTATCGTGACAATAAAAATATTTTTTAATAATTTTTTTAAAATTTTCTAGCCATACGATTCGTACAACATTTCACAAACGTGCTTAGGTTTATATTCTACAACTACCCAGCAAGTTTCAATTCGATCGGATTTATATTGGTTGAAAACAAAATTATTACTCGGAAACCGCTGGGCTGATTATGCCCATTAACGAACTTGTCCGTCGTATTGGGATGCGCCACCTACCCTGAAAATTTCAAGTCGCTAGCTTTTTTCGTTCTCAAGATATCGTGGCAACGGCCGGCCGGACAGAATCAAATTTGACCTCGAATTCTTCATTGGGGAGTCGAACTTAATCGTTTGAGACCATTTTTTTCAAAAAATTCGAAAGTTACAGACATTTGGGCAAAACTATAACGCGATGTTCCCCAGAACATACGCGCAAAAAGCAATCTACAATGCTTCAATGCCTGTAACGAAGTGATTTTTCGTTACTATCAAATTTCCTAAAAATTGCATTATTCATATTCCCATTCAGAGCAAATAATTATCACCAGTCGAACTAATCGAATTTATTTCGATTCATTCCACAAAGAGCCCATCAGAGTCCTGAGAATTTATTATATTAATTTTCCATTCAGCGCAATGATAAAATTATAATTCGAATTATTCAAATTCAAACTCAGGTTCCATCCTATGTAGAAAAACATGTATGTCGACCGCAATCGCGGGATTCTGTAACATGCAATTTTTTTCTTCATGTTGACATGTTGTTCCAATACTCGCATCGGACAAGGAAAGATGGCATAAATTTTACCGACGTTGTTTCTGACGGGCTCTGGAAGAATAGTGTGAATAGGAAAATAGTATCTGACCAATCCGCAGGCCCCTCGGGCTCACCCCTTTGGAAAATCTCCCCAAACTCACGACATATGACGTACTCACATACCGAGCCTATAAATTCGCTGTGCGCACCAATTTGGGCTTTCAGCTTAGATTGATTCTTAAGTTTTGTTTTGGTTCGCAGTTCTGGACAGTTCGCACAAGCGCAGATGTAAAAATCCGTAATTCGCTGTTTTGGTTCATTCAGAACTGTCCCAGAACTGTATCGTCCAGTGTTTTGGTTATTTTGCGAACCAATTCGGTACTATCCCAGAACAGTGAAAACAGTCCTTACGTTTTACTTCGAACTGGTTCAGAATTAGGTAGTTCGCACATGCGTATCGGGGTTTTCGAGTTGATGTTGATTACTTGACAGCTTACATGTTGTTTGTTTTGAATTTTGAATGTTTTGATTATTAAAACAAGTTCCAGTAGCGGATAAACTGAAATTTTGTGTAAGTGTTTGAAACAAGAAGTTATCTTAAGATGGAGGTAAAATACATGATACCCCGTTCGTGAAGTTTTCTTGGTAACATTTCTCTTCATCATTTTCAGTATTTATTTTCTTTGGGACAAGTTGAATTTCATCATCTGATCATGAGGACAATTTTTTGGAAGCAATTTTGCCGGAGGTACTTGGGCATATATGCAGAAAATCTGGTTCCATCATACACAGACAAATAGTTCCAGGAACAATTTAAGTCCAAAGGAATGTGTTGGCTAATTTGGCCGATGTGTTTGAACAAAGTGTATTCTATGCAGAAAAAGGCACTGTGTTCTTGAGAATCAGTGCTCTCAGTAGATCCATTCATGGTTTGATTGAGTACATTGCACCTAATAATTGAAGAAACAAGCCGATTTAACAGTAATAAGCGCACAGAAATTATCAAATTGCCTTCAGAAGAAGAAAACATGAAATTCTGGATGAATTTGCTGAAATTGGATTACCTGACGTGGCGGGATGTGTGGATGGTAGTAATGCTAGAATTGGCAAGCCCAGTGATGACCATGAATCGTATTATAACAGGAAGAAATATTATACCATTCAGGTAAGTGGCAATAAATGTGTCAAACATGGTGTGATATTTCTCATAAGTGTTCTTTCAGTTTCAAGAGGTATGTGATTCAAAGATACGAATAAGGCATGCATTCGTAGGATTTCCAGGTTCTGTCCACGACTTAAGGACTTTTCAGGGTTCCGATTTATATACAAATTTACCAGACATGTGCAAAGATAAATACATTCTGGGAGATAGCACCTATCAATGCCTGAGAAATCTTTTTACTCCATTAAAAAATGATGGACACCTCACTCCAGTTAAAATCAATTTCGATAAGAAATTGCCAAGTGACGATTGAGCACACCTTTGAAATACTGAAACAAAAATCCAGGTAGCATGTTGTGTGCTACATAACTTGTCACTGAAGGCAAATATTGGGGATCTTATTACTGGAGAGGATATCGGTGGTGATGCTTTTTCATCTAAAATGAATAAGTAGATGAGGAGACTGAGGATAATGTTGTCGGACTGAACTTCAGGAATTATATTACCACCATTGTGTATATAGATAATTGAAGAAAGTGGCTCTTTTTAATAAATGATTTCCATAATTTATTGTATTTGAACCCTAAATTGAAACATTGCATTATACTAGAACAAGACATTTCTGTTTTGAAACCAATCCGTTTTCAATCCTTTTTTCTACTCCTCAAAACTCAAAAATTGTTACCCAGGGGTGTAAAATCAAAGGGTGACATAGTAATATTGTGTCACATGCAATATTTTCAGATTGTCGAACAAAAAAACACTTTAGAAAATTATTGTCTCATGAAGTCAAAACCAATTGGGACTAGACACCTAGATCATGTTTTGCACTTTTGTTGTATCATATGTTCATCATGGCAGTGAAAGTACCATGAATATGCCTAGCCACAATACTCTGTCCATTACCATAATAATATGACTAATCCATTGAAAACTTAACTGAGGTGCTTTTGTAGATACATACAGCACCACATAGGTCAGATGTTATCAATTGAATAACACTTTTTTATATTTGTAAATAGCTGAAGATGATTCTGTTCAATTTTCCTTAACAGCACAAAAAGTTAAATAAATAGCAATGTTCCGTTTTAAAATATCGGTATAAATAACAATTTTATTAAGTGTATCAGGTTTTTTCCTCTTAAATACAAAGCTTTCTGAATTTTCCACCTCGAGACAAAGGACTCTTGATGGTTCTGACAAATCTGAAAAAGGTTCATGAGCTTCATATTTATTATACATGTACTTAATTTCATTGAGTTGACTCATTATTTTTCGAACTGGTTCAAAACATGCCAATATTAAAAAATCAAACCGAATTCCTCTTCCTCCAGTCGTTTTAAAAATTTACCTATCTAATGATAAACCTACCCCGATGAAGCGCGCACGTATATTTTTGAATTGAACACAGAATAAATCATTCTCATTATCTGTGATCTACAAAAATTCGTGTTTTGGTTCCACAACTTTCAGAACTGTTCTGGGATAGTTCAGAATCAAGCTTCTACAGCGCATCAGTTCTGCGCAGAATTGGAGCTGTCCTAAGATAGTTCTGAATTTTCCAACCAAAACAAAGCTTTAGATTCAGCTTAGTTTAATTGTCCGATTAATTCCGAAATTCTTTCTTTTATTTCCTGATATTAATTCCGAGTTTTCCGATTTTCCGACGTATATTATTAGTCTTAAGAAATACCTTTTTAGTTCATATTTTCCGTAGAATCATTCTTTTTATTTTCATTCCTTTCTGTGGGTAGTGTAGAGAAATAGGCTCAGTTACAGTTTGTTCAAGTGCAAATACCTGGTGAGTACGCTGTGGTGGATTTGAGTATCCGTTTATTCGGCAATCTGTGTTCCGATCTGAATTTATTCCTTTCCGCTCTATACAATAATCGTTGTAAAGTTACCACCGGGGGTGTCACTTCCATATTGCTCTTGACTGCCCTCTTCGATGAGGCTCCTCGCTTAGTAGGCGTTCGAGTCAAAATAAAGTACACAACCGAGAGTCCTTCAGTTCATTTGGCTAAGGCGAGCATTAGGTCAGTTACTGGCCCGGTGTTCCTTGGCTCGGTGTCTGGGGGTTGTCCTGTCTGGACGCCGTAGGGTTGGCAATTCTGATTTCTGCTTCTAAGCATCCTCCTCGATGAGGCTCCTCGCTTGGAGGGTGTTTGGGACATAATAGGTTGCACGACCATCAGTCCTAAAGTTCATTGGGTTGAGGATATCAGGTCATTTTCTCGCCTGGTGTTACTCGACTCGGTGCCTGAGGGGGTCAATTCCGATCACCGGACGAAAGTTCTACCTTTATTTCCCACAATGTATTTTCCGACTGAGAACACAGGTCGATTCCGTATATTCAACCAACCATAAATGTATTATTCCCTATTCGCCTGTAACCGCTTTGTTTGCTCTCATCTATCCGCTTTGATTTCTCTATTCGCACCGTCCGCTCTATTGTCAAGTTCTATTCGTTTTCTTGCATGAAATATCAGTAGATTAATCATTTGCTATTTCATTGCGAGTCAATTTTTACTGTTGATTCTTGACATTGCCTATTATTGAATTGCATTTGCCGTAACTACTTTGTATGTCATATTTTAACACGGTCGACTTATACCGAAACACTTCATTTACATTGATATACAGGGTGGTCCTATTTAACTGTTGATTCTTGACATTGCCTATTATTGAATTGCATTTACCGGAACTACTTTGTATATCATATTTTAATACGGTCAACTATACTGAAACACTTCATTTACATTGATAAATTCACTCCTACAATAAAATGTCTATTTGAGCATCGCATTTATATCACTTTGACATCGATAAAAAAGCTGCATCGTTTTTTACAGCGATAAAACACTCTCCAGCTCGAAATCAAGCCGTACTGGCTCATTTCCTAGCAACATAACAATATGGCTACCATAAAATTGTATGCTGTATCACATATAGAATTATTTCTTATTATCTCGATTCGTGAATTTATCTAGCTAAAAATCACTCGAGCATTTTTTTAAGATCGGATAAACTTCTATTTTGTGAACTCAAACTAGATTGCTTTCAAGCAATTTAAACTCGAACAAACGAAACTTATAAAAACTCCCCAGCTTCGCTGTCGAGTTTTTATCAGTTCGTTTGTTCTCGTTAAATTTCTAAGCAATCTAGTTTTCGTAAAAAATAAAAGTTTATCCGATAAAAAAAAGCTCTTATGCTTTTACGTATGATAAACAGGGTGGTCCTCATTTTACCGATTATTCTTGACATACTATATCATTGACTTGCATTCACCGATCCCGCTTTGTATATCACCATTCAGTACTGTCAAATTATACTGACACATTTCATTCATAGTGGAATACAGGGTGGATTATATTTCCGTAGTCAGTCACACCGGTGCCCATTATTGAGTCACTTTCGTAGGCACTGCTTTGTATATCATATTTTGATCGTTCCGATACATTTCCGTCACATTGATATACAGCGTGGCCCCTACATTTCTGGTTAGGTGTACTGCAGCCTGCTGTTTAATTTCATTCATGGACACTGCTCTGTATGTCGTATTCTTTTACATTGCTTTTCATTCCGACCGATATACAGGGTGAAAGTTCTACTTCTGGACACTGGTGACTCTGAATCTGTTTTAATCTGCTAATATATTTTTACTGTTTTGATTTTCTCCTCATACCTCTCTACTCTGACACTGTATATAACTATTTATTCTGATTTATTTTTTATGTGTGAATATTGTAAATAAAGTTGTACATAATCCTTTTGAGTTTTATTGATTATTATTGCGCAGTGTCAGAGTCTTTTCAGTGAAAGAAAATATACTATTGCATCGCTAACCCCTTAGATCAAACAGAACCCTTCTCCTACTGTTCAAAGGTTACCCAGGGAATAATATTTCAGTCATCGATTCTGTCAAGGAGTTGAAACCTTTCAAAACCCATTGCAACTGGCACCCGAGTAAGTTTTTGAAAGTAAGTTACACCGCTCCGGAGAAAAGGTCGTCACATGCCTTAATGCTTCAAAAATTGTCATAAATTTATTTATCAAGATTAAATGTGCAATCTGCAAAGATTCAACCTCGTGGAATGGGTTGTTTATTTATTTATTCAAAAATACATCCAACAGGCCAAAGCCCAATTACAGGTGTATACAATAATGAACAAAAGGTATATAGTACGCCGTTAAAAAAATAAAACAAACACAAAAAATTCGGTCAAAAAAAAGATGATTCCAACAATAATGAAAGAAAAACCAGCCCATCTAATTCCTTAGTACTCGTTTAACTGAGTTCCTGAATTGAGGTAATGAAAGAAAAAATATATCCACATTTCCCAAAAGATTATAGCTTCTACACATTGCGGTAAGCGGACAATAAAAGTGATGATGCGTATTTGGTACATCAATGTGAAATGTCACATGCGATCTTGATTGAAAACGTGGAACACTAAATTGCAATGACGAGAGCAAAACCTGATTATGTACTATTTTATAGAGAAAGACCAAATCATTTAATTCACGAACCTTTCTAAGAGAAGGGCATTCAAACTCGTCTAAAAGAAATTCATAACGAACATTTCTATCAGGGAAACGACCACGTTTTTTTAGATAAAGGAATTTTGGAAATTTCTTCTGCACTCTTTCAATACAATCAATGTATTTTGAGTGGCATGGATTCCAAACTGTACTGCAATATGTTAGTTTGCTTTTTATAGAAGCATGATAAACAGATGAAATTGCCTCAACTGAAAAAAAATCTTTACAATTTCGAATTATAAAGCCTAGTATTTTCATGGCACCAGCTGTTAAATCTCTTATATGACGAGCAAAAGTAAGATTCTGATCGAAAAAAATTCCTAAGTCTCTAGTTTCATCTACTCTCGTCAACACTGAATCATACTCATAATTATATACAAATTTATCTAACTTTCTTGTGAATGTCATGACTTTACACTTGTCCCAATTAAGAGTTATTTCATTTTCAGTACACCACTCGCACAGCTTGATGAGGTCATCCTGCAAAGTCAGGCAATCCGTTGAGTTTTTTATTTCCCTGAAAACTTTCAAATCTTCCGCAAAAAGCAGTTTCATTGAACTGATAATATGAGAGACATCATCAACAGATGAAAGAAATAGAAGAGGTCCCAAAATAGACCCTTGCGGAACTCCCGAAGCGTCAAAAAGAAGAGAAAGATTTGTTTTGTTGCAACTTACACTCGGTGCATAGTTTTCACAACTCGAAATACCTAAGGAAAGTATCATCGAAATGTCTAGAGCAAGGCTGGAGACAATCATAGCAGATTGTCCATTTATACCTGATATTTGAGTAGGTAGTGGATTACGAGCGAATTATTTTGATAGTTCAAAATATATTAATAACATACTATCCTCTTTTCATAATTCAAAATTTAATAGTTCATACCACTAACACATTCTTTTCTGTATTATGAACCTTAACTAAAGAAAAATGATTGATACACAAATGTAGATCCATATTTCAGTATTTTTTTGCTAGCAACATTATGAAAATACTGTATATAGGAACATGTCCACTACTTAAGGAAGTAAAAGGTAATATTAACCTGAGTGGTCAACGAACAGTAATTTCTTTTGATGATTCCATTATGTTCTTCTTTCCTATTCCCCCATAAACTACCTACATCAAAACAGTCTTGTATATATTCACAAATTCAAGAATCGAATACTACTTGTTTTCCAAGAGAAAATAAAAACTATGAATTGACAATCTCTAATAGCTAGAAAAGATGACATTTATGAATAGTGATCACAGACAGATTCTGTGTTCACATTCTGTGAATACATAGAACTTACGATGTATTATTGAAACTTTGAAACATAATATCTCCGAAAGTATTAGCTTGTTAGAGTTGGAAATGATAACAATGGATTCTTATGATAAAACTGCATCTTAAAAAAATTTGAATTCAAGAGTTGTAATGTAAAAAATATATTATTTTTCGTTACTCCGAAACTATTAGACCAATTTTGCCCAATAACGAAGTTAACCGAGATATTTATCCCTCAAACTTACTATGAAAATTTCAACTGTCTCATTCCATTCGAGAGTTATCGTGTTAACGGCCGGTCGGACACCCGGACGGACGGACGGACAGCCGGACAGAATCGATTTCGACCACGGATTCTTGATCAGTGAGTCAAACCAAATCGTTCAAGACAATTTTCAGCCAAAAATTCGAAAATTACAGACATTTGGGCAAATTGATAAGCACTCTGTTCCGAGGAACAAGAGCGCCAAAAAATGGAAACTTTCGAAACAGTCTCAAAATTTCTGGATTTCCTTAACTTTTGTGGAGCAATATACAATATCGCCGTGTGTCATTTGTCTATAAGCAACTAACACAGTCACCTCGATGTTCACTGGTATCAGGTCTTGACCGCACTATAACAAAAGTTTCTAAGTCATTAATGTTGTCGTTTGAGCAGAGGAAAGTCACCAAATTTCGAATAGTATCCTAATATGGAATATCTTAATTTCTCTAAGACAAAACGCAAAACAAGAATATCTTCTGTTTTATTCGGTCTATTTGTTATTACACTCACACCATTCGTGTCAGTTGCGCGAACACTGCACGTGTGGCAGAAGTGTTTTGTTTTGTTGTCCCGCAGAAAATTTTATAGGTAAGTAATAAATGAGTATTATCTGTTATTATGTATGTTTGTATATATTAGTATTATACCATTAAGTATATCGATATCATGTTTATTTTTAACATTTTGTGATTTAAATATTTATGACTTGAAAAAATATTCAGACGAGTTTGAACTAGTATAAAAATCCAAATATGGAGAGTCGTCGGTATATCTAATGATGAGTTGATGGACCAAGTATCTCCTGACTCTGCTGATGCTGAATATATGTTCCGTTCGAGACTTTTTTCTATGGATGAACGTGGAGAAAGCTGGATAAAATGCTTAATGTGTGGGCTCTGGGCACATTATGATTGTGCTGGTCCGTAGTTTCATACTTGGATCTGTGACTTTTGAAAGTGAATTAAGTGACTTCTTTCATTTATCATAACATATTATTTGCATTTATTTGATCTCATAGATATTCCATATTTGGTTGCTCATTTGGGATTTTTGTTTTTGTGTTAGATTTTAATTTGATTACTCATATATTTGATTAAAGATTGTTAATTACTCTACAAACGAATATATGACTGATTAGTAATAACATAAAACTGTTTTAATATTGATGAATTTTTTTTAAATCCCTCAAACAAAATGGTATTCCATATTTGGTGACTTTCATGTATAGGGTACATCGCAGTTCTCGACAAAAGAAGAAAGAACGTCATAAACATCGCTCAGGCTTCCTGCATCACAGAGTGTTGGAGTTTGTAAGGATCTTCCTAGGTGGCGCTGATAAGACTGCGTGTCTTTTACTTCGTCCCCATAGGGTTTATGTTTCTTGTTCCTTCGGAGTTCGGACGTCATTCAGTGGCTATGGTACGCCGATGATTGCTAACAAGCATGAAACCGGTACTTATATGCTATGAATGAACTTTATTCTTTGGAGGCGCTTTGGGCGAAGACATGACCACTTTGGATCATGAGGGAATATTTGTTGATTTTTAATGATCGAATATTTCACCGTATGTCATTAAGTTGCCGCGTAATTTTCGGCATTCAAATGACGTAGTTACACCCTCTTGCGTTTCTACCTGCGCAGAATTACGAGACAATTTTTTTTTGACGATCTTGGTTCCGGGGTTGTCTTCATTTCTTAATATGGGAGAACGCATATGAGAGTGCAGGATTTGTTCTGTGATTTTAACCCTCTGTAAGGCGGAGGTTACACGGTAAATCTGATGTCAATCTGGCATCAATCTGACATCAATCTGGCCATCATTCCGGACCATCAGTCCATCAGTCTAAGCGTATACAATCAGTTTCCCGTCAATCTGACATCAATCCCTCATGTCAGACTGAACTGATACCAGATTGACCGTGTCACCTCCTATGGGCCACAAAAAATTACCACTATTTTATTGCAGTGGTTGATTGTTATGGGCAGTTGTATATGATTAAGAGTTGTTCCAGGTTAAAATTACATGAATCACTTCGTTCAGTTCATATTGTTCTATGGTTTAGTCATATTGAGCTCCAAGCACCACCTATCAAATTTCAATTCAATCATTTTCCGGTCTCTTCTTCGGCCGAAATGCATTGAACTTCGTTCTCTCTAGCCTCCATAGAATGTGCTAAGGAACCGTAAATATAGTTTGTTATGACACAAATGATTATCTGGATGTGCTTACGCCCGATTTTAGAATTTTATATAACAACAAATACAGATTTTCATCATAATCTTACCTTGTTGTGTCGATACTGGTTTGTTATTATTACCATAGGCGGTATCTTGGTTATACCTGGCGGGATATCTTAAATCATCTGGAACAAGTATGTTGTATTATGTCAGAGCTAAGGTGTGATTATACAGCATATAAAACGAATTAAAATAAAATAACAAATAAGAACAAACACAATGAGGCGAACTGTGGCTTATTGCCCATTAATAAAGAAGACACATGATGAAATATTCATTGATTTTAACCAACACAATTATTCCACGTGAGCCAAGCCAGGTCACCTCATCGCTCAGTGTTCTTTCAAAAAGGAAAGCGTCATTGAAGGGCAGACCCGAACTCCGTTTTCATGGTCGTTACTAATCATCGGTCTGACTTAGCCACACTGAGGGCCGGTTTCTCAATTGCGAGTTAACCCGAGGTTGCGGGTAACCCGAGTGTTGCGCATTCATGAGTGTCGCTAAATACATGCGTCAACTCGCAACCTTGAGTTAACTCGCAATTGAGAAACCGGCCCTTAATGAACAACCGAAGGAGTTCTAGTAAACTTAATTCCATCCGTTGCGAACTGGTAGGAAGAAAATCCCACTAGCGGCACCTATGGAAAACCTTATACGAACTCCGAACCTCTATGATGAAGAAACCTTGAACGATTTTCAGCGACGTTCATTCTTTTACCGTAAGAAGGTCAGGGACTGCAAGGCCGTCAACCTATATAAGACCTTTACGGACTGAAAATGTTTAAAGTAGTTAGATAAGCTTCCAACCAGCGAACATAGAATGGGGCGAACTGTGGCTAATTGCCAATTACTAAAGAAGACACACGGTGAAATATTCATTGATTCATTGATTTCAGTCCGTAAAGGTCTTATATAGGTTGACGGCCTTGCAGTCCCTGACCCTCTTACGTCAAAAGAATGAAAGTCGCTGAACATTCCTCAAGGTTTCTTCATCGCAGAGGGTCGGAGTTTGTAAGGATTTCCATAGGTGCCACTGGTGGGATTTTCTTCCTGCTAGTTCGCAACGGATTTAATTAAGTTTCCTAGAACTCTTTCGGTTGTTCATTCAGTGTGGCTAAGTCACGCTGATGATTGGTAACACCAGGTAACCGCGGTTCGTGTCTACCCTTGAATGACGCTTTCCTCTTTGGAGGAACACTGAGAGATGAGGTGACCTAGCTCAGCTCACGCGAAATATTTGTTGATGGTTGAAATCAATGAATAATTCACCGTGTGTCTTCTTTAAATAAGATCAACCAACCAAATCGCAGCATGTCAAAAAAACTGCGGTTAGATTGGTCATTCTTATTTATTATTTTAATGTGTTTTATTTGCTGTATAATCAAACTTTGATGCATTTATATAATTATGTAACTATTCTTACGAACCTTGGTGAGCATTCACCCAATTTGGGGCGTCCATTGGTTGTCTATAGATATCGCCGTAATAATTTGGAATTTTTGGGTAATTCAGGTTGTCCGTATACGAACTGAAATATTCTTTACTTTAGGAAACGTTATTACAACAAAGTAGGTTAAATCAGTTAGCAGTAAATAAATAATGTATGCAGGGTGTTTCATCATATACTGGACAAACATATATATCCGTGTAGACGACACCTAGCTACAGGGTGTTTCATGTCAATTTTGAGTAATATTCGGAGGAGTGTAATCGGTTGTGGGTGGCTCTTCGAAAAACGGTTTCTGGTCACGTCTTAGTATTCATAGGTACACAACGTGGGTAATATGGCAGAAACTTCTGGAATTTTTATTTCAAAATGGCGGAAAACCTGAAAAGTTCCAGATTCTTTTTCGATGACGAAAGTCCATTTCGTCTTCTCAATGTAGGTAGGGGATAGTAGTACAAAATGATCCCACGGGGTAAAATGATTACCCCCTATTTCTAAAAAACTAGTAACGCCATCTCTCAATTAAATACTTGAAATTATATTTATCATGCCGCTCATCTGCCTGACGAAGTTTCATGGCGTCGTGATCTTTCCATGCTGTTTTGTGAGGAAAATATTGAAATTGACGTGTTCTATCTTAAATAAGCCTATTTGTAACAGAGATTTTTTTTTTGTATGTCGATATTTATGTTCTAGTTATTTGCTTCCGCAAAATTAATGATTAATAACGGTTAATCTTATCATATTTTGATTTCCAGTTAGGAATGTTTGTGAAAAATAATTCGAATTTTTCCAGATATAAAGTATTTGGGGTAAAATGATCCTACGCAAGGTGTACTAAATGATCCCGCGAGATAATTTAACCCAAATGTTAAAGGATCTAGGAATTACCACCAATCATCATTTTGAAAAGAATTAGAATGAAAATGGAATTAATGGACCGGACACCTCCTGGTTCATCTTATGTCTGTAATACATCAGGGTAGATGAAACTGGAAAGTTTTGCTCAATGGTTTGGTCATTTCCTGAATCATGTAAAACCTACTGCAGAAGATCCCGCTCTTTTAATTTTAGACGGCCATCTATCGCACACAAAAAATTCTGATGTGATACTGAAAGCAAGGGAACATTACACTACAATTTTGTGTCTACCCACCCACTGTTCACATAAATTGCAACCTCTTGATGTTGTAATATCTCCACTTAGCGTATATGCATTCGCAACATGTGGCATACATACTTTTAACTCAGATGTTCTTCAAGATAGCAATTTTATTGCGGGAGAAACAACAGAAACAGAGCACAATACCGAAATATCTTCATCGCAGGTTCAAAGATAATCGCCTAATGCTGATCCTGAGGAAATAAGTAGATCACCAAGTATTCTCAACTGCCAAAACATTGTCATTGCTGCACATATAGAAAAGCTGCAAACAACAACGCAATCTTTTGCGCAAACTAATTCGAGATCGGCAGCACTTTCTCCTCCTCAAACTATATGATCCCCGGGATCATTTTCCCCCTCACCGTGGGATCATTTAGGACAAAGTGGAGTCCAAAATGATCCTTTAGCCGTCTTTTTTAAAAATGCCAAGAAATATATTCGTTTATCAGAAAATGATGAAATTGATGCATAAATAGTTCAGCAGATAAATTTTCTTAACAAAACGTGTTTTATTACTTTTCATGCATCCATTGTATCGAGTCTGATAAGATTTTTTCTTAGAGGGATCATTTTGGACTACTTTCCCCTACTTGATTGAGTACATCCAGTTCTGAATAAAACATACAGAGGCCACTTCATGATGATATCGACTGATTAAACAATTCTTAATTTGGCTTCATGAACTTTATCCACCCTAGTATATGGTTCATTGTCTTAATAAATCTTGGAACGTGAAGAATAAGCAACAAAAAGTATGATTGATACAAAAAAGAGAAATTAAACTAAGAACCTACGAAACCAGAGCGGCATGATGTACTACATTGATCAAAATGTTTCCGGACTAATACATGGGTTGCACCACAAATGCAATATCAATTACGACAATTCCCATCCTTTAGAATGTTATGCGTCAAAATTTCATGACAATCGGATCACGCGTTCTCAAGTTATAGCTGTTTGTGTCTGTTTTTCAAAATTTCAATAATTAATCGTAATATTATGATTTCATAGAATGCTCTAATTATAATTTGCTGATGTATGTAAATACAACATATGCAAGGCCGTCTTAAACTATGCTGGGGCCCTTGGGCACACAATAATTTGGGGCCCTTTCGGAAAGTAAAGAAAGCGAATTATACATTTTTCTACCCTGATAACTCTTGAACGGAATGAACTAGACAGTTGAAATTTTCAGAATTTCAGAGTTGGTTTTAGATGTAAATATCTCGGTTAAGTTTGTTATTGGGCAAAATCGGTGGTTTAGGAGTACCTATCGAAAAAAAAATTTTTTTTTACATTACAAATTTCAAATTCAATTTTTTGAAAATGCAGTCTCGTCATAAGAATCCACTGATAACATTCTCAACTCTAACAAAATAATACATTCGGAGATATGATTTTTCGATTTATATGATGCAGTCAAAGTTTGAATAATTACTCGCTAGTACTTTGACAAGAGCGGCAAAGCCCCTGTCCAAAAAGCTTTCCCACTTTTTGCGCGTATGTTCTGGAGAGCATCACCATTGTCACGATAACTTGAGGACGGCAAGAGATAGCGACTTGAAATTTTCAGGGTAAGTGGCGTATCCCAATATGACGGACACGTTCGTTAATGGGCATAATCGGCCCAATGGTCTCCTAGTAATAATTTTGTTTTCAACCAATACAAATCCGATCGAATTGAAACTTGGTAAGTGGTTGTAGAATACAAACCTAAGGACGTTTGGGAAATTTTGTGAGAATCGTATCACTAGAAAATTAAAAAAAAAATTATTAAAAAATATTATTTATGACACGATAACCTGAGAACGTAAAGAGATAGCGACTTGAAATTTTCAGGTTGGGTTGTACATCTGATTGCAACATTTTTGCTTATAGGCATCATTGGCCTAACGCTTTTGGAGTTATACCCATCTGAAATTTGGTTATTATTTGCTTAATAACTCGAAAAATACAAAACTGATCTAATTGAAATACGGTTATTAGTTGTAGAATGCCAACGCAAATATTTTACCCAATGCCAAAATTACGAAAAAAAAAATTGGTTTAAGTACTGACGTGAAGACAAGAGCTTTTGCTCTATTCTCTCTTAATCGAATTTACCTGTAAGTCCAATACAAGAGAATGGACTATAGAACATACGCGCAAAAGCTCCTGACATCACGTCAGTGCTTGAACCAAGTTTTTGACTTATATTGAGCCAAATACAACCCAAGTTTAGTCCTATATGACTTATTTTGTCTTAAATCGATCCTAACTAGGCTGATTAAGTCAAAATCAAGTCAAATGTTAGGGACATTTTATATTTTAAAAAGAAAATAGGCAAAGTTTGACTTGATTTTGTCTTAATTTGGTTAAATAAACATAATTCTGATTTAAATTTTAAGGCCGAAGTAAATTTTATTTTCGACTCGGGTGCTTACTGTTACTGTGCCTGTCAAACATGTTTTTAGAATAAATGTGAGAGAAATAGTCTGTCTTTCGGGGCCCCCCTAAGGATGGGGGCCCTGGGCACGGGCCCCGTGTGCCCTTATGGTAAAGACGGTACTGAACATATGAGGTGAGCCATAGACCTGCGTTCTGAATTTAATTGTTTATGATGCAGTTCTAGAATCCATTAATATCATTCCCAACTGCCAATATCTCGGTTAAGTTTGTTATTGGGCAGGATCGACCGAATGGTTTCGGAGTAACGAAAAAAAAAAAAATTCAGATGAAATTTTTTTTTTCGGTAGACATGTAAAAAAAAAATTGTTTGATTTTTGAAACAAAAATCCCACGGAAAATTATAGAAAATCGAGTACATTGAGAAGACGAGATCGAATTTGGTCATCGAAAAAAAATCGGGAACTTTTCAGGTTTTCCGCCATTTTGAAGAAAAGATTCCAGAAATGTTTGCCATATTCGCGTTGTGTACCAAAGAATACTAGGATATGACAAGAACCCGTCTTTCGAAAAGTCACCCACAACCGACTACATTCAACCGAATATTGCTCAAAATTGACATGAAACACGCTGTATCTCGCTTATGCTTCGAAAACGGGGTATATGTAATTAGGCAAAAATGATCCTACCGGTGTCGTCTACACGACCATATATATTTGTCCAGTTTATGATGAAACACCCTGTATAATGTTAATTCGATGCTTTAGGCTTTTTTCTCATGCATACGGTTCGGTTCCTTATCGGTTTCCATTCGGTCGCTGACGAACAGTGTGAAACGGTGCTCCAGTTTATATTCGGTACCGTTTTCACACAACCACGGTATAGTATCGGTTTTAACCATAAAGTAAATGTTTACACATATTATTATTATATAAATGAACAAGAGTAGAGGTATTTACACCTTTAAACTCAAAAGAAAAAATTGGTTAAAGCCCTGTGGACAGGAGCTTTCTGGCGCTCTAGTTCAAACAGACAAATTATATCTCCGAAAGTATTGGTTTCTCAGAGTTGGGAATTATATCAATGTATTCATATGATAGAACTGCATCATAAAGGAAATTCAATTCAAATAATAGTTTATTTATGAAGCTTAAATGAGCAATCTGAGAATGAGAACTGCACCATGGAAGAAATCAAATTAAAATAGCTGAGATGAATCTGACTCTCTCTTATAGAACAGGATGACATGTACGAGTATGAACACAGATCATATAATAAAGTATTGGTTTCTCAGAGTTGGGAATTATATCAATGTATTCTTATGATAGAACTGCAACATAAAGGAAATTCCATTCAAATAATAGTTTATTTATCAAGATTAAATGAGCAATCTGAGAATGAGAACTGCACCATGGAAGAAATCAAATTAAAATAGCTGAAATGAATTTGACTCTCTCTTATAGAACAGGATGACATGAACGAGTATGAACACAGATCATATAATACAGCTTAGATAGAATAATTATAGCATTCTGTGAAAACATAGAAGTACGATTCATTATTGAAATTTCGAAAAATCATATCTCCGAAAGTATTAGCTTGTTGGAGTTGAAAATTATATCAATGGATTTTTATGGTGAAACTGCATCTTAAATAAAAATGGAATTTGAATATTGTTGCTTAAAAAAAATTTTTTTTTCGTTACTCCGAAACCATCTGGCCTATTTTGCCCAATAACGAACCGATATATTCATCTCCCTAACCTACTCTGAAAATTTCAACTGCCGAGCTCATTCCGTTCGAGAAATATTGTAGAAATTTTTTTTTTTAATTTGATAAATTTTTTTTTGACACTTTGCGGTAACCTGGTCAATACAAAACTTCACATGCGTATAAAGGTCATGATTCTACAATTTGATGCTAAATTTCAGATAGATCGAGTGATCGGTTTCGGAAATATTCATAAAAAATATTTTTACTAAAATCGGCCATAACTCCGAAACCCCTTGATGGTTTTCGCCCATTAACGAACTTGTCCGAGATATTTACGCTCCAAAACCACCTTGCAATTTTCAATCCGCTAACTCCTTTCGTTCGAGAGTTATCGTGCCTACGGCCGGTCGGCTACAATTTGATGCTAAATTTCAGATAGATCGAGTGATCGGTTTCGGAATTATTCATAAAAAATGTTTTTACTCAAATCGGCGATCACTCCGAAACCGCTTGATGGATTTCGCCCATTAACGAACTCGTCCGAGATATTTACGCTCCAAACACACCTTGCAAATTTCAATCCTCTAACTCCTTTCGTTCGAGAGTTATGCCTACGGCCGGCCGGACCGGCCTGGCAGAATCGATTCCGACCTCGGATTCTTGATCAGTGAGTCGAACCAAATCGCTGGAGACCATTTTCAGCCAAAAATTCGAAAATTACAGACATTTGGGCAAATTGATAAGCACTCTGTTCTGAGGAACTAGAGCGCCAAAAATAGTTATGTTTGATTTGATTACAATAAAAATGTTCATAATTAAGTTATCATTGTTTTAATTCTTCATTAATAGACTTTATTTACATAATATCTTGAACATCCGCATCCGCATCTGCGGATGTGAGCTTTCAAAACTCCGCATCCGCATTCGCATCCGCGGATGTGAAAAAATCAGTATCCGCAACATCCCTGGTTTGAACAGGAATTATGTGCAGCCAAATTTGAATGATCGTTTTCTCGTTGAAAATTGATATTTTTGGCGGCGGTTAAACTTTTTCAGTATTCTTATGGATATAATAATCGATACCAATAATAAAAAAAAATTAATGTAAGAGACCTATTGGTAGAGTTGCTGTTGACCACCTCAGAGGGCAAGCTGTTCCAGGTGCAGAAAACTCTGTTATCGAGAACAGACACAACTGTCACGGCTGAGTACTGAAATTTTCTTTCTTCAATTTGTAATTACGTCCAAGGAGATGATTCGTGTTTCTTGTAAACATGGCTTCGAGTTGAGTACCAAACATTCCATGCAATGCTTTATAAGTCAATAAGTGATTTAGCCTCAAAGTGAGCACATATCTTTCAATCTTTTCCAAATTTTGTAAATATAGAGATATATATATATATATATATATATATATATATACTTAAATATTAACACATGTGAGACCCGCGGTAGCCAACAGACAACCTGAGACCCATATCAGAATATAACTTTTTTGAAATATTTTTTTCATTATCACAAGGTTATAATGGTGCTTATTGCGAATATCGTGAGAGGGGAAGCTTTTTCAAAAAACTGTTGAAAAAGAAATCTCCAAAGAAGTTCCGAGACCCGTTATATATCAAACACTAATGCGAGGCCCTCAGTGTATATTCTGGTATATTCTTCACACTTGCGAGTCCCTCCAACGATGCCAAATCTAAACGTAAACAAAAAATTGAATAAATAGTCGAGACAATGAGCCCGCGAAGGCGCGAAATGCAGATAATATTGAAGTCGAACTCGCAAGTCAGATTCGTTCTTTCCAAATACGCAAAACCTCCTGACTTCAGTGCTTGAACCAATTTTTGGCGCTCTAGTTCCTCGGAACTGAGTGCTTATCAATTTGCCAAATGTCTGTAATTTTCGAATTTTTCGATGAAAATGGTCTTACACGATTTGGTTCGACTCACTGATAAAGAATCCGTGGTCGAAATTCATTCTGTCCGGCCGTCCGGCCGGTCCAGCCGTAGGCACGATAACTCTCAAACGGAATGAGCTAGATAGTTGAAATTTTCAGAGTAGGTTTGGGTGATAAATATCTCGGCTAAGTTCGTTATTGGGCAAAATCGGACAGATGGTTTCGGAGTAACAAAAAATTTTTTTTTTTTTACAAGGCAAATTCCAGATTTATTTTTCTTCAATAAGCAGTTTTGCCATAAGAATCTAATGATACCATTTTTAACTCTAACAAGCTAATACTTTCGGAGATAAGATTTTTCAAAATTTCAATAATAAATCGTATTGTCACAAAATGATATAATTATTCTATGTATGAATTGTCATAATGTCAACTTATTTTCCCTAGACATGACATTATCTAATCAATCGAAGAATTGTGAGCGAAGTTGGAAAAATCTCAGTTGTTTGCTCCGAAATTAGTTTTTCTCAGAAAAGTCTTACATTTCGGAACGGAACATGAAGTAAGAGATCTGAGAGTAGTGAGACTGCTTTTCATCCATAGACATATAATAATAATGCTCAGTTCTCTCAATTTATGACGGGACTGACGGAAGGAAATATTATAACTTCAAAAATATTGGGCTTGAAATACTAGTATTTTAGCGATGCAATGGGGACCTCACCCAAAAATGTTTGAAAATATTACGTAAATATTGAGAGCATAATTCTGTAGTTCGAGAGAGGAGAAAATTTGGTGAACGTAGATCAGGAAATTTTTGATCGACTACTCAGTTCCGAGGAACTAGAGCGACAAAAATGGGTTCAAGCCCTGTGGACAGGAGCTTTCTGGTGCTCTAGTTTCAAACAGACAATTTATATCTCCGAAAGTATTGGTTTCTCAGAGTTGGGAATTATATCAATGTATTCATCTCATAGAACTGCATCATAAAGGAAATTCAATTCAAATAATAGTTTATTTATCAAGATTAAATGAGCAATCATGAGAATGAGAACTGCACCATGGAAGAAATCAAATTAAATCTGGCCAATTTTGCCCAATAACGAACATAATCGAGATATTCATCTCACTAACCTACTCTGAAAATTTCAACTACCTACCTCATTCCATTCGAAAGTTATATCTATGTCTATGGATGAAAAGCAGTCTCACTACTCTCAGATCTCTTACTTCATGTTCCGTTCCGAAATGTAATTCTTTTCTGAGAAAAACTAATTTCGGAGCAAACAACTGAGATTTTTCTCACTTCGCTCACAATTCTTCGATTGATTAGATAATGTCATGTCTCAGGAAACTAAGTTGACATTATGACATACATAGAATAATTATATCATTCTGTGACAACGTTGAAATACGATTTATTATTGAAATTTTGAGAAAACATATCTCCGAAAGTATTAGCTTGTTAGAGTTAAAAATGATATCATTGGATTCTTATGGTAAAACTGCTTATTAAAAAAAATGAATTTGGAATTTGCTCTGCAAAAAAAAATTTTTTTTTGTTGCTCCGAAACCATCTGTCCGATTTTGCCCAATAACGAACTTAGCCGAGATATTCATCTCCCAAACCTACTCTGAAAATTTCATTTGTCTAGCTCATTCCGTTCGAGAGTTATCGTGCCTACAACCGGCCGGACAGAATGAATTTCGACCACGGATTCTTGATCAGTGAGTCGAACCAAATCGTTTAAGACCATTTTCATCGAAAAATTCGAAAATTACAGACATTTGGGCAAATTGATAAGCACTCAGTTCCAAGGAACTAGAGCGCCAAAAAAGAGCAATCTACAAAGCTTCAATGCTTTGATGCTTCAAAAATTGTCATTAAATTTATTTATCAAGATTTAATGAGCAATCTGCAATGATTCAACCTCGTGGAATGGGTTGTTGCAAGTCACACTCGGTGCATAGTTTACACAACTCGAAATACCTAAGGAAAATATCATCGAAATGTCTAGAGCAAGGCTGCAGACAATCATAGCAGATTGTCCATTTATTCCTGATATTTGGTAGGTAGAGGCTGATGACGAACAAATTATTTTAATAGTCCATACCACTTACATATTCATTTCTGTATTATGGACCTGAACTCAAGAAAAAATGTTTGATACACAAATGTAGATCCTTATTCCAGCATATTTTTGCTAGCAACATTATGAAATTACTGTATATAGGAACATGTCTCACAACTCATTAAAATGATCCAATTCTAAATCTTCTGGAACATCATCCCCATATTTATACATAAATTATTCAATATGTAATCAGTCAATATTATTTTCAGTTTCAAAACAGTCTTGTATATATTAATAAATTGGAGAATCGGATACTTGTTTTCCAACAGAAAATAATTTCAAACTACGATAGACAAGTCTGTAATAGCTAGATGAATTGACATTTATGAACAGTGAACACAGACAGATTCTGTGTTCACATTTGGTGAATACTGAAATTCTGAAATACCATATATCCGAAAGTAGTAGCTTGTTAGAGTTGAAAATGATAACAATGGATTCTTATGATGAAACTCCATCTTAAAAAATATTTAATTCAAAAGTTGTAATGAAAAAAAAAATTTTTTTTTCGTTATTCCGAAACTATTAGGCCGATTTTGCCCAATAACGAAATTAACCGAGATATTTATCCCTCAAACCTACTCTGAAAATTCCACCTGTCTAGCTCATTTTGTTCGAGAGTCATCGTGTTAACGGAGGGCCGGCCGGCCGGACAGAATCGATTTTGACCACGGATTCTCGATCAGTGAGTCGAACCAAATCGTTTCATACCATTTTTATCAAAAAATTCGAAAATTAGAGACATTTGTACCAATTGATAAATTCTCTGTTCCGAGGAACAAGAGCCTCAAAAAGTGGGAAAGCCCTGTGAACAGGAGCTTTGGCATTCTTGTTCAAACTTTGACAAATCATAGCTCTGAAAGTTTTGATTTCTCCGAGTTGGGAATTATATCAATGGATTCTTATTTAATTTATTTCATGATGCAGTTCTATCATTAGATTCCATTGATATAAATCCCAACTCTGAGAAACCAATACTTTCGGGGAAATAATTTGTCAACAATTGAACGAGAGCGCCAAAGCTCCTGTACGCAGGACATTTTTCCAATAATGGTCAATGGTTTCTTCAAATCTTGTTGTCGAAAAACTTTCCACCTATACCCTATCATTGTTGTCAACATTGATATTTATATTCGTTCATGATGATATTCACATCACTTACATTTCACATGAACTATTTGTTTTCTCTCATCGAAATGTCTTCGTTGAAGTTGGAGCAGTGTTTGGGTTTTTGCACATCAGTCATACTGGAAGTTGATGTAAACTTGATTAGGTACTTCACAAACCTATATCACGTTTTCGCATTAGGATTGCACCTAGATCTGAAATGGTCTTCAATTTTTTTGGCGCTCTTTTTCCTCGGAACAGAGTGCTTATCAATTTGTTCAAATGTCTGTAATTTGTCTTAAACGATTTGGTGCGACTCACTGATCAAGAATCCGTGGTCAGTATCGATCCGCCCGTAGACACGATAACACTCGAACGAAATGTGCGTCGCGACATTGTCCTAGGGGCGTCGCACGTTGATTGCGACCGAGTCTAGTTAGCTGATAACGTATTACTAGGCTAGTACTAAAATTGGTAATTATTTTTGGGGGCTGAGTTAAGGGGCGTCGTACAAAAATGGCAAAGTCCCAAGGGCGTCACAGTAAAAATAAGTTTGGAAAGCCCTGAGCTAGACAGTTGAAATTTTCAGAGTAGGTTTGGGAGATTAATATCTCGGCTAGGTTCGTTATTGGGCAAAATCGACCAGATGGTTACGGACAACTAAAAAAAAAAAATTTGTACTACAAATTTTAAATCAAATTTTTTTTCAAGATGTAGTTTCACCATAAGAATCCATTGATATCATTTTCAACTCTAAAAATCTAATACTTTCGGAGATATGTTTTTGCACAATTTCAATAATAAATCGTACTTCTATGTTTTCACAGAATGCTATGAATTATTATATGATCTGTGTTGATACATTTCAACTCATTTTCCTGAGACATGACATGTCGAATTCATTTCGGCTATCGTAGAATTATGAGGATTATAATATGATATCATACATTCTGGGTGATATTTTAATGCCCATGGTTAATCCATATGATGATGGGAATGGTATTGGTAAATTAATAATATTGAGTTAAGAATATCTCCAGTATAAACAAAACTAGAATATTGGCTAAAGTTTCAATTGATATAATAATTTTCAGAGTGGATTTGAGGAAAGAATATATCGTTCATCATGAATTGAGGAATCAATATCTCGAATGAGTTCGTCATTGGGTAGAATTGGTCTATTGGTTTTGGATTAATAACTTTTAGCACTCTTGTTGAGTTTAAATTCTTCTTTATTTTACCTATAAAGTATTTTACTTAGTAATAGAAGGAAGGCATTAGATATCTCTCACAATTTTGTTGGAATTCAGTTCTGGTAATTTGTAATGAGGAAATTTCAAAAAATGTTTTTTTCCATAATATTTTGAAAGTATTTGTCTCTCCCAGATATTCAGGAAGTCGGTCGTGATTTCGTTTTTCCGCATGAATATCAACATAATTTCTTGTCTTATTCAGATTACTTGATAATTGTGACAAAAACTTTAAACTCATTACAGTACTGCGAGACCTTGTCAGAATTTTCGCGATGTTCTGGGGAATATCACGTTATCATTTTGCCCAAATGTCTGTAATTTTTTGATTTGGCCGTTACCACGATAACTTGAGAGCGAAAAGAGAGAACGAAATTTTCAGGGTAGGTGGCGCATTTCAATACGACGGTCGAGTTCGATAATGGGTATAATCGGCCAACGGTTTCCGAGTAATAATTTTGTTTTCAACTAATACAAATCCGATCGAATTGAAACTTGTTGAGTAGTTATAGAATACAAACCTGAGGACGTTTGTGAAATATTGTGGGAATCATATGAGTAGAAAATTTTAGAAACATTATAAAAAAATATTATTTATATCAAGATAACCTGAGAAAGGAAAGAGATAGCAACTTGAAATGTTTAGTTCAGGTTGTGACTCTGATTGAAACACTTGAGTTTGTTTATTGGACATAATCAGCCAAACGATTTTGGAGTTGTACCCATCTGAAATTTGGTTCTTATTTCCTCAATAACTCGAAAAATACTAAACCGATCCAATTCAAACAAGGTTATCTATTGTAGAATGCCAGCGTTAAAATTCTTGTGAAATGTAGTGAGAATCGTATCACTAGAGAGTTTTTGAAAAATCATTGAAAATCCTTGAAAAAAAATCCTATATATCAGAAATTGTTCGTCCAACATCGCTGGAAATTTTCGGGAGCCTTCAGAACCTAACTCTTCTGCTAAGTTCCAACTTTGAACACGATTGGATCTATATTGTTGGAGATCCGAGCAGCCTTGTTTGAGTTCAATAGCTGGTTGGGTTTACCGATTGTATGAAAAACAAACATTTCGTAATTTCGAGATAGTTAACCGTTCACCGAATTAATAATTCCAAAAATGGATGGAATATAATATGCAGATAATTCAAGAATCATTTCAAAATATTCGTATTTAAGTCTTAGACACTATGAATCTACTAAAACACGAAAATTGAGAGTCGTGTAGTTACACGACTCATTAACACATATGAATGAGTAAAGTCAATAGTTTTTCAGGAATTTAGAGAAACAAATAATTCACTGAAACAATTGGAAAATATCGCGGGGCAGTCAATAGTAAATATTTAAATGGTTAATATATCGTATGATCGTGTGTGGAAATGGCAATGACTAATGAATAATGAATAATGAATATTATTATTTCATAAATTTTCATTTCAATGTATCTGATTCTTAGAAAGATAATAATATATTGACCCAGTGTTTGATGACACTCTCATAACTATTACTAGCCAAATCAGTGAACTTCTATGTTGATTTCCAGTTCATCTAGCCGAAATCGTATTAAAGCTATAATAAATCTAATCAGAGCTTTTTGAAAACCACCGTTAGTGTACTGAATGATCTATAGAACAGTGTTGTCAGATTGGCGGGACTCTCATCTCACAGCAACCTGCTCAATTGAGAATATATACTCTGGGTCTCGCAAAGTATATACAGAACTTCTACAGCGCCATCTGAAGCGAATTCCCATTAACTAAATTCCGTGTAAGTTGAGGTTTATAACAGACATCCGAGTCCAAAAATTTTTTTGGGGGAGACATCAGGGAGCTGAGGGGGGGCCCTAAGGAGTCCATTTCCACCAAAAAACAATGCGAGACCCGGAAAGGGGCCTCACATGTGCGAAACGGGTCTCACTTTTTACCAACCATATACCATTTTGGGACTCAGTTGTCCCTTAGTTACATCTATATATATATATATATATATATATATATATATATATATATATATATATATATATATAGATCACTGAATTTGTGGGTACTCGGCAGAAATTGGGCTGATATTATAAATAACACAACATGTGCTGTCTATTTTCTATATTTCGAACCAAAGGGTTGGGTTCTTCATCAGGAATCTACAATAATAGGAAAGTATGCTCAAGTCAAAAACACATAAAAACAATCTCTCACAAGACTTACTGACAACTTGGTTGGTTCTAGAGAAGAACTTGCCAAATGAACACGAGGTAACAGACCTCTTGTAGAAAAAACATTGAAAATTAGTTTCTACTAAAAACCACAACACATCAATGTTGACACACTTTCTTTAAAATTAATTTAGAATAACTCCGTAACAAACAAACGATTTAAATTTTGATTAATTAGAATTATCACTTTATTATTAACTATTTCGAAATTCTTCCAAGACGGAAACCGGCCAGGACAAGGCGGCAAAAGTTAGACATGTGAAGTTGACAACCATGTGAAGTTGACAACCAGTGTAGGTAACTGTATAATTTTATTTTTATTCAGGTTGGTCATTGCTGCCAACACCGTTATCTTTGGAAACAACAACCGCAACGTCTGAAAGCAACTACGAGGGGAAGACGAAAAGTTTTTAACTTTGGACTGAATGTTCTCATGAACTTAATTGAAACTTTATAATTAATTAAGGATAACCAGACGACATAAGAGAAATATTTAACTCATTCAGGTGTTTCTGGTAGAGCAGGAGCTCTTCTTACTTCATTACCTTTGTCTAATGCCAGAAGGTAGCCATAAATGTTACTAAGGCCCTTTATGTCACTCTTTTTGTTTATGGTATTGTCGGTATTATGAATAATAATAATAATAATAATAATAATAATAATCTTTATTGATCCTTTGGGACACTACAATGTGTATAGGATAAGTCAAAATACCAATAACAATACAATCCTACTTACTAAGCTGTTAAAGAGTCAGACAGGAACTCCCTAACCGAATAGAAGCATTTCCTTAGTAACAGCTCCTTGATTTCTTTTTTGAAAATTCGTTTGTTCAAAGATTTTAGATGAGGAGGTAAATGGTTGAACAATTTTATGCTCCGATACATTGGAGATCGTTCGAAACTGTGAGTCCGATGTTTAGGAAACAGAAGCACCTGTGTATTGCGAGTTTTATGTTCTTGCGAACTACCAAGTTTTTTCCAAATACTCTCATTATCCTTCGCGTATATGAGACATTTTAATATATAGATACAAGGCAGTGACAGTAACCTATTGGCAATAAATACAGGTTTGCATGATGCTCGATAATTCATATCAAAAATCAGACGTATTACTCTTTTTTGTGCAACAAAAACTCTTGAGAAGGAACTACAGTCTCCCCAGAGCAAAACATTATATGACATGTGACAGTAAACAAGGCTGTAATAAATATCAATAAGAGAACTAGGTGGTAAGGTACTTTTGAGTCTATTTATAGCGAAATATGAACTATTTATTTTTTTGCATAAGACGTCAACGTGAGTTGACCAATTAAGACTTTGATCCATATGGATCCCGAGGAATTTAGTACAATATGATGGAATTATAGTTGTACCCAGACAATCTATTTTCAAAAGTCCTTTTTCACTGTTTCTTAAACCGAAATACAGGCAGGATGTTTTGCCTATATTTACAATTAAATTGTTACGACGACACCATGATGTGAATTCTGCCATAATTTTTTCACAAGCTCTCTGGAGCTCATCACAACTTCGTGCCGCGATGATGACAGACGTGTCATCAGCGAATAATATGACCAATAAGCAGGATAAATGAGGAGGCAAGTCATTTATAAACAATCAATATGACACATTTCAAGGAAAATTCTCCTATCATAGCCGCCAGCAGACGCCACGACTCTTGAATTATCGAAGTCAAAGGAATGGTTCAGCCTGTCTGCATGCATCGCCAAAGCACAACGATCAGGATGTCTACGGATATCACTTTTGTGAAGCGCAATTCTCTGTTTTAGAAGTTGTGATGTCTGGCCAATAATCGTTTCATGGCAGTCAAGACAAGTTATGGAGTATACCACATCACTTTTATATAATGTCGGAACTTCCGTTTTAAGTTTGGAGTTAATATTATTAGGAAAGACATTATATTTTGCAATTTTTATATCTGGAATTATTGAAAAAATGTTAAGGAGTTTGCTGGTAAGTTGTGGAATATAAGGTAAGGAAAAGAATTTGGTGTGAGAGGATTGAGCTATACTACTTTGTACCTGGATGTCTTGTTGCACCATTGGGGGCTGAACTTCTATGGGTGTATGTTGCTCTAATTGTTGGTTGACTTGTATTTCATTGCTGGTGGCTACAATTACCCCATCTTCTTGGATGTTCTGCTCTCTTGTTGGATTTTCTGCTGAGGGCTGGACAGGAGAATTTCGAGGTTTGCTGTTGAACAATTTGTTAATGAATGACCTCCTGTATCCATTTCCCATTAGAATTTCTCTAAGTCTTTCCAACGCCGCCCTGGTTTTACTTGGGTGTGTAATCTTCGTAACCCTGTCTCTCAGGCCAATAATGGTGTTAATTTTCACTTGCCAGTCATGATTCGAGGCTTTGTTTATGTATCTCCCAGAGCTGGTGGGTTTGATGTACCAATCCAGCACTACAATGTTGTCGTCATCTCTTGTTACCAGCGTATCCAAAAACGGAACAGACTTGTTGTTTTCGTTTTCTATTGTGAATTCTAAGTGATGGTCATAGTTGTTGAAAAGGTTTAAAATTTCTTCACTTCCTTCTTCAGGGATGGCGAGTATCAGGTCATCGACATATTGGTACAAGAATGCTGGACGAAATGAGAGCATCGGCACACAACCTTTGAGCAAGGAAGACATCACTAGCGCTGCCAAAATCGGGCTAAGGTTGGAGCCCATTGGGCAACCAAATATTTGAGAGTAATATCTGTTGTTGAACACAAAGTAATTAGTGTCAAACAAGAACTTCAATATCTTTATGAAATTTCCACGAGAGATCTCTGTGTTGGGCGAAATTCTGTCCCACTGCTGTGTTATCAATCTCTGCGTTAGATCCCATGAAATGTTAGTGAAAAGGCTGACAGCATCCAAGGAACACAAAATGAAACCATCAGGCAGCTGAAGATTATTAACCAATGTTGCGAATTCGAAAGAATCTTTGACTGCAAATTCGTGAAATCCCTCAAAAGAGATTGACAGTATGTTGGCCACGTATTTGCTGAGCTCTGATGTAGGAGCATTGATAGTAGAAACAATTGGTCTCAGGGGGACCTCATCCTTGTGAATCTTTGGTAATCCATATATTCTGGGAGCTATGCTCTTGTATGTGGTGATCCTTCTACCCACGACCTTTACCAATTGTTTGGCAGTGACCAGATCCTTGATGAGTTTGTTGTTGGCTGTTTGATATTTCGAAGTTGGGTCTGTACTTAATGTCTTGTACACGGCTGGATCATTCACCAATGTAGCCATTTTTTCTTCATATAGTTGTTTCATCATAGTCACCGTGACATTGCCTTTGTCAGCTTGCGTGACGACTATCTCTTCATGTTCCCTGAGAAATCTTTTGGTTTTGTAGTATAGCTGGAGTTCATAGGATATCTTTTGTGAGGAAGAGTGAATAAAATTGGTAATAGAATTGGTACATTTGGCTCTAAGTATATCTTGTTGAATTAAGGGTAGTGGTTTGATGATTTGATTTCTGCCGAGTACCCACAAATTCAGTGATCTATATGTTACGGCAATACTCCTGGTTCGTTAAATTTCAGTTATGGGTTACTATGAAGATATACTTGCAATGTATGGAACTGAAGCGACCAACTGCTTGAAACAATGGGCTAACATCAACAGAGGAACCGCCAGATGCACATCCAGGAGAAATTTCCTTCTTTCCTGCAGATCCAATGGAATCACACCAAGACACATCACCCAGAATATCAAGTCGGCAACAAATTTATTAGGCACAGGTACTGGTGAGGACAGAGCGATAGCGGAATTCGATGATAAGGTAACATCTAGGTTGTTGAATTTGGAAATAACTGTTACCATTAGGAGGTTGAAGCGTCTGCATGCTGACCTAACCACTTTCTCAGATCGAGCGAGGCAACTTCTGCCCACTCAGGTTGTAAATGCTTTTCAATCAACTCAAACTAAAGCGTTTGATAGACAATTTAATTCCAACAATAGAGGTTTAAATAAAAAATTGTCAGACCTTAAGTCAGATAAAGTAGAATCACTCAAAGTGAAAGACAACTGGTTTCATAACATGACACCACATAATTTTCCTGATGATATTAAAGCAATTTTAAGTCTAGGTCCTAAATTTGCTCATTCAGTCGTTCCTTATAAAAATTTTTCTATCAAAGTGGTGCTTAGTGACATTGAACAATTCATCAAACCACTACCCTTAATTCAACAAGATATACTTAGAGCCAAATGTACCAATTCTATTACCAATTTTATTCACTCTTCCTCACAAAAGATATCCTATGAACTCCAGCTATACTACAAAACCAAAAGATTTCTCAGGGAACATGAAGAGATAGTCGTCACGCAAGCTGACAAAGGCAATGTCACGGTGACTATGATGAAACAACTATATGAAGAAAAAATGGCTACATTGGTGAATGATCCAGCCGTGTACAAGACATTAAGTACAGACCCAACTTCGAAATATCAAACAGCCAACAACAAACTCATCAAGGATCTGGTCACTGCCAAACAATTGGAAAAGGTCGTGGGTAGAAGGATCACCACATACAAGAGCATAGCTCCCAGAATATATGGATTACCAAAGATTCACAAGGATGAGGTCCCCCTGAGACCAATTGTTTCTACTATCAATGCTCCTACATCAGAGCTCAGCAAATACGTGGCCAACATACTGTCAATCTCTTTTGAGGGATTTCACGAATCTGCAGTCAAAAATTCTTTCGAATTCGCAACATTGGTTAATAATCTTCAGCTGCCTGATGGTTTCATTTTGTGTTCCTTGGATGCTGTCAGCCTTTTCACTAACATTTCATGGGATCTAACGCAGAGATTGATAACACAGCAGTGGGACAGAATTTCGCCCAACACAGAGATCTCTCGTGGAAATTTCATAAAGATATTGAAGTTCTTGTTTGACACTAATTACTTTGTGTTCAACAACAGATATTACTCTCAAATATTTGGTTGCCCAATGGGCTCCAACCTTAGCCCGATTTTGGCAGCGCTAGTGATGTCTTCCTTGCTCAAAGGTTGTGTGCCGATGCTCTCATTTCGTCCAGCATTCTTGTACCAATATGTCGATAACCTGATACTCGCCATCCCTGAAGAAGGAAGTGAAGAAATTTTAAACCTTTTCAACAACTATGACCATCACTTAGAATTCACAATAGAAAACGAAAACAACAAGTCTGTTCCGTTTTTGGATACGCTGGTAACAAGAGATGACGACAACATTGTAGTGCTGGATTGGTACATCAAACCCACCAGCTCTGGGAGATACATAAACAAAGCCTCGAATCATGATTGGCAAGTGAAAATTAACACCATTATTGGCCTGAGAGACAGGGTTACGAAGATTACACACCCAAGTAAAACCAGGGCGGCGTTGGAAAGACTTAGAGAAATTCTAATGGGAAATGGATACAGGAGGTCATTCATTAACAAATTGTTCAACAGCAAACCTCGAAATTCTCCTGTCCAGCCCTCAGCAGAAAATCCAACAAGAGAGCAGAACATCCAAGAAGATGGGGTAATTGTAGCCACCAGCAATGAAATACAAGTCAACCAACAATTATAGAGCAACATACACCCATAGAAGTTCAGCCCCCAATGGTGCAACAAGACATCCAGGTACAAAGTAGTATAGCTCAATCCTCTCACACCAAATTCTTTTCCTTACCTTATATTCCACAACTTACCAGCAAAGTCCTTAACATTTCTTCAATAATTCCAGATATAAAAATTGCAAAATATAATGTCTTTCCTAATAATATTAACTCCAAACTTAAAACGGAAGTTCCGACATTATATAAAAGTGATGTGGTATACTCCATAACTTGTCTTGACTGCCATGAAACGTATATTGGCCAGACATCACAACTTCTAAAACAGAGAATTGCGCTTCACAAAAGTGATATCCGTAGACATCCTGATCGTTGTGCTTTGGCGATGCATGCAGACAGGCTGAACCATTCCTTTGACTTCGATAATTCAAGAGTCGTGGCGTCTGCTGGCGGCTATGATAGGAGAATTTTCCTTGAAATGTGTCATATTCATAATACCGACAATACCATAAACAAAAAGAGTGACATAAAGGGCCTTAGTAACATTTATGGCTACCTTCTGGCATTAGACAAAGGTAATGAAGTAAGAAGAGCTCCTGCTCTACCAGATACACCTGAATGAGTTAAATATTTCTCTTATGTCGTCTGGTTATCCTTAATTAATTATAAAGTTTCAATTAAGTTCATGAGAACATTCAGTCCAAAGTTAAAAACTTTTCGTCTTTCCCTCGTAGTTGCTTTCAGACGTTGCGGTTGTTGTTTCCAAAGATAACGGTGTTGGCAGCAATGACCAACCTGAATAAAAATAAAATTATACAGTTACCTACACTGGTTGTCAACTTCACATGGTTGTCAACTTCACATGTCTAACTTTTGCCGCCTTGTCCTGGCCGGTTTCCGTCTTGGAAGAATTTCGAAATAGTTAATAATAAAGTGATAATTCTAATTAATCAAAATTTAAATCGTTTGTTTGTTACGGAGTTATTCTAAATTAATTTTAAAGAAAGTGTGTCAACATTGATGTGTTGTGGTTTTTAGTAGAAACTAATTTTCAATGTTTTTTCTACAAGAGGTCTGTTACCTCGTGTTCATTTGGCAAGTTCTTCTCTAGAACCAACCAAGTTGTCAGTAAGTCTTGTGAGAGATTGTTTTTATGTGTTTTTGACTTGAGCATACTTTCCTATTATTGTAGATTCCTGATGAAGAACCCAACCCTTTGGTTCGAAATATAGAAAATAGACAGCACATGTTGTGTTATTTATAATATCAGCCCAATTTCTGCCGAGTACCCACAAATTCAGTGATCTATATGTTACGGCAATACTCCTGGTTCGTTAAATATATATATATATATATATAAGAAAATAGGATAACGATAGGATAACGATAGGATAACGATAGGATAACGCGGATAAGTTTATTGAAATGGAGAAGTATAACGGGTAATTCCGCAAAAGGAATTACCCGTTATACTTCTCCATTTCTATATATATATATTAGGGTGTCCCTTATATGTTAAGAAAAATTTTTTTTTTAGTTTTCGAAACGCATACCCTCTTATTATATTTATTAGTCTATTACTAACCCAAGTACAGAATTTCAACCTCCTACGTTGATTTTATCCCGTGCCGACTTAGCTTCAAAGTTTTCAAAAATAGCTGTTGAACCCATTTCCTTACTCTGCCCGTAGACCATCACTTAAATACATTCTATTAGATAACTTATGATCAAAACACAAATTTATATGATAAACTTTCTGCAACTAATAAAAATAGCACATTATATCTAATTATTAATTCAGATTTTTCCATTTTACTGTTCTTCATCTGCAGTAATCAAACAATCAAACTCCAGCATTAATTTAGCATCTCGTTCAGCTGTGTCATTAACTGTTTTTGGCGCTCTTGTTAATCTAAAAATTTTCTTTCTCTAAACCGTTGCTTGTCACTGATACGAAGTCAATCAAAGATTTCCCTGAAAAAAGTTAAACTACTTGGAGTAGTATGAATGAAAGAGTGAGTTTCAATGAACTGATTAAACGCTACTTTTTACAAAACGTAAAGGGAGCCAGACATTTCTTCCTTGGATGGGACATATCCTTTCCAGAAGCTTCAGAGCCTTTGCTGTAAATTTTCTACAATGTTCGTTTTCGTCCGCTCATCAACCTCATCATCAAAATTTTAAATAACGACTATTTCCTGTGATAAGTACTACAAGTGTTGACAGAACTCGTTTAGAGTCGCTTTAAAAATTAATTTATCAACCCTTTCATAATCTTCTAAGGTTTGTAGAGAACAAAAATGTTGATAAGGTGCTTTTCTGCCAAACTGCATACCAGCTAAGGCTTCTCATAAACGACCACAATAAATAAACACAAATCACGTAGAGCTTGTTCCATCTTGGCGCCCATTTCAAACTGAGATTGCAACAAACAGCTTTTTTAAGTGTTTTTTTGGGTTTTGCCACCCAAAGAGCTTGATGCATTGCGCCAGAATGTCACCAATTCATCAATTTATTTGTTCCACAGAGGTGTTGTTGAACAAAATCGGTACATGGCTTGATGGCACTAGGTTTAATATCCATCCAGTTGTCTCTAAACTTTTTGAACAGCGTAATATCAGGACTATTAGTAACTAGCTGGATCTTGGATCAAACGCAGTTTTGAGAACCCGGCCTTTAAGTGCATATATTACAGCTTTCGCTTGATGCTTAGTGGACATTATGTCTAAAGTTGCAACTAATTTTGAGGTCACAAAACCTTTTCTTCCCCTTCTTTTCAACTTACATATTGAGATGTGGCAGCCTGAAGTCCTTCCAGACTTTCTTCAGAGATTGTAGATTGTTCCTCTATTTCTCCATGTGTTTCAAAGCTGTGTGAAGAATCAATAATCTCTCGAAAATCATTTGCCTTAATATATTTTTCTCTTCTGCCAGTTTACTCAGGGCTGCCCTTTGTTCAATTTCAGCCAACTTTTTGTCAACACATGCTAAGTATCCCGGACATCCTAGCTCGCTTTGTTTTTGCAAGAATATCTTATCTTCTGCAATTTGTATTCTTTCTAGAGTATCAGCATGTGCGATATCCAATAAATTATCTACATAATTCAAATTTAAAGTCTTCTTGTGGTGCCTATAAACATCTTGAATCTTCTTACTATCCGTTTGAAGCTCACGCCAGACTTGATAACTTCTTAACATCATTACGAACAGCTTTGGTAGGTATTCTAGCCTTTTCACAGAATATAATACACTCCAGAAGATTTGCACTGTCATTAACAGTCAACTTAGCTTCGCGTATATTGAAAAATAAATACGTAAGAAATTAACGAATAGACGGTAATTTTGCACCTGTTATTTGGCGACTTACCTCACCAATTAAAAATTTTTTTTTTGTTTATTGATTCCACTGACATCCTCAAAAATCAAAATAATACCGAATCGTTACTCGACAAGCCGAAATATACTGACAATAACAGAAGGCATGCGCCGCTTCTGTGACTGAAGACTGAACTTATATGAACTTCTTTACGCGCAAGTCGGCACGGTTAGTTCTCTTCCAAATGAGGTTAAAAATGGTTTTCGAGTGTTTTGGGTCCAAATGAACAAAACAAGAGCCTATGCGTTGTGAAATTAAAACTTTGAAAAATAAGGGACACCCTAATATATATATATAAACATAAACAAATCGATTTAACTCCCAAAATCTCAACAACAACAGAAATAAGGGGGTGTGGGAAATGACTTGACTATTCAACGATCTTCTCTTTTATTCCATACGTCGACGTTTCGGTCCTGGTTAGGACCTTCTTCAGGACTCTCGTATGGAATAAAAGAGAAGATCGTTGAATAGTCAAGTCATTTCCCACACCCCCTTATTTCTGTTGTTGTTGAGATTTTGGGAGTTAAATCGATTTGTGTATGGAGCATGGGGTTTTATGCAGAGGTACAACTACAATATGGAAGGATGCCCGTAAACAACTTGAAATCCTGGGCGTCTTTGAACATTAAACTGGCATCCCTGAGAAATCGAAGAGTGTTCCTCCTGGAATGCAAGAGACGGGGTCTCCTACCGAAGCACATTTCCTGCAACATGCGGTATTTGTATGGTTCGGCTACGGACTCTGTGTCGGCTAGACAGGTTCAGTCGATGAAGGAGAAAACAGTACGACAAGTTCTCCTATTCGAAATTAAGATGACGGTTACAAAAATAAGAAGAATGGAGAGTGAAATTTCCAGAGTGTGGCAGACTTTGGTGGATGCGCTCCCTCAAGTAATCTTGGATCAGTTTCTGGTTTATCAATCCAGAAAGTACACCAGTCGGTTCAGACTGATCAGAGACAATAATTTAAGAAAGGTGACCTCGTTAGTGAATGAACAACTCAAGAAAGTTAAACCACAACAGGAGTGGATAAAGAACATAAGTTCCACAAATGTCCCAGACAGAGTTCTCAATTTTCTGTCCCTAGGTCCTAGGTTTAGCATTGAAGTTCCTAGAGGAGAGGTCCCCATTCAGGGGCTTTTGTCAGACATAGAATATACTATCAATTTCAATGATGAAGGTAAGAACATAGCACGATCCTTAGCCACCAATATTGTTACCAATTACGTCAAATCACAGAAGGTGGTCCAAAATGTTTTCCAGAAAGAGTTTTATAGTTGTAAAAGATACCTGAAGGATCAACAGGAATTATTGGTCATGCAATCGGACAAGGGAAATGTCACGGTTTTGATGGATAGAACTCAATATGTCAGCTTATCTCGCACCATTCTCGAAGATAATAAATACTACAAAATTTTGCCCAGGGACCCCACCACGACCACACAGACTAAGTGTAACTCTTTAGTTAAGAGTTTAGTGAATAAGGGTCACATAACACAGATTCAGGGCAAGCTTCTCTACAGCTACAATGCGGTACCGGCTAGATTTTATGGTCTACCAAAAGTTCATAAGCCCACCATTTCTTTGAGGCCAATTGTCTCCTTCATTAACACCCCTACGTCTAAGTTATCTATTTATATGGCTGATATCCTGGCCAATTTTCTAGCTTCGGCACAAAGCAGCTATTCTGTAAAAGATTCCTTTGCCTTCGCGAGTTTCATCAATGATTTCCAACTTCCAGACAATTACGTCCTGATTAGTTTGGACGTTGTTTCCTTATTTAGTAATATTCCCGTCGAGTTGGCGGTTTCAGCCATTGAGAGGGAGTGGGGTGGTATCCAGGTTCACACTTCCATCCCCAGGGAGGAATTCGTCTCCTTTGTAAGATTCCTGTTCTCCTCAAATTATTTCATTTTCGAGGGCAAGTTTTATAGTCAAATACTAGGTTCCCCAATGGGATCCAATTTCAGTCCAGCAATTGCCGAGGTGGTGATGAATTTTCTTTTGGATTGCATCCTCGCAGACATACCTTTCTTCATGCCATTTGTGGAAAAAAATATGTGGATGATTTGATTACTGCTGTGCCGAGAGAACAGGTGGCATACGTTTTGCATAAATTCAATGACTATAGTGAATTTATTAAGTTCACTCTTGAGGAAGAGTCATCTTGTAGTGTCCCCTTCTTGGACACCAGAGTGATCAGAACCAACGAGAACAGGATCATCCTGGATTGGTATAGGAAGCCAACGAGCTCCGGTCAATACATCCATTTTTCCTCTAATCACCCATCCAAACAAAAGATCAACTTGGTTTTGGGATTAAAAAATCGTATTATCAATATAGCACACCCAACGTTGCGTAAGGCCAGTCTAGAGGCCCTGTTTAAGTTGATGACGAATAATGGATACCCGGTAAGACTACTGTCCCATCTCATTTATAATGCCTCTCCCTTTGGACAGCCACAGAGGGAATGCCGAAATGAGGAGGGTAGGGCCACCATCGTTGCACCTGAAGGAGACAGATTGAAGTTCTCATCAATTTCCTCAATAGATGGAGTCACTGGAGCATTGATAAGGTTGCTTAGGACCGACAAGATCAGAGTGATGGCAAGGAGTGAATTCAAAATCCAAAGATTGTTTAGTCGAGTCAAGGATAGGTTGGGTGTTGACAGGTTGTGCGGAGTCGTGTACAGTATTCCCTGTTCTACATGTGGTGAGATCTACGTTGGGCAGACATCTCAGCAATTGAAAAAGAGAATCACACAACACAGAAGTGATATCAAAAACCCAAGAAAGAGTTGTGCCCTTGCAGAGCATGTAAGAAGTAAAGATCACCAAATGGACTACAGTGCTGCAAAAGTGTTGGAATGTGAGAACAATGTCAGAAAAAGATCCTTCCTTGAGATGTATCACATAAAACGTCACCATAACTCTATGAATTATAGAAAAGACATAGAGAATATCAGCAATATCTATTCTTGTTGAATTTGGACCAGCTGTCCGGTGAGAGGGGATTGCTGAGGCCACGGGATGGTGATGGCTCTATGGTTTCGTGAATCGATGGGACAGCCTGATTGTGTCTGTGGTTGGTTTGTTTATAACCTCTTGTAACATTTTCGGTGATGAGCGTAGCAGTGCATGTGTTTGAACAGTAGAACATTTATGAAGGATTCTGTTACCTATTGTGTTTGGTTGAATTGTGACACCTTTCAGTTTTTGTCATTTCCAGTTGTTTTTTCCTTGTACAACATTGATATTTTTGGAACATGTAACCTCTATTTTCCGGTGAGTTTTCAGCCTTGTATAAGGTGGATGTTTTATGTTTTGTGTACTTGATTAATGTTTGATGTTTAATTTGTAGAGTCCTGAAGAAGGTCCTAACCAGGACCGAAACGTCGACGTATGGAATAAAAGAGAAGATCGTTGAATAGTCAAGTCATTTCCCACACCCCCTTATAAACATAAATACATATATTTTCGGGATTTGTTGCTATCTCAGTATTTATGAGAAAATGATTTATCAAATGTTTATAGTTGATATAGATCGACTGATTTCTGCAGTAGGTACATCGAAACCAGTGCTTCCGAGAAATGTTAAGATAAATTGAAGACGCAGGAAGCATGCAAATAAGTTTGTGTTTAAATTTTGCATGACTTTGATGAATTTGACGAAGCGAAAACATTGGAATTTCGATTAGGCTGTGTTTTGGAAGAAAAGATAAAACTTAACATGAGCCGTGTGAGCAGAATGGGACCGTATGCATGTGAAACAAGCCTTAAGACGGAGGTTACACGGTCAATCTGGTATCAGTCAGGCATCAATCTGGCATCAATCTTGCTATCAATCCGGATCATCATTCCATCAGTCTAAGCATATAGAATCAGTCAATCTGACATCAATCCAAAGATTGTTTAAGATAAAGTGTTGGAAACGGTCGTGTTTGCAGAGCTCTCGTCGAATTATCCGAGTTATACTGTGTAAAGTGGACGAAAAATTTTGATTTTTGTACCAGTGAATAGACAGAAAAATACGTAACTTAATTTGTTGTGGAAGTTTGCCGGTTACCCAATCAGTTGCCTACAATGAGTAAAAATTGTGCGATTTGTAATGAAACTGTTAATAGAAAAAAACCCGGTATACAATGTGCCGCCTCATGTGATCGTTTTTTCCACGGACCGTGCGCTGGCCTCGCTAATAAACAGTTAGACACTCTGCGTATGGACGGGATCACCTGGAGATGCTCGGATTGTCGCGGTGTTGACGGTCGCACCCGCGGCTCGCTTGCCTCGGCGATCGGCGGTGCCTCGCCGCCGACTACACGATCTTTCGCGGCGGCGAAGGAAAACGCTGGTCGTGGAGATTTGATTGCTGCACTGGACGGTATACATTCAGAACTCAAAGCGATCAAAGAACAGCAGGCGCTTTTCTCAAGCTCTGTCAATTTTTGTTCCGACAAAATCTCTGATTTTGAGGAAAAACTGAACCGGATTAATGAGTGGATGCGAGCAACAGATACAATTCTCAGACAAAACGCAGATCTTAAGGCCAACGTCTCTTCCCTTGACTCCAGACTGAATGAATTGGAGCAATCTGTTCGTTCGAGGAATATAGAAATTCAAGGAATCCCGGAAAAGTCCAATGAGAATTTAATCGAAGTTGTAAAGAAGATTGCAGACTACATTAACATCGATATAAACCAAAATGAAATTGAACATGTACACCGTATCAAACCCAAACAATCTGATAAAACTAAAATAAAAAGTATTATAGTGGAGTTTCGCAGTAGACAAAAGAAGGAGGACTTTCTGGCAAAATCGAAACAGAAACGAATGAGGGGGGACAATGGATCTTCTAAAATGAATATACCTGGTCTGTCTGAATGCTTCTTTGTCAACGAACATCTCACCTTAGCAAACAAAATTCTCTATAAAGAAGCAAGATCTGTAGTTAAGTCGAAACGCTTCAAATATGTGTGGGTCAAAAATGGTATGATCTTTCTGCGGCAGGATGACTCTTCCCGCATCATTCACGTGAAATCTTCGAGTACTCTTAGTGAGCTGTAAGCTCCTGATTCAAACAAAATAAAAAATGTATATATAAAAAAAAAGAAAAAAAACGAATCCTATAATTCCAATGGCTCAGGGTTTGCACATCTACTATCAGAATACGCAAGTTTGCGAACTAAAACGCAAACTTTTTATGAGAACCTGTTGTCTTGTAACTATGACGTCATCTGCCTAACCGAAACTTGGCTCAATGGAAATATATTCTCTGGTGAGCTCTTTGGAGATGGGTATATGGTTTATCGCAGGGACAGAGAATCATCATCCTCTACAAAATCTGACGGCGGTGGAGTGCTGGTTGCAGTGAAGACCTCATTTCGCTCGACTCGTCTTACCGAATTTGAAACCGATGCCGAGGATGTTTGGATATCCATCGACTCAAATGGAGAGGGTCGTTTTCTGTTGTGTTGTGCGTATATTCCTCCAGGTTCCGAGAGTTCACTGTGCGCATTTATGGACGGCTTGTATAAAAACGAGAAGATCTTTCAGGAGGGTGCTGTTCTGTTGGTGGGAGACTTTAATCTTAGTTCAGTAAGTTGGCAACCTGTTGAGGGAGAGTATTTTCTGGAACCCACCTTAAGTGGAAGTAGATTCTCTGATGTGGTTGACACTTTTGCTTACCTGGGACTCATGCAATTCAATAGTATCTATAATAACGCTGGTGGGACTCTGGATCTCATTCTTTGCAATGAAGTTGACTACATTAAAAATTTGACAAGACCAACTGAATTTCTAGTCAATGAAAATCGGCATCATAAAGCCTTAGAGTTTATTCTCAATTTAACTCCTGCAAAGCAATTGATTCAAACAAAAATGTCTTATTACAATTTCAAAAGAGGTGATTTTGACGCTGCTAACCATCATTTATCCCAGATTGACTGGGGAACTGAGCTCTCTGGTCAGAATGTAGATCAGGTGGTCGATAAGTTTTATTCAATTATAAATGATGTAGTTAAGCTTTATATTCCAACCCGTAGAGTTGGTGGTAGTTTTCCAATATATTTTTCCCAAAAACTAATAAAAATTATAAAAGAAAAGAATAAATTTCACAAGAAATATAAAAAATTCAAGAATCTCAATGCTTACAATCGATTCTGTGAGCTTCGCTCTTTTTCAAAAAAAATTATTAAACAAGATTACAAAACTTATATTAAAAATATCGAGGACGAGATTTCCCATAATACAAAACAACTCTGGAAATACTTAGCAAATAAAAGAAAGAGCGTGGCTAACATACCACAGTCGGTCACATGGAGCAATGAACGTGCTAAGGGCCGAGAGGTCCCCGGGCTTTTTGCCAAATTTTTTCGTGATGTTTATGTCCCTACGGAGGGAGCACTCCCAGATACAAAATTTCCTAAAATTAGTCACATCGAGAAAATAGATACTGTAACCATAGAGAGGGTAATAAATGAATTGAATATTTCCAAGAGTGGTGGCCCTGACGGCATACCACCATTTTTCATGAAAAAATGCACGAGTAATCTGATTGAGCCACTCCAAATAATATACAATCTTTCAATCGAAACCGCATCATTTCCAGCTAGGTGGAAAACAGCTGAAATTTCGCCTATCTTCAAAAGTGGACAAAGAGATAACGTTGAGAATTATAGACCCATTAGCAAATTATGTATTTTCGGCAAACTACTTGAAAAAATCATATATAATCGTATACTACCCTCCGTGAAAAATATTATTATACAGGAGCAACATGGCTTTTTTCCTGGGCGATCCTTAGAAACTAATCTTCTTTCATTTTCGGAGCATGTGGTAGATCAGATAGACAGCCAGGGTCAATTAGACACGATATATACAGATTTTAGTAAGGCATTTGATAAGATCAGTCATGAGAAATTATTGAGAAGACTCGCGGATGTTGGCCTGACAGGCTCGCTGGTAGATTGGTGTAAATCCTATTTAACGGGAAGGGCTGCCTTTGTCGCGATTGGTGGACAGAGATCTGATACTTTTCCTATTACATCTGGCGTTCCTCAGGGTAGCCATCTTGGTCCTCTATTTTTTCTTATTTATATTAATAATATCAGGGATTGCTTCCGAAACTGTGGCATACTTCTTTACGCTGACGACTTGAAAATCTATCGGGACGTTCGGTCGGTAGACGACTGTCGCGGAGTTCAAGAGGACCTGGATAGATTGTTACAATATTGTGAACTCAACGATATAGTTCTGAATCCGTCAAAATGCTTTCATATTTCATTCACAAAGAAAATCCAAAAAATTACATACGAATATAAAATTGGAAACAGTAAGTTGAAATATGTTAGTGAAATTGTCGACTTGGGTATGACGCTTGATGAAAAATGGTCATTTCGACCACACATCGAAAAAATGATTACGCTTCAAATAAAATGCTTGGGTTTATTAACAGAAGTTGCAAAGAATTCAGAGATCCTAGAGTCTTTACTGGCTTGTACTACGCGTTTATTCACAGTAAGTTGTCTTTCGCATCCGTAATCTGGAATCCTATTTACGAAGTTCACATTAAAAGAATACAGAGAATTCAAAATAAATTCTTAAAATTTCTAGCTTTCAAAACTTATACCATCATAGAAAATAGAGATTATAACCCTATAAGAGCAAAATTTCACATTTTAACTTTGAAGGATAACTTGCGGGAACTTTGTATTCTCCATAAAATTATACACTCTGGGATTGATTCACCCTTTCTTCTCAATAAAATCAGTTTGCATGTGCCGGGGCGAGATCTGCGAGACAGAGCCCTCTTCGACGTAATATTTCGTAGAACGAATACAGGACAGCACTCTCCGATGCGGCGCCTTCAGGCAGCATATAACAGTCTTGAATTAAATAGTGGTATTGACTAGGGGTCGGAATTTTTGAATTATCTCTATTCGAATATTCATTCATTATTTTATTCGACTAGTCGAATATATTCGACTAGTCGAATAGTCGAATATATTCGACTAGTCGACTAGTCGAAGGTGTTCGACTATTCGAATAGTCGAATATGTTCGACTATTCGATTAGTCGAATATGTTCGACTATTCGAATAGTCAAATATTTTACTTCTAAATATTCAACTACATATTTGAATATTCGACAAGTTGAATATTTCAATTGCATACATTTATATTATATAGATATACTTTATTAAATTTTTTAATACCAAACTGAACAAAGATTTTCGACAAACACTTTGTCGTTGAAATTCTTATAGGTAAGTTTATAGCAAATTATTCGACTAGTCGAATAGTCGACTAGTCGAATATGAAATTCGACTAGTCGAATAGTCGACTAGTCGAATATGTATGAATATTCGACTAGTCGAATTTTTTTATCAAGAGAAAATTCGACTATTCGAATATTCGAATATTCGAATATTCGAATATTCGAATAATATTCCGAGCCCTAGTATTGACGTTATCTCAGATAGTTTAGCAAGATTCAAAAAACTCTTGAAACACTTTTTCATGTCGGGTTAGTGGGAATTTTTTCTTTCATTACGACGAGTTGTCTCTGTACATACCTAGCATAATAATATTGAGCGGATACTTTGTTGGTAAATCTCTTTACTGTTTGTATCCTAAATGGGCAATAAATAAATAAATAAATAAATAAATCAATCCATGATTGATGTCAGACTCAACTGATTTCAGATTGACCGTTTAACCTCCGTCTAAGGGCTGTTTCATCCTCTTTAAGGTAATACTTTGACAGGAACAAAAACAGTTACTATAAACTGACAGTTCCATCCTGTCCTGTATTTATGATAATAATTACCTCAATATGTCAAGAAGTAGATAGATTTTCATTTAATATACAGGGTGTCCCAAGTTCGAGTGCCTATTAGCATAATATATATTTATATATTATTTGAAATCTGAAAATTGGGATTATGATATTGTCTGCAGAGCTAAAATATTTTCGAAGCCCAATCACATCCGGTTATACAGGGAGTGAAAATATATTTGATGAAAAATTGTTTTTTTCGAGTTTTGCATTCCTGTTATGATCAAGTATTCAATGCTGAATACATTTCTGTTAAAACCATTGTAAAACCGGAAAAAAATCAAATATGTAGTCAGTATTAGGTTCATTATTCTTGTTTTAAACATCCTGAGCGTGAACCGTTTTTAGAACATCGAAGAGGAAGAATGTGGAAAGGTCATGCATCTTTTGAATTTCAGAAATATCATCACAAGGTGTTTCAAATTTTGTATCGAAAATTGTGATCAAAAATTGGCCATAACTTCTGTTTTTCAAATTAGAACCCTATTTTTGGCGCTCTAGTTCCTCGGAACTGAGTGCTTATCAATTTGCCCAAATGTCTGTAATTTTCGAATATTTCGATGAAAATGGTCTTAAACGATTTGGTTCGACTCACTGATCAAGAATCCGTGGTCGAAATTCATTCTGTCCGGCCGTCCGGCCGGTCCGTCCGGCCGGCCGTAGGCACGATAACTCTCGAACGGAATGAGCTAGAGAGTTGAAATTTTCAGAGTAGGTTTGGGGGATAAATATCTCGGCTGAGTTCGTTATTGGGCAAAATCGGACAAATGGTTTCGGAGTAACAAAAAAAAAATTTTTTTTTTACAGAACAAATTCCAAATTAAATTTTTTTTAATGAGCAGTTTTATCATAAGAATCCATTCATATCATTTTTAACTCTAACAAGCTAATACTTTCGGAGATATGATTTTTCAAAATTTCAATGTAAATCGTATTTCACAGATTGATATAATTATTCTATGTATATTCTATGTATGAATTGTCATAAAGTCAACTTGACAGAAGGGAATATTGTAACTTCAAGAATATTGGGGTTGAAATACTCGTATTTTAGCGATGCAACGGGGACCTCACCCGAAAATGTTTGAAAATATTACGTAAATATTGAAAGCATAATTCTGTAGTTCGAGAGAGGACAAAATTTGGTGAACGTAGATCAGGAAATTTTTGATCGATTACAAGGTAATTTATTATTACTTATCTTCTTTTATACATGTTTTATGGAATACCTACTATTTGTAGGTACTTTAAACCTGTTTTGGGCAATTGTCATACGAAACTTGTTTTTTTGGCGCTCTACTTCCTCGGAACAGAGTGCTTATCAATTTGCCCAAGTGTCTGTACTGATCAAGAATCCGAGTGCGAAATCGATTCTGTCCGGCCGGCCGACCGGCCGTAGGCACGATAACTCTCGAACGAAAGGAGTTAGCGGATTGAAAATTGCAAGGTGGTTTTGGAGCGTAAATATCTCGGACAAGTTCGTTAATGGGCGAAAACCATCAAGGGGTTTCGGAGTTATGGCCGATTTTAGTAAAAATATTTTTTATGAATATTTCCGAAACCGATCACTCGATCTATCTGAAATTTAGCACCAAATTGTAGAATCATGACCTTTATACGCATGTGAAGTTTTGTATTGACCAGATTACCGCAAAGTGTCAAAAAAAAAAATTGAAAATGTGGTGCAGTTCTCATTCTCATGATTGCTCATTTAATCTTGATAAATAAACTATTATTTGAATTGAATTTCCTTTATGATGCAGTTCTATCATATGAATACATTGATATAATTCCCAACTCTGAGAAACCAATACCAGATATAATTTGTCTGTTTGAACTAGAGCGCCAGAAAGCTCCTGTCCACAGGGCTTGAACCAATTTTTATGATTGCGTTGGATTCTGCGGTGAAAAATAATGATAGTTTTCTAACATGATTATGCTCCTAAATTAAAAAAAAACTCAGAAATTATTTAATTTAGGAGCATAATCATGTAAGAAAACAATCATTATTTTTCACCGCAGAATCCAACGCAATCATAAAAAAATGGGTTCAAGCCCTGTGGACAGGAGCTTTCTGGTGCTCTAGTTCAAACAGACAAATTATATCTCCGAAAGTATTGGTTTCTCAGAGTTGGGAATTAAATAAATGTATTCTTATGAAAGAACTGCATCATAAAGGAAATTAAATTCAAATAATAGTTTATTTATCAAGATTAAATGGGCAATCTGAGAATGAGAACTGCACCATGGAAGAAATCAATTTAAAATAGCTGAAATGAATTTGACTCTTTCTTATAAAACAGGATGAAAGGTACGAGTATGAACATAGATCATATAATAAAGCTTAGATAGAATAATTATAGCATTCTTTGAAAACATAGAAGTACGTACGATTCATTATTGAAATTTAGAAAAATTATATCTCCGAAAGTATTACATTGTTGGAGTTGAAAATGATATCGATGGATTTTAATGGTGAAACTGCATCTTAAATAAAAATTACAGACATTTGGGCAAATTGATAAGCACTCAGTTCCGAGGAACTAGAGCGCCAAAAAGTGTAATTCCCTTTCCGGGATTTGAGCCCGCCTTCTCTCGTTCCGAACCGAAAACCCGACTGACTAGACGAAACGGCTATCGGGCTCCTCGTACGATCTTGTCGATCTCCGGTATTAGAATAAAACGTCGGTACTTACCTGGGATATATATTCTTAATTTTCACTTTTCGACATAAAATCGCCACATGGGGGTTTATTTGACGGTTTTTTACCCTTGTCTCTCTAAGTCGATTTTGCCGTTTCTCGAACCAACTATTAGCAAGGAATTAGACAATGTCATGTCTCAGAAAAATAAGTTGACATTATGACAATTCATACATAGAATAATTATAATATAATTCTGTGAAAACGTAGAAATACGATTTTTTATTGAAATTTTGAAAAACCATATCTCCGAAAGTATTAGCTTCTTAGAGTTAAAAATGGTATCATTGGATTCTTATGGTAAAACTGCTTATTGAAAAAAACTTAATTTGGAATTTGTTTTGTAAAAAAAAATTTTTTTTTTTGTTACTCCGAAACCATTTGTCCGATTTAGCCCAATAACGGACTTAGCCGAGATATTTATCTGCCAAACCTATTCTGAAAATTTCAACTCTCTAGCTCATTCCGTTCGAGAGTTATCGAGCCTACGGCTGGCCGGCCGGACAGAATGAATTTCGACCACGGATTCTTGATCAGTGAGTCGAACCTAATCGTTTAAGACCATTTTCATCGAAAAATTTGAAAATTACAGACATTTGGGCAAATTGATAAGCACTCAGTTCCGAGGAACTAGAGCGCCAAAAATAGGGTTCTAATTTGAAAAACAGAAGTTATGGCTAATTTTTGATCACAATTGACGACACAAAATTTGAAACACCCTGTGATGATATTTCTGAAATTCAAAAGATGCATGACGTTTCCACATTCATCCTCTTCGATGTTCTAGAAACGGTTCACGCTCAGGAACAAGAATAATGAACATAATACTGACTAAACATATTTGACTTTTTTTCCGGTTTTTTTTCGGTATTTTAAAAACTATTCGAATAAATACAATGATTTTAACAGAAATGTATTCAGCATTGAATACTTGATCATACCTACCAGAAATGCAAAACTTGAACAATTTTTTTTTTCATCAAATTTATTTTCACTCCCTGTATTGTGCTTGGGCTTCGAAAATAGCTTAGCTCTGTAGAGAATTTCAAGCAATATCATCATCCCAATTTTCAGATTTCAAATATGTCCAGTTCTCCAGAAACAACTAATAGCCACTCGAACTTGGGAAACCCTGTATAGTTTTTTCTGTAGCTATATTTATTGTTTCTTAAGAAGGAAATATAAATTTCTACAATGCACAATTGGACTGAGGGGAATACTTTCTCAGAAAATCAGATATTGACAGCTATTTCGAAAACGGTTTGCAATGCACATTCGAAAGTCAAGGTATCTAGACCAAGAGTCATCTTCATTATAGTTTTAAAATTTTTCTCCCAACCGATGCCGTAGATAAAGAGCTTTGCTTTCATATTCATATCTATCTGTATTTCAGACCATAGGTACTACGTTTGTAGAAAAATATTTTCCTAATATTGTTCGTTGATGAGTTTCTGATGGTACTTTGGTGAAAAATGTCTTCAACCCTCGGCAAAGAGAAATTCATATGAATATTAAAGACAAATAAGAAGGACAATTAATTTATCTCTAGTGAGCCGTTTAGGATAAGAGATTAGTGAAACATTTATTAAAAAATTGGTTCAAGCACTGACGTGAAGTCAGAAGCTTTTGCGCGTATGTTCTATTGTCCATTCTTCTGTATTGGACACCCTTAATCGAATTTACCATGGTAAATTCGATTAAGGGTGTCCAATACAGAAGAATGGACAATAGAACATACGCGCAAAAGCTTCTGACTTCACGTCAGTGCTTGAACCAATTTTTTTTTTCGTGATTTTTTTGAAATTTTCTAGGGGTACGGTTCTTAAATTTTTTTTTTCGTCATTTTTTTCCAATTTTCTAGGGGTACGGTTCTTAAAAAATTTTAAACACGTCTTTATGTTGATTTTATACTACTACTTACCAAGCTTCAATTCGATCGAATATTTATTTTTTGAGTTATCAAGGAAATAATATTCCAGGTGGGTATAACTCGGAAACCGTATGACCGATTATGCCCAAAAACGAACTCAACTCTCCCTTTTGGATACGTAACCTACCCTGAAAATTGCAAGTCCCTATCTCCTTTCGTTCGAAAGTTATCGAGGCAACGGTTACCCATCTACTGAATTCACACAAGAATGCTCGAATCTCCAACAATATTTAACCGATCGTATTAAAACTTGAAACTTGGCAGTAGAGTTAGGTTATGAAGGCTCTTGCAAAATTTCAGCAATTTCAAACGATTAGTTACTGATATATAGAATTTTTTTTTTAATTTCAATAATTTATTAAAAATTTTCTACAAATGCTAACCTCACAAAATTTTGCAAACATTTCCGCGTTGCCATTGTACAACTAATGACCATGTTTGAATTCAATCGGTTCATTAGTTTTTGAGTTAATGAGGAACAAAAAACCACCAAATTTCAGAAAATTTCAGATGGCTATATTTCCAAAACCGTTTGGCCAATTATGCTCATAAACGAACTGAGATGTCGCGTTCTGGTGCACATCCCAACCTGAAAACTTCAAAGCGCTATCTCATTCCGTTCTCAAGTTATCGTGACGACAAAAATATTTTTTAATAATTTTTTTAAAATTTTCTAGCCACACGATTCGCACAAAATTTCACAAACGTGCTAAGGTTCATATTCTACATCTAACCACCAAGTTTCAATTCGATCGGATTGATATTGGTTGAAAACAAAATTATTACTCGGAAACCACTGGGCCGATTATGCCCATTAACGAACTTGTCCGTCGTATTGGGATGCGCCACCTACCCTGAAAATTTCAAGTCGCTAGCTCTATTCGTTCTCAAGTTACCGTGGCAACGGCCGGCCGGACGGCCGGACGGCCGGACGGACAGAATCAAATTTGACCTCGAATTCTTCATTGGGGAGTCGAACTTAGTCGTTTGAGACCATTTTTTTCAAAAAATTCGAAAGTTACAGACATTTGGGCAAAACTATAAGGCGATGTTCCCCAGAACATACGCGCAAAAATGGACTAGAGAAATCACTATCTAAACTATTGGAATACGCTTGAGAAACATCCTGTATTCATTAAATTTCATGCTATGTAGGAGATGAATAGGGTAATCTAATTTAGGTTGTGCAATTTTAAATACAAGGTGCTTCATGAGACAGTGTTGTGTGAATAACTCAATAATTCTTTTATTTTCTGATACTGTACCTAAATAGAATAAATACATGGTGCGCACACTCTTTGACATATTTCCGGCCGAAATGCGGTCCAAATACTGTCAAAATACATGGATATTGTTCTACTTCAATTTTTGCCGGCACTAGAGAAATTACCGATAATTCAATTACAATTCGAAGCTTTGATTATTCATGTTTCTTGTTGAAAGTCGTACATTTTGCTAAAACTTCGTATTCTGAGTATTGTTATTGTTTAATTTGTTTTTTCTTCGTGATTAGTGTTCTTTTGGTTTTGTTATTGGCAACTTGCTTGTGGTAGGTTATTTGACATTGGAACATTTGTTCGTGCAAAACATTTTTCTACTGAATATATATTGAAGAAAAGTGGAGCACTGTCCTCTATTTTGTTAGTGTATCAATGAATCATATTTGTTATTTCATCGATATAACTAGTTCTGAATGATCAAATCAAATATATTTTGAAATATATCATCTCCATAATAATTGAGAAGACAACAAGTTTTCAACACAGACATAGAATAACATGGACTGGCCCTCACGTAACTTTATCACACAGTTCGTTGCGGAATACATTAGAAAGAGAGGTGTTGTGAAGGATAGAATAAGTAAAGGCAAATAATGGTATAAAAACAATGGTCTTTTTATTCCATGGGCAAATACACAAATTGGAAATTGGGGTATATTGGAAAAATCCCGATTTTTTTAAGAAGAATATTGATTATTTTGAATGAGTATCGAAAAAGCTGAATGAATTACAGTAAGGAAATTTATGAGGAATATTTTCAGATTATAAGTATCAGAATATTCAGAAAAGAGTCTCGGATTTAAATGAAAATATTTTGCCTTTAACTATTCTGTCTACAAATCACCAAAACACATATACTCCATTCACTTTTATAAAGTCTCCCGGTTGGCCATGATTTAGGTCTATCACGTTTCTGTAACTAAAGCAGAGGCAGGTTGGCACTGCTGAAATATCTTCAAGGTCAAAACAATTCACAGAGACGTTGCCAATTTCTACTATCAACATAATCATAACATAATATTCAATCTTAGACGGGATATTATCACAGACCATTATTTTCGAATATAATAAAGAACTCTTCGCTTTGAAATTGAAAATGTCAAAAGTAGTTTTGAAGAAGCAGAAACAAGTGCTATACAGAACCGAAATATGCAATAGGAAAACCTCATTCTGACATGTTGAACTCTCGAATGAAATTACTTAGTTTCCTATCGTTATATTTCATTAAGGTATAAGAATAACTCGGGTTCCGTAGTACTACTATATTTGGAAACTGGTGTATTTCAAGTTGTGCAACAAGGTATTTAAATGTCTTCTGTATGCTAATTTCTTGAGAATTTCGAAAAGTGGAGAATTCCATAGGTACTTCTGTTCGTTCAGAAGTTTTCCTGTCGGGTTAATCAGGCACTTATATCCCTTTTTCAAATGAACTATCACAAAGTAACGGATTACTCTTTCCATTATTTTACAATAAAATTCCAACTCTTGATTTCCATACAAGAAAATAGTATAATTGAATCTTCCAACCAATTTATTTTACGTGAAATATTTCCAGTAACAACACAGGAAAAATTTCCTTCTACAGTCGCCAGGACTGTGGAATTATTAATTCACATAATATCTTCTCAAATTCATTATTTTTCCGAAGTAAATTCACATTGTGAAAATACGTGATTACTACGACTTCTATGTAGAGACGACAACGTTGCGTAGTTATCTGACAGGAAAATCACTATAACCTAACATTTTCAAAATATACATGGTGAAATGTGTCAAATTTTCATGGCCCAACGGGAGACTTTATAAAAATGGAGTATACACAATACATGAAACCAAACAATACAGTATACAAGAAATGTCAAAGGATAAAGGAAACCAATGTTTCTTATTCTGTGATTTTGCCAATCGCAAATTTTATGAATATATTCTTATACTATGGTTTGCCTTTACCTATTCTGTCTTTTTTCAATGCTGATAACAATGGTCTCTTTCTCACAACCAGTCCATGTTATTTGATGTCTATGGTTTTCAACCAGAATTGGGTAAGTTGGAAAACATACTGTATACCTACATGAGAATGTTTGATGAAGTTTCAAATTATACATCGAAAATAATGAATTGAATGCTCAATTTAAATGAGCCTTACATGACAAAGCTGATTCATACATTTGAATAATAAAATACAATATACAAAAGATGTTATGTAGAGGTATTACCGAAATTTTTTGTATTATTCAATGTATGTAAAAATGAATTATATGATTCTATTCTTATGACATTGAATGTGATCTTTTGTAAAATAGAAAAATAATTAATTCATAGGTTCTTTCATTTACAGTTCCTCTTGAATTGATATCCCCTCCTGTTCCAATGAAACTCCTTTACCGATAAATCCCTCATTTGACCTCATTATGTCTGGGCAAGATTAAATTGATTATATTCTTTTAATTTCGATTTTCGTTAGTCATTGCAAAAAATGAGCAGATAACTGCATATGTTTCGGAAACGTTTTCGAATCATATGTCAGACGACAATTTGTAGTGGACAAGAGTGTAGTTACTAGTGTATAGTGTTCATAGCCCGTCTATCTACGACTAAGTTACGAAAGGATCTATCCGCATCTGAATATACTAAGTGACATAGAAAAAAGAACACCCAGTAATAATAAATTTAATAAAAAGAATTTCTACGAAAACGTTCATTTAATTTGGGACGAACGAGCAGTTTTTCAATCATATCCATAAAATGGTTTTTGTGATATCATATTATGTTCTTACAAAACAAGTAAGTAAACTATAGTTGTCTGCTACAATGGGCATTTGATCATTTTAATCTGTTCATTATATCCAGAGTGAGAAGACGAGAATATTTTCAACAGCTTAGTGAGTTTGATCGTGGTTTTGCATGAGGCTGCTTTGTTCTTTAGAGAAATAGCCATGAGAGTACACAGAAGTGTTTTTTGCCAGGTATAGAATATATATTGTGTTTGGGAATGCATGATGACCGTGGAAGGGTGAAAAGGCGACATGGTGAAAGACGATATCCTCGATTTTCTAGGGAAAGGTATGGGCACCACACTGTTGGAATCATGGTATGGAGGGTTATTGCTTATGGATGCAGGTCAACTTTGGCGTTCATCAGAGGCAACATGACCAACGTGCGTTACATCTAGGAGGTGCTGGACCCACATGCTCTGCCTTATATACAGACGCTCAACAACCCCCTTTTCCAACAAAGCGCGACCAAATATAGCCAGAATTAGGTGAGCCCATTTTGCAGAACAATCAAGTCGATTTGTTGCCTTGCCCCCCTAGATATCACGATCATTCACCCATTGAACACGTCTGGGACATTATGGGAAGAACTCCGTTTACCCCGTCCTCCACAGACTCTAGCGGCACACTGTCCACTGTCTAGGCATGTTTCTGAGTGCAGAAGTCATCGTCGAGGTCCAACCATAGACATAATATCATAATAATAACATAATACTATATAGTCTAAGGTTCCAACACAATATCGATTGGATTGGTTTGTTCTGAAATTTTGATAAATTGCCAATCTAACCCAAACAGACATGTAAACAATAAATTGCTGTTATAATAAATGTATATTTACTGGGTTTTATTTTTCTTCTATGTCAGTTAATTCGTATATAAATGGATTGATTTGTGAATGGGACGTCAAAACATTCAAATCAATCATGCACTGACACGCAGGAAACGAACAGTGACCATAGTCATTGGATTTAAATTTTTGCGCAATAACTTGGAAGGCCATTTTTTCAATGAAAAAATTTTTCGGAATTTTATCGCCAGGATTTGCCAAAATTCAGTATGTACATAAAGAGCAAAGATAAAATGATATATATCAAATATAAGCCTTATTGCTATTTTAGGTCTAAACAAATTTAAGTTCTCCTGATTCTACATTGAAATCATCTAAACCGCTGATGGGGTGGCTGGAATTTTTTCATATTTCTTGAGTGAATGGTAGAAGAAATGAAAATGATCTGGAACAAAGAAAAAAGATGGAATTTTCGGGTGGTTTAAAATTTTCCGTGTTAATTCGAATTATTTTTGAAATGTTCTTAAAAAAGTACTGACGTGAATTCAGGAGCTTTTGCGCGAATGTTCTTTTGTCTATTTCCGCCTCACACACCCTCACGAAATACTGTATGAACCTTCAAAGTGGTCATTTCAATTTGATCGGATCTGCATTTTCGAACTATTGGGAAAAGAGAATGCGGCTTGATCGTTTGTGCAGAATATCAGCGGAATCTGCCTGAATTATAAAATGTTTGAAGAAATGCTTTTATCTTGTTTAATTATGCCTAAAAACGAACCAAACCTTCGCATTCGGATGCGCAACCTACACTGAATGCAGAAACTGCACTGAAAATTGTAATCTCTTTCCGTTCGAAAATTGTCGTGTGGATTGAATTTGAGACCAATTTCGGCAAAAACGTTCGAAAATTGCAGACGTTTAGTCAAAATGATAGCACGCTGTTCCCTACAACACGCACGCAAAAAAGAATTAAAAAAATTTTTTTAAGAACCGCACCCCTAGAAAATTTAAAAAAAATCACGAAAAAAAAATTGGTTCAAGCACTGACGTGAAGTCAGAAGCTTTTCGCGTATGTTCTATTGTCCATTCTTCTGGATTGGGCACCCTTAATCGAATTTACCATGGTAAATTATGTTGTCCATTCTCCTGTATTGGACACTCTTAATTCGAATTTACCATGGTAAATTCGACTTCACGTCAGTGCTTGAACCAATTTTTTTTTCGTGATTTTTTTTAAATTTTCTAGGGGTGCGGTTCTTAAAAAATTTTTTTTCGTCATTTTTTTCAAATTTTCTAGTGGTACGGTTCTTACAAAATTTTAAACACGTCTTCATGTTGATTTTCTACTACTAGTTACCAAGCTTCAATTCAATCGAATATTTATTTTTTGAGTTAACAAGGAAATAATATTCCAGGTGGATATAACTCGGAAACCGTTAGACCGATTATGCCCAAAAACGAACTCAACTCTCCTTTTCGGATACGCAACCTACCCTGAAAATTACAAGTCCCTATCTCCTTTCGTTCGAAAGTTATCGAGGCAACGGTCACCCATCTACTGAACTCACACAAGAATGCTCGAATCTCCAACAATATTCAACCGATCGTGTTAAAACTTGAAACTTGGCAAAAGAGTTAGGTTATGAACGCTCTTGCAAAATTTCAGCAATTTCAAACAAATAGTTACTGATATATAGAATTTTTTTTTTATTTTCAATGATTTATTAAAAATTTTCTATAAATGCTATCCTCACCAAATTTTGCAAACATTTTTGCGTTGGCATTCTACAACTAATAACCATGTTTGAATTCAATCGGTTCAGTATTTTTCGAGTTAATGAGGAACAAAAATCCACCAAATTTCAGAAAATTTCAGATGGCTATAACTCTGAAACCGTTTGGTCGATTATGCTCATAAACAAACTCAAATGTTGCATTCATATGCACAACATAACCTGAAATTTTCAAGCCGCTATCTCTTTCCGTTCTCAGGTTATCGTGACAAAAAAAATATGTTTTAATAATTTTTTTAAAATTTTCTAGCCATACGATTTGCCCAAAATTTCACAAACGTGCTTAGGTTCATATTCTACAACTACTCACCAAGTTTCAATTCGATCGGATTTATATTGGTTGAAAACAAAATTATTACTCGGAAACCACTGGGCCGATTATGCCCATTAACGAACTTGTCCGTCGTATTGCGATGCGCCATCCACCCTGAAAATTTCAAGTCGCTAGCTCTTTTCGTTCTCAAATTATTGTGGCAACGGACGGCCGGACGGCCGGACGGACAGAATCAAATTTGACCTCGGATTCTTCATCGGGGAGTCAAACTTGATCGTTTGAGACCAATTTCTTCAAAAAATTCGAAAGTTACAGACATTTGGGCAAAACTATAACGCGATGTTCCACAGAACATACGCGCAAAAATTGAACTTACTCAGCGGGGATTCCAACACGGATCCTCTCCGCGACAGGCGAGCTAGCTAAGGCTCTCTTCACATCAACACGACACGGTTTTATGTACGGCAACGACACAAACGCTCGAGCTTTCCCACAGCCTCGCAACACAGTCGTGTAAACGACAGCGGTATCCGATTCTTGGGAGAAGCCTTGAATTATAGCTTTCACAGCTATCCGGCCGAGTCGTGGTCGTGTGAACGACATACGGCTGCCTTGCACGGCTCAAGGGGACTGTCAGACACCCTTGAGTAGGGCACGGCAGCCGTGTGTCGTTCACACGACCACGACTCGGCGGATAGCTGTGAAAGCTATCATTCAAGCCTTCACCCAAGAATCGGATACCAGTGTCGTTTACATGAATGTGTAGCGAGGCTGTGGGAAAGCTCGAGCGTTTGTGTCGTTGCCGTACATAAAACCGTGTCGTGTTGATGTGAAGCGAGCCTATTATCTCAGCCAACGAGGTGTTAACAAATCAACAAGTCCAGAGCGTTCTGCCAATAGGATCTCGAAATGGGTTCGTATAATTAATATAGTTACTTATGTATAGATTTCACAATTCAAATTAACCCCAGGGGATTTCATTGATTTGCCTCCATTAGTGTTCTGTAGCTCTCGACAAATTCAACTAAACTGAGCCGTGTTAAGCCTCCCATAGCCGGCCTGAGCGGATATATACAATGCTTCCCAGCAACAGTGAATATTGCTTATGTAGCTCACCGTGTGCACGACAGCGGAGCATGTCTCATACACGATATCTCACAGAGTAAAGCTTCTCTATCGTAAGGTGATTTGTCGCATGCGATATTTCGTTTCGGGCTCATATTCGTGAATAATATATTGAGAAAAGTGTATCAAATTTATCGCATAACGGTTTATCGTAGGCAGTCTGACATACATCGATAAGATATTCTTCATACGATATATCTTATACGCGAAATCACGTCAGTATAAACCGCTCCTAACTGTTAGATACGGTTTTTGAACAGGAGGGAAAATTGAGTAATATTTTTTTTTAATGAAGAATCAAGTGACTTTTTTGTGGCAGGACTGCGCTATTGAATCATGATTAATGCATTTTTAAGGCCAGAATTGGTAGAAGTTCATTTATAACAAGAGACGCTACTTGCCATAACAATGGCGAAACAATCGGTCTTTTGGGTAAAAAGTATCCAGACCGAGTGATTTCTCGAAACGGTGTTTATAATTGGCCGGCGAGATCAAGCGATTTAACACCTTTGGACTCTTTTTGGAGTTACGTGAAAGATACGGTTTATGCTGAAGCTCCTCAGTCAATTTAAAAACACAAAGGGAAGAAGATACATGTCGTTATTGACGAAATAGTGCCAAAAATGTGCGAAAATGTAATGGAAAATGTCATCAAATGAGCTTGGTCCTGCAACCGTGGCCATGGAGGCCAATTGGCTGATAGTGAATTTCATTATTGGCAAACCAACAGAAGAATGTTGAATGAAACAACAGTTGAATTAATTTACACGAAAAAAACCCATTTTTCCTATAATCCGAAATTAACCTCAAATTCGAAAATTCTTTAGATATGGTGATATATTCATTGTTCTGGAATCTCACACAGAATTATTCTCTTGGGGGGTGTTTCACTCGTAATCTTCAGCTCACATTTTCTGAAATTTCAGCCAATTCGCTTGTTACAGACAAAATTAAAAATAAAAGAAATTTTAAAAAACAAGAACACACTTTGACATGTCTCATGATGTTACTGACTATGCTTAGCTGGTAGCGATACCAACGGTGATTATGGCAGTAGTTCGTTCGTTATGAGGCAGTGATGGCGAATTGAATGAATTTTGTCGTATAGAATAGGGATAATTGGTTCATTTTGACATAACTTATTAAAACTTCGAGAAGAGTTGGCATTTTGCCCAAAGGTCTGAAATTTTCGATTTTTTAGCCCAAAATGGTCTTAAACGATTAGGTTCGACTCACTGACGAAGAATTCGTGGTGAAATTCAAATTCAAATTTTAACGGACAGAGACAGCGACTTACAATTTTCAGGGTAGGTTGCGAATCTGACTGCGATGGATAGGTTCGTGAATAGGCATAATCGGTCAAACGCTTTCGGAGCTATACCCTTTTGAAATATGTTTCCTCAGCAACTCAAAAAATACAGATCCGATCGAATTGAAACTTGATAAATAGTTGAAGAATGTCGGCACGTAAATTTTTTTTCAAAATTTAATTAGGATCTTATAGCTAGAATCTGTCAGATTCCGCTGAAATTCCGCACAAACCTTCAAGCCGCAATTTTCAACCGAGTACCGGATTTCAGCCCGATCGGCCAGTGGCGGATCGACGAGTTCCGGGGCCCTACGCTCGAAAACTTTTGGGGTTCTCGTCTACTGTTTCAATTTCTTTCAAAGCAATTTTTCAATCAGAATTCAGTTTTTTAAAAAAAAACATAAATGTTATTGAAAAAATATAAAGTACCTACATAAATTCAAATATATCAAATTAATTGAAATCAACAATCAACACACATGTAACAACTTAACAAGAGTATATCAGGTACAAAATACAAATCATCGATATTTCTTTCTACAAAAAACAAATAAACATGAAAAATTATTGAAAAATAAGTATGAAGTAAAATATGAAACTCAGTCAGACTCAGACATAGTGTCGCACAAATATTACTGCAACTGTGAAGAAACAGAAATAATTCATTTTGATTTTCTACTTCATAATGTCAGTTACATCACACAACCGAAATAGTGATATTTACCATCAAAATCCGAACCATTGAGCTCACAATATACGAAACATGATTAACTAATACACAACAAGAATGGTGAGAAATGAATACACCATTTAGTACCTATAGTGAATCAGTCTATCGGGGTATGGTCGAAAATTGAAAAAACCTTAAAACGTTGGTATCTTCAATATTCAACCGAAAATATCCATATTATCATTCAAATGCAAATATCCATATATTTAAACCGAAAGTATTTGTTTTATTCGGCTAAAAATTAATTCGTCGTAGAGATCAAGATACTATAAAATAGTCAGAATATTGAAAAATATAACTCTGAAAACATTCCAAAGCTCGGCTTCGAATACTTGTTTCTTATGAATAGTAAATGTCTATTATAAAGTAGAAATGAAAAGTGGAAAGTTTGTACAAGTGGACCTGGGGATCTATTCTCGACCATTCGCAATTTTAACGATCGGTAGCATATGCTATATATTGCTATAGAGATGCGCACGATCGTGCAAATTGCGAATGGTCGAGAATAGATCCCCTGAGGCCTTACGCTTGAGCGTACTAAGCGCACCGGTCAATCCGCCACTGCGATCGGCCTTGTATTTAAGCTATTATTGTGAAAATAAAAATCCAGATCTAGTATCAACTTCTTCTGGAATTTCAAATCATGCAAATCTCAGAATTGTAACAACGGCTCGATGGCCGAGATGTTAGTGAGCTCGCCTACCGCCCAGAAGGTCCGGGTTCAAATCTCCGATGAGTAAGTTCACTATTTTATTTATTTTAACTTAATTCAGTTAATGCCCAATGTATTTTTTCACCCGTTAACGCTTAGAAGACGATGCAGGTTCATGCAGTATTTCTTGAGGACGTGTGAGGTGCAACAGACATTAGAAATGCGCGCAAAAGCTCCTGACTTCACGTCAGTGCTTTTCTCGATTTCTTTTATTGGTGCTCCCGATGTTAGTTTGGTACAGTTTACGTATCGAATTCCATTCATCCTTTATACTTTCTATCTAAGGTGATCAGTAAAAATAGTGCATGAGTGCTGCTAGTTGTTCGACTAAGGATTATTATTTTTCAAACCACCTCACCCTTTAGTTTCTATCTGATTCTGAGTTCCCAAAGTATGATGTAAGTAGTGCATCGCACCCTTGTATCTATTATACCTGATTTCCGCTTCTGGTACCTGAAGACCGTTCTCCTTGTGGTTGAATATATGGCTAGGCTTACCTGAAAAAAATTCGTTTCAAATTGCTGTATCAGTCATATGATTTCCATACATGTAATTAATGGTGCTATTCTGCTTTCATCTATAAGCCAATCTGTAACTTTTCATAACCTTACAGGAAAAATTGCTATTCTGGACTGTTTTTAGCGATCTGTAACTTACAGATATTCTTAAATCCTTACGAGTACTGCAGTGGCGGTCGGAAGTATATCGGAAGATGTAATGTGAGGTTATTTTAAAGAATTACTGTATGACTTTGCGGCGCGCCGGTTTTTTTCCCGAAAATGAAAATGGATACGTTTAAGAATAATAATCAGATCGCTTGGATTATTTACATATTTTTAGAGCTTGATAAAAAGTTGTAACCAACTTACTGTAACGTAATTACACATAACTTGAAAATCATTTTTATTATAATAGGAACTTCGTGAGAATTGACAGAAAATGGAAAGTGATCAAATTGATCCATTCGAAATGCCGGATGAATTTATCAGCATCTACAGATTGAATGAAAAAACAATGCACTTTGGATTTAGTGAATGCTTTAGAACCAGTCATAGAAACAAGAAATGCCAATGCCGTTGCATTTAGCGAGAAAGGTATTATCCCTCTTTCTATAATTTATGTATGGTGGGAAGAATGAAAACTGGCTTATACATTTTACCTGTTAATATGAGCATTTCTTTCAAGTAATACGGACTATTTATTCGAAAAACCATTGTATAAATCAACATAAATCTCATCTCATATTTTATATTTAATTTCCTTCCTTCCTCTCTTAACAATATGTAAAGCTCCAATCAAACAAAATCCTAATGAAATATATTGCGGTAATAAGTGATACTCTACGCAAATACCTTCAAATTAAAAAAAATCTCTACGGTTCAAGGCTATGTTTTCCGATACATTTATCAAAGTATTTCAAATGTAGCACCGTCAATTAGATAGTTTCAGGAACAATTCCAGAATTGCATTATTTACGTTTTCTTAAGGCGACCTCTTACAGACCAATCGTTACCTACAGATTCATAACTTACAGATAAAAATCAGAATAGCACCATAAGTTCTGGATGGTTAGTATTTAATTCTACAGAGTCTTTATAAATTATTCTAACATCGGAGTTGGCTTTGCATTTTTATTTGCCACTTCTCACTTCTTGTGTTCTGTTTATATCATAGAATTTTTAAACTGACATCTAATATTGAATGATTGTCAATTCTTAAGATTCTTTTTAAAATTCGTGAAAATTCAGTTTGCAAATCATCATCAAATTATAATTAGAGTATCCTATGAAATCCTACTGAATTGAGAATAATTATTGAAACTTTGAAAAATCACATGTCCGAAAGTATTAGTTTGTTAGAGTTGAGAATGATATAAATGGATTTTTATGATGAAATTGCATCTTAAAACAAGCCCTGTGGACAGGAGCTTTGGCGCTCTTGTTCAAACTTTGACAAATTATATCTCCGAAAGTATTGGTTTCTCAGAGTTGGGAATGATATCAATGGAATCTTATGGTAGAACTGCATCATAAAATAAAATAAATTGAATGAGACTCCATCGATATAATTCCCAACTCGGAGAAACCAATACTTTCGGAGTTATGATTTGTCAAAGTTTGAACAAGAGCGCCAAAGCTCCTGTCCACAGGGCCTTCCCACTTTTTCATATTGGCTTCTATGCGTCAATTCTCAAGAATTTTCGTAATTAAATTCAAAACGTAGGGCTATGACTCATCTCAAGTTGGATTTAAATACATCAGGAATTTATAATAATTAGAGTATTGTATGAAATCATATACAGGATGTCCGGGAAAATGTGGGAAATCTCTTGGATTCAGATAAAACATAAAAAAATTACATGACAAGTTCCCATAATTTTGTTTCCTAGCGGCCCTCCCTACGGAGATACGGCCTCCTAAATGACGCCACTGGAAATCCATTTTACTGGAATACATTTTACTACTAACTACTAACTACTTAATATAATTTAATGAAAATTTTAAATGATAAACAGTAGTGAGGACCTCTCAAAAAACTGGCCTTAAATATAAATTAGCTTGTTTAGTTTACCAGGGGTGGACTAGGTTGTACATTTTAATGCTTACATTTTTAACACCCTGTATGATAAGGAGTCAAAAAAACAAATTTGGATACCTTATAGATCAAGCTAAACAAAAGGTATTCTTGTTCATTGTCGATAAAATGAACCGTTTTCAAGGTATCCAAATTCCAGGAAATGGAAAAGAATCGAAATCATTCGGGAGATAGTAGAAACGAAATATGATTTTATCGCAATTTTCATTAGCCTACCCTAGTTTTATAAATGGGTAAATTTTCATTAGATTATATTGAGTAGTTTAAAATTTATTCCAGTAAAATGGATTTCCAGGTGCGTCATTTAGGAGGCCGTATCTTCGTAGGAAGGGCCGCTAGGAAAAAAAATTATGGGAACTTGTCATCTTATTTTTTTATGTTTTATCTGAATCCGAGAGATTTACCACATTTTCTCGGACACCCTGTTGAACTGAGAATAATTATTGAAATTTTGAAAAATCATATCTCCGAAAGTATTAGTTTGTTAGAGTTCAGAATTACATCAATGGATTCTCATGATGAATCTACACCTTAAAAAAAATTAATTTGAAATTTGTAATGTGAAAATTATTTTTTTGTTACTCCGATACCACCTGGCCGATTTTGCCCAATAACGACCTCAGCTGAGATATTTATTTCCTAAAACTACTCTGAAAATTTCAACTGTCTAGGTCATTTCGTTCGAGAGTTATCGTGTGAACGGCCGGACGGACGGCTGGCCGGACAGAATCAATTTTGACCATGGAATCTTGATCAGAGAGTCAAACCAAATCGTTTAAGACCATTTTCAGCCAAAAATTCCAAAATTACAGATATTTGCGCAAATTGATAAGCACTCTGTTCCGAGGAACAAGAGCGCCAAAAAATGAATTTAAAATTTGTAAGGTAAAAAAAAAACGAATAACGAACCAATAACTAATTTAACCGAGATATTAATCTCCTAAACTTAATCTGGAAATTTCAACTGTCTAGCTCATTCCGTTCGAGAGTTATCGTGTTAACGGACGGACAGAACCGATTTTGACCACGGATTTTTGATGAATGAGTCGAACCAAATCGCTTAGACCGTTTTCTGCCAAAATATCAAAAATTATAGACATTTGGGCAAATTGATAGGCACCCTGTTCCGAGGAACAAGAGCGCCAAAAAATGACTCACCTTTGAAAACACCCTTATATTTTGGCGATACATTGACCCGGTACTTTTTGACAACGGTGTAGGTTTAACTCACCAGGATAAACAGGGGGCACCTGATATGGAATCGGATTGGGCTGATGGGGGTTCCATCTCATCTGAGGGCTATACTCTTGGGACTCTGGGTATTGGGGTTGTCTTTGAGGAGCTCGCTGTCCCTGAAGAAGCGGCCTCAAAAGATCAGGGTTGTTTGCAGGAGCGAGCTGTTCATCTGGAATCATCTCTGATCTTGGGGGAGGCGGGTGATAACTTTCCATAGGCGGGGGTGAATCTTGCTGTTTTGATGGAAGAGCCTATGAACAAATTGAATATCGTGAATAATATGGGTACACTCTTAGTAACTCAACTTGAGTAATAGGCTGCAAAATCTTATATACAGGGTGAATTCTGATAAAATGTATATATTCCATATGGAGACACTTCAAAAATACACATTCTTCAACCATTCATTCGAATTATACAGACTGATTTCCAATTGCGCTTCATATTTTGAAAATGCCCCATTTGACAAACGAATTATCACAATTGAATGGTTTCTTTCTCTCCCAAACAGAAGAAAATCACAAAATAATAAATTTTTTTATTTTATAGATATTCTTCAGTTTGGGAGAGAAAACCCAGAAAGAAACCATTCAATGATGAATATACCTCCCACAATATCCTTTAATGAATGATCACAAATTCATGAAATTTTGTATATAGAAGGACTACATTGATCCCTGTACAGTTGGGGTGACATATTATCAATTTCCAGTACCAGACTCTATTTTTCCAATATTTTGAGGAATCATAAGGAATATTGCCTTGTATATGAAATAGTAGAATACCCGATATGTTCAGAATTTTCAGCACCATTTTCCAATATTCTCAGTAAACATAAAGAATATCACCCGGTATACAGGGTGTCCGGGAAAATGTGGGAAATCTCTCGGATTCAAATAAAACATCAAAAAATAAGACGACAAGTTCCCATTATTTTTTTTCCTAGCCGCCCTCCCTACGGAGATACGGCCTCCTAAATGACGCCACTGGAAATCCATTCTACTGGAATACATTTTAATCTACTTAATATAATTTAATGAAAATTTGATATGATAAACAGAAGTAAGGACATCTTGAAATACTGCCCTTAAATTTAAATTAGCTTGTTTGCTTTACCAGGGGCGGACTAGGTTGTACATTTTAATGCTTACGTTTTTAATACCCTGTATGATAAGGAGTCAAAAAAAACAAATTTGGATACCTTGAACATTAAGCTAAAGAAAAGGTACTCTTGTTCATTGTCGATAAAATGAACCGTTTGGAAGGTATCCAAGTTTGTTTCTGCAGGAAATGAAAAAGAATCAAAATCATTCGGGAGATAGAAGAAACGAAATATGATTTTATCGCAATTTTCATTAGCCTGCCCTAGTTTTATAAATGTCATGTTTGTACAACTAGGGTAGGCTAATGAAAATTGCGATAAAATCATATTTCGTTTCTTCTATCTCCTGAATGATTTCAATTCTTTTCCATTTCCTGGAGTAAAAAATTTGGATACCTTGAAAACGGTTCATTTTATCGACAATGAACAAGAGTACCTTCTCTTTAGCTTAATCTTCAAGGTATGCAAATTTGTTTTTTTTAACTCCTCATCATACATCAAATGTAAGCATTAAAATGTACAACCTAGTCCGCCCCTGGTAAACTGAAGAAGCAAATTTAAATTTAAGGGCAGAATTTTAAGAGGTCCTTACTACTGTTTATCATATCAAATTTTCATTGAATTAAATTGAGTAGTTTAAAATTCCAGTAAAATGGATTTCCAGTGTCGTCATTTAGGAGGCCGTATCTCCGTAGGGAGGGCAGCTAGGAAAAAAATTGATGGGAACTTGTCAACTTATTTTTGGGCGCATGTTCTAGGGGAACATCGTCCTATCATTTCGTCCAAATGTCTGTAATTTTCGAATTTCGAGCTGAAAATTGGCTAATAGACTAATTCGGACTCCCTGATCACGAATCCGGTGTCAGATTCTTGGGTGCCGTCCGGCCGGTTTCCCGGCCGTAAGCACGATAACAGGAGCACCGAAGGTCCTATCGACTTCAAACTTTCAGGGTAGGTTTCTGATCAAAATGCGACGGTTAAGTTCGTTAACGGGCAAAATCGGCCGGACGGTTTAGGAGTTATAGACATTTAAAATTTTGAGGTTATTTCCCTGATATTTCAGGAACTAAAGAAGATGTTGAATCAAAACTTGGTAGTCAATTCGAGGATATAAACGCGCAACTTTTGGCAAAATTCTGTTATGATCGAAATGTTGGTAATTTTTAAAAAAATATTTCTTTTAATTTTTTCGAAGAAAAAAATTTTTTTTCGTGAACTATTCATCAGATTGCAACAAAAACTTGTACTAACGTCAATTGTAGTATTTTGCAACATTGTGCAAAATTTTGGCTCTATACGATTTCAAGTTCTGGAGATATAAGGTAAATGTCCCAATTATCGACAGTGTCCCAATTATCGACAACTTAGGTTTATTTTCCATAAAACAAGGCGAAAAAAAATTCCTTACAAATTTTAATTCAACAATTATCTAGTTTATAGTTTCTTGAATGAATTTGTTCACATCATTAATTTCTCTTAAGCATCCTCAGTGAAAAATCAGCTGTTAATTGGCCGACTGTCGGTCTTCATCGAGTGAGCACTGTTTTCCTTGCTATTCTGATAAGTCCACACTCTTCATTTATGTCTCCCCAGATTCAACGAATGAAGGTGAAATTTAAATTTTTGAAGAATAATTAACTTGAGACGATTAACTGTATTCAGTTCTATTAAAAAAATTTTAATGTGCATCATATTTTATGAGAAATTTGTGTGTCGATAAATGGTACTTCTGAAACATATTGTGTCCCAGATATCGACATCTATGTCGATATTTGAGTCGCTGAGGATGATTTTTGATTAACTTTCAGAAACGTTAACTCCATTTTCCTGGATACGATTGTTTCGTTATCCTACCCAAAAGATCCACAATTTTCAGTGTACCAATTATCGACACACTGTTTTCCATCGAATTACATGATAAAAGTACAACAAATTTTGATGTCGATACTACGTTCAACACTATGTCGATAAAAGGTGCAATATTCTGTCGACGGCTGAGACTCATACCACAAGTAAAAATAATCAATTATATGGAGAAATCATTAAACTATTTTTGTTATCTTTTGATAATCAGCTCATAGAATATTCAAAATTGCTCTCAGTACTGATCGACATTCGATTGTGGTCCATTTATTTGATTTAATCATCCATTTTTTCATGACTGTCGATCATATGCACATTAATGTGGGGATAATTGGTCATATTTAGTTTCCAGTTATCTCATGATTACAAAATGTCTATAGAAGACTGCAATGCACACATGAAAAATACTGTGTCCCGTCGGAAGCAACTTCCGACGCAAATAATAATTTTGAATCGAGTCGAATAGAAATCGCTAACTTTTCCCTGAATTCGTCTCTCTTGGAGTAAGGGAAGAGAATTTGGGTGTAGATTTACTACTGGATTGTTATGACCGTGATTACTCCGACACTGATATAAATGTTTGTGGGCTACATCAAGATATGAATGGTCATAATGGGGGGATTACAGATGATCTTTTTGAAGCCCAAGTTCTTGGTGAAGCAAGCATACAAAATGCGAAAAATAGTGAATCAAATGAGAGAGCCCTTGAAAATTACAAAAAAGAAAATTGAGTTAGGACAGAGGAGAAACAAGTAGAATTACCGAGCCTAAAAAGTTGAATGAACGTGGCTTATAGGAAGTATCTGAAGTGAAAACGTTAATTTCTAAGGATTAACCAAAGATCATCAAATATTTTTTCATATTAAGCAGAGAATTATTATATCTCTTGTTTTTTTAATTTTTGTGAACATTCTTAAACTGTTATTTTCACTAAATATATCAATATTTCTTTAAATACAAACATATTATTGATGCCAAAATCTGGATTTCCCAAAGTGTCGATATTTGGTGCACATGTATGTCGATGATTGGTAATTCATATTTTTCCGGTGTCGATAATGGGTACATCTGCTTTGAGACACCATTCATTTTTTTTATAATATTTACCCCTTTCAATATATTCGTTTTTTGTACTTTTATCAAAATAGAGGGTTCAGAGAAGTAGAAGCAGAATATTTCATTCTTATAAAATTATTCTTTGAAGTCGAAATGTATTAGACACTTTGAGGAACACGCTATTGTGTCGATAATTGGGACATTTACCTTAAGACAAAATGTGTCAAATTTCCTGGGTCTCTCTCAGTATTTTCATCGATTATTATATAATAATCAATAATATTAAGGTATTCAACATGATACTGCTTTTTTTCTTTACTGGTTTTATGTTTTATCTGAATCCGAGAGATTTCCCACATTTTCCCGGACAACTGGTATATATGGAATAGCAAAAAACCTGTTATGGGAGTTCAAACTACACAACATACTCTTCAATATTTAATCATGTATGTAAAAATGTATGTAATGATGTATGATGTGTTGCACCCAGTAGGATAACATCAGTTTGAATCCTCTCAATATGAAAGAATTCAAATATCCAGGGAAGAACTCTTCTTAAGATAAGATTTTTCAAATATCTCATAGAAGGTAAAAATCACCCTGTATAGTGACTAGCAAAACACATTAATACACAATACACAGGCAAGTATTCCATATGCGCACTCCAATTTCCATGGACCACATACAGATATGGAAAGAATAACATTAATTCGCCACCCTGTATCTCTGAAACGAATAACTAGCGGAAATATGCGTATTGGAACTTTTGTCCTTATCTTGACGTTAGAAACATGCTCTTAAATTTTCTACACGTACTTAAGTACGTACGTACGTATATGGAAAGTCGGGCTTGACCAATGTAGAAAAATTACTATAAGCACTGACGTGAAGTCAGGAGATTTTGCGGGCATGGATTTCAAAGTACATACAAATTCAAATTAAATTACGATATTAACTCAATGAATACTAGATAAAATAAGGATTCCAATGTCCCATTCGTAAGAACGCCTGTCTGCTACAATTCACCAGGTTATATGGAATTGTGCATTTTAATAGCTTACCAAGTGAAATTAAAAGTATGAATACCTTGACTTACAGCAGGAGGACTTTCAAGGAGTTTCCAATATGTAAAGGTGTTTACTCTTTTTCTGAGTACCTTTCTCAGTGATTTTTTATCGTATTTCTCCCACACCACCTGTTGTGTATGTATTATTTTGTTTGTGCTTTTTTCAAATTTTTTTTTTATTGTTACTGACAATTGCCAGAATACTAATAATGTAATCAAATGGTTCCTTTCTATGTTTTCTCTGCCAAAATTTATTAGGCAACATTGTTCGATAGATTGCATCTGACTAATATCTTGGGTTTCTAACGTAGAAGCTATTAACACAATGTAATTTTTTTTATTTCAAAGATATTTTTCAGAGTTTTTTTCCAAAAGTATCCTTTAATAATTCATTTTTTACCCAATGAAAAACTTAAAGGAGCGGTACTACAGTAAACGTTTCTTGGGATTTAGATCTTTTCGTTAAGTTACAAAATCTATAATGAATATCCGCTCGATCGGACGGATTCTTGCATTAAAATTACTCAAAATATTCAAACATCAAGCGGAAAATTAACGGTCATAATGGAAAAACACTGCTATACAGGGTGTTTTTAAAAAAATTTCAACTCCGAAACGGCCTGACCGATTTTGATTTTCGGTGGGTCATTGCTTCACAATAGCATCCGGTAGGTGGCGCTGTATTCGGTTTATAGAAACTCAAGAACGGCTGAACTGACTTAGATGAAACTTTTTGTGTGTATCTGAGTATGTGTCAGGCCCGCAATATACCCCAGTAGGTGATGCTGCAATCGGTGTATAGAAACTCAGAAATGGCTCGACCGATTTTAATGAAAAATTGTGTGCGTGTTTGAGTGGCTCTCAGGGTCACAATAGGAACCCATTAGGTGGCGCTGCATTCGGTTTATTACAACTCAAAAACGACTGGAACGATTTCGATGAAACTTTGTGTGTCTGAGTAGGTTTCAGATCCACAATATTCCACGGTAGGTGGCACTACAATCGGTTCACAGGAACCCAAAAATGGCTATACCGATTTTGATGAATCTTTGTGATTGTGTTTCGGAGGCCTTTAGGTTCACCATACGATTCGGTAGTTGGCGCTATATTCAGTTTTTAGTAACTCAAAAACTCCTAACATGTTTCGATGGGAGTTTCGTGTGTGAATGATTCTTAGAATCACAACAGGACCCGTTAGATGGAATTGAACTACCGGTTCAATTGATCTACCGATTCAATTTATCTACCGATTATATATTGATCTACTAAAAAAGTGTAGATCTACTGTAAAAATGCAGATCTACAGGAAAAATATAGATCTACCGGAAAAATGTAGATCTACTGGCAAGGTAGATCTGCTGGCCACTAGTATCTAACTAAACTTAATTCTGTCTATCCGAAAATTGGATCGATAACATTCGAAAGAAATAAGTTATACAGTTGAAACTTTTAGAGTAGGTTTGGAGTCCAAATGAAGCGGTTAAGTTCCTTAATGGCGAAAAATCGCCGAGTGGTTTCGGAGTTAAAGCCATCTGCAATTTTGTTTTCTAAATAACTCGAAAAATACTGATGTGATCGAATTAAAACTAGGCAGTTAGTTGAAAAATACCGACACGAAGACTTACGCGAATTTCTTGAGGATTGTAAGACTAGGAAATTAAAAAAAATTGTTGGATATTGTTGGAAGTATTGGGAAAATAGAATTTTATTTCCTGGAAGCTGAACAGCCGGGATGGGTGACCGCTCTGGCTATGAATTTGAACAAGCGTGCCAAAGCTGACTGACCTCACGTCAGTGCTTTTCCACTTTTTCTTGTTGAAGAGACTTACAGTCTGGTGATATTGAAGGCCGTTTAATAATTACACTAGACTTGTTTATGTTTCATCTGAATGCAAATACACAAAGCAATTGTAGTAACAGCAATCACTGCTACGTCGTCTCAATGAACTGGAAATGATCTTTATACTTAGGAAAAATTACATCATCCAATCAAAATTTCACTTATAGCCTCATCAGAGAAGAATATCCAGCTTAGTCGTAATGGCTTAATTTGCAGGAAATGTTCTTTATGTGGGGTGCACAACGAGGCTTCTTGAGAATAATTTAACGTCTTCCAAATGGAAGGAGGACTGCTCATTAATCAAATTAGTCAACGCCTTTGCATTTTGTGTCATTTCCTGAAGGTTTATATCGGACTCCAGGATTCATAACTTTTCGAATGTTTGTTCGAGATGTCGCTCGTTTACACTGTGATGTGTTTTCTGGTGTACTCCTGTTCCGGGGAAAATAATAATATAAATCGTGAGTTGCAATATTTTTGTTGTGTTATAGATAGTAAAACAAAAAGATCGAATGAAAATATAACATTTTTGGCGCCCTGTTCAAATGTACAGAATGCCTTAGTATCAATACGTCCAAATGCCTGAAAATTTCGAATTTTTCCTGACAATGGTCTCAAACGATTATTTTCGACTCAGTGATGAAGAATACTAGGTCAAACATGATTCTGTCCGGCCGTCAGCACGATTACGCCCGAACGCAATGATTATTGGAATTTTCAGAGTACCTAAGTTTGGAGTCCAAAGTTTGTAAATGGTAAAATCCACCGAGTGGTTTCTGAGTTATAGTCATCAGTTTAAAGATAGGAAAAAGGGTCTGCATGGATAGTAGAAGAAATTATAATACACGGTTTCAAATATCCGGCCTTCAGGGCGGCGTTGGGAGTGAGTGGAATTGTTTCAGCAATATCTGCCAGGTTGCGAACATTCCTCCAATCCTAATAAATCAGTTTGTAAAATCGTTGTATTGCAAAATAAGGAATATTTTTGGCGCTCTTGTTCCTCGGAACAGAGTGCTTATCAATTTTCCCAAATGTCTGTAATTTTTTTCACAAGGAATATATCCTTTTTAAATAACGAGCAAAAGTTGGTTTGGCGGCCTCCGTGTCGGCATTCTCAAAGAAAATTCCGCATGTTACAATTTACAGTTGAAAGAGCATTAATGGTGTTATTTAGTAGGCCTTTGGTTGAAACTAGTTGGAAAAGCACTGAGGTCAGGAGCTTTGGTGCGCTTTTTAAAATTTATTTCGAACAATATAGATCAGCTGGAATTCAAATCTAGAACTTGGCCGTAAAATAAGGTTTTGAAGGCTTTTGCAAACTTTCAGCGATATCTGAACTGGGATATAAGTCAAAATCTATGAAGAAAATTCTATGAAATCGTGCATCTTCTATGAATGGGCAGGTTATAATTTAATTCAACCTTAGGACAAAGAACTGTACCAGGAATTCAACTTATCTTTTATAATATTTCGTATAGCAAATTCCGAAAATATTAATGTGAATTCATTAGAATACGCCCAATATACAGTAGAGAATAAAAAAATCTACTTCAGCACCAGTGATTTGAGGATATTTAAATGGTTTCTCTGCCAAACCAAAAAATATGAAATAAAAATAAAAAAAATTATTACATATTTTGAAATTACTTCTGCGTAAGAGAATACAACAAAAATGGAAGGAAAAATTATAAACTGGCAACCTACCGGAGGGTGAGTTTTTAAGGGTAACAAACGATTTATCTCGATTTCCAGCAAAACTACAGATCCTATGAAAAAAAGGAAATCAGAAAATGCTACGAAATAAGAGGTAGTAAGGTCCAGACCCTCCTAGTCCCTTCCACACTTCTCTATGAAATACCTGTTGATGGGCTAAAATTTTCCGTAGGTCACTCAGGTATTATCTTAAAATAGCGATAAATAGGCATCTACGCATATAATTTAAAGAATACTTTCTCAAAATATTGTAGATATGTTATTAAATATTAACTTTATAAACTTATTTGGTTGTTTATTATAGTAGTATATTTCGATTCGCAATATTTTAGTTTACCAATATAACATGGAAGCTTAAGTTTTTCGAGTAATTAAGTGTAAATTTTAATAAATAGCTCCAAATTGTACATAATGATTAAACAATTTTTTTTTTCTCATTTTCTGAAAAAATTTACCATAGCAGTATATTTTTTTTTACACCAACAGAATGAAGAAATTTCACGATCTTTATCAAAAAAGAAATGTTTTTGTTAAAAGATAAAAATTAAAACTTGGTTATTTGAATTTTTCACATAAATTTTGATTTTGGGTTGTAGATACTTTTATTACCTACAACTTTGCTATTTAACTTTTTTCCATAGGACTTGTAGTTTTGCCGGACATCGAGATAAACCATTTTTTACCCTTAAAAACACACCCCATTCCACTTCCCGTCCTCCTATCACCCGTAAATTATTTTTCCTTCCCCCGGTACAGAGTGCTTATCAATTTGCCCAAATGTCTGTAATTGTCGAATTTTTGGCTGAAAATGGTCTTAAACGATTTGGTTCGACTCACTGATCAAGAATACGGGGTCGAAATCGATTCAGTCCGGCCGGTCGTTAACACGATAACTCTCGAACGGAATGAGCTAGACAGATGGAATTTTGAGAGTAGGTTTGGGAGATGCATATCTCGGCTAAGTTCGTTAATGGGCAAAATCAGTCGGATGGTTTCGGAGTAACCGAAAAAAAAAATTTTTTTTACAACATAAATTTCAATATAAATTTTTTTCAAGATGCAGTTTTACCGTAAGAATCCATTGATATCATTTTTAACTCTAACAAGGTAACACTTTCGGAGATATGATTTTTCAAAATTTCAGTAATAAATCGTACTTCTGTGTTTTCACAGAATGTTATAATTAATCTATCTATGAATTATTATTTTATGATCTGTGTTGATACATGTCAACTTATTTTCCTGAGACATGACATGTCAAATCAATATCAGCAATCGTAGAATTATGAGAATTATAATATGTTATCATACTTTTTGGTTCAGAATATCTTAAGTAAAAAAAAAAACTGGAATATTGGCTAAAGTTTCAATTGATATAATGTAATTTTCAGAGTGGATTTGAGGAAAGAATATATCGTTCATCATATAGTTGAGGAATGAATATCTCGGATGAGTTCTTTGTTGGGTAGAATTGGTCTATTGGTTGTGGATTAATAATGTTTGGCACTCTTGTTGAATCTAAATTCTTTTATGATGTTTGAATTTAATTTCTGCTATGATGAAGTTCTATCATAAGAATCCATTGATATATTTCCTAACTCTTACCAATACTTTCGAAGATATGATTTGTCAAAGTTTGAGCAAGAGCACCAAAGCTCCTGTCCACAGGGCTTTCCCACTTTTATTATATTCTCTTCCTTTTCCAATGGGTTTCATCCTACTATTTTTTTTTTTTGGTTTGAAAAATTATCGACCCTGGTCTAATTTCTAATTCTATCATCAAGAAATTCGATCAAAATCGCGTCAAAAATCATAAACCGTCGACAAGTTTGCTATTCGAATGTGAAACAGTTTGTGCTGAGACGGGGTGGTTTTCCGAATATGGGTGTAGGGTTCGAGAAAAATTATCTCGGACAGTATTCTTCAATTATTTAATGAATCTTAAACGTTGACAATTATTCACTGATTTTACAAAACAAAAGTACAAATTCTTACCTTAAACGTTGACCAGTGGTGTAACGTACACCCCCTCAGACCCCCCGTTGGGGAGGGGGGCCCGCGGAGTCTGGGGGCCCGGGAGTTGAACCTTTTATTTAATTTTTACTTTATCTTGTTGAGAACCAAATGATAGTAAAAACTAATTTTCTGCTAATGTAATATATGTAGGTATTTCCTGGTTAAAATGTTCAGTATAGGCGAGTGAAAATACTCTGGATCGTAATATATCGAAATAAGTAGTATCGATACTTGAATCGTATCGCTTCGAAAGTATCGATACATGAAATATCGAGTATTCACGTATTAGTGTACAGCAGGAAAATAAATTATTTAGATTTGTGAATAAGATGTCGAAAAACTTTTACATCAAGTACATGTACTTCTTACCTGTAAAGATCATATAATTATCAATTAATTCATTGAAATATTTATAAGTATAATAAAACACAAGATGCTCATAGTACCTAATTAATTCTCTGATTTACTTTCTGTCATTCATTTCTGACAATTTCAAGTACCTATCTAAAAAAATTGGTTCAAGCACTGACGTGAAGTCAGAAGCTTTTGCGCGTATGTTCTATTGTCCATTCTTCTGTATTGGACACCCTTAATCGAATTTACCATGGTAAATTATGTTGTCCATTCTCCTGTATTGGACACCATGGTAAATTCGATTAAGGGTATCCAATACAGAAGAATGGACAATAGAACATACGCGCAAAAGCTTCTGACTTCACGTCAGTGCTTGAACTAATTTTTTTTTTCGTGATTTTTTTAAAATTTTCTAGGGGTACGGTTCTTAAAATTTTTTTTTTCGTCATTTTTTTAAAATTTTCTAGGGGTACGGTTCTTACAAAATTTTAAACACGTCTTTATGTTGATTTTCTACTACTAGTTACCAAGCTTCAATTCGATCGAATATTTATTTTTTGAGTTATCAAGGAAATAATATTCCAGGTGGGTATAACTCGGAAACCGTTAGACCGATTATGCCCAAAATCGAACTCAACTCTCCCTTTCGGATACGCAACCTACCCTGAAAATTGCAAGTCCCTATCTCCTTTCGTTCGAAAGTTATCGAGGTAACGGTCACCCATCTACTGAACTCGCACAAGAATGCTCGAATCTCCAACAATATTTAACCGATCGTATTAAAACTTGAAACTTGGCAGTAGAGTTAGGTTATGAAGGCTCTTGCAAAATTTCATCAATTTCAAACGAATAGTTACTGATATATAGAATTTTTTTTTTTAATTTTTAATGATTTATTAAAAATTTTCTACAAATGCTATCCTCACCAAATTTTGCAAACATTTTCGCGTTGGCATTCTACAACTAATAACCATGTGTGAATTCCATCGGTTCAGTATTTTTCGAGTTAATGAGGAACAAAAAACCACCAAATTTCAGAAAATTTCAGATGGCTATAACTCTAAAACCGTTTGGCCGATTATGCTCATAAACAAACTGAAATGTCGCGTTCTGGTGCACATCCTACCCTGAAAATTTCAAGCCGCTTTCTCATTCCGTTCTCAAGTTATCGTGACAACAATAATATTTTTTAAAAATTTTTTTAAAATTTTCTAGCCACACGATTCGCACAAAATTTCACAAACGTGCTTAGGTTCATATTCTACAACTACCCACCAAATTTCAATTTGATCGGATTTATATTGGTTGAAAACAAAATTATTACTCGGAAACCACTGGGCCGATTATGCCCATTAACGAACTCGTCCGTCGTATTGGGATGCGCCACCTACCCTGAAAATTTCAAGTCGCTAGCTCTTTTCGTTCTCAAGTTATCGTGGCAACGGACGGCCGTACGGCCGGCCGGCCGGACGGCCGGCCGGACAGAATCAAATTTGACCTCGAATTCTTCATTGGGGAGTCGAACTTAATCGTTTGAGACCATTTTTTTCAAAAAATTCGAAAGTTACAGACATTTGGGCAAAACTATAACGCGATGTTCCCCAGAACATACGCGCAAAAAATCCCGGATGCGTTAAATATACCGGGTGACCCACCACAGATGCCGATCTCGTTTTGAGGGAGTAAATGAAGATATTTTGAGAATATTTTTTTTGTGATGTGTGTAGGGTGTTCTGAAGCACAATTTAAAATTATTTTCATATATACAGGGTGTTCGAAAACAAAGATATAGACCAAGGTTGATTTTTTTTATAGTAACACCCTGTATTTGACCTAAAAAATGGAATGGCAAGCTCAAATTATGATGAATTTCTTCAGATAACTTTATACCTTAGAAGTACCATTTACGAGAAAATTGCAAAAATTTTAAAATATGGAGTTTTTTTAAAAAGCAATTAATGAAGAAACCGGTTACGCCCGCGATACGGACAGTATTTTTTTTGAATAGACATATTAGCTACTCCTATACAGGTAATAATTAATTTACTCTGGAATATACAGACTGATCATAATTAATTTTCAAACATCAACTACAAATAATGGTAAAAAACTTTCTTATTTCAAATGGCACACCCGGTATTTTTATATCTTGTTGAACGTAAAAACTAATTTCGAAACTATCTTCACAATGTTTTCCTATACCTAAACCTGATAGTTTTCTCAGCAATTTCCGACCATTATTTGTAGTTGATGTTTGAAAATTAATTATGATCACTCTGTATATTCCAGAGTTAATTTTTTATTTTCTGTATAGGAGTAGCTAATATGTCTATTCAAAAAAATACTGTCTGTATCGCCGGCGTAACTGGTTTATTCATTAATTCCTATTTAGAAAAACTCCATATTTTCAAATTTTCGCCATTTTCTCGTAAATTGTCATTCTAAGGTATAAAGTGATCTGAAAAAACTCATCATAATTTGAGCTTGCCATTCCATTTTTGAGGTCAAATACAGGGTTTTACAATTAAAAAACTTTGGTCTATATCTTTGTTTTCGAACACCCTGTGTATATGAAAATAATTTTAAATTGTGCTCTTGAACATCCTACACACATCACAAAAAAAAAAGATCTTCATTTACTCCCACAATCCGCGTCTGTGGTGGGCCACCCGGTATAAGATTTATAAACAAAATCCCAGTATCTTTTAGGTGTTGGGTGCTGAAGGAGGAGTGGGGCCCGGGGACAATCATTGGGGGGGGGGGGGCTGGCTGAGGAACGTTACGCCACTGACGTTGACCAAGCTAAAACTGATATTCTTAACATAAATAATATAGCAAGCGAAACAGTAAAGGCTTTCAAAAGGCTCAAAGTAAGTTTCAATAATTGTAATAAATGTTAATTCGAGATGTAAATTGAAACGAATCAGTACGCCGAGGTACATGGCTCAAAAAAATATCCCCACACATGGATACAGATAACAGAGTTTGGGAGAGAAAACCTAGAAAAAAGCTTTCAATAATGAGTATACCTCCCACAGTATCCTTTAATGATTACTTATACAATCCTCTCGAAACTCTGCATAACTCTTCGTGCGGGTATTTTTCAACTTACCACAGAGCTTCAATTCGATCAGATCAGTTTTCTTGTTATTTGGAAAACAAAATTTCAGTAGGCTACAATTCCGAAACAGCGGGCAATTGAACTTTCAACTCTCTAACACATTGCTTTCGAGAGCAATCGGTTGCCTTTGTTCAATTCGTATCAACGATAATTTCTCCGATCTTCAAATTCCGTGTTGAGATTCCTGAAAGTTGTTTGATAAAATGCATTAATTTTTCAGGAGACCTCGTGCCTAAGGAAGCCCCTCAGAACCTGTCCACTATCGATATATCTGGAAAACATCTTCAGGTCGAATGGGATCCGGTCTCGCCGGAATCCGTGAGAGGGACCTTCAGAGGTTACTTGGTCCGTATTTGGAATCACGCGTCCAGCCAAGTTTATGCGATTCCTCCTGAAGTGACCAGAGCGAGCCTCGAGTTCTTCCCTTATTCCAGAAATTTCGTTACCGTTTCTGCAAGGAATAATAAGTTCATCGGGCCTCCTAGCGACGCTATAAGTTTCGACGCTCCACAAGGCGGTATGTCAAATATTCTCTTCGATATACTGGGTGTTTCACTGGGAGAGGGAAACCTTTTAAAACATTTTGAACATATAAATCAACGTACAGGGTGTCCCAACGAAAATTTGACCCCCCCAGAACTCAGAAACGAAGAATTTTCGAAGATTTTAAAAAGCCAGGTCCACTTCTGTTTTGAAAAAACCACCCCCATGAAGGTGGCATCATTCCCCAACATTTTTTGAATAGGGAAGAGATGTCGGGTGATGGTTAGTTTGGAAGTTATTTATGTTCTGTACACACCCAGTAAAAATTTTCAAAATTGGTTAATTATTTACGAAATAATGTAATAATTGAACTTACCGTCAAACTGTGATGTTGAACAGACAGTTGAACCGCCCTCAAAAACCTTAGAGTTTTGACTTTATTCATCCAATGCTTAACATATTGGCAAATTATATTTCTTTTTAGATTATTGTTATTAAAATTAACTGCAAGGTATTTTATCTAGCATTTTCGTCATTCCGATAGTATAATTTGAGAATTTCTATTCTTTCTTCCATAGAATAGACCATTTTCGCCCACGTAAGTAAGTCTCAAACTGAATTATGATGCAGAAACGAAAGTCTGAAACACATTTGAGAAAGAAAAAAATAGTGTAATGTAATTAATTGTCTCACATTTTTCAATCAAAAACGATAAGAAAATCGAAATTCTTAAAAAGCACTGACGTGAAGTCAGGAGTTTTTGTGCTCATTTTCCATTGTATATTCGTTAACATGATAACTCTCGATCGGAATGAGCTAGACAATTGGAATGTTCAGAGTAGGTTTTGGAGATAAATATCTCCGTTAATTTCGAAATTGGACAAAATCGGTGGTTTAGGAGTAACGCGAAAAACAAATTTTTTTACACTAAAAATTTCAAATTAATTTTTTTTTAACAAGCAGTTTCATCACAAGCATCCATTGAAATCATTCTCAACTCTAACAAACTAATACTTTCGAAGATATCATTTTTCAAAATTCAATCGTAATTATATGATTCCACAGAATGCTCTAATTATAATTTGCTGATGTATCTAAATCCAACATTTGATGTGAGTCATAGACCTACGTTTTGAATTTAATTTTTTTATATGCAGTTCTATCATAAGAATCCATCGATATAATTCCCAACTCTGAGAAACCAAACTATCGGAGATATGATTTGTCAAAGTTTGAATAATTACTTGCTAGTAGTTTGACAAGAGCGCCAAAGCCCCTGTCCACATAGCTTTCCCACATTTTTTAATTTTTGAAATGTTGGAGAATTTCAAGACAAAACGTCATAAAACAAAATAGTAGCGTATTGAATTTTTTTTGTATCCATTTTTCAATTTGTTATTTATATATAATAATAATAATAATAATAATAATAATAATAATAATAATAATAATAATAATATATGTCTGATGCGGAATATTGTAGGGGTCGATTTTCTCACCCATTTGTGATAACATTTCGGAATTACAAAAGTTTCAAAAAGAGATACTAAATTATCGTAATTTAATTCTTCTAAATTGTTCCATAGAGGAAATATTCAATAAAAACAACATTTTCCAATAATATGCAAGACCCCCATTCATTTTTGCTGAAGAATCTTCTGCTAAAATCTTTCGCATCAATCATATTCTCCAAATATCATTTTTCGAAGTGAAACTTCTAATGCGACATCCAACAAGGTTGCGTTGAACGTTTAGCGCTACCATGGAGGGGGTATGAAAGCACTGTTGCGTTAAACGTTCAACGCTCCTGGGGAGGGGGAATAGAAAGAGACCGAGCGAGAGTAAATGCGTTGCACTCGAACGAATAAGCGCAGTTTTCTACCCCTTCCTTTTTGGCGCTCTAGTTCCTCGGAACTGAGTGCTTATCAATTTGCCCAAATGTCTGTAATTTTCGAATTTTTGGCTGAAAATGGTCTCAAACGATTTGGTTCGACTAACTGATGAAGAATCCGAGGTCGAAATCGATTCTGTCCGGCCGGTCCAGCCGGCTGGCCGTAGGCACGATAACTCTCGAACGAAAGGAGTTAGAGGATTTAAATTTGCAAGGTGGGTTTGGAGCGTAAATATCTCGGACAAGTTCGTTAATGGGTGAAAACCATCAAGCGGTTTCCGAGTTATGGCCGTTTTTAGTAAAAACATTTTTTATGAATATTTAGGAAACCGATCACTCGATCTATCTGAAATTTAGCATCAAATTATAGAATCACGATCTTTATACGCATGTGAAGTTTTGAATTGATCAGATTGCTGCAAAGTGTCGAAAAAAAATTCTGAAAATTAAAAAAAATGTTTTCTACAATAACTCTCGAACGGAATGAGCTAGGCAGTTGAAATTTTCAGAGTAGGTTAGGGAGATTAATATATCGGTTGAGTTCGTTATTGGGCAAAATATGCCAGATGGTTTCAGAGTAACGAAAAACGGGTATTTCGAGTTGTGAAAACTATGCACCGAGTGTAAGTTGCAACAACCCATTCCACGAGGTTGAATCATTGCAGATTTGCATTTTCTTTAAACGACACTTTTTTTAAATGTAATTTTTTTCATGATAGGAATCCATTGATATAATTCTCAACTCTGAGAAACCAATACTTTCGGAGATATAATTTGTCTGTTTGAAAGAGCGCCAGAAAGCTCCTGTCCACAGGGCTTGAACCAATTTTTTTCATTTCCACATTACGTTGTTCTATTTTAATTTATAATATTCATTATTTCATTTACTTGTTTTTGGCGCTCTAGTTCCTCGGAACTGAGTGCTTATCAATTTGCCCAAATGTCTGTAATTTTCGAATATTTCGATGAAAATGGTCTTAAACGATTTGGTTCGACTCACTGATCAAGAATCCGTGGTCGAAATTCATTCTGTCCGGCCGGTCCGGCCGGCCGTAGGCACGATAACTCTCGAACGGAATGAGCTAGAGAGTTGAAATTTTCAGAGTAGGTTTGGGGGATAAATATCTCGGCTAAGTTCGTTATTGGGCAAAATCGGACCGATGGTTTCGGAGTAACAAAAAAAAAAATTTTGTTTTACGAAACAAATTCCAAATTAAATTTTTTTTAATAAAAAGTTTTATCATAAGAATCCACTCATATCATTTTAAACTCTAACAAGCTAATACTTTCGGAGATATGATTTTTCAAAGTTTCAATAATAAATCGTATTTCAACGTTGTCACAGAATGATATTATTCTATGTATGAATATGAATTGTCATAATGTCAAATGATGTTCCTGAGACATTATCTAATCAATCGAAGAATTGTGAGCGAGGTGAGAAAAATATCAGTTGTTTGCTCCGAAATTAGTTTTTCTCAGAAAATTCTTACATTTCGGAACTGAACATGAAGTAAGATATCTGAGAGTAGTGAGACTGCTTTTCATCCATAGACATAGGTATAACTCTCGAACGGAATGAGGTAGGTAGTTGAAATTTTCAGAGTAGTTTAGGGAGATGAATATCTCGGTTAAGTTCGTTATTGGGCGAAATTGGCCAGATTTAATTTGATTTCTTCCATGGTGCTTTTCTCATTCTCATGATTGCTCATTTAATCTTGATAAATAAAGTATTATTTGAATTGAATTTCCTTTAGGATGCAGTTCTATTATATGAATACATTGATATAATTCCCAACTCTGAGAAACCAATACTTTCGGAGATATAATTTGTCTGTTTGAACTAGAGCGCCAGAAAGCTCCTGTCCACAGGGCTTGAACCCATTTTTAAAGTGAAACTTCTAATGCGACTTCCAACAAGGTTGCGTTAAACGTTCAACGCTACCATGGAGGGGGTATGAAAGCACTGTTGCGTTAAACGTTCAACGCTCCTGGGGAGGGGGAATAGAAAGAGACTGAGTGAGAGTGAATGCGTGGCACTCGAACGCATGCTCGTAGTTTTCTACCCCTTCTTCAGCGCGCACTATTTTTTCCTACTTCCACTGGTTTCCTAGTTATAGACTCGGGGATTCATAAAACTAAATGAAATTAGCATTAAGAAAGCAGATGAAGTTTATCATGAGTAATTTCATTAATATTCAATCATTTCATGAAATTCAATTAGTTTTCATCATTTCTCCGTTTCCGAGATATTCTATATTGAATGATATGAAATCTAAATCTCCTGATATCTTACTACTTTGTGGATATCCCCAAGTGCGTTGGAATCTAGAATCAAGCTCTGTGCGGCGTTGCCGATTTTTTTCCTCATTCACCATCAATGACATAGATAATTTATATGCAGTAGTGTATTAGCACATTGTAAAATCTTTAAACACTGGTAACTTTTTACCTGAGCCGAATATGGAAAAATGATATACGAGTATGAAAAAAGTATTTTATTCGATGAGAATAATCTATTTTTAAAATTAATGTACAACTTAAATACTGACCCTGTTTAAATAATTTATACTGAAGCTATCCTTAATTTGTGTAAATTCTGACTTTTCCAGCCCCTAACTACCCGACACTGTTTGAGGCTCACCAGATCGGAAACAGCTCCCTTCTGCTGCAGTGGAACATGCCGACTCAACCGAACGGAATATTGCTAGGATATAAAATCTACTGTACCGAAATCAACTCAACCTACGTGAATGACGCTACTTCTTTTTCGTTCATCGTCCTGGACGCCCTAAAGTTTCAAACAAAACTGTCCGACCTGACACCAGGATCAACTTACAAAATTGGTGTGGCTGCCATAAATTGTGTTGGCGAAAGTTTGACGTGAGTCGGGAGAAAAATTCAGAATATTGTTCTTATTGAAAGTATCAGTAGTCAACGGATTACTGGCGAATAGGTTAGACATTCTTGGAAATTAATGAGTTATCGAGTCATGGTTTAATCAGAGTACAGGGTGATTCACTTATCTTGGTCATTCCAATTTTCTCGGAAACGGCCGAATATATTTTAATTCTGTAAACGCCGTTTTGTACAAGTCATCGTTAACTTGAGATGCCTGTAGAAGTAGGCGAAAAAAATGAGGATGGCTGGTGTCGCGGCGCCTTCAAATATTTTTTTCCCAGGAACATACCTTTTTGGCGCTCTAGTCCCCCGGAACAGAGACTTATCAATTTGCCCAAATGTCTGTAATTTTCGAATTTTTGGCTGAAAATGGTCTTAAACGATTTGGTTCGACTCACTGATCAAGAATCTGAGGTCGAAATCGATTCTGTCCGGCCGGTCGGCCGTAGGCACGATGACTCTCGAACGAAAGGAGTTAGAGGATTGAAATTTGCAAGGTGGGTTTGGAGCGTAAATATCTCGGACGACTTCGTTAATGGGCGAAATCCATAAAGCAGTTTCGGAGTTATGGCCGATTTTAGTAAAAACATTTTTTTATGAATATTTCCGAAACCGATCACTCGATCTATCTGCATCAAATTGTAGAATCATGACCTTTATACGCATGTGAAGTTTTGTATTGACTGGGTTACTGCAAAGTGGCAAAAAAAATTTTTTTAAATTCTAAAAAAATTTGTCTACAATAACTCTCGAACGGAATGAGCTAGGCAGTTGAAATTTTCAGAGTAGGTTAGGGAGATGAAAATCTCGGTTAAGTTCGTTATTGGGCAAAATTGGCCAGATGGTTTCGGAGTAACGAAAAAAAATAATTTTTTTTAAGTAACAAATTTCAAATTCAATTTTTATTTATGATGCAGTTTCACCATAAAAATCCATTGATATCATTTTCAACTCCAACAAGCTAATACTTTCGGAGATATGATTTTTCGAAATTTCAATAATGAATCGTACTTCTATGTTTTCACAGAATGCTATAATTATTCTATCAGCTTTATTATATGATCTGTGTTCATACTTGTACATGTCATCCTGTTCTATAAGAGAGAGTCAAATTCATTTCAGCTATTTTAATTTGATTTCTTCCATGGTGCAGTTCTCATTCTCAGATTGCTCATTTAATCTTGATAAATAAACTATTATTTGAATTGAATTTCCTTTATGATGCAGTTCTATCATAAGAATACATTGGTATAATTCCCAACTCTGAGAAACCAATACTTTCGGAGATATAATTTGTCTGTTTGAACTAGAGCGCCAGAAAGCTCCTGTCCACAGGGCTTGAACCAATTTGTATTATGCCATTCGAAAGATGATTCAATTCTGAATTTTATTTCCAAATACCGTTTTTTCCCATTTCAAACCGTTAGCGATCTACAGGGTGTTATATGTTAATTCTATTCCATTTTTGCGCGTACATGTTCTGGGGAACATCGCGATATCATTTTGCCCAAATGTCTGTAACTTTCGATTTTTTTGCCGTAAATGATCTCAAACGATTGGGTTTGACTCCACGATGAAGAATTCGAGGTAAAATTTGATTCTGTCCGGACGGCCGGCCGTTGCCACGATAACTTGAGAACGGAAAAATCTAGCTGAAATTTTCAGGGTAGGTGGCACATCCCAATACGACGGACAAGTTCGTTAATGGGCATAATCGGCCCAATAGTTTCCGAGTAATATTTTTGCTTTCTACCAATACAAATCCGATCGAATTGATACTTGGTGATTAGTTGTAGAATACAAACCTAAGGACGTTTGTGAAATTTGCAATTTTCGGCGAAAAATTCGAAAATTACGGACATTTCGGCAAAATGATAACGCGATGATCCTCAGAACATCGCGCAAAAATGGAATAGAATTAACATAAAACGCCCTGTAGATCGCTAACGGTTTAAAATAGGAAAAAATGGTAGTTGGAAATGAAAATTAGAATTGAATCATCTTTCGAATGGCATAATAAAAAATTGGTTCAAGCACTGACGTGAAGTCAGGAGCTTTTGCGCGTATGTTCTATTGTCCATTCTCCTGTATTGAACACTCTCAATCGAATTTACCATGGTGAATTCTATTGTCCTTTCTCCCGTTTTGGACACTATCTTAATCGAAATTTACCATGGTAAATTAGATTAACTTTTTTTTTCGTAACTTTTTTAAAATTTTCTAGCGTTACGGTTTTCACCCAATTTTACACACGTCTTTATGTCGATGTTCTACAACTAGTTAGCAAGCTTCAATTCGATCGAGTCTATATTTTTTGGGTTATCGAGGAAATAATATTCCAGATGGAAATAACTCCGAAACCGTTGGGCCGATTATGGTCAATAGCAAACTGAACTCTTCCATTCAGATGCGCAACCTACCCTGAAAATTGCAAGTTCCTATCTCCTTTCGTTCGAGAGTTATCGAGGAAACGATCACCTATCCAGCTACTGAATTCACACAAGGCTGCTCGGATCTCCAAAAATATAGATCCAATCATGTTCAATCTTTGAACTTGGTAGTAGAGTTAGGTTCGGAAGGCTCTCGCAAAATTTCAGCCATTTCGGATGAATAGATTCTGCTATATAGAATATTTTTCAATGATTTTCAATGTTTTTTTTTTAAATTTCTAGTGATACAATCCTCACGAAATTTTGCAAGAACTTTTACGTTGACATTCTACACTAATACCCATGTTTGAACTGGATCGGTTCTATATTTTTCGAGTTATTGAGGAAATAACAATCAAATATAAGATGGGTATAACTCCAAAACCGTTTGACCGATTTCTCTTATAAACAAACTCAAATGTCGCATTCAGATGCACAATCTAACCTGCAAATTTCAAATCGCTATCTCTCTCCATTATCAGGTTATCCTGACATAAAAAATATTTTTTAATATTTTTTTTCAAATTTTCTAGCGACAAGATTCTCACCAAATTCAACAAACGTGCTTAGCTTCATATTCTACAACTATTCACCAACTTTCAATTCGATCCGATTCATATTGGTTGAAAACAAAATTATTACTCTGAAACCATTGGGCTGATTATACCCATTAACGAACTTGTCCGTCGTATTGGGATGCGACACCTGCCCTGAAAATTGCAAGTCACTAGCTCTTTCTGTTCTCAAGTTATCGTGGCAAAGGCCGGACGGCCGGACTGCTTGACGGCCAGCCGGGCAGAATCGAATTTGACCTCGAATTCTTCATATGGGAGTCGAACCAAATCGTTTGAGACCATTTTCGTCCAAAAATTCGAAAGTTTCAGACATTTGGGCATTTGATAAAGCGATGTTCCCCAGAACATACGCGCAAAAAGGTATGCCCCTGGAAAAAAAATAATTAACGGAGCCGCGACACCCTCCATCCTTATTTTTCACGCCAACTTCTACACGCATCCCAAGTTGACTTGTACAAAACGGCGTTTACAGAATTAAAATATATTCGGCCGTTTCGGAGGAAATTGGGGTGACCAAGATAAGTGAATCAGCCTGTACAACTAAAATAATAATAAAAGTTATTTGAATGAACAAGTTGGGAAAGAACTGTGGCTAGGAGCTTTGGTGCGCTGTTCAAATTTATAGCAAGAGCGGTCACCTATCCAGGTACTGAACTCGCCCAAAGCTGCTTACCTTCAGGAAAAAAATAATAATCCCAATATTGCCAAAAATATAAATCCGACTGTAAACAGAACGTTAAGAAAAACTGGTCCACTGTTCGGCAAAAATAAAAGTTCTGTGTTTGTGGTGGCGTATGGACCCATTCGAATACATACATTTACTTTTGGGTCAAAAGTGCTTTGTTTGTGGCGGCGTAATGTGTAGCAGTGGTTTTATTTCCAATAATTTATTCCGAGAATTATTCCTATGATACAAATCAGTCGAATCATACGGTTATGCCATGAGGACCTATGAATTGAAATTTTATCATAAAATATAGCAGTATTTTTTTTAATATCTAATAATATACGAAAATATCGGAATATAGATCAAATGTATATTCCGAAATGAGAGCGAGGTGGGAAAAAACATAGAAGTTTGTTCCCAAATTAATTTATCTCGGACATATTATATGTAATATAAAACAACAAACAATGAAAAAGCGTAAGTAACTCACAATCTTTAAGAATTTTCGAGATTATCACAATTTTTTTCAATATGAAAACAATTATTATGAAAATACCGAGGAACATTCTCAAATTTCAGTTCCAGAGGAGGTTGGAAAACAGTTATTCAGATGCATTTATATCGACAGTTTAAACCAGCCGTTGGTCAAAGAGAATCAAATATGGTATATTGGACGTATATTTTCAGATGAGAGATGTTGTAGTAGATTTTTTTGTTCTATACTGAATTCAGATTTTATTTGTGAGATTGATATGAAAAATCGATATCTGGACGCAATACTCGCTAGAAATGCGTAAATAGGGAACATTGGTCATTGGACGTATTCTAATCGATTGAAAAGAAAATTATCGAATTTCAATATATTGTATACTAGCTGACCCAGCGAACTCTGTTCCGCCTTAGAGGCAATAAATAAGCAGATTTTAGATTTCATTATACACGTTTGTCATAAAATATAGATAGTTTATATATATAATCATATATTTCTGCTTAACTGCGTCCAATTATATATCAATTTGCAACATTCGAAGATAATCGACGCCGCTTCTGCGGTCGCATAAGGTCCCTATTCAAATACATTATGAGAATCTATCTGAGGTACCTATTAAGTTAATGTTTTGTTTGTGGTACAAATCACTTCAAGCGTACAATTGTGCAATTAGAAATAAAAAACACCGTGTACAGTAATGATTTATTTTCAATGATGTATCCCTCTAAAGTTTATTTTTTAACACAAATGACTGAAATTGTACGATTGTGGCACGGAAAACAGCAAGTTGCAATTGACGTTAAAAGAAGAACACCCTGTAAGGAGATTTCGGACGAATACATTATGAGAATGCCTCCAAGGTACCTATTTAGTTAATGCTTTGTTTGTGACACAAATCACTTCAATCACGTACAATTGTGCCATGAGAAAGAGGACACCCTGTATAGTAATGCTTTATTTTCAATGGTGTATGCCTCGAAAGTTTATTTTTAAACACATATGACTAAAATTGTACGATTATGGCTGGAAAAACAGCAAGTTTTAATTGACGTTAGAAGAAAAACACCCTGTATAACACTAAAAAGTATCCTCTGTCCGTCTCCTGGTTCTAAGCTACCTCCCCACCAATTTTGAGCCAAATCGGTATAGCCGTTCTTGAGTTATAAGTGGAGTAACTAACACGACTTTCTTTTATAAATATAGAAGATGATAACTGATTAGTTGAATTCCTAGAAAAGTTCTATGTTCTAAGGTTGAATTAAATAGTAACCTGCACCATTCATAGAACGATTTCATAGCATTTTCTTCATATTTTTCTACTTATATCACATTTCAGATACCGCTGAAATTTTGCAAGCGACTTCAAAACCTTATTTTACAGCCAAGTTCTAGATTTAAACCCGATCGGATTTATATTTTTGATACCTAGTATTGTGAAAATAGCATTAATTTCCTGTGAGTCAAACTGCCTTGGACGAGTGCAGTACCTGGATGGGTGATCAATCTGGCTATACATTTGAATAAGCACTTTTGACCCAAAAGTAAATGTATGTATTCGAATGGGTCCATACGCCACCACAAACACAGAACTTTTATTTTTGACACAACATTGAATGTATTTATTTGAGAGGGTCCTTGCGCCACCACAGACACAGCACTGGTTATTTTCGACCCAACAGTGAATGGTATGTATTCGAGTCGAAACTAATCGTTCGATACCATTCTCGGCCGAACAGTGGACCAGTTTTTTTTAACGTTTTTGTTTACAGTCGAATTTATATTATTGGAAATATTATTTCTTTCCTGGAGGTAAGCAGGCCAGTTCAGTACCTGGCTTGGTGACCGCTCTGGCTATAAATTTGAACAGCTCGCCAAAGCTACTGACCTCTGTGCTTTTCCAACTATTTAATGAAAACATTTATTCATAATTTTTGGCGCCATCTGTGTATCAAATCGGTAATTTATCAATTTATAAATTTGGAAATATTGGAAAAATAATATTGAGATATTATTATTTTTTGAGATAAATTTCTTGAACCCATTGTGGATATACAAGGCATGTTTGAAAATACTTCAGATATATTCAGTTTCATTTTTGCGCGTATGTTCTGGGGAACATCGCGTTATAGTTTTGCCCAAATGTCTGTAACTTTCGAATTTTTTGACGAAAATGGTCTCAAACGATTTAGTTCGACTCCCCAATGAAGAATTCGAGGTTAAATTTGATTCTGCCCGGCCGGCCGTCCGGCCGTCCGGCCTTTGCCACGATAACTTGAGAACGAAAAGAGCTAGCGACTTGAAATTTTCAGGGTGGGTGGCGCATCCCAATACGACGGACAAGTTCGTTAATGGGCATAATCGGCCCAGTGATTTCCGAGTAATCATTTTGTTTTTAACCAATATGAATCAGATCAAATTGAAACTTGGTGAGTAGTTGTAGATTATGAACCTAAGTACGTTTGTGAAATTTTGTGCGAATTGTATGGCTAGAAAATTATGAAAAAATTATTAAAAAATATTTTTGTTGTCACGATAATAACTTGAGAACGGAAAGAGATAGCGGCTTGAAGTTTTCAGGTAAGGATGTGCACCAGAACGCGACATTTCAGTTTGTTTATGAGCAGAATCGGCCAAACGGATTTACCATGGTAAATTCGAATTAAGAGTGTCCAATACAGGAGAATGGACAACATAATTTACCATGGTAAATTCGATTAAGAATGTCCAATACAGAAGAATGGACAATAGAACATACGCGCAAAAGCTTCTGACTTCACGTCAGTGCTTGAACCAATTTTTTTCTGACTTAAGTTCATTCTGAAAGTTTTAACATTTCTTTTTCCTCAGAAATTACCTAGATGTGCAGATCTACCCTCATTACCCCTCAACCCCATCAGTCCCAGATTTCAAATACAACATCAACTACGAAGAAATAGATACCGACGAAGTATGCATAGAACCAGTGGACCACTTTGAAAGAGAAGACAATGAGTTCTACCTTACCAACATGGAAACCAAACAAGCAGCCAAATCCTCGAAGAAAGATAATCCCTGTTATGTATCAACGAGGATAACGTGGATACCGGATATTGGCAAAAACCCTGGGTCTCATTTTTACGTTAAATACAAGATGAAGGGGTCTCCCGATTATTTTGTGACTGATCCCGAATACAGGAACGACTTCATGCTTCTGAAGCAATTCGATGCTTGCCAAAGCTATGACATAATCGTGGTTTCTGTGGACGATGAGTTCGAAACCGAGAGTAAAAAAGTTGAGACTCCTGTGACTAGTTTTCCACCGAAGATGAATAAATAAGTTTTCGCAATGAGATGGACTTTTATTTATTTTCTGTGGTTCAATATTTTCTCAAAAAATATAAAGAAGCACTGACTTGAAGTCAGTACTCTTTGGCGCACGAGTTCACGTTGGCTAATTTGAATTTGATTGATGAGTGTTTCAAGCTCAGTGGATAGACCGAGCCGGAGATCTACCCTGAGGGTTGTTGACACCATTCACTGTCGGGTCAAAAAATCATGTTTATAGTACGCGCGTCAAAGCAGATTGACCTCACGTCAATGCTTTTCCAGCCTTTTTCTTTCATTGTAAAGGCAACCTGCATTTGGCGCGTGCTATAAATATGATTATGGTTATACTGACCCTACCAAGTCTTTCCCAAGGAGATCCCTCAGAAGCTCCTTGGAGCTAGTGCGACTATGGAGAGTCAGTTGTGTTCTTTGTCAACTTTGTCAGTTATGTCAGCTTAGATACAGCACTGTTAGTTTTTGACCCGACAGTGAATGGTGTCCATTACCCTCTGGGTCCATCTCCGGCTCGGTCTATCCACTGAGCTCATCAATCAAATTCCAATTAGCCAACGTGAACACGCGCGTCAAAGAGTACTGACTTCACGTCAGGGCTCTTTTATATTTTTCCAAGGTCCTGGCTTTCAAAACACTTTGGCTATTAGTTTTACCGTATGTCAAAATAAAAAGAAATACGCTAATGGGACCCCGTTAGGAACGCAATTGCCTATTCCCCAAATCTGAACGTAATTTGATATAGATCTTCAACATATCGTTATCAATAAATTGGCCCCAGGGGCACGATACAACATTTCAACTCGGAAACAACGCTATTTCCTCGAAAGTGACTTGTCCGTGCACAGAATTGCCATGAAATTTCTCATAAAACCTCACAATAACGCTTCAGCACCAAATACATGACCGCTAGATGCAAACCACTCCCATCATAAGTCATACAACCCAAAAAGAGACATGTTTCCTCTGCGCATGTGCACTCTACTCATGGCTGGATTCTTTAACACCATTGGTTCAGGAGATATCGCATCTTCAATCCACGCATGCGCGGCATTACCAAGGGGATTCTGTGAAGTAATAGCATCCTGCACCTCAAAACCCCAATCCCCTCAGTCTGGTCATGCGCATAACGAAAAATGCCCGTAAGGGGTAACATGAATTCCAAGATTAGCCCTAGAGCCACGGTGCGGACACTTTAACTCGGAAACAACGCTACTTCCCCCAAACTGACTTGTCGGTGCACTGAATTGCCATGAATATTCTTTTAAAACCTCACAATATCGGCTCAGCACCAGACCCATGACCGATAGTCCTCAACCACTCCCAACACAACCCATACAACCCAAAAACACTCACATCTCCTCTGCGCATGCGCAATCTTCTCGCAGCTGAAAGTCATCTCAAAATCACACACCTTATAAAAAACGCCGATTCTCCAACACTAGTGGTTCAGGAGATATCGCATCTTGAATCCACGCATGCGTGGACCTTCACCAGGAGATTCTATGGAGGAATATCATCCTCCACCCCAAAGCCCCAATCCTCTCTGACGACAACTACAGCAGTTCAATCACTTCTCATCTGCGCATGCGCATAACGAAAATCAGAAGGGCAGCATGAACTTCAAAGAAATAGGTTTCGGAATTTCAAGAAAAATATTCCGCAAAATAGTAGTAATTTTTTAAATTTTTTCATGTCACGTGATCCTCACGAAATTTGCAAAACTAACTACTGAGTTTCAATTCAATCGGATCAGTATTTTTCGAGTTATCCTGGAAACACAATTTCAAATGGCCACTTTATGGCCACCCGATCGGTGCAAAACTTCGCATACATATATGGGACATGATTCTACAAATTGATGCCAAATTTCAGATAGATCGAGTGATCGGTTGCGGAAATATTCGTTAAAAACGTTTTTACTAAAAACGGCCTTAACTCCGAAACCGCTTGGAGGATTTCACTCGTTAACGAACTTGTCCGAGATATTTACGCTTCAAACCTACCCTGCATATTTCAATCCTCTAATTCCTTTCTTCCGAGAGTTATCGTGCTAACGGCCGGACCGGACGGACAGAATTGAATTTGACCCCGGATTATTCATCAGTGAGTCGAACTGAATCGTTTGAGACCATTTTCGGAAAAAAAATCGAAAAATACAGACATTGTGACGAAATGATAGCACGCTGTTCCTTGCGGAACACGCGCGCAATAATGGCATCCGTATTCAAAATATAGGGTGTTATAAAATTAATGTTCATGCACATTTTTAGATTATGTCGAAACTACTGACAACATTGTAATGAAATGTTGTATTTTCTTCGTGTGATTTTTATTCAATTAATAACTTCAGTATTACTTATACGAGCATAGCTATTATTTCTTCATTTTCAAATCAAAATATTCCGAAAAGTGTACACAATATGGAGTTTTACCAAGAGTTCCTTTTTGGTATAAAATGAGTGTTTAGGTTTAGCTAAAATTTGGACTAAAACTTCAAAAAAGTTAGGTTTAAAACTACTCGGTACGAACCGTGCAAATAGCTCACTCTATGAGAGTCCGATTTAAAAACAAAGTCATGGGATGTGTCAGCTTCCAAAACATAACCTTACAAAATTTCCTGACAATGTTGCCAGTAGTTTCGATATAATCGTAAAAAATGTGTACGGAATGTTTTTTTTTTAAACCTATATTTTGAATACAGATGCTCTATCGAAATTGTTTTATTAAGCAAACTCTCCGTATTTTTTCTACTGTGTTCTATCTCTCCTAGCAACGTCGCGTTAAAGCTTCTGACTTGTGCTTTTCAAGTTTTTGGCGCTCTTGTTCTTCGGAACAGAATGCTTATCAATTTGCCCAAATGTCTGTTATTTTCGAATTTTTGGCTGACAATGGTCTCAAACGTTTTGGTTCGACTTTTTCATCAAGAATCCGTAGTCAAAATCGATTCTGTCCGGCCGTCCGTCAACAAGATAAGTCTTGAACTGGATGAGCTAGACAGTTGACATTTCCAGATTGGGAGATTTCGGAGATGAATATCTCGGTTAAGTTCGTTATTGGGCAAAATGGTGGTTTTGGAGTAACGAAAACTAATTTTTTTTTTAAATAACAAATTTCAAATTCAATTTTTTTTAAGATGCAATGTCATCATAAGAATCTATCGATATTACTCTAACAAACTAATTCTTTCAAGGATATGATTTTTCAAAATCTCAATAATTAATCGTATTTTTATGTCATAGAATACTCTAATTATAACTTGCTGATGTATGTAAATCCAACATATAGGGTGAGTCATAGACCTATGTTTTGAATTTATTTTTTTATGAAGCAGTTCTATCATAAGAATCCATGATATCATTCCCAACTCTGAGAAACCAATACTTTCGGAGATATGATGAAAGTTTGAATAATTACTCGTTAGTAGTTTGACAAGAGTGCCAAAGCCCCTGTCCAATGAGCTTTTCCATATTTTCTGAAAAAATCCGGTGAAAGATGGAGGTGTCCTTATGGAAAATTGGTTCGTTTGTTCCCTTATCAGCTGATTTTGACATAGAGTGCTAACGATATGAACAGAGCTCTATTGACATAAGATGGGATTCACAAAACTTCAGTCAACTTAATCATAGATTCAATTCGATGGTTGCGTTAAAAATGAGCAATCAAAGTTTTACCCGCCAATAATATAATTATTTTTCAACCTCAAGAGAGTGAACTAACTGCTCTACTTTGTTGAAAGGCTACATTATTTTTGTTCATTACAGTCTATTAATTCATGCTTTACGACGGTGTGAAATTCATGTTCTGTGAACTGATCGTTATCCATTGTCTTCAATTTTGTATGCAACAAAACGAAAATATTACCGTGAAAATAGCATTCAGGTAGTACCGTTAATTCCAGATAAGGTCCCACTCGAACAATTAGCAAAAACTATTATTCTCTCTTTAATTTCCATGATAATTTTAACGGAAAAGGGAGTTGACGAAATATACACGAATGAAGAGAAGCGGTATATTTTGAAAATGAACTAATTTGTAGCATTTTTATGAGATAAATCAATAGTGTCCTTACAAACGATGTGGTTAAGTTGGTACACAGAAAAATTTGAAATTAAGAATCAAATCAAATCAGATATAGTTAGTAGGCCCATGAAACACACCTAATGTGTATTCCGAAATGGACCTTGTTCCGAAATTGTTTTATCTCACAAATTTCTCAGAACATTATTATATTTTGGTACAGAACACGAAGTAGGAGACCTGAGAGAAGTGAGACTACTTTGCATCAGGCTTAATTGTTTCACTTAATGGTGGGAGTGAAAATTATAGGTAACCTACAAAATTCAAAATCAAAGCACATAAATAAACATTAAAGGATATTGTGGGAGGTATATTCATCATTGAATGGTTTCTTTCTGGGTTTTCTATCCCAAACTCTGAAAAATATCTATAAAATAAAAAAATAATTATTTTGTGATTTGCTTCTGCGTAAGAGACACAAGATATTTGTCAGAAGCAATCAATTGAACAATGTTGCCTAACAAATAACAACGAAACAACATCAACGAAGAAACAACTATATCATAACGTTTCGGAGTCTATATCAGATTCCTTCTTCAGACGCTTAACGAAAAAATCTTCAGAACTATTTTGTTGATTGGTATTCTGAGATTCGAGAATTGTCACATAATTAATTTTTTATTTTATAGATTTTTTTCAGAGTTTGGGAGAGTAAACCCAGAAAGAAACCATTCAAATACAGAAATGTTTGAAAATATTTCGAAATTTTGTGTTTCTCTGAATACAGTGTGAGAAAATGTTCTTATTACTAAGCAGTCTCACTCAGGTCTCTTACTTCGTGTTCTGTACCGAAATATAAGAATCTTCTGAGAAATTGGCGAGAGAAACCAATTTCGGAACAAGCTTCTGAGATTCTTCTCACTTCGTTCACATTTCGGAATACACATTAAGGTCCATTTTTCCAACTTTTATACTTCAGATTTTATTAATACTACCTGAAATACGCTACTGACTGACTGGCTGACTTATCATCAATATCTCTAAGGTACTTCCGGAAGTCCTAGAAAGCTCAAATTTGAAATGCAGACCAAAATAAGCGAACAAACAACAGAAAAATTTAGAAATCTGTAGCTTTCATCCACCAACCCTCGTAAAGGGAGTGCAGATCTGTGTTCAAAACTAGGGTAGTTCCAGAAGTCCTGGAATGCTCAGATTTGGTACACAGGCTACTATTAGCGAACAAACAACAAAAATTAAGAAATACTTAAATCTTACTCTTCATCAGGGGTTTGATGGATGGGTGTAGAACTAGGGTACTTCCCGAAGTTCCTAGAAAGCTAAGATCTGGTATAAATGCTACAATAAGCATACAATAAAAGACAAAAATGAGAAATCTGTATAAGTTTCACCCTCCAACCACAATAAAGGTGGGTGCAGATCTGTGTATAAAACTAGGGCACTTCTCGAAGTCATAGAAAGCTTAGATTTGGTATGTAGGCTGGGATAAACATACAAACAACACAATTGAGAAATCTGCAATTTTCACCCCCTACGACTCTCCCATAAGGAGGGGTGCAGTTCTGTACATATGTATATATTTCTCTTATGGATAGGTGTTTCCATTCGTCGAGAAAGCTGGATTAGTGTATAAATGTAAAGGATAAGTGGGCTATAAGGTCTATGAAGAAAGAATTTCTGGTGTGCAAGAAATACCTATTTTACTAGACTATGCTAGAATAGAAGGAAAGCACAGTTAGAAAGTGGTTGATGGAAAATTGAATAGCTGAGGCTAAGACTTCTTACAAAAAGAAATGAAATCTCCCCAAAACATTTTATGTTAAATTGGTTGCCAGGACTCACAAGAAGCGTTCACAGTTATATACTTATCACAAGTCTAGAAAACAATTCAGGAACTATTCAATGTTAAATTATCCAACCGACGTGACTAATCTCGAAAGTATCTTGAAAGGACTGAAAGCATAGTTTACGCAGGATATTTGTGGGATATTTCCATAGATATTAGAGATTTCGAGCAGAATATTCAATCAGTGTCTGCAGTAGGGAGTATTTCCATCGCAGTTGAAGAAGGCTAGAATCACCCCTGTAGGGACAAAACAATGATTCTGAGAACTACAGGCCAATTTCCATTTTGCTGGCCTTCTCAAAAATCTTCGAAGAACACTGAGGCAAAGATTAATGGAAGTTTTAGAAAGTACGAGACTCCTTAGCGAAGATCAGCATGGCTTTACTGTTGCAAATCGACCACGACTGTATTGAACAGTTTATTAGAGTCGATAACGAGAGCACTGGATGATAGGGATCAATGCGAGGTATTAGCTTGTGACCTTTCCAAGGCATTCGATAGCATAGTGGGAGATATACTACAGAACAAGATGGAGTCTTATGGAATTCGTGGCTCTGCCTTATCTATATCTTTCATTCTTTCCTCCAGGAACCATTTAATATTGCAGACTGGAGAGGTGCGAAATCCTCTGTTTACACTTCAAACCGAGGAGTTCCCCAGGGTTCAATTCTGGGACCACTTTTGTTCACAGTACTATATACATAAATGACCTACCTGAAAATATTCCAGTCAGTGCAACCTTTCGCTTTGCCGATGAAACCAATCTGTTCAATCAAGCGAGATCAGTTGATATACTCGAAAACTTGTCGCCGACATCTGTATTAGCTTCCGAGAAGTGGTTTTCGACAAATGGATTAAAATTGAATGCATACAAAATACAGGGACTCAGATTTGGAAAACCAAACAGGGTAGATAATGGACGACAGGCGAAAATACTCGGGATCACATTCGACAGCGCCATATCCTGGACACCTTTTATGTCTGAATTAACTAAGAAGTTTGGAGCAGTTGAGCCAAATTGACCATACATTTCTGAAAAAAAAAATCAGTAACAACATGTAAAATATAAATTTCTTGAATGTGGGACTCGTTACGCCTTATGTATTCCGAGGAAGATCAGTTTCATCCCACACACGTGACAATCCATCGTCGCATACATAACCAACCTTCTCGAAGAATGCTGCCACCGATTTCAGGCAAATCATTGAAATTTCTGGACAGAAAACATCCTTTGATTAAATAGTATCAAATTTGGGCTGACTTCGATTATATTCGGTTAATCTTCGGTGGAGATGAACTGAAGATGGGGTTCACAACGCATAAGTATAGTTTGTCTTAATTTAAAATTGATGTATTTGAGATTGTCGTGATTTCGGGAACTTAGTAATCTCGTTGTTAGTGGGACAACTAAATCAAAGGTATCATAGATAAGGCTTGTTCAAATATATAGCCAGAGCGGTTATCCATCCAGGTACTGAAATCGCCCAAGGCTGCTTAGCTCCAGGATAAGAACTAATATTTCCAATATGTATTTATTCCAAGAATATAAATCCGACTGTATAAACAAGCGTCTAAAAAAAAGGGTCCACTTTTTGGCCGAGAATGGTTTCAAACGATTAGTTTTGACTCAAATACATGCATTCACTGTTGGGTCAAAAATAAACAGTGCTGTATTTGTGGGGGCGTAAGGTCTATGTTCAAATACATACATATACTGTTGGGTCAAAAATGAAAGTATGCTGTGTTTGTGGCGGCGTAAGGACACAAATCAGTTCAATCGTACACGTGTGCCTTGAGATAAAAAAAACCTCTATATGTAGCAGTGATTTATTTTCAATAGTTCATTCCGGGAATTATTTCTGTCAAATCGGTCGAAATTAAATCTGTCGAATCGTACAGTTGTGCGCCGAGGAACTTTGAATTGACATTTTCTAAAAAACGCACTGTATAGCAGTAATTTTTGGCGCTCTGTTTCCTCGGAACAGAGTGCTTATGAATTTGCCCAAATGTCTGTAAATTTCGAATTTTTGGCTGAAAATGGTATCAAACGATTTGGTTCGACTCACTGATCAAGAATCCGAGGTCGAAATCGATTCTGTCCGGCCGGTCCGGCTGGTCCGGCCGGCCGTAGGCACGATAACCCTCGAACGAAAGGGGCTGGAGGATTGAAATTTGCAAGGTGGGTTTGGAGCGTGAATATCTTGGACGAGTTCGTTAATGGGCGAAATCCATCAAGCAGTTTCGGAGTTATGGCCATTTTTAGTAAAAACATTTTTTATGAATAGTTCCGAAACCAATCACTCGATCTATCTGAAATTTAGCATCAAATTGTAGAATCATGACCTTTATGCGCATGTGAAGATTTGTATTGATCAGGTTACCGCAAAGTGGCAAAAAAAATTTTTGAAAATTAAAAAAAAAAAAATTCTAATATAACTCTCGACCGAAATGAGCTAGGCAGTTGAAATTTTCAGAGTAGGTTAGGGAGATAAATATCTCGATCAAGTTCGTTATTGGGCAAAATAGGCCAGATGGATCAGAGTAACGAAAAAAAAAAATTATTTTAAGTAACAAATTTCGAATTCAATTTTTATTTAAGATGCAGATTCATAATAAAAATCCATTGATATCATTTTCAACTCCAACAAGCTAATACTTTCGGAGATATGATTTTTCGAAATTTCAATAATGAATCGTACTTCTATGTTTTCACAGAAAGCTATAATAATTCTATCTAAAAATTAATAAATGATCTGTGTTCATACTCGTACTTGTCATCCTGTTCTATAAGAGAGAGTCAAATTCATTTCAGCTGTTTTAATTTGATATCTTCCATGGTGCAGTTCTGTTTCTCAGATTGCTCATTTAATCTTGATAAATAAACTATTATTTGAATTGAATTTCCTTTATGATGCAGTTCTATCATAAGAATACATTGATTTAATTCCCAACTCTGAGAAACCAATACTTACGGAGATATAATTTGTCTGTTTGAACAAGAGCGCCAGAAAGCTCCTGTCCACAGGGCTTGAACGAAATTTTATATCTAACTAGCTGACCCACGCAACTACGCCTGCGCCAAATCGGTTATTGCGGTTGTAATTTTATTTCCAAATGCGAAAAATCTTGAAAAAAAACTAGAATCCGATTGCAGCGCCTCCTACCGGGACAATGGAATTTCCAAGTTATCCAGGGACCCACTCAAACACGTAATTGTAGAAAATACCTATAACCCGATTGCGGCGCCACCTACCGGGTTCAATTGCGAATATGAACTACCCACTTAAACGTATCTGGTTAAGAAAAGTGAGAAAAGGTGAGAAAGACAGGAGACCGGCTTCGTTCTCATCCCTACTTCGTGCTGTTTACTGGGACGTGACACCGGTATAGTCTGGCAAATGAGTTTTGATCCAGAGAGAAACGGACATTTTAAAAAATCTAGCACTGAGTATAGCAGGAATAAACTGCCTTGATACTTTAATACAAATAATTATTTTTTTTGTACAAAAAGTTTAGCTTCGCCATAAGCTCAGTGAAATTTTAATCGAAATAGAGTGAAAAACATTCACAAAGAATACGGCGACTTGGTTTTAATTAGCTCTTTCTCTGGGATAACTTACCAAGTGATAATTGATCAGTTATCGAGCGGGATGAAGAATGATTAATTACTAAAATGACTATTGAAAATAGGGGTTGGTGATAGAAGGGTGAAAATTTAGGGTTGTATGCATTTTGTAATGCCACATTATAAAAAAATAAAAACAAAAATTTCGTCAAAAAAAAAAAAAAAGAATCTGAGGGTGAACAACCCTTATCACTTAGGGGTATGAAAAATAGATAGTAGCCGATTCTCAGACCTACTGAACACGCATATAAAATTTGGTTAAAATCGGTAAAACCGTTTCAGAGGAGTCCGGTAACTAACATTGTGACATGGAAATTTTATATATAAGAAGATAATATACGAGAATACTCACGTTTCACGTAATTTTAGAAAATATCGACTTAATTTCGTCCATAACCTTTTTCTGAAAGTTATTATTTTCATAGAATTGGAAAAAAAATTAAAAATATCAATTATTTCGGCTACGGGAATCGTTCCCTGTACCTACGTGGTGCAGGTACCGTGTTGGTAGTATCCCTAAGCTATTCGGAAAGTACAGAATCATGTTAAAAGCTGGAACTTGAATGAATATTATTACTGACCTTTGATACTTTGTTTTCAAATTTCTAATGAAACATGCCCTGTGGACAGGAGCTTTGGCGCTCTTTTTCAAACTTTGACAAATCATATCTTCGAAAGTTATATTATATCTATTGAAACTTTAGCCAATATTTCAGTTTTGTTTTGACTGGAGATATTCTGAACTCAATATTATTAACTTACCATTACCATTCCCATCATCAAATGTCTCTGGAAAATAAGTTAAAAATGACATCAATGGATTCCTATGGTGAAACTGCATCTTGAGAAAAACTTATTTTAAAATTTGTAATGTAAAAAAAAATTTTTTTTTGTTACTTCGAAACCATCTGACCGATTTTGCCTAGTAACGAACTCAGCCGAAATATTTATCTCCCAAACCTATTCTGAAAATTTCAACTGTCTAGCTCATTCCATTCGAGAGTTATCTTGCCTACGGCCGGCCGGCCGGACAGAATGAATTCCGACCACGGATTCTTGATCAGTGAGTCGAACCAAATCGTTTAAGACCATTTTCGTCAAAAAAATAAAATATTACGGACATTTGGGAAAATTGATAAGCAAACAAACAAAAATATCATCATGTTACATATTATTCGATCAAGTTTATTTCGAGAACTTGGCTGTTAAATAAGGTATATATCCAATTATTATTATTATTATTATTATTATACTGATTCTCACTAGGTATTGAAATAATGTTATCACTGAGGTATCGACTTGTCAAATTAGACTTCGGCCAATCTATGCACAAGATTCATTATTCTCCAGGCACTTCAAAAATTAAAAACTGTTGACAAATATAATTGGCGAATTTAAAAAATTGACCAGAACATCTCGATCGTTGTAATATTTCGATATTTCGGCAATATCTTCACCAATATAGATCCGATCAGTTTCAAAATGTGAAATAAGGTTTTGTAGGCTCTCGTAGAATTCCAACGATATCTGACGGATAGTTTCTGTGATACAGATTTTTTTAAAATTTTCCAGTCATGCGATCCCCACAAAATTTTGCATAAGTCTTCGTGTCGGTATTTTTAACTTACTACCGCGTTTTCATTCAACCAGATCAGTATTTTTGAGTTATTGGGAAAAAAAATAAGAAGGCTATAACTCTTAAACCACTTGGTGTACTATGGCCATTAATTAACTTAGCCAGCCCATTTGGGCTCCAAACCTACTCTGAAAATCACTCTGTAGCTCATCGCGTTCGAGCGTAATCGTGCTGATGGACGGACGGCCAAAAAATGTATATAATGTATACAGGGTGAGTCTTTAAGTTGTGCATTAATTTTAACAAGATAGTACCCTCATCAAATAAGACACTTTTTTCGTTTACCATTTTTCCAGATTCGGCTCAGGTAAAAAGTTAACGATTTTATTATGTGCAAAGCCAGCCCTGAACTGTCTTCAAATTTGAACACAGAAACACTTAAAATTCAATATCGCATAATTATATGAAAGCTTCATCATCTGTTGCTCGAAATTCAACGAAATTGTCTGAGAAATCTTATTTACTCACTGAAGTCTTTTAAAATGGTTTTAAATTATCTTCATGCTGCATTTTCGAAAAAACCCTTCCTGGATATTAAAACTGACTCCAACTTGATTTTCATTGAATATCCACTATAAAATTATCCACATTATCTTCTCCGCCTATTTTCACATTCCTTTCATATCCTTCACATCCTTCCATGAATATGAATATAATATAAATATCCAACTTGTATTAACATTTATTATAACCTCTAATCTATAGAATTTACAGAATCGAGACAAACAATCTGTGATTCTGTGATTATTATTATGTTCTCTATAGGCTTGTTTTGGTTGGCAATAGGGACGGTCCTAGAACCGTTCAAAGAGACTACTTTGAACTTTAGTCACACAGTCGTTTATTGGAATTGGAATTGGCGTCCTGGGCGAAATCTTTCACACGCTACGTTTGTCCCAATCTTTAGAAGTTTTAGAACCAATTCGGAACTGTTCCTACTGCGAACTAAAACAGGCCTTATGCAAGTGACGACCTCGTATAGACACAGTATAAGAAGCAGGCACAGAAATGTAATACTAGTAGGTTAGCCACATCGTTGATTATATTATGTTCTGTGGTCTAATCTCAGAAAATTACACCGGTGATTATTTATTTATTTGTTTACTAGAATATATATATCCAGATTAAGAATTTCTCTTCAAGAATAATTGGGATGAATAGGTGGAATGATACTTTTGATTGATATTTCCCTTATGCATACTAATATACTACACACTTATAAGATTCAACTATGTAGTTCGAATAAAATAGTTGTGACGTGGGTTATATCTGTTGAAAATTAAGTTGATGAAATTATGTTCCATATATTAGAGGAATTCTTAGAATGATTGTGCAGAATCGATGCAGTATGAAAATAAATGTTTAGATGACATGGATAACAGATAATTTGAAAGCTTCATATTTACTATTGGGGATACATAGATGAATACATATCATGGTAAGCCTATTCATCTATTTCCCAAAAGATAACTACGAACTGTTTGAATGAGTTGTAATCAACTTATCCCGTTTTAAGATGGTAATTATAACAATTCGGAAACAAGCGAGATTGAATTGAATTTCCACAAGTGTCAACTTTGAAATCAATAATCAGTCTATGCATTTATTCGAGATGATCATCTGTGTATTCCAGGTTCGGATCGATAAAAGCAGGTAAATTTCTGTACTTTTTTTCATATTTTATGACATTCAATGACGAATATCTTGAAAACGGTTCGTTTCAGGAGAAAAGATGTGGAATAATTTTATTTTCAAAAAGGATCGAGTATTTCAAAAATGACTCAAAATAACCTTCATCTGCTTCCATTATGCTAATTTCTCGCAGTTTTAGGAATTCGCGAGTCTATAACGAAGAAACCAGTAGAAGTAGGGAAAAACTGTTAATTGGAGATTATGTGCCATAGTTATAGAAAACTTCATACCAAAATTCATTCAATGCTGAATAACCCTGTCAAAGCTACAAAAGAAAAACTATTTTTTTTTCAAATTTCAACAGCCTGTATCTTTTTTCCTCTGCCGAATTTGGAAAAATGGTAAATGAAAAAGTGTTTTAGTTGATGAGGAGAATCTATGGTTAAAATTAATGCACAATTTAAAGACTCACCCTGTATATAGGTTTGTTCCTACAGCAAAATTATCGATCAGGCTTGGAGTACAATTTCAGTCATTGCCTCCCCGATTCAAATATTCACGAGCCGCTACTGCTCCGGTTGCTTTCCATCCCATTAATCATTCTATTAACTTGACTCAATTTGAAGCAATTCAGTCTAGGTTCTTTGGAGATTAGACGCGCTGAAATCCCGTATTGGCGTCAGAAATGATTCCATTTGTTTTCATTCCTGTCATTGGGATCCTTGCCATGTATATCCTCAGTATTTTCGAAACCTACGGTAAGTTGATGGAAAATTATTGTTTTCTGAATGTGACATTCAACCATCACGGTTAATTCAACATTAAACGTTAATCCCACAGAAATGTACCTACTGCATGTGTAAATTGTTTCGATATAAGTTTTTATTTTGTACTCATTTTGGAATGATTGGATTTAATGAAACAACATTGTATTCTTGCAAAAAAATATGGAATCGAATCTTTTTTATTGAATTGAAAACGAAAATTATAAAAGCCAAAGTGATTAGCATAACAGATCTGCTGATGAGTTCTGGATCTAACGAATAATGACGTTGCTACCTTTCGAAGTTAGGTACTTATAAAAAATAAGTTAATTCTCTATTTGTGACTCCATATACAGGGTGAGTCTGTATGAACCCGTCAGATTTTGAGTGAAGGTAGTATACTGCATTCACATTTATAAAGTCTCCCGGTTGGCCATGAAATTTTGACACATTTCACAGAGTATATTTTGAAAATGTTAGGTTATGCTCATTTTCCTGTCAGATAACTATGCAACGTTGTCCTTCCTACATAGAAGTCGAAGTAATTACGAATTTTTCACAATGTGAATTTTCATGGGAAAAATAATTAAATTGAGAAGATATTAGTGAATTACACAATTCCAAAAGACCTGGCGTCTGTTGAAGAAATTTTTTCATCTGTTACTATGACAATATTTCACGTATATAAACTGATTTGAATACTCAGTTATGCTATTTTCTTTTACGGAAATCAAGAATCAAGTGTTGAAATTATAATGGAAAATAATGGATACAGTAGTCCGTTACTTCGTGATAGTTCATTTGAAAAAAGAATAAAAGTACCTGAATAACCCGGCAGGAAAACTTCTAAACGAACAGACGTACCTATGGAGTTCCCCACTTTTCGGAATTGTCAATATATAAGCCTACATTAATAATAAGTAATTTCATCGGAGAGTCCTAAGAAAGAATGGAGTTTTCCTATTGCAGATTATTCGAAGATAATGATCTGCGATAATATCTTGTCTAAGAAGGAACATTATGTTGATTGTTTAGAGTAGGCATTGGCAACGTCTCAGAGAATTAATTTGACCTTGACGATATTTCAGAAGTGCCAACCTGCCTTTGTTTTAGTTACAAAAACGCGATAGACCTAAATCATGGCCAACCGGGAGACTTTATAAAAGTGAATGGAGTATACTTGGTCTGGCACTTTTGAAACTATATTTGATTTATGACCACGAGCCTCTATTGGGGATATAAACGTTGATTTTCGTGAAATGGTCAATAATATTTATAGTTATAATTTTGTAATGAATTTAGGTGAAGGTAGTATCATCCGATTTTAATGAAACTACCAACGCTGCAGGAGATCTTTCAGAGGATTAGTAATTTTGAATAGTCGTTTCAAAATCCTGGGTTGCATTTGGAAAACTCCCAAATGATGTTGAATTGTTTGAAATAACACCCTGAATTTTAAAAACTTTGACATCTGTCTCAAAATCTACTTTAACGAGGCGTTAATTCTGTGCATTAAAATATTTTGGTACACTTTCGGATTTTTCAGAACAAATTTGGAAAATGTAGTGATACTCTAGTTTTAATACAAATCAGTTAAAATATTCCAAAAAAGTTGAATTAAAAATGAGTTAAGTATAAAAGATCCGATTCAATTTGTTATTTATAGAATAAGTTAAATATCCAAATGAAAATCCAGGGTTTGATTCAAAATATTATCAAAATAGGTATTTAAAAATTTATATAATATAAAATATATTGCTTTTTTCAAATTGATTTTCATATTTAAACAAACTCCTTACTACTAAATACAAAAATTTTTGAAAACTGAAAAAACTATTTATGAACGAAATAACTTCAAAATGGGGCTAGTTTCATACCTTGCAAATGCAGTGAAGAAACAATAATTTAAATCAACGAATATATACTGCATTTGACATCACGAGGTGACTGGATTAGTTTGTTCCAGAATAATCTAAAATATAATCCGTCTAGAAAGTATCCGGAATTTATTATTTTTCATAATTTTAATATATTTCTTTTCTGTAACATTTCAAGACAATAGTATTGTATAAAATAGATTGAGCAGATAGTCGGCTATGGCTAAAGTTACATGGCAACACAATTTGTCAAATATTGTTGATTGTCAAGAGGTATACAATTTATGAAATAATGTTGCAACTAGAAAAACGAAAACAGGTAGAACATTTGTATCGAAGAGGTTTTCGAAACATTAAAAAATTAGTGCAATTGTCTGAACTCTGAAAAAGTGCAGTATATGGGACAATAAAGAGGATAAGAAATGGCATAGATACGAGGCATAGACCAGTTTCAGGAAGACCACTTAAGATTGAAGGAAAAAATGTAAACGCTTTATTGGCCTTAGGACGACATAATCCGCGCCTAGGGTTTCGCAAATTGGATAGCCGATTTGGAAATCAACGAAATATAAAAGTATGTCCAGAAACCGTCCGTATGTCACTGAAAAGACAAGGCTACATATCAAAGAAACAAAAAAAATCCTTATAATGACAGCATTACAAAAGGAACGTAGGATAGAATTTTGTCAACGTTTTCAAGAAGATAATTTTAAGAATGTCTTTGTATCTGATGAAAGTTGTTTCTGACTTGGTAGAGATCACTTAAAAATCCTATCAAACCAACCTGCAACCATTCAAATTTCCAAATTTCCCACCAAAATAATGGTTTGGGGAGCAATATCTCTGCGCGGTGCTACGCCTTCATGTATAGTTGATGGTACCATTAATAGAGAAAAGTATTATGGCATTCTAAATGATTTTCTCCTTGAAACGGTGCATGCTTTATATCCAGAGGGGTGGTGTTTTCAGCCGTATAATGCAAGATGTCATACTTCGGCCTATACTCAAGCTTGGATGCAAGAACACCAAGTGACAACCATTCCATGGCCAGCAGCTTCACCAGATCTAAGACCCATTGAACACATATGGGGACTAATGAAGATTGAAGTTAAACGAGCAGCACCACAAATGAAGATGATTTAATTCAGTCAGTTTTATAGCCATTACCGAAAAATATGGGGGTGATCTGGTTTCGGGAGTACCTCGACGTCAGGGCCCGTATACTCGACGTTCGTAGAGAAGAGTTTTCGCATGCGATAACTCCTACAAGTAATCTCATCTCACTTCTCCCTCACTATTTAGTAGTAGAGAAACATATTTCAACCGACAATTCACATACGGAGTTTGCGCAGAGTCACTGACGTGATAAATCTCGTAGGAGAGATCTCTCTCAACATTTCATGAAGAGGGAATATTATTTGTTTTCTGTGCTCAACGTTTAGTCAAGTGTTTACACTCAAATGGAGATTGTATAGGTAAATAAGATTTCTAATTCAAGAATTAAAAATATATACTAAATAATTACAATTGAGCTTTGTTTTTTCCGGATACTTTCTACACGGACTATAGAATAGTTGGGTAAATGCTGAAAATGATCAAATAAGAACGAATTGAGCAAAGCATGTTGAATATTAAAAATAACACCTTTATATTAAATTTTCAAACTGATTCCCGATTTAAATATATAGTCGTGTCCTTTTTAACAAATTTCCATTTGATTCTCGAATGATATTTTGGTTTTATCTCAAAATTATACATTCCTCGATTATTCTTCCAACTAGATGTTCTCTATTCCTAATTTCCCCTTTATACATTTGTGTTTTAAGATGTCCCCAAACACAATAATCTAACGGATTTAAATCAGGATATCTCGGTGGCCAAACGATTGGACCACCACAACCAATCTATCTGAATGGATACGTCCCATTTAGGTGATTTCTCACATTAAAAAAAAATGTGGTCATTAATTAATTACATATTTAAGATAGTTCGAACAATAATTTTTGTTTTCAGTTTTAAAAAATATTTTTAATTAGTAGTAAAGAGTTTGTTTATAAAGGAAAATCTATTTGAAAAAAGCCATCAATTATTTTCAAATAAAATGCAATGGCTGTTTACTCCAGTACAATTACCTATTTTGAGAATATTTCAAATACAATTCTGCATTTGTATATGGATATTTAACTCATGAATTTGTTCCGTAAATAACAGATTAAATCAAAACTTATATATTTTTTTACTCTCTTTAATTTAACTTTTTTGGAATATTTTAACTGATTTTTAGTACAACTAGAATACCACTTCATTTTCCAATTTTTTTCTGAAAAATCCGAGAGTGTACCAAAATATTTTAATGCACAGAAAATCGCCTCGTTAAAGTGGATTTTGAGACAGAAGTCAACGTTTTTGAACTTCAATGTACGGGGTGTTATTTCCAACAATTCAAACATCATTCCAAATACGACCCAGGAATTTGAAACGACTATTCAAAATTACGAATCCTCTTATGGATCTCTTGCAGCGTTGGTAGTTTCATTAAAATCGGACGATTCATTCCAAAGTTAAGGCTAAAAATATTATTGACCATTTCACGAAAATCAGCCTCTATAGCCCCAATAGAGGATCGCAGCCATAAATCAAATTTAAAGTGTATTCCGAAATGTGAACGAAGTAAGAAAAATCTCAGTTGTTTATTCCGAAATTAGTTTTTCTCAGAAAAGTCTTACATTTCGGAACGGAACATGAAGTAAGAGATCTGAGAGAAGTGAGACTGCTTTTCATCATGCTAAGTTCTCTCACTTAATGACGGGTCTGACGGAAGGGAATATTATAACTTCAAAAATATTATGTTGGTGTTGAAATACTCGTATTTTGGCGATGCAATGGGGACCTCACAACCAGGAATATTTGAAAATATTACGTAAATATTGAAAGCATAATTCTGTATAGTTCGAGAGAGGAGAAAATTTGGTGAACGTGGATCAGGAAATTTTTGATCGATTACAAGGAAAAGCTCGAAGTGTCCCACTGAAGAGGATGAACTGGCAACTGTTATACTTTTGTCTCTCCTTTTAAATCAGAGAAATAAGTTTGATGATAAGAAGACAGCAAAGAAAGGCATCTGGTCTGAACTCGACTGAGAAATGAGCCAGAAGGGGAATTTTATAAGAGAAGGAACGGTCGGTCGAGAAAAGGTCCAACAAAAGTTTTATAACTTGCAATCGACCTATACAAAATATAGGAATGTGTAACAAAAACAGGAATGGGGTGTTTAAGAGTTCCCAAATATTTTGATGAAATGCATGAAAATCTTTAGGACAAATACAAAAGCCAGCCTGGTGTCATAACTGATAACGCTGCTACTGAAGATATTCCTACAAGATCTACAGTTAATTCTTCATTGATTGAGAATCAGAGAGATCTACATCAGTTACAGGTACATATTCAGTTGAGTCTGTGTCATCTGACAGATTAGAAGGGAATATATCCAAAGCAGGAGAAGTGTACAACCGCAGGCAATTAAAATAACTGATGTTCTTCGTGAATTGGCTCAAATCCAAAGGGATAGGCTCAGATGATGGATATGTTTGAAGAACATAGTGATATCACTCTGCGTCGAAAAATGGAACAGCATAAATGAGATCAGGAATATTAATGGAGTTTTTTACGGAAGAGTAGTTTTTGTATTTTTCGAATAGTTTTCAGAACAACTATAGGTATAATTTATTCAGGATATGAAAAATTATACCCAATGTTTTGTTTTATAACGTACAGTAGTAGTATAATTTGGTTTAGAAATAGTATATTCTAAAACAAGTTGCAGAATGTGCTGCTATTAAAACACGAATGCGAAATTCGAAAACAAGCGATGAGTGTTGTAATAATTGCATTCTGCAAGGAGCATTAGACGATATTTTCTCTATATCAGGCAAGTTTTGTAAAAAAACTGTTGAAATTTAATGAAAAATTCGGATTATACATCCTAGTGACTTTTGTATTGTATCTTGGTAGTTCGTGTGATTGTTACGAAAGTTGACAGATTACGGAATTTGAATTTGAACGTAGTTGACGTACGTAGGGCATGGAGATCAGATTTAAAACAGTTTCCTAATAGCATGAATGATTCAAAATTAGCAAGAAGGAAATCTGTAGTTCTTTAATGGAAATAAAACTTTTCCTCAACAATTATTTCACTATATCCTAATTATATTGTATTCTCAATTGCCGTATGTTGAAATTTGATAGGATCGAATATCAGTGCTGACCCACAAAACGAAAAATTTAACTAGAAACAATGCGGGAATGAGTTCATTCCAGCACTGTTTTTAGTGCTGGAATGGACTCATTAAGATACTGAAATAGAGAAATATGTTTATACTTTTCCGAGATTCTTTATTTCCAAATATAATGTTTGAATTATGTGATATTATCAGAATTTAGTCAATTCACTGATAAAATACTTGCAATGGGATATTTTATTTTAGCCTCAGGATTGAACTTGGGGCCAATGGCTTCTAAGTAAAACGCTCTACCAAATATAGTGTACATTTATGTTTTATCGGCTTCTTGATAGTATATTATTCATCCTCATTATAAGATTCAAATCAAGCCATGCATTTATTCAGTAAATTCATACACGATATTCATTGGGTATGGTTTTGCCTGAACACATCAGCAATTGTAACACTTCACTATTTCGTCCCCTTCTGTATCACTTGCTAATTCAGGCTAGACTCAAATACGTCATATTCAAAAAAAACTCCAAACATCTTGATGGACATCACAAAAATTATGTAGTACACAGCATATGGAAATTATCATAATAGCTTTCTCTATGGAGTTATCTATCTACTTCTTCTAATATATAAAATTTCCATGTCACAATGTTAGTTACCGTACTTCTCCGAAACGGCTTTACCGATTTTTAACAAATTTTATATGCGTATTCAGTAGGTCTGAGAATCGGCTACTATCTATTTTTCATACCCCTAAGTGATAAGGGTTGTTCACCCTTAAATTTTTTTTTTGAGATTTGGACGAAATTTTTTGTTTTTATTTTTTTATAATGTGGCATTACAAAACACATACAACCCAAAACTTTCACTCTTCTATCACCAACCCCTATTTTTTAATAGTCATTTTAGTAATTAATCATTTTTCATCCCGCTCGATAACTGATCAATTATCACTTGGTGAGTTATCCCAGAGAAAGAGCTAATTAAAACCAAGTCGCCGTATTTTGTGTGGATGTTTTTCACTCTATTTCGATTAAAATTAGCTTATGGAAAAGCTAAAAGTTTTGAACAAGAAAATATTTATTTTTATTAAAGCATCAAGGCAGTTTATTCCTGCTACACTTAGTGCTAGATTTTTCAAAAGTTCGGCGTCTTTCTGGATCAACACTCATTTGCCAGACTATAGCGGTGTCATGTCCCAGTAAACAGCACGGAGTAGGGATGACAACGAAGCCGGTCTCCAGTCTTTCTCACCTTTTCTCACTTTTCTTAACCAGATACGTTTGAGTGGGTAGTTCGTATTCGCAATTGAACCCGGCAGGTGGTTCCACAATCGGGTTCTAGGTATTTTTAAGAGTTACGTGTTTGAGTGGGTCCATGGATAACTTGGAAATTCAATTGTCCCGGTAGGAGGCACTGCAATCGGGTTCTAGGTTTTTTTTTTAAGATTTTTCGCCTTTGGAAATAAAATTGCAACCGCAATAACCGATTTGGCGCAGGCGAAGTTGCGTGGGTCAGCTAGTAATTTATAAATTTCAATATTTTCCATCTCGATCTGAGAATGATAAAAGTATGTTCGACAACGATTCTAGTTTTACTGAGAACAAGATTGCGACAACGATTCTAGTTTAACTGAGAACAAGATTGTGGTTCCATTTTATCTGATTGATAACTCATGTTTCCCTGAAACATGGTAATATATTAGATCAGTTCTAGAAGAACATGTCTTAAGCAGTCATTAGCCACTTTCTCTAAGAATATGCCATATAAAAAAAATATTTCTGGAACATTCCATTATATCTTTTATTCTTTGTCAGAGTCTAGAAGACCCTGACTATCATGAGCAGATCCAAGGAATCCCACCAAAATGTTCGTGAAGATTTTTTTTATGTGACAATTGCTAGAAGTTTAATCGAATGGTTCAATTTTCAATTACTAATATATTGATCTAAGGGAGCTCTTCCATTATCATCCGATGATTCATCAGAAGATGAACTGCTTGATAAAAAAATTTCTTGTGAAATATATGCCGCAGCTTGATCCATCACTCAGCCGAATCTTTAGACAAAACAATATCATGAAATTTCAAAATGAAGGTAGCAGAATGTAAGATGAAAGTGTTGCTTTTTAAAAGTGAGCGGTGAACTGAGAACACAAATTCTCACTTTCTGAGATGATCACAAAACGGAATACAGCAATAGTTTCAAAAGTGCCAGACCGAGTACTACCTTCACCTAAAATCTGACGAGTTGATACAGACTCGCCATGTATGTGTCGGGTAATTATCAGCCGTTGTATTACTTCTTGATGTTAAACTTTAGTGTATTTTCTCTCATCCAGGATCATTTTCAATTTCCATACTAACTCGCTACAAACTTAATCATTTTCTTCTTCAAGGTAGAGCTGGGTCCTCCATTGGCATTGAAAGTTTTAAGATTTGACTCTTCTATGGTACATTTAGGATGGACACCTAGAGTATTCGATGACATATTGGATAAAAGAGTTATAATAAAAGTATGGACCGAACGTATTAAGAGAGAATATAATGTGAACGCGGACAAAGTGTCAGCATGGATTCCTTTCATTCCGAATGCTAAAAATTATGTTGCAATTGCATTCGCTTCCAGTACTCACGAGGGCGATTATAGTGATGTTCTCGAATTCCGTGCACCAGGTCAGTATTACTCTTTGGCGCGCTTGTTCACGTTGAGCAATGCTAATTGGATGATGAGTGCTTCTAGCTCAGTGGATAGAGCGTTTGACTCGGAACTGAAGGTCTCGAGTTCGATCACGTGGCTAGGAAAGACATAATTTTTTGTCGGACGGTAGTGGCCACCATGCAATGTTGGGTCAAAAATAAACAGTGCTGTACCTAAGGAGGCCTAAGAATACGGCAGCAGAGCCTACACAGAACATAACTCATTCTCTTAACTGGTACAAGCTCTTAGGAGCTTCTTAGGGGTGCCCTTGGGGAAGACCTAGGAGGATCAGCATAATCATGTACGTAATATAATCATAACCATGTCATTAGCAAACTCGTCGAAGCAGACGCTAGTGCTTTCTTACGCGCACGTTCTAGGGAAAAGCGTGTCTGTAATTTTCGATTTTTTGCCGAAAATGGTCTCAAACGATTAGGTTCGACTCTCTGAAGAAGAATTCGGCTCGCCAGCCATTACCACGATAACTTTCGAACGGAAAGAGATAGCGAATTGCTATTTTCAGGGTAGGTCGCACATCTGAATGCGATGGTTATATCCGTTAATGGGCATAGTAGGGCAGAACGGTTTCAGAGTTATACCCATCTGAATTATTGTTTCCTCAATAACTCAAAAAATACACACAGATCCGAACGAATTGAAGCTTGGTAATTAGATTAGGTATGATTTCAGATCCGCTGAAATTCCGTAGTAACCTTCGTGCCACCATTTTACAAACGAGTGCCGGATTTCAGCCCGATTGGCTTCGTATTTTATCAAATATTGTGAAAATAAAATTTCGAATCATGTAAACTGAAGAAATTTCAAAAGATATTTCTACAGCCAATTTCCGAATTTGAACAGGATCGGATCTATATTATAGAAGCTATTGAAGAAATACTGGAAACTGAGCAGCGTTGTGCGTGGATGGGTGATTGTTACCATACTAATTTTCGAAAGAGATTGCGGCTTGCAATTTTCAGGGTAGGTTGTGAATCCGAATGCGCCGGCTAAGTTCGTTAACGGATATATTTCGGAGTTATCATCTGAAATATTGTTTTCTCAATAACTGAAAAAATACAGATCCAATGGAATTTCAACTTGATAATTAGTTTTATAATACCACAGTGCAGAGTCCTGCAAAATGTCGTGAGGATCGTATCATTGAAAACAAATACTTTTGTTCTTTAATTTCTGAAAAATTTCGTATCATGTTTAATGTTTTCTTCAAAGAAGTAATATTTCAAAAACTTACTGTCAAGATTCCACTGAAATTCCGCACAAACCATCAAGCTGCCATTCAACAATCGAGTACCGGATTTCAGCTCGATCGGACTTGTAGTTTAGCAATTATGTTCGAAATAAATTCCGCACTGGTATCTACTCCTGATGTTTTAAGTGATGTAAATCACATCGTACTTAGGTATCTTTGGTAGCCCCGTTGGATACTTCCGTGTTTTGCCGCTTTACGTCGCGAGACGGATGCGGGTTCGATTCTCCTCTGAGTGTTTACTATTTTATTTATGTTAATATTTTAATTCAATTGATGCACACCTCATTGCACTCCTGTCCTTGGAACGGAGTGCTTATCAATGTGCCCAAATGTCTGCAATTTTCGAATTTTTGGCTGAAAATGGTCTCAAACGATTTGGTTCGACTCACTGATCAAGAATCCGAGGTCGAAATCGATTCTGTCCGGCCGTTAACACGATAACTCTCGAACGGAAGGAGTAAGAGGATTGAAATTTGCAGGGTAGGTTTGGAACGTAAATATCTCGGACGAGTTCGTTAACGGGCTAAATACACCAAGCGGTTTCGGAGTTATGGCCGTTTTTAGTAAAAACATTTTTTATGAATATTTCCGAAACTGATCACTCGATCTATTTGAAATTCAGCATGAAATTGTAGAATAATGACCTTTATAAGCATGCGTTTTGTATTGATCGGGTTGCCGTAAAATGTAATTTTTTTTTTAAATTTTTAAATTTTGTTTCTACAATAACTCCCGAACAGAATGAGCTAGGCAGCTGGAATTTTCAGGGTAGGTTTGGGAGATGAATATCTTGGCTAAGTTCGTTATTGGGCAAAATAGGCCAAAATGGTTTCGGAGTACCGAAAAAAAAATGTTTTTTTCACTTACAAATTTCAAATTCAATATTTTTTTAAAATGCAGTTTCACCATGAAATCCATTGAGATTGTTTTCAACTCTAACAAGCTGATACTTTTGGTTATGACTTTTCGAAATTTCAATAATGAATCGTACTTCTATGTTTTCACAGAATGCTATGATTATTCTATCTATGAATTATTATATGATCTGTGTTCATACTCGTACATGTCATCCTGTTCTATAAGAGAGAGTCAAATTCATTTCAGCTATTTTAATTTAATTTCCTCCATGGCGCAATTCTCATTCTCAGATTGCTCATTCAATCTTGATATAAAGACTATTATTTGAATTTAATTTATTTTAGGATGCAATTCTATCATGAGATTCCATTGATATAATTCCCAACTCTGAGAAATCAATACTTTCGGAGATATAATTAGTCTGTTCGAACAAGAGCGCCAAAAAGCTCCTGACCATAGGACTTGAATCAATTTTCAATACAATAGTGCAAAATCTCACTACTTTGTGCACTATGCAACATATATTGTACCAAAACGTGAACTTTTTGTGCGCATGTTCTAGAAAACAGCGTTCTATCATTTTGCCCAAATGTCTGTAATTTTCGAGTTTTTTGGCGAAAATCGTTTCAAACGATTAGGTTCAACTCACTGATGAAAAGTTCTTGCAATTCTGTCTGGCCGGCCGTCAATTGCTACGATACCATTCGAACGGAAAGAGATAGCAACTTGCAATTTTCAGGTTGCTCATACGAATGCGGCGGTTGAATACTTTAATGGGCATAATCGAACACATGGTTTCACAGTGATACCCATCTGAAATGTTGTAGTTTTTCCTGAATAACTCAAAAAATACAGATCCGAATGAATTGTAACTTGGTAGTTAGTTGTAGAACGCGCTAAGTCGTAAATTTGTGACAAATCTTGTGAGCATCGTATCAATCGAAAATAAAGTTAAATATTTCTTCGAAAATTATATATTTCACAAACTATTTGTCATATTTCGCTGAAATTATGCACAAACCTTGAAGCCGAATTTAATCCCTCCAATATTTTCAAAAGTACGGATCCGATATAATTGAAATCATATAGTACTCGGTGAGGATGAGGCGTAAATAGATAAAAGAACATGCACACAAAAGCTCCTGACTTCACGTCAGTGCTTTTTAGGATTTTTTCATAGTGAAGTCAATGTGCTTTGGTGCGCTTGCTAATGACATGATACTGACCCTTCTACGTCTTCCCCAAGGAGAACCCTCAGAAGCTCTTAAGGGCATGGATAATAATCAATTGTTGTTTATCCTCTCAGATTCAGGTTGAGCTTCGCGGTACGTTTATGTGCCGAACACTAATTTCAGCTTCGATTTCTTAACACTTCTACATTTCTATACAGTGCTCCGCGCCAAGAAGGATTTTTCTTTTCTATTAATATTTCCGAATTTTATTCTTTACAAAAAATTGGTGCATCAAAAATGGTATTAAACTCAACTGTCAGTCAACTATGACTAGAGCGTTTCAAAACAAAAATTTTGATTATCTCGGAAAATTAGAACTTTTTGTATGAAACGATCTAATTAAATTTATTTGAAATTACAATTTAGATCAATGTGCAAAAACTTAGGTCGAAAAAACCTTCAAAAATATTGTTTTTGTTCTAGGTTATAACTATTAAATGGTTTCTATCTGGGTTTTGTCTCTGAAAAATATCTATTAAATAAAAAATTATTATTTTGTGAATTGTTTCTGCGTAAGAAACACAAGATATTTGTCAGAAGCAATAAATCGAACAATTTTGCCTAACAAACAATAAAGGAACAAAATCAACGATTGAACAACTATTTCGTAACGTTTCGGAGTCTAAATCAGTTTCCTTTGTTAGACACTAACGAAAATCTTCAGAATTATTTTTTGTTGATATAGCTATTCTGAAATTCGAGAATTGTCACATTGACAGTATTTGAAAATCATAGTAACATAGTTTTACTTAGCATAGAAATTACCGAGTTCCAATTCCTTTTTTTATAAATTCAGCCAAATATGGTCAATTCCAATTGAGCAGTTTGCAAAATTGCATTCTCTGTTCAATAAAATACAAGTGTACCCCTTAAGTTTTCTTTTAAAGTAAACAGATTTTGTCATCAGAATCTTTGTATCACTCCAATCCATCATGTGACCTCCTTGGATTGTATACTCCATTAACTTTTATAAAGTCTCCCGGTTGGCCATGAAAATTTGACACATTTCACCATGTATATTTTGAAAATGTTAGGTATAGTCATTTTCCTGTCAGATAACTATGTAACGTTGTCCTCTCTACATAGAAGTCGTAGTAATTACGTATTTTCACAGTGTGAATTTACTTCGGAAAAATAATGAATTTGAGAAGATATTATTTGAATTAAATAATTCCACAGTCCTGGCGACTGTAGAAGAAAATGTTTCCTCTGTTGCTACTAGAAATAATTCACGTATATAAACTGGTTGTAATATTCAATTATTCTATTTTCTTGTATGGAAATCGAGAATCAAGTGTTGGAATTTTATTGAAAAATAATGGATAGAGTAGTCCGTTACTTTGTGATAGTTCATTTGAAGAAAGAATAAAAGTACCTGAATATCCCGGCAGGAAAACTTCTAAACGAACAGACGTACCTATGCAATTCCCCACTTTTCTCAAGAAGACATTTAAATACCTTGTTGCACAAATTGAAATACACTATGTAGTTTCAAAATGTAGAAGTACTACAAAACCCAAGTAATTCTTATACCTCAATAAAATATAATGATAGGAAACTAAGTAATTTCATTCGAGAGTTCAACATGTCAGAATGAAGTTTTGCTATTGCAGATTTCGGTTCTGTATAGCACTTCTGCTTCTTCAAAACTACTTTCGGCATTTTCAATTTCAAAGCGAAGAGTTATTTATTATTCGAAGAAAATGGTCTGTGATAATATCTTGTCTAAGATTGAAGATTATGTTATGATTATGCTGAGAGTAGAAATTGGCAACGTCTCAGCAAATTGTTTTGACCTTGACGATATTTCAGCAGTGCCAACCTGCCAGTGTTTTAGTTACAAAAACGTGATAGACCTAAATCATGGCCAACCGGGAGACTTTATAAAAGTGAATGGAGTATACATACATGTTTTGCTATTTTTGATTTTTGTATATCTCTATTTCTCAAGTTGTTCTTATGTTCTGACTTCCTTACTTCTAGTGGTCTCGATGTTTCTCCTGTGTACGATGTACCACAAATACAAGGAATATTATATACACAGTTTTTTTATTTTTGTTTTTCATTAATGGGTTTTGTCTTTGTTAATAAAGACCTAAGATCATTTTGTGTCTTGAAAACGGTTCTTGTATTGAACTCGGAACCGATTTTTCTGATTTTTTCAGAAAGGCCACGAACATGAGGGATCACATCCAACAGATTGTATTGTTCTTCTTGTTGATTATTTTGTTGTACTTGATTGATTGTATCCTTTATAATGAGTATTTTTTTATAACTCTTTTAAAAACTGGATACTTACCTAACGGAATTTATTTTGGTGACTTGACAATATTAGTGTCAATGTGAATATGATTGTTATTAAAATTTTTTCTTGAACTTTGTTATTCAACATTCTGTTCGAATTTTCAGAACACTGCGATCATAGAAAATAATTAAATCGTGGATATTCATGACAAAATAGATGGATATTCATGACAAAATTAAATTTCAATTGGCCTTTGCCAGCAAGAATTGAAAACTTCTCAGATATGAATTGAATGTGAAATTGAAAGATTTTAATAGCAAAAATACGAATTGCACCAGAATGAAACGTCTTTTGAAGGAAAATTCGAAAAGATATCGAAAATCCAAGTTCAATCCAAATTTTCTAGCTAAAATCATATCGTCATATTATTTGGTTGCTAAAAAAATTCCGTTAGGTAATTATTACATTTTTAAAAAAATATTTTTCATGGTTTTCCGACCTGAAATTTTTGCGCAGTGACCTTAATTGTAATTTCAAACAAGTTTACTTAGAGCGTTTCACACAAAAAGTTCGAATTTTCTGAGATAATCGACATTTTTGTTTTGAATTGGTGATTTTCGCCCAAACGGGAAGTCATAGTTGTCCAAATTTTATATAATTTTTGATGCATCAACTTTTTGCATGAAATAAAATTCGGAAATATTAATAGAAAAGAAAAATACCTCTTGGTGCGGAGTTGCTGGGAAGCACAGTATATTGAGTAGGACTTAATACACATTTTCATTATTCAGATTCTGTTGTTATCGCGAGTCTTTTACCACAAAATTTCGAAGTACACCAGGTGGGAAATTCCAGTGTTCTTCTTAGATGGAGGAAGCCGAAAAATCTTGTCGGAAACCTGAAGGGATATATAATCGAATACAACCTGAATATTGATGGTTCGAGAGAGGACACCGTCTTCAGGTCAGTCAGATCCGAAGGTGATGAATTGTATCACAAAATTACTGGATTGAACCATGGATTTCACCAATTCCACCTACGAACTAGACATGATTTTGGTGCCTCAGATATGTAAGTTCAAATAAACTGCTTTGATAATACGCTGATCAACCATTTGTAGAATTCCAAAAATAACATTTTCTCAATATACCTACATGTTGTTCCACGACAAAAGGGAGAAATTTTATATGTGGTTAGGGTTAGAGGGTATACAAGGTGGAAAAGCCAAATGGAATAAATTCATATCTTGCTTACTGTAAATATTTATGGTAATCCCGAAACAAGTCAAATCCAAATTTTAAATTATCTTCCTTCTTCGTATAAATGCAAACCCCCTTGGAAATACAAGTAAAACCCCCTTCGAAATACAGGTACAACTCCCAATTTTTCAAATAGGAAGTATGGGCTTGTGATACATTGTTTGAAAGGTCTCGTTATTCTCTATTCGTAAATATTGTCACTTTCATGTTTATTGCAAAAGTAATCGACCTGATCGCGAGCGTTATTCGATCTTTCAGGTCATTCAAATCAAGGGGTTTAGTTTTGTGCACAATGCTCTTCACCTATCCCCATAAAAATAAATCTAATGGGTATCTAAGGGTATCGCGCTGGCTATTCGATCGTTCCTCGCCTTCCTATCCAACGATTTGTAAATGAATTGCGTCGAGGTATTGCCGGACATTGCGTTTGTAATGTGGTGGTGCTCCATCCTGTTGGAACCATAATGTATTCCGTGCAGCTTGAGGATTTCCTTGATCAGGATATAAATTTGCCAAAGTTGGAACGACATCATTTTGAAGTAGTGCTAAATATTATCGCCATCCAAATTGCCCTCAATGAAAAAGGGGCCTATGATATGGTTTCGAACATGTCCTGCCCAAACATTAACCTTTTGAGGGAATTGCGTGTGTTCCCCTCTCACCCAGTGAGGATTTTCGATAGACCAGTAGCGGCAATTTTGACGATTAGCTGGCCGTTGACAGAAAAAGTGCACTCGTTAGAAAACAAAAAGTCTACTAATTGGATAATATCCTTATACATGTCCGTCATTTGTTCACAAAAATAAGTTCTATCAAAATCTTGTTCCAAGAGCTCCTGGGTAGGTATCATTTTATAGTGATGCATTTTATTTTGTTTTAATAAGTTTAGAATTGATTTATGGCTGACATTGAATGTTGTGGAGGCATCTCCACTCGATTTATGTGAATTTTCTTCAAACTCAAGCATCACATCTAATTTCACATAAGCAGCTACTTTTTTAATCTGCCTTACATACTCAAACTCGCGAAACTGCTTCTCTATTTCACTTATTGTCCCTTGGGTTATAGGTGGCAAATTTTCCTCAAAGCTGGATTTAAAGAAGCCTGCTCTAACTCCACTGGATGGGGTCATCTGAAATCTAAGATTTATGCTACCCAGCCGGATTTCTGGATGGCAATATCGAATAATTAATTAATGCGTCAAATTACACCCAAAATGTTGTGTAACGTACGGGAGCTTTTTGAACAGAACTTATTGTATTGCATGGAAGTAAATAGTGCCAATTTCCAGCATTTAATGAATCAATCACAAATTTAGTAGTGTTTTCATTGATTATTAAGTAGACATTTTTTTCACATTGCCACCTCCACTATTTTAGTTGTCATTTCGTTACCGATGAAAATTTGGACGCGAAATATTAATCGACCGATACCGATACCGCTTGATACCGGTATCAAACGGTGATAATTTTTACATTTTAGCGAAAGTGGTTACAAGCGGTAACGGAAGTTCCCCTCCAAAACTGTCATTTCGACATTTGATACCGGTATCAGAATTTATAACCGGGTCCTTGAGGTGGGTTACTAGCGGTTGACATTTGTATAAAGTTTGAAATTGTCAAAAGTATTGAAAGTTTGAAACTGTTGAAAGCAATCGAAATGGCTGTAGCAAAGCGTGGAATTTTTTTAATATACTCTAAACTACCAAGGAGTGGATTATTCGTCATTACAGACCACCAAACGGCTAATGTTTTATTAAGCGGTAATAAAATGAAAGCAATCTGGCTTGGATATAGACCACAAAAAGACTAGTAGACTACGTTCTTGTCGTACTGGTGAGTGCCCACCTCTTTACTTTTTCTTAATTGTAGGTGGTGAGAATCATTTTCTATAATTTCATCAAACAAATTTAATTATGGAAGGTTTCTTTTTGGCGCTCGAGTTCCTCGGATGAGTGCTTATCAATTTGCCCAAATGTCTGTAATTTTTCATTCGAAACAATTGAAAAAATGCAATTTCAGGTTATATTTCAAGCCAGAAATCATGACATAGGTCGTAATTTGTCCGGTGCATTTTTTCATTCTTTTATACAATATAAAGTAAAATATATATCTATGGGAGATGATAGCCCTTCTTAAGGGCCCTGTAGCGGTCTTCGAACATCTGAAGTTCTGAATAATCATCGCTTGGACTTGGACCGGTCAGACCTGGTTTTGAAAGAGACCCTCCTGGCCTTACGAGCAACATTTTCATTTTTGAATTCAAATATTGAAGGGATTTCAGGAGTGAATATCTTCGAAAACTAGCGGAGGCGATTCTTCTCCACGAGATCCCATTCGCCTACAGAGAAGTATTTTTGTGAAAGGAGACTTTTGTTAGGTTATGTATTATTTTTAATTTGTTCGTTTCCTCCTCTTCTCTTGTCATTTTTCAGGTTGAGATTCGGGTACCTTGGAGAAACCTATCCGTTTTTTGACGAGGGAATCCACATTGAAGAAATATATCCCAATCAATATTTTTAAATTTCAGCAAATTTTGTAAACAATAGTTACAAATCACCACACTCGCGGGCAGAAAGGTATTTTTGCTGAGGTTTTTCCCTAAGCTCTTGTATCATACGTCGAATTGTATGGTACCCCGTTACACCAACCTCTGCTAACACATATACAGCTCTCAGTCAAAAGAATATATATATATATCCCCTAGGTTCCAAAATTTGAATAGTGCTATATCATCACTGGGAGAAATTCCAATAAGACACAATAATTCTCGTTAGTGAATAGCATTTCGTCAAATAAATTCCACATTTCCATGTAATTCATGTTAATTGCTTATCAAACGTTAGAATTGTTGAAATACTGTCTGAAGTTGGTATTACTTAGTTATAATCATGTCATTTAGTTTTTCTGTACGTTATGTTTCCTGTCCTGTTACGCTTGTCAACTGTTTACTGTATCGTTTCCGGGGAGAAAGTCTGAAATAAAAGCTGTTCCTGGAAAGATGTTCGTACTTCATTTGTGAAACTAATCCGATTGAATCCTGGAATATCGGGCTGAATCATTGCGTAGCTCAATTAATTTCAACAGGTTATGGGCCCAGAATAAACTTGGAAATAGCTTGAGAGGATTCTGAAGAAGGATTGAGAAGACGAGCAACTTGTAAAACTTTGAAGGTTGGTGTGCACCTGGAACTCAACATGGCGAACTCAGGAGGTGAGGCTTCAGCTCCCGGCTTTTTCGGTATTCAGAAGCTGATGTAAGCACGGGAAGATTACATGACCTGGGAGTTTGGGATGACAAATTACTTCAGAAGGCAAGGTCTCTTGAAAGCAATCAAAGGCGAAGACAAGGACACTGCCGAAGACAAAAGTTCAGCCCGTCGTGAAGAACGTGCTTTGGCCGACATCAATCTGATGGTGGACAAGATGAATTACCAGTATGTACGCGAAGCCGATACAGCTAAAAAGGCGTGGAATAATCTGAAAGACAAGTTCGAGACAAAAGGTCACTGGAAGTATGTGCACCTTGTTCGAAGTCTGAGCCATGCAAGGTATGAAGACTACACAGACATGGAGTTATACATTGCTCATATAACCTCAACTGGCCAGCAGTTGAAGACAATGGGCGAAGTAATAAAAGACAAGTATTTGGTTGCGATGATTCTTCAAGGACCCCCAAGCGAGTTTGATAGCATCGTAATGACAGTTTGTGCTGGAGAAGAAATGGAACTTGATCATGTGATATCGAAACTCCTGGAGGACAGCATGAGAAGAGAGATTTCGAATAAGGATGGTAATTCCTGTGGGAAGTCTGCTCTGAATGCAAAGACAAAGAACTGGAAACAGAATAAATATCACGAAGGTGAGAAATACTTTGGGTCAGCTCCGTTTAATTGCTACAAATGTCATGAGAAGGGGCATAGTATCAAGCATTGTCCTTTGAAGTCAACAAAAAAGGAGTCTGACAATACAACAACCCAATACAAGAAGAAAGATGACAGAACCAAGAAGAAACAGCACGATGGTGGGGAGAAAAGTGGCGACTCGAAGAAAACGTTCCTGTGTGCGTTATCAGCAAAGTATAATAATGGTGCGACCATCATTATTGACTCAGGAGCAGAAGGTCACATGTCACCAAACAAGAGGATTCTTGAGAACTATCATGCAGTTTCATCTAATCAAAGTGTCATGGTGGGTGATAATGGACGTCTTGATATAGCCGGTGCAGGTAACATAAAGTTGGCTGCGAGTGATTGTGCTATTGAAAGAATACAGAATGTCTTGTATGTACCAGGGTTAAGTGACACTTTGTTGTCTGTAAGCCAATGTACAGATCATGATTTGAATGTTCTGTTTACTAAAGATGGATGTCAATTTCTCGACGCTGATAACTGTGAGGTAGTAGGAAAACAATTAGCATCAGGTACTAGAGTGGGTGGTTTGTATCATCTAGATGGTAAACCTTCTCCTAAATCAGCACTGGTCGCTGAGAATGTCAGAAACTTTGATCTGTGGCATGGTAGATTAGGGCATGTTGGAGTTCAGAAACTTAAGTATTTGTGTGAGCATACAAATGATGTGAAGTTTTCCAGTATTAATCATGAACTCTGTGTTGCTTGTGCCTTGGGGAAACAATGCCGTCAGAGCTTTCCTAGATCAGTGTCACCAAAGGTGTCTGAAGTTCTAGATCTTGTGCATGCTGACTTATGTGGCCCTTTGCCTGCAAGTTATGGTGGGAGTAAATATGTGTTGTCGATCGTTGATGATTATTCCCGACATGTGACAGTGTATTTTCTGAAGCACAAAAGTGAAACCAAAGATAAAATCAAAGAATATGTGGTTGCGTGTGAGACCCAGAAGCAAAAGACTTTGAAAGTTTTCCGTTCTGACAATGGTGGAGAATTGATCAACAAAGATATGAGAGAATTTTTTAAATCTAAGGGCATTTTGCAACAGAGATCTGTAAGGTACACACCTGAGCAGAATGGTGTGGCTGAACGCCAACAGAGGACAATTTTTGAAGCTGCCAGAAGCATGATGATAAATGCTGACTGTTCCAAGAAATTGTGGACAGAGGCGGTCAATACTGCAGTGTGTCTTCAAAATAAGGTGCCACATTCTTCGAGTGGAAATGTGCCTGAATTGTTGTTTAATGATATTACTTCAGTTGCTTACTCTCACTTACGAGTGTTTGGTTCTGATGGTTATATGCATATACCTAAACAAGTAAGGAATGATAAGTTAGAACCTAGAAGTAAACTAATGTTTTTTGTGGGGTATTCTACTGAAAGTAAAGGGTACAGATTAATTGATCCCGAGAAGCCAAATGATGTTTATGAAGCACATAGTGTGAGATTCGATGAGAAGAAGTTCACGGCTTGCTCACAGAAAGATAAAGCTGATGTAGCTGAAATTGTCTATGTGCCTATACTTGATCTATATGAAAAATGTGATGTAGTAGAAGTTCCCATTGAACAGCTTGATGATGATGAAGATGATGAATTTGAGGGAGAGAATGAAATACATGAAGAACATGAAAATGTTGATGATAACAATGTAGATGTAAACATGGATCAGGAAGTTCCAGTTCCTAGGAATCCTGTTAGAGATAGAATGCCACCAAAGCGTTACAATGATTTTGTGATGTATGCTGCAAGTCTGTTTGACTCTATACCTTTTCAACTTCAAATTGGGAACTATCAAAATCAAATTGGGAATTAACATATTCAAATTGGGAATAATCAAAATCAAATTGGGAATAAACACATTCAAATTGGGAATAATCAATTTCAAATTGGGACAGCATTCGCGGCTATGTAAATCAAGATCATATATAATCGGAAGATATTTTTTATTGGTGAAACTGGAAAATAAAAACTAATACCCACATTCTAAACAAACATTTTAAGCAATTAAAGACTTGAAAGAAGTATTAAAAAAATGTCTTGTTTCTTATCAAACTCTCATATCCAATAAATTCAAAATATCAGGTATGAACCTCTGGATATGAGCCACATATCTTGTACAGGTACTGACTGTTATGATGGATACATTTCTTCTAATTTTGTTCTCCATTCTTTGAAGACGAAATTCTGCCTGTGATATGTTTGCTCTCTCTTCGCCCAATGAAATCTCCGGCAATTCCGTAGCTAGATCCCTTTTTACCCCAGCCTTCTAACAAGACCAGGAATACTCAATTGGATTGAGCATTGGGCTGTATGGCCTAACGAAATGATGCTGGCTGAATTGGACCTCCTAGAACAGGACTCAATACCGGTATGGCAGGAGTATTATCGGCAACTAAAACTATATTCGTTTGATAACAATCATAGGCAGCACGCAAGGATCGACGAACGAATTCATTTGCCTCTTCTCTACTAAAAGAACCACGCCTTATTTCATGGTGTAAAAGGCCCATATTTCCTATGCATCCTATAATATGAATGTTTGCCCCGCGACGGCCTGCCGATATATGGGAGCAGCGACTTCCTTTCTTCGAACGCCCTTTTCTTCTCGAAATAAACATGTTGAAATTAGTTTCATCCATGTAAATGATTGAAATATTTTCGGCTTGAAAATGTAAAATATTCCTTATATATTCACACCTCTTCATTTTATTTTCTTCGCTATTCATTCTCTCGGGCTCCCTGCGAATATCTTTCAGAGTAAACATTAATCCATCCAAATGATTTCTTATCACTCTTTGGAAACATTTATACCATAATGCTCTTCAAATTTTTGCTCCTTCAAAGTTATTTTTGGGTTTTCCTCGATATATTCTATCATGCTATTCTTATGGGATTCTTCTATTTCTACTTTCCTTCTCCCACCTCGTTGGCGTTCTTCTTGATTTTGTGTAGTAACTCATCTATAGCCTGTAGATTTACTAATACCCAAGGCATTCGCTAGTTCTCTCCAATTGTCGTTTCTGTTACACACCGCAATTATCTGCCTATTCATTGAATCTGCAGCTACCTTCTGTATATAAGACATATTTTCGAAAAAGAAATTGTATACTTATCCTCCGTTACTTACTTTTGACTCAAAACAAATTTGACAATTAATTACACATAGATCTGATACAAATAGCAACGGATGTCGTTCCAATTTGAAATTGATTATTCCCAATTTGAATGTGTTTATTCCCAATTTGATTTTGATTATTCCCAATTTGAATATGTTAATTCCCAATTTGATTTTGATAGTTCCCAATTTGAAGTTGAAAAAGGTATAGTGTGTTTGCTGAGAAAGAGCCCCATTATCTAAAAGAAGCACTGAATTGTGAAGAAAGTGTGAAATGTAAAGTTGCCATAAATGATGAGTTGGAATCTTATAAAAGGCATGATGTTTTTCAGTTAGTTGATAAACCTGAAGGGTGTAATATGGTAAAGTCTAAATGGGTCTTTAAGATAAAAAGAGACGAAAATGGAAATGTATCTTCATATAAGGCTAGGCTTGTCGCTGTTGGCTGTAGTCAGAAGTTTGGGATAGATTTTCAAGAAGTGTTTGCACCTGTAGTAAGATACGATACTCTAAGACTTTTCTATGCTTTGTCTGTAAGATTCGATTTACAAAATCATCATGTAGATGTGAGCACAGCCTTTCTCAATGGAGACTTGCATGAAGACATATACATGTCTCAGCCTGATGGGGTAGATGTAGTTGAAGGGAAAGTTTGGAAATTAAAGAAGGCAGTATATGGGCTCAAGCAAGCAATCAAATGTTGGTATGAAAAAGTACAAGAAGTACTGTTGAGTATTGGATTCAAGCAATCTCAGTACGAACCATGTGTGTACATCTGGAAAGATTGTAAATGGTTGGTCATTATTGTTCTTTATGTGGATGATTTTTTCCTGTTTTTCAATGATGAGGTAAAGACTGGAGAATTAAAAGACTGTTTGAAAAAGAATTTTCACACCAAAGATCTTGGACAAGTGAAACAATGCCTGAGCATGCGAGTGACTAAGAGTGACAAAACTGTTAGACTGGATCAAAAAGCTTACTGTGAAAAAATGTTGAAAAAGTTTGGAATGTTCAACTGTGTTGGTTCTAAAACTCCAATAGAAGTAATAATGAAAAATGGCGATACCGTTGTTAAAAAATCAACAAGTTAAGAGCGTTCCTGCTAATCGGGTCCTTCATGAATGGCTTCGTATAATAAATATACTTGGGAAAGCTACAGGGTACTGATGAAGGCCAAGAAGCCAGAAACGCGTCTGCTCTTGCTTTCTCGGCAATTCAATGAACCCCCTGGGGTCTATTTGATTTGTGAAATATATGCATAAGTATATTTATTATACGAAGCCATTCATGAAGGACCCGATTAGCAGGAACGCTCTTAACTTGTTGATTTTTTAACAACGGTATCGCCATTTTTCATTATTATTTTTGAAAACGCTAAACAGCGTTCATGGCCATTGAGAAGATACTGTCTGAGCTCTGCGGGACTCGTTCTTGATTTAATATCGAGTGAATGGTGGCATATTATTTCACGCTTCAAATATTCACTGGTGGGGAGAGGCTGATTTCCGTGTTTCGTTTCATAGGTGGCGTGGGCGATTATAATGATCGACCAAGCCGGCTCTGAAAGGCTTAACCCGGGTCAGTTTAGTTGAATTTGTTGGGAAAGCTACAGGGTACTGATGAAGGCCAAGAAGCCAGAAACGCGTCTGCTCTTGCTTTCTCGGCAATTCAATGAACCCCCTGGGGTCTATTTGATTTGTGAAATATATGCATAAGTATATTTATTATACGAAGCCATTCATGAAGGACCCGATTAGCAGGAACGCTCTTAACTTGTTGATCCAATAGAAGTAGGTTTAATTCTACCTAAAGGTGATAAGTGTGTCAAATCTATTCCTTATCAGGAAGCCATTGGCAGTTTGCTGTATTTATCTCTGTGCACTAGGCCTGATATTGCGTATACTGTAAATTACTTGAGTCAATTTAATAAGTGTTACTCTGATGTGCATTGGAATGCAGTTCAAAGGGTTTTCAAGTTTCTAAAGCAAACGATTGATAATGGGATTGAGTATTCACCTTCAGAGGCAGATATTTTAGGACACTGTGATGCCTCATTTGACAATGATCATGATAGACAATCGGTGAGTGGATATGTCATCACCTTGAATAATGGAGCTGTAAGCTGGGAGAGTAGAAAGCAAGAAGTGACAGCGCTCTCGAGCACTGAAGCTGAGTATATCTCAATTACTCATGCTAGTAAAGAGTGTATGTTTTTGAGAGGTTTTTTGTTTGAATTGTGTGGTGGGTCTGGTAGTATCGTGCTATATAATGATAATATGAGTGCATTGAAGCTAACGCAGCATGCTGGTTTTCATGCTAGGACTGAGCATATAGATGTGAGGTTTCATTATATTAGAGAACTGTGTAAGGAGAACAAGTTGGAGCTCATGCTCATGTCAACCAAAGAAATGCCTGCGGATGTATTGACCAAGGGACTGCCAAGTGCCATGATAAATGTATCAAGCGTTTTGGAATCGGTTAATTTTATTTTGATAACTTTGAAATGTAGAGATGTCATGATTAAGGGAAAGTGTTGAAATACTGTCTGAAGTTGGTATCACTTAGTTATAATCATGTCAATTAGTTTTTCTGTACGTTATTTTTCCTGTCCTGTTACGCTTGTCAACTGTTTACTGTATCGTTTCCGGGGAGAAAGTCTGAAATAAAAGCTGTTCCTGGAAAGATGTTCGTACTTCATTTGTGAAACTAATCCGATTGAATCCTGGAATATCGGGCTGAATCATTGCGTAGCTCAATTAATTTCAACAAGAATAAGTAAAGTTTGCATAATAAAAAGTAAACAAATATTTACGAAGATTAACCGTTTACGTTTTAGTAACAACCTCAGTAACATTTTGCGATTATGGGGTGGGGGATAAACTTTTGACATTGATGACAAACCGTTGTTAATAACCGGGTTATGAGCGGTATCCTCGCTAAATAATCATTTTTATATCAGATGAAACTCGATGAGATCTTTAAAACGAGGTATCGCAACAATCTTCACCCCTATTTAATATCAGGGGCTTGTGCTTCTCCCCGGTAGAGGATAGAGGTAACGGGGATGAAAAAAGCCGACAAGTTCTTCCCTGTCTCATCAGAAATCGACGGGTAATAGCGGTTTTCCAGATTTTCAATTTTAAAGCTGGGAAATACAGGTTTAAAGTTTTCGTTGGCGCACTGTATTTATATTTCTTTATTTCAGTAGGTATCGGAATGTGTTCACTACAGCACTAAAAACAGTGCTGTAATGAACTCATTCCCGCATTGTTTCTAGTTATATTTTTCGTTTTGTGGTAGTCAGCACTGACATTCTATACTATCAAATTTCAATACACGTCAATTTTCTATATAATATAATCCGGAAATAGTGAAATAATTGTTGAGAGAAAAAGTTTTATTTTCATTAAAAAATAAGGTACTAGAGATTTCCTTCTTGCTAATTTTGAATAATTTATGCTATCAAGAAACTGTTTCAAATATGATCTCCATGCCCTACGTACAATTCAAATTCAAATTCCGTAATCTGTCAACTTTCGTAACAGTCACACCAACTGCCAAGATACAAGATGGAAAAGTCACTAGATGTATAATCCGAATTCTTCATTAAATTTCCACAGTATTTTACAAAACTTGCCTGAAATAGAGAAAATATCGTCTAATACTCGTTGCAGAAAGCATTCCAACACTCATGTGTTAGAAAAAAAAAATCCCATTCCCATTCTTGTTTGAATATGAGCCCATTCTGCAACTTGTTTTAGAATATACTATTATCATTAACCGAACTTCATAAAAACCAATATTTTTCTTTGTTTCGATAGGTGCACAGCCTCTATACTATACTATTAACATATCATATTCCTGGGCCCCCACAAAAACCTAATTTCAGTTGGGAAATAATGGAAACCCATAGATCAGAATTGGATTTCGACGAAGCAAGTTGTTCCTCTGAAATAATAGTGATCGATGAGTGTGGAGTATTGAAGAAGAAAGTTGTTAAGATAACATGGCTTCCTAACCTGAATGGTAACCCGGGAGAACGCTTTTATGTACAGTACAGACCAAAAGATAAAAAAACATTCCTGTCAACTGCTGTCGAAGAGCTAGAAACTTACACTGTTGTGGATATCTTCAACCAACACCAAGTTTATGAAGTATTTGTCACCACTTTGGACGGAGGGTTTGCCTGTAACAGTGACATACAAGAGGTTCGAATTTCTTGAAGGGGAATTTTAATATTTAATGGTAAATAGTTATACAGGGTGTTTCGAAAGTGAGGTAAAATATTTACGAGGGCGTTTATTTTCAAAAAAAATGGTATTTCCTCAATTGAATTCAATTTGGATATACAGGGTGGACCTCACTTACTGACCCTAAAAATGAGGCGTATAAACACCACATTCATTTGGTCAAAAAGTCATCTTATGACATTTTATGTAGTAATTATCGGAGCAACCTTATATAAAAACGATGCATTGAGTCGCTCATGACATGTCAGATATTAATGCCGAGATGTGTTTCTTATTTTTTTAAGTGGAATCCATGTTTCAGGTGAAAGAAAATCAGGTGATCAAATTTGCTCGGAAGTGGATGAGAATTATAGAAATATCATTTGTAACAGGAAAAAGCTGTACCATATTTTTATCTAAAGTTCAAATCTCGCATGAACACCACTGGAAGAATTAAACAAATTGTTGTGCATCAGAAATTGCCTCATAATTCTTAGTAGCTGTACCAAATATCATTGGAATATTTAGAGTGGTTTCATAGATGTTATAAAAAATAGATAATTTTTTGAAAACTTTTTGACCCTGTAGGTCCTATATCAGAACTTCAGGCATACGTTCATATGATTTTTTTTCTAAAAATTAACCCAGTAATCGTCTCCTTAATATTTTACCGCAATTTTGGAATATTCTGTATGACCGAAATATTGTTACTTTGTATTATCTGTCGAAGTTCTGTTTTCTGCTTTTTGGATTCTATGAATATATTTTTTACAAGGAATACATTTTCTATCCAGAATCCTCTATGTAGGTCAAAAATGAACTAAAATGCAATACAATTACAACATTCATATATGTACAGGGTGTTTCACAATATATGCTGGTAAACTTTAGTAGCTGATTCCTTGGCTAAAAATAAGGCCCTGTTGGGTTATAGCCCCTAGAATTTGACAGTGACAATTTGACAGTTAAACTTGTTTTCCTCATAAACTAATGGTTGCAGCAAAATGAAAATTGGCTAAAATACTACGTTCTCGTAAAGACGATAGATTCTAATAAATCGAAAATTAAAGGTAACCAACTTCAAATTTCAATAACACAAAATTTTGGGTCAACAGCAAGCAATATCATATTCTTCGAGTATGTTTAGAACTTAGAAAGGCATGAAAAAAAAATTCAGACGAAAATAAAAATGTCCCTTCGAGGAGGTATATCTCCATAGCGGATGAGAATTCAAACATTTTTCTATGAATATACCAAATTATAAAACAGAAAGGGGTGAAACAAGCTCTACATTAATTAAAACGTATTGAAATTTTGCAGACGGGAATATACTTGTTAAATTCAAAATATTTTAGAGAGACCAATACTAAGCGAAGCTTTTTTTGGAGCAGTTAGTTTTCTTATCAGTTTTAAAATTTGGTTTATTTCGGCTTTCTTGTCTTATCTGATTTAATTAATTTGCCCCGGTAATTCCGCAGGAATACTATCGAAATTGGATGGTCCTGCCTTTCGAGCTCACTAATCGTATTTTTTGCCAAATGAGTACATTAAAAGTATCATAACGCATATATATTTTTTACCTTTCATTTAATAGCCAGTGAAAAATTTTGTATTCCCCCTCTCCTCTTTTATTGGAGAAGGCTTCAACTGAATTGCATAGCCTATGCTACCCATCAAATCAAAATGAATTCAATGACGCCTCAAATGCTGAAATCCATCAAGCCCTTGAGGCTGTAGAGCGGACTATAGTTATAGACTAACATGAAGGTGACACAATCAATCTGCCATCAATCTCGCGTCAGTTCAGTCCGTGAAATTGATTACGATGAGACTGATGCGGGTTGATGGACTGACGAAGCCCATTAATATTCGATCAATCCGGACCATCAATCCATCAGTTTCCCGTCAATCTGATATCAATACATGATTGATATGATGCGACACTGATACCAGATTAAGAGTGTCCAATACAGGAGAACATAAAATAGAATTCACCATGGCAAATTCCATTGAGTATCCAATACAGGAGAATGGACAATAGAACATACGCGCAAAAGCTCCTGACTTCACGAAAAAAAATGGTTCCTGTATTGGACACTCTTAATCGAATTCACCATGGTAAATTCGATTAAGAGTGTCCAATACTGGAGAATGGACAATAGAACATTCTCCCAAAAGCTCCTGACTTCACGGAAAAAATATTGGTTCCTGTATTGGACACTCTTAATCGAATTTACCATGGTAAATTCGATTAAGAGTGTCCAATACAGGAGAATGGACAATAGAACATGCGCGCAAAAGCTCCTGACTTCACCAAAAAAAATTGGATCCTGTATTGGACGCTCTTAATCGAATTTACTATGGTAAATTCGATTGCGAGAGTGTCCAATACAGGAGAACAGACAATAGAATTTACCATGGTAAATTCGATTAAGACTGTCCAATACAGGAGAATGGACAATAGAACATACGCGCAAAAGCTCTTCACGTCAGTGCTTGAAACAATTTTGTAATGTTGAAATTGGTTCTGTTAATTGTCTCACGTGATGATTTCAGATTAAAATTAGTTAATTTAGTTTTGCATGCCATTTTTGTTAGAAAATAATTTTTCTGGTTATATGGTTTTAGTATTGCTATTGTTCCGAACGAATAGGGGAAGAGTTTTTTCAATTTTCGAGGGATTATGTGCCTTGTTACGTTCTAGGCTTTAATGAATTCTGATGAAAAATTGGTTCAAGCACTGACGTGAAGTCAGGAGCTTTTGCGCGTATGTTCTATTGTCTATTCTCCTGTATGGGTCACTCTCCCAATACAGAAGAATGAACAATAGAACATACGCGCAAAAGATCCTGACTTCACGTCAGTGCTTGAACCAATATTTTGAATGAGGAATCTGCTCCTAATATTTGGCAGTCTATTTGGAAAACTCTCTATATAGCATGAATCCCATCTAGATACAGAACTCGCCCCAAGCTGCGTAGCTCCAGCAAAAAAAATAATCTTCCCAATATTTCCAAGAATATAAATCGGACTCTAAAAATAGAGGTCCAAAAAAAACTGATTATCTTTTTGGCCGAGAATGGTCTCAAACGATTAGTTTCAACGCAAATTCATACATTCACTGTTGGTTCGATAACAAATAGGAATGTATTGAAAGGTTTTTTCTGGGTTTTCTCTCCCAAACTCTGAAAAATATCTATAAAATAAAAATTAACAATAACGAAACAACATCAACGATAAAACAACTATTTCAGAGACTATATCAGACTCCTTCGTCAGACACCAACCGAAAGTCGATAAAGAATCATTTTTTGTTGATAGCTATTAATTCTGAAATCCAGAAATTGTCATATTTTTCGGGGTTGTTCTATCCCTGAGTACTAGGTGCTTTCTTTAGACGTCGTCTACTGGTCTACCTCTTTACTAATATTTCTATGAAGGTAACCACGGATTCCATCGATGAAAATTGTCTGCACTTAAGTTATTGTACAGTTATTCCTGATATCAGCGGGACCAGCAAAAGTTCTTTTCAATATTTTCGATATAGGTAGGTATCTACTTTATACTAGGTGACAATTTACATAAGAGTGACACAGCAATATTTTCGTTTCGAAATTATCATTGTGCAATTTGCTGTTGCCCACGGCAAAATCAAAAACTATCTACCATTTCTTGGTATCCAAAGCTAATCAATTCTAGTGTATGTCCGGACGATATTTGGTGCTTTAATTTGGGTCATTTGGCAGAAGATACAGTATTTTCCATGTGATTGGTGGTGGAGTATAATAATGTGGTTGCAGATCACATAAATCTAAGTAACTCCTTTAAGTTGATAACTATGTGAAATACTCATTTCAATACTACAAATCCCACAATGTATAGTTTCTAATTAAATTTCAAAACCCTTCACAAATTAATAATAACAGCGTGATACGGACTGAACTTAAGATAAATAACGAATATCAAAGTGACATCTCCAGGTCTAGATTAGAGAAGAGAAGAGGTAATAAGAACTGTACCAGCGCATCCGCCATTTCATAGTAAAAGCAAAGCAAATATTCTATAGCTTGATTGTGGCGCTTCCTACTGGGTCCGATTGTGACCCTAAACCATCCAGGTACCAAGTCAAAAACACACACATAATTTCAATAAACTCTGTCACGTTGTTTAGGTGGAGTTCATCGAAATACACACTTACAGTATAAGTTTATATATATCGATGGTTTAAAGCACAGATATTGTATGTCCACATTTTGCCAACGTTAGGGTAAACTGATATTTTGAACGAAGGAAGAGAGATATAGTGCACAGACTCTATATCTGTCTTACTCCGTTCTGAATATCACTTTAACCTAACATTGGCAAAGAGTGGACATACAATATCTCTGCTTTAAGCCATCGATATTAAGTTAGTCGGTGAAATTTCATGAATACATCATTCACAAAATGTTAAGAAGAACAATAGGCAGATTCAAGACTTGATCACTGTCGTATTTGCAACTTACGAGTTTGTCATAGGTTGTCAGTGGTGAAGGGTTGTTGACCAGTGTTCTTTGGGGCGTAGGCGGCGCAAGGGTTGAGAGCTCCGGGCAACCCAACTCCAGGGCCTCATCACTTCCGTCTGCACATTGGGGAATGCCGTCACAAGCGTTGTAAATGGCGATACACTCCCGGGTTGAACGGCATTCGAACTGGTATCTGCTACATCGCTTCTCTAGAAAAAGCAGAATAGAATAGAATGAATAGAATAGCTTTATTTATCCTTAATGACATCTTACAATGTCAATTATAACAGATAAACCATGAAAATAAAATAAAAGAAAATTATGAACTTAAATGGATTCCTCTTTTAGATATTCCCTCACACTATGATAACATTTACTCAATAACAGAATCTTCATCGTTTAATGGAAACTAAGGCTCGCTTCACATCAACACGACACGGTTTTATGTACGGAAATGGCACAAACGCTCGAGCTTTCCCACAGGCTCGCTTCACAGTCATGTAAACGACACCTGCATCCGATTCTTGGGTGAAGGCTTGAATGAAAGCTTTCGCAGCTATCCGGCCGAGTCGTGTTCGTGTGAACGACACACGGCTGCCGTGCACGACTCGAGGGTGTCCGGCAGTTCCCTCGAGCCGTGCATGGCAGCCGTGCAGAACTGCATCATAAAGGAAATTCAATTCAAACAATAGTTCATTTATCAAGATTCCCAGATAGCACACAACATTCTGAGAATGTGATATCTAGCTTCTGAACGTTCATACTTTAGAATATTCTAATAGAACGTTCCATGCATCGTCGTATAACATCTAGAATATTCAAGGAATGTCCTTCAGTAAACGTTCTGATCACATTTCAAAAATGATATCCATATCATATGATATGAAGAACATTACTAGAATATCCTTAGAGAATATTCATAGGAGTTGTAGTTTATTTCAGTATTTGGTAAGAATGGTAAGATCCTTGTGGAATATAATAAGAACCTCCTCAGAATGTTCTTTGATCATTGCGTCGCGTGGGATCATTTTGAGATTTATGGTTAATTTAATAGTGTAGTGTAACATGTGACTTTACTACTTCACCTCAGAGGCTTTTCGATGCTATAGAAATTTTTATATCTATTGTTCATAAGCTCGGTCAACACCTCCTACATCCTTTTAGGATTAGTTGGCTCGGTATATTTTCACTACACTAGTGAAATCAGTAAAGTTCTGATTCAAATAGATGAACAGCTTTTCAAGCCGAATATTTTTCCCTAATCTTCCAACCCTGACCGATTACTTTGGCTATCAGAACACGCTCTTGTTACCAGCCCAGCCTACAGATATTTATTAATTTCACAATTCGCATCCTGGAATCATCACGTGACGTGACGTGAACCAATATGGCGGTTCTTTAATCTTTTGTACATAAACAACAAATAAGTTACGTGTTGAGGTCGTTGGTTATTTCATAGTGTTCATTGACTTATTCCGGAGCTTTTCTGCTGTTTAAACTATATTGAAATGGAGAATGAATATCTGAAAAGACTATTGTTGAACAACGGAGACTTTGCTGAACGGTAGGTTCGAAAAAAGTACCTTCATCATGTGTTTACATTTGATTTTATTACAGATATACATATAATAAAGTTGGGATTAATTAACGGCTTAGATCCTTCAACATTGAATGTTTCTGATCTGGATAGTGGATAATTCAATTGATGGTGTTCCTCCAATCACATATATGGATATTGCAACATATTTGGATTATACAACCTACAAGACATTCATGCATTTTTGCTAATAAAGAGTTCATATCTAATAGCTCAATGCTGGGATAATTACTTTAAAAACAAACAGTTATTACTACCAAAAAATACAAATTCAATTATTCACCTCACAGTCGCATTATTGTGATTTCGTTATAATGATTTCCAAATAGTTGTTTTGAAGTACGAATCCTATAAGATCTGGAAATATGGGAAAAGAACTGCTAAGAAATTTCATTCAGAAGTTATTATGCCAGGGCTGATGGCGAAATATTTCACATCTGTAGAGGTTGCTGCAGATTATCGAGAAATGATCTTAATAATAATGATCATGAACCAACTGAAGAATCAATCAAATTTGAAGAAAAGTTTGATTTTCCTATTAAATATTACAACGTATTACAAAAATTGGAGAAATAGTAATTAAGACCTTGAGGAAATTAAAACAAAAATGGTAAGTTTCAAGATTTTGATTAGTGTGATGTATCCAAATGTTACATTCAAATAGATTTTTGTTCTCTAGAAAATTATTGATATTGATACTACCACATTACTGGTTATCAAATTTGTTCACATATAAAAATCCTCGAAATTATTGTATGAAATTCTCCTGGAAATTAATAATGTATACTCCTATCTAACATATAGGATTAGATAAGTCCACAGCATACATATTATTATTTATGTTACATTTCGGTTGTTGTTTTAGGTTTACGAGTTGTCAAAAATTGGGGGCCTAAACACAAAGTGATAACAAAAGGAAAGGTTGATGACAAATGCTCTTGCTATGAACTCTAGCTGGTTAGGATTTAAGAAGAAGGATAATTTTTCGGCATTGATTTTTTCCGAAATAGTGAAAGGTAAGAATTTTCGAAGAATTTACTATGTTCTATAAGATAGATAAGATAAGAAATATATTTCTATGAAGAAGCAATGTTTGATGGAATAACTAGTCAAGATATTTTACCGAAATACTTTACTTGGAATTATTGCGATAACTAAAATACATTAATACATATTTGAATTATCTCTCATATTTTACAGAATCTGTGATGAACATTCATCGAAAGATTACAGAGTCTGATGCGGAATTGGTAATTAAGGACTGGTTGGTTAAGGCGAAACAGAAGGAGGAAACGTTCCAGAAATTAGACCTCAAAACTATAATCTAGTGAAGGTAGGAATATTAGTTGTACTCAATATCATTCATACCATGAAGCAATATTTTTTGATTATTCTACTAGCTAAAATTTGGTTTGTTGCCTTGTAATTCATTCTGATCTGGGTTTACACTGAAAACTATTAAATTATTCAAGGTGCCTAGTAATATTTCATTTCTTCTCTTCCAGAATCTCTGATTTTGAAACCAAAAGGCTGGTTGGTAGCCAAAAATGATGGAGAAGATAATCTCGCGAATATTATTTTTTTTATAAACAAAATATTTTGTTATTATTCTTTTGAATTTATTTCAGGAAATGTCTACCTAAAAATAAAACTGATGACTTGAATTATGTATTATTATAAAATGGATTAGTGTTGTTTGACCTCGAATAATATTATTATATTATTTGTGAAAAAACTGGGCTTATGCTCAGAATCAGCATTCTGATGATTTTTTATGGGATTACGAAAAATAAATAAGAATTTCATAACCATTCAATGTGATGAGTCTATGAAATCTCAAAGTTTAATTAAATTTACAAAACTTTTTAATTTTAAATTGAATTATAACAAAAAAGCATTCAATACCGTTAATTTCTCGTTGAACACAATTTTTTTTTAGTTTTTCAGTTGGAGTTCGGTATTATTAATTCCCGCAGGGAATGCGGCAGGAATTAATAATACCAATGAATTTATAAATTCAACCAAATATTCTCGGAATTAAAGTATATTCTGGGAATATTTCTAGAATGAGTGGGAATCTCCATAGAATATTTGGAGTAATATTAATAGGAGATTTTTTGAAACGTACCTGGAATATTCTCAAGAATATGCCTGAAATATTGTCAAGAACATTCCTAGAAGGTTCTAGAATATTCGGGAGAACATTCATAGAACCTGTATAGAACCAGAGTTCCTCTCTCACTTAATAGTGCATGGAATGTTCTAAGAATGTGTGGGGTCTGTTGTGAGGATATTCTATGAATATTTGAACATTCTGGCGGTATCTTCTAAGAACATCCATATAACGTGTGTGTGCTATCTGGGTTAAATGAGCAATCTGAGAATGAAAACTGCACCATGGAAGAAATCAAATTAAATCTGGCCAATTTTGCCCAATAACAAACTTAACCGAGATATTCATCTCCCTAACCTACTCTGAAAATTTCAACTACCTAGCTCATTCCGTTCGAGAGTTATAGTAGAAAAACTTTTTTTAAATTTTCAAATTTTTTTTTTACACTTTGCGGTAACTTGGTCAATACAAAACTACACATGCGTATAAAGGTCATGATTCTACAATTTGATGCTGAATTTCAGATAGATCGAGTGATCGGTTTCGGAAATATCCATACAAAATGTTTTTACTAAAATCGGCCATAACTCAGAAACCGCTTGATGGATCTCGCCCATTAACGAACTCGTCCGAGATATTTACGCTCCAAACCCACCTTGCAAATTTAAATCCTCTAACTCCTTTCGTTCGAGAGTTTTCGTGCCTACGGCCGGCCGGACAGTATCGATTTCGACCTCGGATTCTTGATCAGTGAGTCGAACCAAATCGTTTGAGACCATTTTCAGCCAAAAATTCGAAAATTACAGACATTTGGGCAAACTGATAAGCACTCTGTTCCGAGGAACTAGAGCGCCAAAAAAACAAGTTTCGTATGACAATTGCCCAAAACAGGTTTAAAGTGCCTACAAATAGTAGATATTCCATAAAACTTGTATGAAAGAAGAGAAGTAATAATGAAAAATGACCTTGTAATCGATCAAAAATGTCCAGATCTACGTTTACCAAATGTTCTCCTCTCTCGAACTACAGAATTATGCTTTCAATATTAACGTAATTTTTTCAAACATTTTTGCGTGAGCAGTCTCACTTCTCTCAGATCTCTTACTTCATGTTCCGTTCCGAATTGTAAGACTTTTCTGAGAAAAACTAATTTCGGAACAAACAACTGAGATTTTTCTCCCTTCGCTCACATTTAGGAATACACTTTATTCTCATAATTCTTCGATTGATTAGATAGTCATGTCTCAGTAAAATAAGTTGACATTATGACAATTCATACATAGAATAATTATATCATTCTGTGAAAACGTAGAAATACGATTTATTATTGAAATTTTGAAAAATCAAATCTCCGAAAGTATTAGCTTGTTAGAGTCCAATGATATCATTGGATTCTTATGGTAAAACTGTTTATTGAAAAAAATTTAATTTAGAATTTGTTGTGTAAAAAAATTTTTTTTTTGTTACTCCGAAACCATCTGTCCGATTTTGCCCAATAACGAACTTAGCCGAGATATTTATCTCCCAAACCTACTCTGAAAATTTCAACTGTCTAGCTCATTCCGTTCGAGAGTTATCGTGTCTACGGCCGGCCGGACTGAATGAATTTACCACGAATTCTTGATCAGTGAGTCGATCCGAATCGTTTAAGACCATTTTCATCGAAAAATTCGAAAATTACAGACATTTGGGCAAATTGATAAGCACTCAGTTCCAAGGAACTAGAGCGCCAAAAAATAAGGTACCTACTATAGATTTCCTAATTTGAATCATTCATGCTATTAGGAAACGGTTTCAAATCTGATCTCTATGCCTTCCCTACGGTTCAAATTCCGTAATCTGTCAACTTTCATAACAGTCACACCAACTACAAAGATGCAATACAAAATTCACTAGGATGTATAAGCCGAATTTTTCATTAAATTTCAAAAGTATTTTACAAAACTTGCCTACAATACAGAAAATATCGTCACTCCTTCGTGGCTAGTTTTCGAATTTCGCATTCGTCTTGAATAGGAGCCCATTCTGCAACTTGTTTTAGAATATACTATTACTAGCTGACTCACGCAACTTCGCCTGCGCCAAATCGGTCATTGCGGTTGCAATTTTATTTCCAAATGCGAAAAATCTTGAAAAAAAACCTAGAACCCGATTGCAGCGCCTCGTACCGGGACAATAGAATTTCCAAATTATCCAGGGACCCACTCAAACACGTAATTCTAAAAAATACCCGATTGCGGCGCCACCTACCGGGTTCAATTGTGAATACGAACTACCCACTCAAAAGTATCTGGTGAAGAAAAGTGAGAAAAGGTGAGAAATACAGGAGACCGGCTTCGTTCTCATCCCTACTCCGTGCTGTTTACTGGGACGTGACACCGGTATAGTCTGGCAAATGAGTGCTGATCAAGAAAGACGCGGAAATTTTAAAAAATCTGGCACTAAGTATAGCAGGAATAAACTGCCTTGATAAAAATGAATATTTTTTTGTACAAAAATTTTAGCTTTGCCATAAGCTCAGGGAAATTTTAATCGAAATAGAGTGAAAAACATTTATAAAGTACGGTGACTCGGTTTCAATTAGCTCTTTCTCTGGGATATCTTACCAAGTGATAATTGATCAGTTATTGAGCGGGATGAAAAATGATTAATTACTAAAATGACTATTAAAAAAATAGGGGTTGGTGATAGAAGGGTGAAAATTTAGGGTTGTGTGTATTTTGTAATGACACATTATAAAAAAATAAAAACAAAAAATTTCGTCTAACAAAAAAATTAAGGGTGAACAACCCTTACCACTTAGGGGTATGAAAAATAGATTGTAGCCGATTCTCAGACCTACCGAATACGCATATAAAATTTGGTAAAAATCAGTAAAGCCGTTTCGGAGGAGTACGGTAACTAACATTGTGACAGGGAAATTTTATATACATATAGCTTGCCCGGCAGACTTCGTACTGCCCCCTCAACGTCTGCCCAACGCCAACGCCAACTCCGACTCCGACTCCGACTCCGACTCCGACTCCGACTCCGACTCCAACTCCAACTCCGACGCCAACTCTTACCCCAACGCCAACTCTAACCCCAACGTCAATGCTACAACGCGAACTCCAACTCCAACGTCAATGCAAACCCCAACGCCAACGACAACTCCAACCCTAACGCCTACTCCAACTCTTATTAATTACTAAAATGACTATTAAATAATAGGGGTTGGCGATAGAAGGGTGAAAATTTAGGGTTGTATGTATTTTGTAATGCCACATTATACAAAAATTAAAACAAAAAATTTCGTCCAAAAATTAAAAAATTTTTTTTAAGGGTGAACAACCCTTATCACTTAGGGGTATGAAAAATAGATGTTGGCCGATTCTCAGACCTACTCAATATGCTTACAAAATTTCATCAAAACCGGTCAAGCCGTTTCGGAGGAGTATGGCAACGAAAACTGTGACACGAGAATTTTATATATTAGAAGAGAAGAAGAAGAAGATTAGAAGAAAGATACATGTAGATACATGGAGCATGGAGCCCTTAAAATGTTATGCTTAATGAACGCCGGTCTAGAAGAATGAGAAGTCAACCCAAAAATTAAGCCGATAATACGCTTTTGAGCATTGAATTTTCGGTTGAAGTCAGCAGAATTACCCTAAATCATGATGTTATATTATGGTATATGACTACATATAAGCTAAACTGTGAGTTCTTTAATCTGTTCGTAAAATAGCATGATATGCTCACTTTTGGCGCTCTTGTTATTCGGAACAGAGTGCTTATCAATTTGTCCAAATGTCTGTAATTTTCGAATTTTTGGCAGAAAATGGTATTAACCGTTTTGGTTCGACTCACTGATTAAGAATCCGTGGTCAATATCGATTCTGTCCGGCCGTCCATCCGGCCGGCCAGCCGGTAACACGATAACTCTCGAACAGAACGAGCTAAACAGTTGAAATTTTCAGAGTAGGTTTGGGAGATAAATGGCTCGTTTAAGTTCGTTACTGGGCAAAATCGGAAAGGTAATTTCATTTTTTTTAACGAAAAAAAATTTTACGTTACAAATCTTAAATTCAATTTTTTTACGATCATTCATCATAAGAATCCATTGATATCATTCTCAACTCTAAGAAGCTAATACTTTCGGAGATATGATTTTTCAAAATATCAATTATTCTTAATTCTACGATTTCATAGAATACTCTAATTATCATTTGCTGATGTATGTAAACCCAACATGAGGTGAGTCATAGACCTACGCTTTAAATTTAATTACGAAAATTCTTGAAAATTTACGCACAGAAGCCAATTTGAAAAAATGTGGGAAAGCCCTGTGGAAAGGATCTTTGGCGCTCTTGTTCAAACTTTGACAAATAATATCTCCGAAAGTATTAGTTTCTCAGAGTTGGGAATAATATCAATGGATTCTTATAATAGAACTGCATCATACACTGGGTTACTGTTACTGGGTTTTACAAAGCTCCGTATAAACTACGCGCCACGCGTGCGCGAGGCATCCTCGTCTAAATCGCACGAGGTGGCCTAGCCTATAATGTTCGAGGGTTTTCCGCGCGTAGTTTATGAGTAGCTTTACTGATGTGACGTAAAAAGTTAACACTCCTGGGATAGATGCATAAAATACATGGTGAAGACACTCTTTCACATATTTTCGGCCGATTTGCGGTCCAAATACTGTCAAAATACAAGGATTTTGTTCTACTTCAGTTTTCGCCGATAGATGCCGGTAGTAGAAAATTTATGGGCAAATTAAATTCGAATGTTTGTATTCTAGTTTCTTGTGGAAAGACCTACTTGGTCGTACCGTTTGCTGAAATTTAGTATTTGAGTATTTTGTTCAACGTCCTTGTTTTCCACGACGAAAGTTAAGCTAAATGTTTGTTGTGTGAACTGTGAACGAGTATCCAGAACCATTTTAATCAAATACAGTCTTCATTTCGAAAATCCTTCGTTTTTATGCGAATATAGTTTTTTTTTCAAATTGTTTATTCTTACCGGATCAGGGGCAGATTTCTAGTCTCAAGATAGATATTAATTATAATATTAATAATAATGAAAGATCGCTGATACCGTTGTTAATAAATCAATATAGGAGAACGCTAAGACTTGTTGATTTATTATAATCTTGCCGGTTGATGAACATAAACTGTTTTAACAGTTGAAACATTTAGCTATAACTGTATTAATTAATAATTATATTCATTATACGATTCTGTTATGTATATAGAGAAGGAATTAAATGATATGTTATGAAAACTAACAATATTATCTGTCAACGATAAAAGGACCAGCAGAAAACAAAGTTCAGAGCAACCACACAGTGTGGTTTCATCAAAGGTGAATAGCTTTCCTAAAGCGTCAAACTTTTTGGCGCTCTTATATTCTATAATATTATTTGTTTCAAGGATAATGTTACACGACAAGAATGGCAACTATTTAATGTGATAGAGGTATGGTATTGAAAATTTAGAACATTTGTTTGTTCAAAACATTTTTCTATTGAATATATTATATTGAATTAAAGATTGAAACGTAGTACACTACCCTCTATTTGGTTAGTTTATCAATTTAATGAATCATTTTTCGATATTTCATCAGTATTCTTAGTTCTGAATAATTGCAATCTAATCAAATATATTTTACAATCTAATCATCCAATTACTGAGAACATGAAAAGTTGTCGAGGGGTATTGGGTGACTGAAGAAATGCGGTATACATGAGAATGTTTTGATGAAGTTTCAAATTATAAATCGAAAATAATAAGTAAAATGCTCAATTTAAATGGGCCTTAGATGAAAAAGGTAATTAATACATCTGAATAATAATATGATATCGAAAGATATTATGTAGAGGTATTACAGAAAATTCTGTATTATTCAATGTATTTCAAAATACATAAATTAAGGGCTTATATTATTCTGATGACATTGGATGTGATTTTTTTAATGGAAAAATAATGATTCCACACATTTCTTCCTATACAGTTCCATTCAAAATGTTCCAAAGAAACTCCTTTACTGAAAATCCCTTATTTGACCTCATTATCTCTTGGCAAGATGAAATTTCTGTTCCAAACAAATGGGGTTTACATTATAATGTCCGAACAGATGTCTGATTAATCAAAAAGTGAATTGATTTTTCAATAAACTGCTTGATTATATTCTTTTAATTTGGATTTACGAACTAGCAACGGTGGAAAGTGAACTTTGTTCGCTTGTCAGAATCTTCGAAATCGACTCTAGCGGCACCATCGTTAATAAAGTGAAGTAGTACATAAAGTACGTGATTTGACAGTTCTAGGTGCGTTTTTCGGCCGAAAATTTTAACAGGAATTAGCATGGAGTGTGGACACCTTGTTATTCTATGCATCTTGCTCCTGGGTGGGGATCTATTCTCGACCATTCGCAATTTGTACGATCGTGCGCATCTCTATGGCAAAGACGGCATATGCGACAGCGACCGATCGTGAAAAATGCGAATGGTCGAGAATAGATCCCCTGCCTCTCGTTCTGCACTTAATGAAATTCGTAGCGATGTACTGCGTATTGTGCAAGCTTATCGTGGCATGTAACACTGCCGTTATGCACTTAAGGACATTCGTACCGACGCTGTGAGTATTATGCAGGTGCTAGTAAATCATATATCCGAAATTATAAGCTTGTTAGAGTTGAAAATATTATTGGATTTTCATGATGAAACTGCATCTTAAAAAAAAAATGAATTTGTAATGTGAAAAAAAAAATGTTTGTTTCGTTATTCCGACCATTCCAACCATCTGGCTGATTTTGCCCAATAACAAACTTAGCCGATATATATTTATTTCACAAACCTATTCTGAAAATTTCAACTGTCTAGCTCATTCCGTTCGAAAGTTATCGTGTTAAGGGCCGGCCGGACCGACTGGACAGAATCGATTTTGACCACGGATTCTTGATTAGTGAGTCGAAACAAATCGCTTGAGACATTTTCATAGAAATTTTGTTAAATATATTTTTTTAAGTTTTCTAGTCATGCAATCCTTACAAAATTTTGCATAATATTCGTGTCGGTATTTTTCAACTAATAGTCTAGTCAAGAAGTGCTTTTTAGGTCAAAATTTTTGCGTATTCTCCGAAAATTATGATTGAGGTGTCATTCGATTTGGAATGGCATGTAGATAGTTTTTGAGAAAATGCTAAGGCCGCTCGCAAAAATTGCAATAGTTATAAACAATTAAGTGAAAAAAATTGGTTCAAGCCCTGTGGACAGGATCTTTTTGGCGCTCTTGTTTAAACAGACAAATTCTATCTCCGAAAGTATTGGTTCTCAGAGTTGGGAATTATATCAATGGATTCTTATGATAGAACTGCATCATGAAAGAAATTGAATTTAAAAAAAGGGTCGTTCAAAAAAAATGCTTCAAAAATTATAATACCCGAAATACCTAAAGAAAGTATTATCGAAATGTCTAGAGCAAAGCTGGAGACAATCATAGCAGATTGTCCATTTATTCCTGATATTTGAGTAGGTAGAGGCTTACGAACAAATTATTTCAATAGTTCAAAATATATTAACTAGCAACATTATGAAAATACTGTATATAGGAACATATCTTACTACTTAAGGAAGTAAAATGTAATATTAACCTCAGTGGTCAACGAACAGTTATTTGTTTTGATGATTCCATTATGCTCTTCTTTCCTATTGCCTTCATAAACTACATCATTAAAATGAAAATGATCCAATTCTGAATCTTCTAAAACATCTTCCCGAAATTATACGTAAATTATTCAATATGCAACCAGTTTCGGTTTCAAACTAGTCTTGTATATATTAACAAATTCAAGAAACGGATACTTGTTTTCCAAACTACGAATTGACATGACTCTAATAGCTAGATGACATTTACGAACAGTGAACACAGACAGTGAATACATAGAACTACGATGAATTATTGAAATTTTGAAAAAACATATCTCCGAAACTATTAACTTGTTAGAGTTGAAAATGATATCATTGGATTCTTATGATAAAACTGCATTTCAAAAAATATTGAATTCGAAAGTTGTAACGTAAAAAAAAATTTTTTTCGTTACTCCGAAACCATCTCGCCGATTTTGCCCAATAACGAACTTAACCGAGATATTTATCCCTCGAACCTACTCTGAAAATTTCAATTGTCTAGCTCATTCCGTTCGAGAGTTATCGTGTTAACGGCCGGACTGCCAGACGGACGGACGGCCGGACAGAATCGATTTTGACCTTGGATTCTTGATCAGTGTGTCGAACCAAATCGTTTGAGACCATTTTCAGCCAAAAATTCGAAAATTACAGACATTTGGGCAAATTGATAAGCCTTCCCGAAAACGGAAACTCCGACTTGCGCAAGCCTCGCGTCCTTCTGACCCTTCATGAATAAATATTATTTAAACTTATTAAATATGAAACTAAAAAAATTTAAAAATTGATGTGTCTGCAGGGTAGATCAATGAACAATAATCCGTGATCGAAGAATGTTTATCACGACTATTCAATTAGTTATCCATTTGTTAATTATCAATTTTTTGTAGCACGCATATTAACATTGCAAGTGCGATAATTCATAAACTACTAATCTGAGAATTTTTTCCCTTCATGGGGCTATTTTTCAAAGGTCTAGGAATAGATTTCCTTTTGAAAATTCATTAATTTTAGTTTTGTTATTAACAATTTACTCAAGTTAAAAATTATAGAGCTTTAATTATGTTTTCAAAAGAAAATTTAAAATTATCTCCTAAACAACGCATTGGTCTATAACAATTCTTTAAACAATAGGAGATAATAATTATTAAAAATAATTTTTAAGTAGTTTTTGATCATAAGAAAACGGATCAATAGTCATATTATAAATTCCTCAATTTATAAAATATAATTTTTCACTTTATTTAATTGTTCATAACACAACGAAAATCAACAATTTTCAAAATTTTCCAATAGAAATCTATTCTAGTAGTACCTTTGAAAAATTGCTCCACGAAAGGAAAAAAATCTCAGATCAATAGTTTAACAATTATCGTACTTGCAAAATTGTTAATCTCCTAATTAATAACTAATTGAAAAATCACGATAAATATTTTTGAACCACGGATTATTGTCCATTGATCTATCCTGCAGGCACCTGAATTTTTTTAATTCTTTATTTTCATATTTAATAAGTTTAAATAATATTTATTCATCAAAGGTACGAAGGGGGCGAGGCTTGCGCACGCCGGAGTACCCATTTTCGGACGTATTTTCAACCCTCTAGGAAAATTATAAATATTGGTCCTATAGTTCCGGCAGTCTTCTTTCAAATTTGAATTATCTCAAACGAACTTAGCCGGTGCATTGGAACTCCAATCCTACTTTAAAAATCTCAACTCTCTACCTCATTGCGTTCGAGCGTAATAGTGCCGAGGTCGGACTGTACGACAGAACCAAGTTTGACGTCGGATTCTTCATCAGTGAGTCGAAACTAATCGTTTGGGACCATTCTCGGCCAAAAATTCGAAAATTACAGACGTTTGGACGGATTGATAGGCACTCTGTTCACCTGAAGATCGCGCCGAAAACAATAATTCTGTATAAGTGGCGCCATCTGTGTGACAGACCTTGAACTTAACAGGCAATATAATAATTTATTTCTGTGAATGAAAAAGTATTTGCTTTGCTGGATCCACATGAATGGATTGGATATCCAGACAGTCCGAAGCACAGAACTCTAATAATAGTAGTCCGTAGTATCACGAGAGTAGTCGAAATAATGTTCATAGAATTCACAGAATTTTCTTGAACGACTCCGTTATTATATTTCGATAGCTAGCCAAAGTTATATTTGACAAGTCTACATGGTAAATTGATATCATTAAACGTTACGTGAAACCCACTGTTCTGGAGTGTTTTACGAAACTTTGATATATCTTAATTACCTACCAAATCAGTGAGATTTCAAGTTGATTTCCAGTTCGTTTTTTATGCAACTATCGAAATAAATATATATTCAAGCTAATAAAAGCTTTCTGAAACCCTCTGTGCATTTAGTTCACAATATCACATGTATAACTACAAAAGAATCTAATTAATTCTGCAATCGATATTCAGTACCCAGATAGTTTCATAAATGATATTCACAAGGATATTCTCCAGTAAGGTAAGTAGGTTTCGCTTTTAATTTAACAAAAATTTGAGGCCTTGTGTAAGTTCAGTACCTTGCTATTAGTCCGTTCAATTTAGACCTCCGAGGGAACCACCTGAAAATTAATAGGATTGTTCAAAACACCATTATGAATGAAATCTAATCAATCCAATACTGGAATAGTACCTATATTCTAAAACAAGTTGCAGAATGGGCTAGTTTTGTAAAATACATTTGAAATTTAATGAAAAATTCGGATTATACCTGCATCCTAGTGACTTTTGTTTTGTATCTTGGCAGTTGGTGCGACTGTTAAGAAAGTTGACAGATTACGGAATTTAAATTTTAATCGTACGTAGGCCGTGGAGTTCAGATTTAAAATAGTTTCCTAATATAAGGAATGTTTCAAAATAAGCAAGAAGGAAATCTCCAGTACCTTATTTTTTAATGAAAATAAAACTTTTCCTCTCAACATTTATTTCATTATATCCAGATTATATTATATTGATAATTGACATGTGTTGAAATTTGATATGATCGAATGTCAGTGCCGACTACCATAAAACGAAAAATATAACTATAAACAATGCGGGAATGAGTTCTTTACAGCATTGTTTTTAGTGCTGTGATGAACTCATTAGGATACTGAAATGGAGAATAGTATATTCTAAAACAAGTTGCAAAAACTCGAATGCAAAATTCGAAAACTAACGACAAAGGAGCGAATGCATGAGTTGGAATTGCCTTCTGCAACGAGTAGAAAAAATGCGGGAATGGGCTCATTACAGCACTGTTTTTAGTGCCGTAATGAACTCATTACGATACTGAAATAGAGAAAAAAATTTACTCGTGGTTCAAGGTCACAAAAACAGGTTTTTCTCAATTTTCAGCAAAACGGTAAGTTTTATCATAAAATTAGCTCAGACAAAAACCGTAGATTAGATAATTATCTATAAAAAATGTTTGAATACTACATGTTTCCAAGCCACCATTGTGGTTGTCTACTTAGCGCGTTTTTTTTTATCGTGGTTTCCCCGGTAGACCTATTCCACGGATCTGTTGTGATTCTGTTTAATTTGAAAAACTTGAATGATTAAAGATATTAGCAAGGGTTGAAAATGATGAAAGTGATAAAAGCGGTGTAAATAAAAAAAAATGGTTCCAGCATTGACGTGAAGTCAGGAGCTATTGCGCGTATGTTCTATTGTCCATTATATTGTATTGGACAATCCGGCCGTCCGTTCTATTGTATTGGACACTCCAAGTCGAATTTACCATGGTAAATTCTATTGTCCGTTCTCCTGTATTGGACACTCTCTCAATCGAATTTACCATGGTAAATTCGATTAAGAGTGTCCAGTGCAGCAGAACGGACAATAGAATTCACCATGGTAAATTCGACTTGGAGTGTCCAATACAATAGAACGGACGGCCGGCCGGACATAATCAAATTAGACCTCAAATTCTTCATCGGGGAGTCGAACCAAATCGTTTGAGATTTTCGTCAAAAAATTCGAAAGTTACTGACATTTGGGCAAAATGATAACGCGATGTTCCCCAGAACATACGCGCAAAAATAGGCAAATTCATCCATCTGATTCTAATATTCTAATACTTCTGCTTCCTCTTCTACTTATTCATCTTCTTCATCCTGGGTGCAAGTAAATTGCCTGAATAATGACACATCGCATGTCTCCTCGTTGTTATTATCAATTGTTGGTCTTGACAATTTGTACATGCTACAGAACAAAACAGTCCAACTTTTTTGCAACCACATTCAGATCTTCATCCCTTTTTACAGTTGCTACAAATTGTGTTTCACAGTTTTACCGGCGTAGGTGGGAGTAAAGTTTGAACTGATTCTAATGTATTGTCGACCAATTTCCAACCCCAGTCTTTTGGGTCTAGCTAATAACCAAGCCACACTTGAACTTGGTAATATTCCCGAAAAAGATGTTGATGAGAAGCCGCTGAGGTTGGAGGAAGACAAGCAAACTTCACTTGTTTTTTTATTTCGTGTAGTTTTAGTAGTAAGTTATCTAAGCACGTAGTTTTGTTAGAAGCGGATTCCGTTGGTGATAATTTCTTGTGGAGTTGAATTATTCTTTTTAAAAACTTCAGCACATTGAACTCAATCTTATTTTCAAACATTTCAAACATGGTAAATTATGTTGTCCATTCTCCTGTATTGGACACTCTTAATTCGAAATTTCCATGGTAAATTCGACGAATAGTTACTGATATATAGAATTTTTTTTTGATTTTCAATGATTTCTTAGAAATTTTCTACAAATACTATCCTCACGAAATTTTGCAAGAATTTTCGCGTTGGCATTCTACAACTAATAACCATGTTTCAATTCAATCGGTTTAGTATTTTTCGAGTTAATGAGGAGAAAAAAACAACTAAATTTCAGATGGCTATAACTCTAAAACCGTATGCTTATAAATGAACTCAAATGTTGCGTTCTGATGCACATCCTAACCTGAAAACTTCAAGCCGCTATCTTTTCCCGTTCTCAAGTTATCGTGACAACAAAAATATGTTTTAATAATTTTTTAATAATTTTCTAGCTATACGATTCGCACAAAATTCCACAAACGTGCTTAGGTTCATATTCTACAACTACTCACTGAAAACAAAATTATTACTCGGAAACCATTTATGCCCATCAACGAACTTGTCCGTCGTATTGGGATGCGCCACCTACCCTGAAAATTTCAAGTCGCTAGCTCTTTCCGTTCTCAAGTTATCGTGGCAACGGCCGGACGGACAGATTCAAATTTGACCTCGAATTCTTCATTGGGGGTCGAACCAAATCGTTTGAGACCATTTTCGTCAAAGAATTCGAAAGTTACAGACATTTGGGCAAAATGATAACGCGATGTTCTCCAGAACATACGCGCAAAAAAAATATTTTTCCGATTGGAGTTATAGCAGTGACTAATACGAGTAAGTCTACATCTTTATCTACAACAGTAGTTGTATTTGTTGCTATATTGCTGTTTCAATTCATCATTATTATAGCTTGTTTTACCCAATATATTTTCACTAACTCTCGCTTGTGCCGGAAAAACTGCTAAACACAACAATTTTGTGCAGCTATAAATAGGGATGTGGTTGCAAACATTTAGACTGTTTGTTCTGTAGCATGAACAATTTGTCAAGTCCGGCCGTGCTCCAATGTTGAATCACCAACAATGGAGGATTCATTTGATACTAACGAGGAGACATTATAGGGTCAATTTACTTCCACTCAGGACGAATAAGAATAAAAAAGCACTGACGTGAGGTCAGTACTCTTTGGCGCGCTTGTTCACGGTGGCTAATTTGAATTGAGTGATGAGTACTACCTTTTGGGTAGATCTTCGGCTCGCTCTATCCACTGAGCTTGAAGTACTCATCATTCAATTCAAAGAGTACTGACTTCACGTCAGAGCTTTTTTTTCAAGTTCCTTTAACAAATATAACTATCGATACAGTTTGGCTGTTAGCTTTACCGTAGATCGAAAAAAATTGCGGTTATGGGACCTCCGTTAGGAACGCAATTACCTCTTCTCCAAATCCGAACGTATTTTAATATAGATCTACCGAATAAAGTTATTTATGAATTCGCCTCAGGGCCACCATACAGACATTTCAACTAGGAAACAACGCTATTTCCCTCAAACTGACTTGTGTCCGTGCACTGAATTGACATTAATATTCTTTTAAAACCTCACAATATCGGCTCATTACTCCCAACATAACCCATACAACCCAAAACCATTCACTTCTCGTCTGCGCATGCGCAATATACTCGTGGCTGCAAGTCCTCCCAAAATTACACACATCACAAAAAACTCCGATTATCCAACACTAGTGGTTCAGTAGATATCGCTTCTTGAATCCACGCATGCACAGACCCTCACCAGGGGATTCTTAGGAGGAATAGCATCCGCCACCCCAAAACCCCAATGCTCTTTGACGAAAACACCAGCAGTTAAATCACTGATGGTCTGCTCATGCGCATATCGAAAAATGCCCGTAAGGGGTAACATATCGATTTCAAAATTAGCCCCAGGGCCACGGTATGGACACTTTAACTCGAAAACAACGCTGCAACCCCCAAACTGAATTTTCCTTAGACTAAATTGCCATGAATATCCTTTTAAAACCTCACAATATTGGCTCAGCACTCCCGACATAACCCGTACTACCCAAAAACAGTCACTTCTCTTCTGCGCATGCACAATCTACTCACGGCCAAAAGTAATCCCAAAATCACACACCTTACAAAAAACTCCGATTATCCAACACTAGTGGTTCAGGAGATATCGCATCTTCCATCCACGCATGCGCAGACCCTCATCAGGGAATTCTATGGAGGAAAAGCATCCGCCAACCCAAAACCTCAATCCTCTCTGACGAAAACACCAGCAGTTAAATTACTGATGTTCTGCTCATGCGCATAACGAAAAATGCCCGTAAGGGGTAACATCTATTTCAAAATTAGCCCCAGGGCCACGGTACGGACACTTCAACTCGGAAACAACGCTACATCCCCCAAACTGACTCTTCCTTGCACTGAATTGCCAATAATATTTTTTTAAAACCTAACAATATCGCTCAGCACACCCAACATAACCCACACAACCCAAAAACAGTCACTTCTCTTCTGCGCATGCGTAATCTACTCGCGGCTGAAAGTCCTCTCAAAATCACACACCTTACAAAAAACTTCGATTCTCCAACACTAGTGGTTCAGGAGATATCGCATCCCTTATCCACGCATGCACAGACCCTCTCCAGGGGATTCTATGGAGTAATAGCATCCGCCACCCCAAAACCCCAATCCTCTCTGACGAAAACTACAGCAGTTAAATGACGTCTCATCTGCGCATGCGCGTAACGAAAAATGCCCGGAAGATGCAGCATGAATTTCAAATAAATAGGTTTCGAATTTCAAGCAAAATAGAGTAATTTTTTGAATTTTTTCATGTCACGTGATCTCCACAAAATTTTGTAAAAGTGTTCGCTTTGGTCTTTTGCATATAACTGCTGAGTTTCTATTCAATCAGATCGGTATTTTACGAGTTATCGTGGAAACAAAATTTTAAAATTTTTGAAATTTTTTTTGCCACTTTATGCCCATCCTGTCAGTCACAAAAAACTGCGATTCTCCAACACTAGTGGCTCAGGAGATATCGCATCTTGAATCCACGCATGCGCAGACCGGCACCGGGGGATTCTATGGAGGAATAGCATCTTCCACCCCAAAACCCCAAATTTCTCAGAAGAAAACTTGAACAGTTAAATTATTTCTCGTCTGCTTATGCGAATAACAAAAAAAGCCCAAAAGAGGCATTTACACCCCCAGTCTTTCACCGTTCAGACTAATTTTGAAAACCAATTTAAAATTCAACACATCGTTTACGCATTAATTCAATTGCCATGCTAGTAAGTAGTCCATATTTTAATCAGTTGCCCTCGTACATATCGCATTCATTCAGATAAACGCGCAAAAAATACGTCGGAACGAAATCACCAGATATTCCATGTAGGAATTCGAAATGAAATATAATTTGTCCAGTTTGGAAGTTCAAAATTATAAATTTTTTTTTGAGGCTCCTAGTGGTCTGTACGCAGTGAGATTTTACACACCCCAAGAGGTCATTATTGGTCACCGAAGTGCCAAAACTGAACTCATTCCGCTATTTGGTTTCGGAATTTCCAGCAAAATATTCCGCTAATAGTTAAAAATTTTTTGATTTTTCTACTCATGCTACCTCCACGAACTTGCATAAGTGTGTTCGTTGGTACTTCGCATATATCCAGCGAGCTTCAACTCAATCGGATCAGTTTTTTTTCGAGTTATAGTGAAAACAAAATTTCAATTTCATTTTCAAATATTTAACATTTTTTTTTCTAGTTTACAGCCATCCGATCAATATGAGACTCCGCAGGCATATAAAGATCATGATTATACAATTTGATGCTGAATTTCAGATAGATCGAGTGATCGGTTTCGGAAATATTCTAGAAAAACGATTTAACTAAAAATGGCCGTAACTCCGAAACGGCTCCATGGATTTTGCCCATTAACGAACCTGTCCGAGATATTTACGCTCCAAACATGCCGTGCAAATTTCAACGCTCTAACTCGCTCCGTTCGAGAGTTATCGTGCTAACGGCCAGACCGGCGGGACCGGCCGGCCGGACGGACGGACAGAATTGAATTTGACCTCGAATTCTTCATCAGGGAGTCGAACCCAATCGTTTGAGACCATTTTCGCAAAAAAAATCGAAAAATACAGACATTGTGACGAAATGATAGCACGCTGTTCCTTACGGAACACGCGCGCAAAAACAAGGAGAAGTAGAAGAACAAGGAGATGAGGAAGCAGAAGTATTAGAGCAGGGGTCACCAATAAGTTTCATTGGAGGTCCGTTCACAAAATTTGTATATCTGTCGCGGTCCGTTTGATAGCATTATGATGGCATAAGAATTTGACTAGCAGTTAATCTAAATCGAATATCAATAATTAGTAAATAATACGAAAAGTTATCTGAATTTTTGCGCGTTCTGGGGAACATCGCGTAATAGTTTTGCCCAAATGTCTGTAACTTTCGAATTTTTTGACGAAAATGGTCTCAAACGATTTAGTTCGACTCCCCAATGAAGAATTCGAGGTCAAATTTGATTCTGTCCGGCCAGCCGTCCGGCCGTTGCCACGATAACTCGAGAACGAAAGGAGCTAGCGACTTGAAATTTTCAGGGTGGGTGGCGCATCCCAATACGACGGACAAGTTCGTTAATGGGCATAATCTGCCCAGTGGTTTCCGAGTAATAATTTTGTTTTCAACCAATACGAATCCGATCAAATTGAAACTTGGTGAGTAGTTGTAGAATATGAACCTAAGCACGTTTGTGAAATTTTGTGCGTATCCTATGGCTAGAGAATTATTAAAAAATTATTGAAAAATATATTTGTTGTCACGATAACTTGAGAACTGAAAGAGATAGCGGCTTGAAGTTTTCAGGTTAGGATATACATCAGAACGCGACATTACAGTTTGCTTATGAGCATAATCGGCCAAACGGTTTCAGAGTTATAGCCATCTGAAATTTGGTTGTTTTTTGTTCCTCATTAACTCGAAAAATACTAAACCGATTGAATTCAAACATGGTTATTAGTTGTATAATGCCAACGCGAAAATTCTTGCAAAATTTTGTGAGGTTAGTGTTTGTAGAAAATTTTTAAAAAATCATTGAAAATTGAAAAAAAAAATTCTATATATCAGTAACTGTTCGTTTGAAATTGCTGAAATTTTACAAGAGCCTTCATAACCTAACTCTACTGCCAAGTTCCAAGTTTTAACACGATCGGTTAAATATTGTTGGAGATTCGAGCATTCTTGTGTGAGTTTAGTAGATGGGTGACCGTTGCCTCGATAACTTTCGAACGAAAGGAGATAGGGACTTGCAATTTTCAGAGTAGGTTGCGTATCCAGAAGGGAGAGTTCAGTTCGTTTTTGGGCATAATCAGTTAAACGGTTTCCGAGTTATACCCACCTGGAATATTATTTCCTTGATAACTCAAAAAATAAATATTCGATCGAATTGAAGCTTGTTAACTAGTAGAAGAAAATCATCATAAAGACGTGTTTGAAATTTTGTAAGAACCGTACCCCTAGAAATTTTGAAAAAACTGACGAAAAAAAATTTTTGTAAGAACCGTGACCCTAGAAAATTTCAAAAAAATCACGAAAAAAAAATTGGTTTAAGAACTGACGTGAAGTCAGAAGCTTTTGCGCGTATGATCTATTGTCCGTTCTTCTCTGTATTGGACACCCTTAATCGAATTTACCATGGTAAATTATGTTGTCCATTCTCCTGTATTGGACACTTAATTCGAATTTACCATGGTAAAATCGAATCAAGAGTTTCCAATACAAGAATGGTCAAGAATGGACAACAGAACATACGCGCAAAAGCTTCTGACCTCACGTCAGTGCTGAACCAATTTTTATTAAGAATACATGTTTTCTGGAAAAAAGGTCCGCAAAAAAAGGTTCGCCGGTCCGCCATTTGGTGACCCCTGTATTAGAGTATTATGAATCAGATGGATAAATCTACCTGTTGTTTTTGCGCGTATGTTCTGGGGAATATCACGTTATTATTTTGCCCAAATGTCCGAATTTTTTGCCGAAAATGGTCTCGAATCCCCGATGAAGAATTTGGGGTCAAATTTTATTCTGTCCGGCCTGCTGGCCGTTGCCACGATAACTTGAGAACGGAAAGAGCTAGCGACTTCAAATTTTCAGGATAGGTGGCGCATCCCAATACGACGGACAAGTTTGTTAATGGACATAAACGGCCTAATGGCTTTCGAGTAATAATTCTGTTTTCAACCAATATTAATCCGATCAAATTGAAACTTGGTGAGTAGTTGTAGAATATAAACCTAAGCATGTTCGTGAAATTTGGTGAGAACTGTATCACTAAAAAATTAAAGAGAAATTATTAAAAAATATGTTTTATGGCACGATAACCTGAGAACGGAAAGAGATAGCGACTTGAAATTTTCAGGTTAGGTTGAGCATCTGAATGTGAGCATTTGAGCCTATGAGCATAATCGACCAAACGGTTTTGGAAGTACACCCATCTGAAATTGTTCTGATATTTCCCCAATAACTCAAAAAACCGTATCACTAGAAAATTAAGAAAAAATCATTGAAAATCATTGAAAAAAATCCGACAAGGCTGAAATTTTGCGAGAACCTTCAAAACCTAGCTTTACTACCATGTTCCAATTTTGAACACTATCGGATCTATATTGTTGGAGATCCGAGCAGCCTTGTGTGAATTCAGTAGCTGGATGGGTGACCGTTGCCTCGATAACTCTTTAACGAGAGGAGATAGGCCCTTGCAATATTCAGGGTAGGTTGCGCATCTGAATGGGAGAGTTGAGTTCGTTGTTGGCCATAATCGGCCCAACGGTTTCGGAGTTATACCCATCTAGAATATTATTTCCTCGATAACTCAAAAAATAGACTCGATCGAATTGAAGCTTGCTAACTACTTGTAGAATATCGACATGAACACGTGAGTAAAATTTTGTGAGGACCGTAGCACAAGCAAATTTTAAAAAAATTACGAAAAGATATTATGTATCTCACGATTCCTTGAGAACGGAAAGAAATAGAGACTTGCAAGTTTTAAAGGTAGATTGCGTATCGGAATGCGACATTTGAGTTCGTCATATAGCATAATCGGCCAAATGGTTTTGGAGTTATATTAATCTGAAATTTGGTTATTATTTCTTCAACAACCCAAAAAATACGATGCCGATTCCATTCAAACATGGTAATTAGTTCTAGAATGCCGACGCAAAAATGTTTACAAAATTTCGTGAAGATCGTATTACTAGAAATCAAAAAAAATCATTGAAAACAAATTTATAATATATCAGGCAGCAGTTGACCGACATCGCATCGCTGAAATTTTGCGAGAACCTTCAAAATCATGAATGTCAAGATGACATATCAAAATATATAGGTACATTTTCGGGTCCCTTCATAATAGAAAGTGAAGCATGTATCTATGGGAGATGATAGCCCTACATTAGGGTCCTGTAGCGGTCTTCGAACATCTGAAGTTCTGAATAATACCTTGGTAGAAGTTCGTTGCTTGTTTGTTGAAATTGGAGATGAAATTGCTAATGAACCTGGTGGTCATCGAATTTCAGAGTAGGTTTCACAGCCCAATTGGAGAATTGTGTCCGTTTTTGGGCATAATCGGTCTATCGGTTTCGGAGTTATACCCACTAGGAATATTACTTCCTCGATAACTCAAAAAATATAGACTCGATCGAATTGAAACTTGGCAACTAGTTGTAGAATATCGACATAAAGGCGTGTGTAGAATTTTGTGAGAAGCGTACCCCTAGAAAATGTTTAATAAATTTCAAAAAAAAAAAATTTGTCAGGAGCTTTTGCGCGTATGTTCTATTGTCCATTCTCCTGTATTGGACACTCTTAATCGAATTTACCATGGTGAGTTCTATTGTCCATTTTCCTGTATTGGACACTCTTAATCGAATTTACCATGGTTTCCAATACAGGGAATGGACAATAGAACTCACCATGGTAAATTCGATTAAGAGTGTCCAATACAGGAGAATGGACAATAGAACATACGCGCAAAAGCTCCTGACAATTTTTTTTTCGTAATTTATTAAACATTTTCTAGGGGTACGCTTCTCACAAAATTCTACACACGTGCTTGAACCAATTTTTTAATTTATACCGCTTTTATCACTTTTATCATTATTATCAACCGTTGCCAATATTTTGATTTATTCGTTAGTTTCGAATTCAACAGAATCACAACAGATCCCTGAAATAGGTCTAACGGGTAAACCACATTAAAAAATTGGTTCAAGCACTGACGTGAAGTCAGAAGCTTTTGCGCGTATGTTCTATTGTCCATTCTTCTGTATTGGACACCCTTAATCGAATTTACCATGGTAAATTATGTTGTACATTCTCCTGTATTGGACACTTAATTCGAATTTACCATGGTAAATTCGAATTAAGAGTGTCCAATACAGGAGAATGTACAACATAATTTACCACGGAAAACACCGTTTTTGTGATCTTTAACCCAGAGTGCATTTTTTTCTAGGTATCGGATCGATGAGGACTTTTTGTATTTAATTTATAATGGTGTTTTCAACAATCTTATCAATTTCCGGCTGGGTCCGAATTTTTGTAACTTCAATCCTTTTTTTTGGTCTAATTCGACCGGACTATATGAATTGGAAGAAGACCGCCAAAAGAGACTGACCTCACGTCACAACTTTCCCAACTATTTCATTTAAAAATGTTTTTTTCTCCTCCGGGATGAAATGATGAAAAGTTCACTTTTAGTCCCTGTCACACGGGACAAAAGTACCCGATTCCCTCCCGGTGAGATGGCAAATGTGCGCATGCGGGTACTTCACTTTATCTCCCGGTTACCTAGCAACCGCGTGTTTATATCTCAAGTTGATGACAGCTGAGTCAAAAAAGGTTAATTATTTCAGTGAATACCGACAAATATATTAAAAAAATGGATTTGATTAACTCTGATGAAAGTGAATTAGACGGAGAAGAAAAAAATTGTATACGCACCTAGGGAGAAAAGTAGGACATCCTCGCCCGCGATTGTCACCCTCGCCTTCGGCTCGGGTGACAATCATTCGCGGGCGTGATTGTCCTACTTTTCTCCCTCGGTGCGTAATATACTATTTGTTCTCTCTCGATTGTGTTATAACATTTATGAACACTCTACCAAAACATTTTTCTGTTTGGAATATTTATGGTTGAAAATTACGAAAGCTTGTAGCATCCACTTCAATTGTTGAGGATTGTATGCACATTGAATAATGTGTTATTACTTATACGAGGCCCATAGTCCAACATCGAATATAAATATTCCTAAAAAGGTCATTACGCGAAGATTCTCTATGCGACCAAAACAAAATCTCATATGTAAACCAACTAAAGCCCCAGTTCATCAAGTACATGCATCTAACGGTCCACAATTTTATTCAATAGTTCAGTTGTCCTCGGATGACCCATAGCTGTGAGCCAGTCATGGGTTCAACACTTGCCCAACCTGATGAATCCGGTTATGAAGATGATCATGATGTATATTGCATATAATCTCAATATTTTATTAGATCTCATTGCCTTGCTTGGTTTTCAGACGCATGTATAAGATGCGTGGATGTCTATGGCCCACTTTAATTCCATGTAACATGACCTAACAAGGTTTTGTTCTATTCGGACTAGACAAGAGTCCTTGGAAAAATTAGGCTGATATTGAAACGGTATTCTTGATGGAAGTGAATTTGAATGTGGGTTTAATATACGCACCGCACGCAACTTATGAGTATACTGCATTCACATTTATAAAGTCTCCCGGTTGGCCATGAAATTTTGACACATTTCACAGTGTATATTTTGAAAATGTTAGGTTATGCTCATTTTCCTGTCAGATAACTATGCAACGTTGTCCTTCCTACATAGAAGTCGTAGTAATTACGAATTTTTCACAATGTGAATTTTCATGGGAAAAATAATTAAATTGAGAAGATATTAGTGAATTACACAATTCCAAAAGACCTGGTGAATGTTGAAGAAATTTTTTCATCTGTTACTATGGCAATATTTCATGTATATAAACTGATTTGAATACTCAGTTATGCTATTTTCTTTTACGGAAATCAAGAATCAAGAATCAAGTGTTGAAATTATAATGGAAAATAATGGATACAGTAGTCTGTTACTTCGTGATAGTTCATTTGAAAAAAGAATAAAAGTACCTGAATAACCCGGCAGGAAAACTTCTAAACGAACAGACGTACCTATGGAGTTCCCCACTTTTCGGAATTGTCAATATATAAGCCTACATTAATAATAAGTAATTTCATTGGAGAGTCCTAAGAAAGAATGGAGTTTTCCTATTGCAGATTATTCGAAGATAATGATCTGCGATAATATCACAGTTATATCTTGTCTAAGAAGGAACATTATGTTGATTGTTTAGAGTAGACATTGGCAACGTCTCAGAGAATTGTTTTGACCTTGACGATATTTCAGAAGTGCCAACCTGCCTTTGTTTTAGTTACAAAAACGTGATAGACCTAAATCATGACCAACCGGGAGACTTTATAAAAGTGAATGGAGTATAGATATACTAAGTGACATAGAAAAAATATAAAAAAGCAGTGAAGTCAGTACTCGTTGGCGCGCGTGTTCACGTTGGCTAATTTGAATTGATTGATTGATTGAGTGTTTGAAGTTCAGTGTATAGAGCGAGCCGGAGATCTACCCAGAGGGTAGTGCACACCATTCACTGTCGGGTCGAAAATTAACAGAGCTGTGCCTAAGCTGGCATAAGGATAGAGTAAGAAAGTTGGCAAAGAACACCGACTCTCCTTAATCGCACAAGCTCCAAGGAGCTTCTGAGGGATCTCCAGTCACAAGCCTCGTCACAAAGTGAGAAGATGCAACAGTCCAAAAACCCAAGCCAAGTCGCGTTTTTACAGATAATTGTCGAAGAGCACGGAAAATACATATACCACAGAAGAAGCATAGATAAATTGAAAATAGCAATCATCTGCAATTAATAGGCACACAGAACTTTCTTCAGGCAAACTTCTGTTGTGAAAAGTGATTTTAAAAAAGTATGGCAATTTGTGTAGGAAATGGTAGCGGCCATGTACCCTCTACTACCTCAACTGTAATTTGGTCAATGCTTTGCCTATTTAATTGCAAGTGTTTTACCTTTTTGAACAGCTTAAGAGACGAATAAATTTTTAAAAGAATCCACAGGACGACTGACTTCCATCCATTTTTATTTAAGAAAAGCGTTCCAAAGTTATGAACATTCAGTTTCTTCAATTCTAATCTTTGTCAAGCAGTCTTTTAAAGCTGTTAGTAGTAGTACATAAAAAAACGGACCCTGGGAGCTCTAATCCTTGAAAAAATCGATAAGAAGCCAAAAATTGAGTGATTAAAAAAAAATGTTTTAATTCTATATCTCTATAAAGGTGAAATTTCGGAGAACATATTATAGGAGCAAATTCATCAGAAATTAACTGAGGTCCTCAGTTTAGGATAAATTTGAATCGCAACCTCAGCTAACGTATTTAACGATGCTGAAACAGACCTGTTTCACGTTAATTTACACGTTAACTGAGGTTGCGATTCAAATTTATCCTTAACTGAGGACCTCAGTTAGGACTTAACGGATATTGAATGCTTCGTAAATACGGCGGTATGTCTATTTGTGGGTGGTTCTGCCAACTTAATATCAAGAAGCAGAGCCACCACATATAAAAAAAATGGATTCAAGCACTGACGGGAAGTCAGGAGCTTTTGCGCGTATGTTCTATTGTCCATTCTCCTGTATTGGACACATTTAATCGAATTTACCAAGGTATATTCGATTAAGAGTGTTGTTTTCAAGTCTTTCTCTTTCCGTTCTCAAGTTATCGTGGTAACGGATGGCCGGCTGGCCGGACAGAATCAAATTTGACTTCGAATTCTTCATCAGGGAGTCGAACCCAATCGTTTGGGACCATTCTCGGCAAAAAATCGAAAATTACATTTGGGTAAAATGATAACGCGATTAGGGAATCCAATCCCGCAAATGCTGGATCGCGCTGAAATTCTGCGTGATCAACATTGCGGGATTTTCCTTGCAGGATTTGCGGGCCTCAATATCAAAATTCGAAAATGAAAGCGCAAACGACCCAGAAAAAAAAGTACTTTTTCGTCCGCTGTGGTCACTACGAATACGGCATGATACGATTCAATACAAACATAAGTGCCTATAAGAATAACTCAGTTGCTGTTGTTACTATGAATATGGCATGATACTGTTCAATACAAACATAAATGTATATGAGAATAACTATCATCTGCTATTGTGAAATTATTTAAGAGGTCCGAAATTCATAAAAGTATGTAGAGGTTGACGAAAAAATTGAAATATGCACCTTGGCGAAAAACTGTCTATGGCCTCGCCTGCTTGCTAACCTCAGTTCCTCCTCGGATAGCAATTTGCAGGCCCGACAATAATAGACAGTTTTTGGTCATTGGTACATAAAAAACCTCATATGCTACACTACTAAAGTATGTTCTTAATTGAAATAGACCTTTTTGCGCTTATGTTCTGGGGAACATCGCGTTATAATTTTGCCAAAATGTCTGTAATTTTCGATTTTTTGCCGAAAAAGGACTCAAACGATTGGGTTCGACTCCCCGATGAAGAATTCGAGGTCAAATTTGATTCTGTCCGGTCGGCCTTTGCAACGATAACTTGAGAACGGAAAGAGTTACCGCATTGTGATTTTCAGGGTAGGTGGCGCGTCCCAATGAGACGGACGAGTTCGTTAGTGGGTATAATCGGCCCAATGGATTCCGAGTTATAAGTTTATTTTCAACCAATACCAATCAGATCGAATTGAAACTTGGTGAATAGTTGTAGAATATAAACCTAAGTGAAATGTTGTGAGAATCGTATTACTAAAAAATTTAAAACAAATTATTAAGAAGTATTTTTTATGTCACGATAAACTGAGAAATGAAACAGATCGGCCAAACGGTTTTGGAGTTATACCCACCTGAAATTGGGTTATTATTTCCTCAATAACTCGAAAAATACAAAACTGATTAAATTCTCACATGGTTATTTGTTGAACAATGCCGACGCAAAATTCTTGCAAAATTTCGTGAGGATTGTATCACTAGAAAATTTTTAAGAAATCATTGAAAATTATGGAAAACAATCCTATATATCAGTAACTATTCGTCGGACATCGCTGGAATTTTGCGAGAGCCTTCAGAACCTAACTCTACTGCCAAATTCCAAGTTTGAACACGATCGAATATATATTGTTGGAGATTCGAGCAGCCTTGTGTGAGTTCAGTAGATGGATGGATGACTGTTGCCTCGATAACATTCGAACGAAAGGAGATAGGGACTTGCAATTTTCAGGGTATGTCGCGTATCTGAATGGCAGAGTTAAGTTCGTTTATGGGCATATTCGGTCCAACTGTTTCGGAGTTATATCCACCTGGAATATTATTTCCTCGATAACTCAAAAATATAGATGGTAACTAGTTGTAGAATACCTGTATTATACATCAGTTATTATAAAATACAGGAGAATGGACTATAGAACAGACTCACAAAAGCTCCTGACTTCACGTCAGTGCTTGAAACCAATTTTCATTAGCATGTTTAATAGTTTGAGTACAAAGAGTATATATATTGTTAACAATCCCCGAGACAATCCCGCATTTTTGCGGATCCGCGGGATTGATAACTTTAATCCCGCGCGTTTGCGGGATTAAGATGTTGGTGCGGGATTGGATTCCCTAAACGTGATGTTTCCCAGAACATACGCGCAAGAACTGAGCGCACGACAATTTGTTTTCTTTCACTACAAATTCTCGACAATTAATGCAATTGGTTTCATTGATATTCCCGTAAGTTCTTCTGCTAACTTTATGGTGGTAAAGATACATGTATAACCGAAAGAAATGGCGTAACATTATTCCGTTTTTACAATCGCAATATGGAAATCGCCAATTGGAAAAGTATCTAATGTGCAATTGTTACAATGAGGGAACTGTACCGACCGACTCTCCTTCCTGCTTCAGTACCAAAGAAGGTGCCGTCAAGACACCTGCAGGTCCTGCTACAAGTTCGAAGACAGCGAAAGCACGTTGACGTTCTTTTCACTGCTTTTGGTAAACGCGTTGGTGTTGCGGAATCGCACGTTTGTCCGTACGTTCAACTCTTGACAGTTCACGGTTTGTTGAGACGATTGTTCGGTGTTTTGGACGATTTTTTATTTTCTTCTTGTTGTTGGAGATGGCGTCCAAATTGAGGCGTGTTCCGCTGTTCCCGTTTAACGAGTCCGGGGTATTCCCTAGGAGTAGATCGGGAGTAGAGGTGAGCAATTGAATTTTGTTTGATTCAGGGAAGTGAATAGTATATTCTAAAACAAGTTGCAGAATGGGCTCCTATCAAAACACGAATGCAAAATGCATTGTTCTGTATGTCTTTATATTGATATATTGTTACTAAGTTGTTTACTCGATTTTTTCTATGTATTGTAAATTTTGATTTTTTTTGACATCGCTGTAAATTCAGTGGAATAAAATTATTATTATTATTATTATGATTGTTGGAATTGTCTTCTGTAACGAGTATTAGACGATATTTTCTCTATTTCAGGCAAGTTTTGTAAAATACTGTTGAAATTTAATAAAAAATTCGTACTATACATCCTAGTGACTTTTGTATTGTATCTTGGTGGTTGGTGTGACTGTTAGAGGAAGTTGACAGATTACGGAATTTGAATTTGAAACGTACGCAGGGCATGGAGATCAGATTTACCTAAAACAGTTTCCTAATAGCATGAATGATTCAAAATTAGCAAGAAGGAAATCTCTAGTACCATATTTTTTAATGAAAATAAGCCTTTTCCTCAACAATTATTTCACTATATCCCGATTATATTGTATTCTCAATTGACGTGTGTTGAAATTTTATAGGATCGAATGTCAGTGCTGACTACCACAAAACGAAAAATATAACTAGAAACAATGCGGCAATGAGTTCATTCCAGCACTGTTTTCAGTGCTGGAATGGACTCACTACGATACTGAAATAGAGAATAGTATATTCTAAAACAAGTTGCAGAATGGGCTATTATTAAAAGACGAGTGCGCATGAGTGTTGGAATTGCATTCTGCAACGAGTATTAGACGATATTTTCTCTATTTCAGACAAGTTTTGTAAAATACTGTTGAAATTTAATTGAAAAATTCGGATTATACATCCTAGTAACTTTTGTATTGTATCTTGGTAGTTGGTGTGACTGTTACGAAAGTTGACAGATTACGGAATTTGAATTTGAAACGTACGTAGGGCATGGATTTAAAACAGTTTCCTAATAGCATGAATGATTCAAAATTAGCAAGAAGGAAGTCTCTAGTACCATATTCTTCAATGAAAATAAAGCTTTTCCTCAACAATTATTTCACTATATCCAGATTATATTGTATTGTCAATTGACGTTCGTTGAAATTTGATAGGATCGAATGTCAGTGCTGACTACCACAAAACGAAAAATATAACTAGAAACAATGCGGGAATGAGTTCATTCCAGCACTGTTTTCAGTGCTGGAATGGACTCATTACGATACTGAAATAGAGAAAAGAATATTCGAACCCAATATTCAATATTTTTGACTTTTGACATTTTTGGGGCGTTTGTTTGAATTTGCCCAAATGTCGAGATTAGTTTCGACTCACTGATGAGGAATCCGAGGTGTAACTTAATTCTGTCCGTTCGGCCATCAGCACGATTCGAAATCACTCAAAAATACTGATTTGATCGAATTAATTCTCGGTAGTTAATTGAAAAATACTGACATCAACTTATACTTCATGATGATCGAAACTTCATGATGATCGTACGAAGACAAAATAAAATTGGTTCAAACACTGATGTGAAGTCAGGAGCTTTTGCACGTATTTTCTTTTGTAAATTCTCCTGTATTGGACACTCTTAATCGAATTTACCATGTTGAATTCTATTGTCCGTTCTCCTGTATTGTACCATGGTGAATTCGATCAAAAATCCTCAAAAAATTTTACACACGTCTTCGTGTCGATATTGTACAACTAGTTACCAAGCTTCAATTCGATCGAATCTATTTTTTTTTTAGTTACCGAGTAAATAATATTCCAGGTGGGTATAACTCCGAAACCGATTAATGCTTAAAAACGAATTTAACCCACCCATTTGGATGCGCAACCTACCCTGAAAATTGCAAGTCACTATTTCCTTTCGTTCGAAAGCTATCAAGGCAACGGTCACCCATCCAGCTACTGAACCCACACAAGGCTGCTCGGACCTCCAAAAATATAGATTCGATCGTGTTCGAACTTGGAACTTGGTAGTAGAGTTAAGTTCTGAAGGCTCCGGCAAAATTTCAGTGATGTCGGACGAATAGTTTCTGATATATAGAATTTTTTTCAATGATTTTTTAAAAATTTTCTAGTAATACGATCCTCATGAAATTTGCAAAAATGTTTGCGTTGGCATTCTGTAACAAATGACCATGTTAGAATTGAATCGGTATTGAATTTTTCGAGATATTGAGGAAATAACAACCTAATTTCAGATGGGTATAACTCCAAAACGGTTTAACCGATTATGCCTATAAGCGAACTCAAATGTCAAATTCAGATGCACAACCTAACTTGAAAATTTCAAGTCACTATCTCTTTCCGTTCTCAGGTTTTCGTGACATAAATAATATTGTTTTAATGATTTTTTAAAAATTTTCTAGCGATACGATTCTCACAAAATTTCACAAATCTTCTTAGGTTTGCATTCTACAACTACTCATCAAGTTTCAATTCGATCAGATTAGTAATGGTTGAAAACAAAATTATTACTCGGAAACCGTTGGGCCGATTATGGCCATTAACGAACTTGTCCGTCGTATTGGGATGTGCCACATAGGTAATTTCAAGTCGCTATCTCTTTCCGTTATCGTGGCAACGGCCGGCCGGCCGGACAAAATCAAATTTGACATCAAATTCTTCATCAGTGAGTTGAACCTAGTCGTTTGAGACCTCTCTCGGAAAAAAAAATCGAAAATTACAGATATTTGGGCAAAATGATAACGCGATGTTCCCCAGAACATACGCGCGAAAATTATTCAAAAATCTCAGAAACTATAGGTCATATATTCAAAGTTCTAGATTTAAACTCGAACGAATCTATATTGTTGGAGGTATTGGTAAAATATCGAAATATTACAACGATTCAGTGCACGGTATTATAGTCTAGTCAACAAGTGCCTTTTAGGTCAAAACTTTTTAGAGTTTTCCGAAAATTATGATTGAGGATTGGGTTGTCATTCGATTCGGAATGGCATGTAGATATTTTTTGAGAAAATTCTTGGGCTGCTCGTAGAAATTGCAAAAGTTATAAACAATTAAGTGAAAAAAAAAAGGTTTGGTTTTTTTTATATATCTCAAAAACTATTGCAGATTTTTCAAATTTGAAAAAAGATTCAAAAGTGGATGAAATTTCCCCAAAAAAGTCCCAATTCCCGGAACTGTAGAACCAATATTTATAATTTTCCAGGGGGTTGAAAATACGTCCGAAAACATCGGGTAATGAATAAATATTATTTAAACTTATTATAATAATGAAAAATGGCGATACCGTTGTTAATAAATCAACAAGTCCAGAGCGTTCCTGCCAATCGGGTACTTCATAAATGGCTTCGTATAATAAATATACTTATGCATACATTTCACAAGTCAAATAGACCCCAGGGGGTTCATTGATTTGCCGAGAAAGCAAGAGCAAACGCGTTTCTGGCACCTTGGCCTTCATCAGTACTCTGTAGCTTCTCAACAAATTCAACTAAACTGACCCAGGTTAAGCCTCTCAGAGCCGGCTTGATCGATCGTACCTAATCGCCCACGCCACCTATGAGACAAAACACGGAAATCAGCCTTTCCCCACCAGTGAATATTTGAAGCGTGAAATCATATGCCACCATTCACTCGATATTAATCGGGAACGAGTCCCGCAGAGCTCAGACAGTATCTTCCCAATGGCCATGAACGCTGTTTAGCGTTTTCAAAAATAATGAAACGCGTCTGCTCTTGCTTTCTCGGCAAATCAATGAACCCCCTGGGGTCTATTTGTCTTGTGAAATATATGCATAAGTATATTTATTATACGAAGCCATTTATGAAGGACCCGATTGGCTGGACTCGTTGATTTTTTAACTTATTATATATGAAAATTAAGAACTGAAAAAACTCAGGTGCCTACAGGATTGATCAATGAACAATGATTCGGGGTCCAAAAATTGTTATCGCGATTTTTCAATTACTTATCCATTAGTTAATTAACAAATTTTTGTAGCACGAACATCAACATTGCAAGTGCGATAATTATTAAACTATTATTCTGAGAATTTTTTTTTCTTTCGTGGAGCTATTTTTCAAAGGCCTTAGAATAGATTCCCGTTGGAAAAATAAAAAAATTGTTGATTTTCGTTTCGTTATTAACAATTTACTTAGGTTACAAGTTATAAAACTCAAATAAACATTGAAAAAAACATTTTTTTTTTTAATATATTACTATTTATCCGTTTTCTCATAGTCAGAAGCTACTCAAAAATGATTTTTAATAATTCTTATATCTTCTTGTTTAAGAAATTGTGATAAACAAATGAGTTGTTTAAAAGATAATTCAAATTTTTTCTTGGAAACATAATAATAATGAAAATTGTGATTAAAAAAATATCATTCTTTAAAATTTTATTGATTGAAAATGGCTCTGTTAATTAACAATGTTTTCCTACCATTTGTAATTAATATTAAGGAATCATTTTTTAATCATTATTTATCTTGCTGTTTGATATTAAAAAAATTGGTTCAAGCCCTGTGGACAGGAGCTTTTGGGCGCATGTTCATCTTTCTTGTGGCCCGTACTGACCAGTAAAGAAAAAAAGCAGTATCATGTTGAATACCTTAATATTATTCTGGAACACAAATTTTCCATTACAATAATCTTCATCTAGCTTCTATTTAGTATCAATTCCTGTAGAACGTGATCATAATAAGTGTTTTCCATATAATAAAATGTGTTTGAACTTGGTATGTAGGAAATCTGACATCAATTATTGGAATTAATTGATTTGACAAACAGCCGTCAAATGAGGTAAATATATTTTTGTGACGATTTTCTGTGACCATAGAACGTCAAAACACGCTGGAATGTGAATTTTAAGCAATATCTTCTGGAATTGAGATCGTATCGAACTGAAATTTTGCACACTCGTGTAGAATGCTTGATTTAACGTCGGTACAAATTTTTTTATTAAAAAATTTTCCAACTGCCCGATCCCAACAATACTTAGATAATATTATATCCATAAATTAAGCATTTCATTATTGCATTTCTTGAAATAGGTACCTTTTCAAGTCGATCAACATCGTCCTTCTTTCGACGTCTAAACTATGACTTGATTCTTTATGTTTATGTCTTTGAATTTGTTTTCGGTGGAATTCAAAGAGTTCATAGAATAATCGATGAAAATACTGAGAGAGACCCAGGAAATTTGACACATTTTGTCTTATATCTCCAGAAATTGAAATCGTATAGAGCCAAAATTTTGCACAATGTTGCAAAATACTACAATTGACGTTAGTACAAGTTTTTGTTGCAATCTGATGAATAGTTCACGAAAAAAAAATTTTTTTTCCGAAAAAATTAAAAGAAATATTTTTTTAAAAATAACCAACTTTTCGATCATAACAGAATTTTGCCAAAAGTTGCGCGTTTATATCCTCGAACTGACTATCAAGTTTCGATTCAACATCTTCTTTACTTCCTGAAATATCAGGGAAATAACCTCAAAATTTTAAATGTCTATAACTCCTAAACCGTCCGGCCGATTTTGCCCGTTAACGAACTTAACCGTCGCATTTCGATCAGAAGCCTACCCTGAAAGTTTGAAGTCGATAGGACCTTCGGTGCTCCTGTTATCGTGCCTACGGCCGGAAGTACGGCCGGCCGGCCGGCCGGCCGGCCATACGGCACCCAAAAATCTGACACCGGATTCGTGATCAGGGAGTCCGAATTAGTCTATTAGCCAATTTTCAGCTCGAAATTCGAAAATTACAGACATTTGGACGAAATGATAGGACGATGTTCCCCTAGAACATGCGCCCAAAAAAGATTAATATTTAAATTTTCATTGTTTATTTAATAAACAATCGGTTACAAACAAATGCATTGTCTCTCTGTATTTATATTAGTTGAAAAATAACGATATGAAGACTATGCAAAATTTTGTGACAATCGCATGATAAAACTTTAAAAAAGAATTCTGTAGTCGATACGTCAGTAATAACATTCGTTCAAAACCTAGTGAGAATTGGTATTTCTTGTCGATGATATGTACTTTATTTTACTACCAAGTACTCGATTTAAACTTGATCGAATAATATGTAACATGATAATTACTTTCTGAAATTTGTAAAGAAGGTATCAAAGGTCAGTCTAATAATATAAGTTCAAGTTACGGAATTCACACAAATATTTTAGTGCTTCTGTGGCCCAGTAATTAGGATCGATTCCCGTAGCCGAAATTATTGATATTTTTAATTTTTGTTTCCAATTCTATCGGAATTGTAACTTTGTGAAAAGGGTTATGAACGGAATTACGGAATCGGTATTTTCATAAAATTACGGCATTATTTTCTAATATTATTAGATATTAAAAAAACTACTGCTAAACAGGGCGTTTTTGATAAAATGTCAATTCATAGATAAATAAATAAATAGGTTCTCATGGCACAACCGTACGATTCGACCGATTTGTATCATAGGAATAATTCTCGGAATAAATTATTGAAAACAACAGCACTGTTTAATTTTAACCCAAAAGTAAATGTATGTACACGAATGGGTCCTTCCGCCACCATAAACACAGCACTTATTTTGGACCCAACAGTGAATGGTATGTAATTGGGTCGAAACTAATCGTTTGATACCATTCTAGGCCAAACAGTAGACCAGTTTTTTTGGATGTTTGTGTTTACAGTCGGATTTATTTCCTTGAAAATATATCTTTTTTCCTGGAGCTAAGGAGTTTTGGGCGACTTCAGTACCTGGATGGATGACCGCTCTGGAAATAAATTTGAACAGTGCGCTCCAGGCCATAGTGCTTTTCCAACTTGTTTTAATTTCGATCTAAACTGTTGAGGGGATTCGATTGTTCCATTTTATTGCTTCCCATTCTTCGATTGCTCTGGGAGAAAGATTGTGACAACTCAATTAGCAGTGAAAATAAAAGCAGCCTCAGCTTACTCACGAAATGTTTTCCGAAAAGAGAATTCACTTAACCGCTGTACAAAATGGTAACCTCAGGTTGAAATGGTGCATAGATCATGTTTCACACCTCATTATTTTCCATACAGCTGTCATGCTGTTAATGAGATGAGAACTTCATCGAAATTCTTTCACTAGATCGGCCTATTCACGCAATTTCATTGTTTCTGTAAAAGTGAAACTACTGCATATATTCCGAGGTGGCGAGAATGTTCAATTAATTTCATTCGGCCTGTTGGTAATGGGACTCAGCTTTCTTTAATGTACATATGACTAAAAATCTCAGCATTAGTCATATGATGTAAGTATTCACGAGAATTCGCCATGTTTAAGCCGCGTTGATATGGGTAATGAAACACGAATGTGAGATATTTTTGCGCGTATGTTCTGGGGAACAGCGTGCTATCATCTTGACTAAATGTATATAATTTTCGATTTTTTGCCGGAAATGGTCTCTAACGATTAGGTTCGACTCACTGATAAAGAGTGCCGTTCGTTGCCACGATAACTTCGGAACAGAAAGAGATAGCGCCTCCGAAGTACGAATCCGAAGGTTAGGTTCGTTAATGGGCATAATCGACTAAACGGTTTCCGATTACTAATTTTGTTCTCAAACAACGCAGATCCGATCAAATTGAGACTCGGTAACTAGTTAAAGAATGCCGACACAAAGACGTATGTGAACTTTCGTGAGGATCGTATCACTAGAAAATTAAAAAAATTATAAAAAAATGTTATGTATCATGTATCTCACGTTAACTTGAGAACGGAAAGGGATAGCGACTTGCAATTCTCATTGTAGGTGGCGAATCAAAATGCCACATTTAAATTCGTTACTAGACATAATTAGCCAAACGGAGTTGGAGTTATAACCATCTGAAATTTTGTTGTTATTTCCTCAATAACTCGAAAAATACGAATCCGATCCATCTCAAACATAGAAATTAGTTGAAGAATACCAACGCGAAAATTTTTGCTAAATTTCCTGACGATCGTAGCAATAGAAAATAAATAAAAAATCATCGAAAAAGATTATGTAGGTATCTCGGAAACTATCCGTCCGTTATCGTTGCACTTTGCGAGAGCCTTCAAATCTTGTTTTCAAAACTAAGTTCCAAATTTGGAATGAAAATGGGAATTACCCGTTAAATTAAAGCATTGTAGATTGCTCTTTTTTTAAAAGATAATTTTTGAAGCATTTTTCTTAAACAACCCTTTTTTTAAATTCAATTTCCTTCATGATGCAGTTCTATCATAAGAATCCATTGATATAATTCCCAACTCTGAGAAACCAATACTTTCAGAGATATAATTTGTCTGTTTGAACGAGAGAGACAAAAAGCTCCTGTACACAGGGCTTGAACCAATTTTTAATTTTCTAGTGATATGATTCTCACAAAATTTCACAAACGTCCTTAGGTTTGTCCACCAAGTTTCAGTTTGACGAATTAGTAGTGGTTGAAAAAAATTATTACTCGGAAACCATTGGGCTGATTAAGCCCATTAACGAACTTGTTCGTCGTATTGGGACGCGCCACCTACCGTGAAAATTTCAAGGCGCTATCTCTTTCCGTTCTCAAGTTATCGTGGCAACGGCTAGCTGGACAGAATGGAATTTGACCTCGAATATCTCATTAGAGAGTCGAACCGAATCGGTTGAGACCATTTTCAGCAAAAAATTCGAAAATTACAGACTTTGGGCAAAATGATGTGATGTACGTGATGTTCTCCAGAACATCAGCGCAAAAATTAATGGTACATAGAATGTTTTTTTTAATTATTAACTTATAGTTCCTTATCATTAATTTCAAATTAGCCAACATGAACAAGTGCGCCAAAGAGTACTAACTTCACGCCAGTGCTTTTTCATATTTTTTCCAGTTTCTTCAATATTTCTCTGTACTAATTCAGTCTGGCTATGAGTTTTACCGTACGTCCCCGTTAGTAACGCAACTGCTTACGCAAAGGCCACAGTGCAGACATTTCAACTTGGAAACAACGCTATCTCCTCGAAACTGACTTGTCGGTGCACAGAATTGCCATGATTTTTTTTTAATACCTCGGCTTAGCACCAAATTCATGACCGCTAGACGTACACCACACCCAACATAAGCCATATAACCAAAAAAGAACCACTTCTCCAGAGCATATTGCACCTAAAAACTCCATTCATCTCAGACGAAAACTCCTGCAGTTAAATCACTTCTCTTCTGCTCATGCGCATAACGAAAAATGCCTGAAAAAGGTACAGTCCAACTTGGAAACAAAGCTATTTCCCCCCAATTGACTCGTCCGTGCACAGAATTGCCATGAATTTTCTTTTAAAACTTCACAATATCGGCTCAACACCAGACCCATGAACGATAGTGCTTAACCACTCCCAAAATAACCCCTACAGCCCAATCACTTCTCCTCTGCACATGTCAAATACTCTTGTGGCTGAAAGTCCTCTCAAAATTACACACCCCACACAAAACTCCGATTCTCCAACACCAGTGGTTCAGGAGAAATCGCACCTTGAATCCACGCATGGGTGGAGGACTAGCATCCTCCAACTCGAAACCCCAATCCTCTCAGATGAAAACTCCAGCAGTTAAATCACTTCTCATCTGCGCCTGCGCATAACGAAAATGTCCGGAAGAGGCAGCATGACTTTTAAAAACATTGGTTTCGGAATTTCAACCAAAATATTCCGCAAAATAATTTTTTGAATTTTTTCTAGAGATGCGATCCTTACGAAATTTCGCAAAAGTGTTTGCTTGGGTCTTTTGCATCTAACTACTCAGTTTCAATTCAATCATATCATTATTTTTCGAGCTATTGAGAAAACAAAATTTTAAGATTGTTGGAATATCCAGTTTATAGACATCCGAGTGATGCTAAATAGCATCTTATTCGAGATATTTATGCTCCAAAACTATCTTGCAAATTTCAACCATGTACCTCATTTCGTTCGAGAGTTATTATGCTAACGACTGGGCGGCTGGACGGACGGACATAATTGGATTTGACCCCGGATTATTCATCAGTGTGTCGAAATCTATCTTTTGATATCATTTACGGCAAAAAATTCCAAAAATACAGCCATCCGGGCAAAATGATGGCACGCTGTTCATTGCGAAACGAGAGCGCAAAAACCTCACGAAGTTATTCGATTACCTGATGCTTGGTTCGTCTGAGGGATTAATCGATAATCCGTTAAACTTCACATCTGGTTCAGTCTAACGTGAAGTTTTGGTCATTGCTTCCTAATGGAATTTTCATCGCATGCCGTGAAGTCGGTACAGCTTGTTGAATTCCGTCCCACTTTTTGAGCAGTAATGCAATTTTAATGGACGAATCTCTTCAATTCGACAAATCGACGGAGAAACTACAAATTCGGAAAGTTGATGACACGTTCTAATTCAATGAACTGAAGAAAAGATGAGAGAACTAACGACATTTTGGCTTAACGCTTGCTTTCATTCCGACCTAGTGAACTTGATGAAATATCTGATACAGTTAAAGGTAGTTGATGAGAAAACTCGCGAGTCATTAACGACAGAGGAAATGATTTGAATAGGAACTTCATTGTTGGGTTTCGAAAATTCACAAAAGAAATTGGTCTCGTTTCAATATCTACCGAGATATCTAAATTAGAAAACATCAACTACAATCATCACAAATGAAGCTTGATGATGGTTTATTATGTCCAAATCAAAAACTTTCGCACACCCAAATTTTTTCGGTCAATATGCGAGTTACATCCTGTATCTCAAAATTCAAGACATTTAGGACATAAGTTCATATGGGGGCGTCGATTAATTACGTGAGGCATTTTTGAGGATTTTTTGACACTCTCTCCCGCCTGGTGAGAAGTCGTAAGATTTTTCTCGACTATCTCCCCCACCCCCCTAATCTGACGTGAGATTTTTCAAAATTTGTGTTTTGGGTGTTAACGTGTTGGATCATTAAAACAGAAACAAAACATAATTTGCTTTATTACTTATATCTCAGACTAGCAATGACTATTATTTGGGAATATTATCGTAATTTAAAATAACAGTGATAAATATGAATTAATAAGTACTCTGTTCCGAGGAACAAGAGCGCCAAAAATACTTAAACGAAAATTAAAAGATTTATTCTAATTCAGTCTATAGAGATTCCTGTACGGCTTAAAGAGTGACTATTGGAACCAACAAAACTAAGTGCTTTTCTGTGAAATCGTCACCTTCAACTTCGCTTTAATTTAGCCACTCTAAACCTAAACCTCAGGCTGCTCGTATGCCAGCACTACGAGACCGCAACGCGACCGCGACTTCTTGTCGCTTAGAAGTCGCGGTACGTGGTGAGTCATAGAAGCGCCCACACCAAAGATACGGCGATGCCTGGCAAATCAATCGTTAAAAAGTATGGTCGCGGTCGCGTTGTGGTCTCGTTGTGCTGGTATACGCTTCACATCAGCACGACACGGTTTTATGTACGGCAACGACACAAACGATCGAGCTTTCCCACAGGCTCGCTTCACAGTCGTGTAAACGATACCGGCATCCGATTCTTGGGTGAAGGCTCGAATTATAGCTTTCACAGCTATCCGGCACGAGCCGTGGTCGTGTGAACGACACACGGCTGCCTTGCACGGCTCGAGGGGACTGCCGGACACCCTCGAGTCGTGCACGGCAGCCGTCCGTATGTCGTTCATACGACCACGACTCAGCCGGATAGCTGTGAAAGCTATCATTCAAGCCTTCACCGAAGAATCGGATGCCAGTGTCGTTCACACGACTGTGGAGCGTGCCTGTGGCAAAGCTCGAGCGTTTGTGTCGTTGCCGTACATAAAACCGTGTCGTGTTGATGTGAAGCGAGCCTAAAGGCGGGTTTATACAGAAATTAAGATAACATAAAAAAAAATAAGAAATAAATTAAAATAAAATAAGAAAGTTAAACATGTACATTTCTATGGGAGCGTTTATACACGAAATAAGATAAAATAAGAAATAAGAATAAGAACTAAAAATATCCAACTCTCATCTTTATTTCTTATTTTATGTTATTTTGTTTGGAAAATGACAGTGCGAATGCTCAAAGAGTGAAATTCATAGAACTTGCATAAAATTGTATAAAAGCTGCGATTTGATTGGTTCATTCTTCTTTCTTATTTTGTTTTAGACCATCTGTATAAAACAATCCTTTTAACCCTCAATTCTTATTTTATTTCAATTTGTTTCTTATTTTATCGTATTTGCTGTATAAACCCTCCTTTAGTCTGCTTAGTCACCTGCGCACAGAAGCTCAGTAGCTCGTCGAGTGCATGTTGGCTCTCTTTTTACACATATTATATATGTCAAATCTTTCGTTTTTATTCATGATTATTCATTAGGAAAACTTCAAGAATGACTTTCAATAACTAATCATTCGTTACTTTGGCCGACGTATCCGTGGATCACGCTTCTTTCGTCTCCCGGAACTAACTGCCCTCTTTTGTTTCCTCATTTCAATCATTTCTTATGCTATACTTCATAAATGAATCTTGCTGAAGCGGCAGTCAAGCCGAAGCGTATTTCCAAGGCCACATCAGGCAACAAACATATCATGTGTCACCTAGCCAAACAAATCAAATAGTCGACTTAAATACTAATTCTCCGACATATAAAATACCACATTACATACATATAATATAGTTGTGTGAATATAAGGCGCATACAATAAAGAGTATATTTAACTTTATATTTTTTTCTAGAAACATTTTTTACTTTAATTTATGTTTACTTTCACGCGATTTTGCTACGTTTTCTGCTAGAATGAATTTATTCGATATTTGCCAAGACCCCCTCTCCCCTCAAGTGAGATATGGTAAGATTTGACCTCGAAGTCGAACCCTATCGTTTGAGACCATTTTTGGCAAAAATTTGGAAATTACAGCAAAAAGAGAGGCACACGGTGAAATATTCGTTTATTTTAACCATCAACAAATATTCCTTCATGACCCAGGATAGCCACATCATCGCTCAGTGTCTCTCTAAAAAGGAAAGTTAAACCTTATGGTGCCGAAGTACAGGAAAGACAATCTTACCATGGCGCAACCTAGGAACTCTTATGAACTCCAACCTCCCACCCTCTCTAATACAGAAGCCTTGAGCGATGTTCTGTGACGTTCATTCTAGATGTTTGGGTGGCTCAACAATTAACACAAAACAATGTCCGAAACCTTGGCTAACGGATTGAAATCGACCCATTTCTCAAAAGAATGTGGATGAGACATGGGTTGAATACGACAAATTGTGTGAAAACGATCGTGTTCAAAGTGCAAAAAGTCAAACTGTGGCCAAATTAGGGGTAACGGCTTCCTGCCCGTTACAGGAAATAAGAACAACATTTCAGATGAGTATACCAAACTCCAAAACAATGTGGCCCAGCATGCCAATTAACAAGCTCAAATGTCACCTTCAGATACACAACATACCCTAACATTGAAAGAAATTGGCATCAAGAGAAGATTGTAAACATCGATTACAAGTGTTTTTGGCTAATAGTGACCAAGACTTCTATGAGAAAGGCATTATGAAGCAGGCGGTAAAATGGCAACAAATCATAGAACAAAACGGTGCATATTTTACCTAAAACGGGCAATCCGAAACATATTAAATATAGTCTTGAAGTTAACGCAAGAATAATGGATATCTTTTTTCCCAACCTAGTACATACTAATATACATAAATTGAATGGAATTTTAGCTAAACGATTCAGTTAATAACGTCAATTTCTTACCGTTAACTATCCCCTTTTGATCAGAAATGCTTTCTTTGCTTTTCATCGTTGTACTTGAAGTAATTGATATTAATGATCTATCATCTGATGGTATTTGAGGTGCTGGATCTGGATCATTGTCTGCTTTCCTAGGAATATAAAAAATATCAAACAACTAGAAAATTCAATTTTCGTTCAAATCATAATGAATAATTTGGATCATTTGAATTTGCCCAACAACCGAATAATATGGAATCATATTGTAATTATTATTTCACTGCTCTCATACCCCTATTGACTCGCCTATTGAGATGTAAAACTCGTGAGAATAATGTCAGGCAAACAATGGAAAAATCTGAATCGTTCTTCACATACCTAAGAAAATTGAAATTAATGCAATTATTACATCGACTCATAAGTTCCCAGTCTGACACACAGATGGATCCACAAATACTGAATTAATGTTATCTACTAACTATCTAGCTAGCTGATCTGACGTTTGGTTTTAACGTTTTAAAGTGGTTTCAGAGAAACAACTATTAAAGAAAAGTGTTGGTCAAACAATGCGTCTTGATAAGAAAGAGCACCGTTGAAACGATAACGAAAGCTTGTCTTGATAATTAATTGTTAAACGAATCTTGCAAAATTTCAGCTATATCTGAACTATGTTATAAGTCAAAATATATCAAAAAAATTCTATGAAATCATTGAAATCTTGAAACATCTATGAATGATGCAGGTGATTAGTTAATTCAGCCTCGGAACATAGATAGCACTCTTCTAGGAAATCAACTAACTTGTTATCATATTCCATATACAAGGTTTTTTAGAATAAGATGCTAATACTTAAGGGAGTGAATCCTTAGGCGATTATATTTCCATAAAGATATGTCCTAAACCTCTTAACTTTTGAGTTACAGGGTGTTAAAGTTACAAGAAAAAAAGAGGGTTTTTGATCATAATTTCAATAACTGTATAGATATTCTTATGACATTTGTCACTCGCCCTATATGCATCCGTGACCATTTTTTGATGTCATAGATCTTAATTTTTCATCCAGTAATATCCGTACAGGAAGTGGACCAAATATTTTTGGAAAAAAATTATGCACTCCACTGCTTTTTCTCAAAATAAAAAATATTTATAAAATCTTGACTCATTCAAGAGTAAATTATATATCTAGTCCTTTCTTCGTCCGACGAACGGTTTCCGATAAAAAAATAAAAAGCTTTATACAGAGGTGTGGATAAAATTTTTCCAATCAAGTCCATATCCTGTACGGATGTCAAAGGATAAAAAAATTTGAAATCTTTTGCATCAAAAATGGCAATTGATGCTTTTAGGAAGTGTGCCAAATGTCTATGAAGTTATTTTTTTCTAGAAACTTCAACACCCTGTATACCACAATATAAGAGGTTTAAGACATAGGTTCATTAGAAATTAGAAATTTTCGTCTTAATTTCACCTAAGGATTCACTCCCTTAAGGATTAGCATCTTATTCTGAAACACCCAGTATATGCTAAATTCCGAAAATATTCTTTCCAATTCATTATAATACGCCCAATATGACTCATTTCCACATTTCTTACCAGTATTGCGTTTAGATATGATTTAATATCAATTTTCAAAAAAAACCTTTATTCAATAAGGAAACAAAAAATCTACTTCAGCATCTCTGATTTTATCTGTTTCAATTCATTGAAAAACGTCCAATACCTATACCATATTCGAATCTCTTTGGGCAACGAATGGTTTTAAATATAAATATAATTATAAAAACATCTGAATAGCTGCCTATCAATTAGCTAAAATGTCTGTAATTTCGAATTTTTTGGCCAAGAACGATTAGTTTTGACTCACTCATGAAGAATAATAATATAATATTATGTTCATTCAAAATAAAGGTAGGAAATTAAAGAGGTATTTATTTCAAAGAGATATTTACCAGTGCATAATTTTAAATAAAGCATTTTTCTATAATCGCTACAAATAATGTGTGCATAACTGAATTCAGTGCAAATAACATGATTTTTTTTGCGCTCTTGTCCCTCGGAACAGAGTGATTATCAATTTGCCCAATTTGCCTGTCCGGCCGGCCGGCTGGCCGTCCGTTAACACGATAACTCTCTATCGGAATGATCTAGACAGTTGAAATTTTCATAGTAGGTTTGGGAGACAAATATCTCGGTTCAGTTCGTTATTGGGCAAAATCGGTCGAATGGTGTCGAAAAAACGAAAAAAATTTTTGTTAACATTACATATTTCGTATCTTATTATTTTTAAGATGCAGTTTCATCATAAGAATCCATTGATATCATTTCCAACTGTAAAAAGCTAATACTTTCGGAGATATGATTTTTCGAAATTTCAATAATGCATCGTACTTCTATGTTTTCACAGAATACGAATTCTATCAGTCTGTGTTCTATCTGTGTTCACTGTTCAAACATCTTAATCTTATCTACCTATAACAGACATGTCAAATGTATTTCTGTTCTAACAAACAAAGTATGATTGAATGCAAAATGACCAATTATAGGATATTATAAATACCCCTCCCCTATATGCCCTTGGATAAATAATAATAATAATAATATTTATTTGTCAAAATTTGAAATTGAGTAAACAATATTTATAATACAACAAATGGTGAATAAATATAATAAGACCCACAAAAGTAAAACTTGTGCGTGGGTAGAATAGTAAATTTAAAAGTATAACGACAATGGATAATGGATAATCCATATGATGATGGAAATATATAATTTGGTAAGTTTATCGAATTGGGTTCAGAATATCTTCAGTGAAAACAAAACTGGAAAATTAGCTAAGTTTCAATTGATATCATAATAGTTTTCAGTGTAAATTTGAGGAATAAATATCTAGGATAAGTTCGTTATTTAATTTTAATTTAGTTTCTTTTATGATGCAGTTCTATTATAAGCATCCATTGATATCATTCCCATCTCAGAGAAACCAATTATTTCTAAGGTGAATTGTCAAAGTTTGAACAAGTGCGCCAAAGCTCCTGTCCACAGGACTTTTCCCCTTTTTTTCTAGAATTTTGGATTTGTAGTTATAGCCAACTGAAATTTTGTTTTTAAAATAACTCAAAAAATACTCATCTGATCTAATAAAAGATGGGTTGTTAGTTGAAAAATACGGACAAGAAGACTACAAAATTTCGTGAGGATAGTAGAAAATTTGAAAATAACTACTCGTCAGATATCGCAAAAGCATTGAGAAACTAATTTTATAGCAAAGTTCTAGATATAAACACGAACGGATTATCGGAGATGTTGACAAACTATCGAAATATTATAACGATTGCAGTGTACTGGTCCACCCTTTTACACTCGAACAACAAAGTTGCCAACGGTTTTTTATTTTAAATGAGAAGGAACGAATTTTATGATGGTGATTGTATAGATAGAATATAATACTTATTTTGTATTCTGTGGATAGAAGTAGATCGGAAATGTCTATCTATGGTCATGCCATTTATATAGGCGAAGGGCGATTTGTTTAAAATATGTTTTTAAATCGATATTTAATTCGACTGAATAGCTGTTCCAGAAGGATTAAATATGGTAGTTATGGACTCATTCTAGATAATTTGGACCCGTATATTTAGTATTGATTGGATGTTAAACGATTTTTTAATGCAGATATAATAGGGTGCCCAAGATATGAGGTTTTGCCAAATTCGGAAATATTATTCTATATACATAATATAAAACAACAAACAATAAAAAATTGGTTCAAGCACTGACGTGAAGTCAGAAGCTTTTGCGCGTATGTTCTATTGTCCATTCTTCTGTATTGGACACCCTTAATAGAATTTACCATGGTAAATTCGAATTAAGGGTGTCCAATACAGAAGAATGGACAATAGAACATACGCGCAAAAGCTTCTGACTTCACGTCAGTGCTTGAACCAATTTTTTTTTTCGTGATTTTTTTTAAATTTTCTAGGGGTACGGTTCTTAAAATTTTTTTTTTCGTCATTTTTTTCAAATTTTCTAGGGGTACGGTTCTTACAAAATTTTAAACACGTCTTTATGTTGATTTTCTACTTCTAGTTACCAAGCTTCAATTCGATCGAATATTTATTTTTTGAGTTATCAAGGAAATAATATTCCAGGTGGGTATATCTCGGAAACCGTTAGACCGATTATGCCCAAAAACGAACTCAACTCTCCCATTCGGATACGCAACATATCCTGAAAATTGCAAGTCCCTATTTCTTTTTGTTCGAAAGTTATCGAGGCACCCATCTACTGAACTCACACAAGGCTGCTCGAATCTCCAACAATATTTAACCGATCGTGTTAAAACTTGAAACTTGGTAGTAGAGTTAGGTTCTAAAGGCTCTTGAAAAATTTCAGCAATTTCAGACGAATAGTTACTGATATATAGAATTTTTTTTTCAATTTTCAATGTTTTTTGAAAAATTTTCTACAAATACTATCCTCACGAAATGTTGCAAGAATTTTCGCGTTGGCATTCTACAACTAATAACCATGTTTGAATTCAATCGGTTTCGTATTTTTCGAGTTAATGAGGAACAAAAAACAACTAAATTCAGATGGCTATAACTCTAAAACCGTTAGGCCGATTATGCTCATAAACGAACTCAAATGTCGCATTCAGATGCACAACCTAGCCTGAAACCTTCAAGCCGCTATCTCTTTCCGTTCTCAGGCTATCGTGACAACAAAAATATTTTTTAATAATTTTCTAGCGATACGATTCTTACAAAATTTCACAAACGTGCTTAGGTTTATATTCTACAACTATTCACTAAGTTTCAATTCGATCGGATCTATGTTGGTTGAAAACAAAATTATTACTCGGAAACCATTGGGCCGATTATGCCCATTAACGAACTTGTCCGTCGTATTAAGATGCGCCACCTACCCTGAAAATTTCAAGTCGCTAGCTCTTTCCGTTCTCAAGTTATCGTCGCAACGGCCTGACGGCCGGCCGGACAGAATCAAATTTGACCTCGAATTCTTCATTGGGGAGTCGAACCAAATCGTTTGAGACCATTCTCGTAAAAAAATTCGAAAGTTACAGACATTTGGGCAAAATGATAACGCGATGTTCCCCAGAACATACGCGCAAAAACCGTATGAGTAACCTATATTCTTTGAGAATTTCTCAGATAATTACAACTTTTTTTCATTAGGCTGGGAAATTATCAGCCGATGTGTTGAATAACCAACTTTAAAAGATTGTCAAAATGCGCATCCACCATTTTCAGAATGACGATTGTAGGAAATCTGCATAAGAAATTTGATCCTTTACACAAGAATTTCATTGATGATGAAAAAATTATAACATTGATTTTGCAACGAAAAACGCTGGTATATAGCGAAGTGAACGTGTAAAATTTCATCTTGCAAATATGACACTCTGTCGATTACAAAAAGCCTTTGGGCTTTGGTTCAGTTAAAATTGAATTAGCGCTTCGGTAAAATAGGAGGTCAATGATAAATATGCAAAAAATGGGTTCAAGCCCTGTGGACAGGAGCTTTCTGGCGCTCTAGTTCAAACAGACAAATTATATCTCCGAAAGTATTGGTTTATCTGAGTTGGGAAATATATCAATGTATACATATGATAGAGCTGCATCATAAAGGAAATTCAATTCAAATAATAGTTTATTTATCAAGATTAAATGAGCAATCATGAGAATGAGAACTGCACCATGGAAGAAATCGAATTAAATCTGGCCAATTTTGCCCAATAACGAACTCAACCGAGATATTCATCTCCCTAACCTACTCTGAAAATTTGAACTACCTAGCTCATTCCGTTCGAGAGTTATTGTGGAAAAACTTTTTTTAAATTTTCAAATTTTTTTTTTTACACTTTGCGGTAATCTGGTCAATACAAAACTTCACATGCGTATAAAGGTCATGATTCTACAATTTGATGCTAAATTTCAGATAGATCGAACGAACTTGTCCGAGATATTTACGCTCCAAAACCACCTTGCAAATTTCAATCCGCTAACTCCTTTCGTTCGAGAGTTATCGTGCCTACGGCTGGTCGGCCGGCCGGACAGAATCGATTTCGCACTCGGATTCTTGATCAGTGAGTCGAACCAAATCGTTTGAGACCATTTTCAGCCAAAAATTTCAAAATTACAGATACTTGGGAAAATTGATAAGCACACTGTTCCGAGGAACTAGAGCGCCAAAAAAACAAGTTTCGTATGACAATTGCCCAAAACAGGTTTAAAGTACCTACAAATAGTAGGTATTCCATAAAACAAATATGAATAATAATAAAAAATTACCTTGTAATCGATCAAAAATTTCCTGATCTACGGTCACCAAACTACAGAATTATGCTTTCAATATTTACGTAATATTTTCAAACATTTTCGGGTGAGGTCCCCGTTGCATCGCTAAAATACGAGTATTTCAACCCCAATATTTTTGAAGTTACAAAATACCCTTCTGTCAAGTTGACATTATGAGAATTCATACATAGAATAATAATTATATCAATCTGTCAAATACGATTTACATTGAAATTTTAAAAAATCATATCTCCGAAAGTATTAGCTTGTTAGAGTTGAAAATGATATGAATGGATTCTTATGATAAAACTGCTTATTAAAAAAAATTTGATTTGGAATTTGTTTCGTAAAAAAAAATTTTTTTTTTTGTTACTCCGAAACCATCTGTCCGATTTTGCCCAATAACGAACTTAGCCGAGATAGTCATCCCCCAAACCTACTCTGAAAATTTTAATTCTTTAGCTCATTCCGTTCGAGAGTTATCGTGCTTACGGCCGGCCGGACCGGCCGGTTGGACAGAATGAATTTCGACTACGTATTCTTGATCAGTGAGTCGAACCAAATCGTTTAAGACCATTTTCATCGAAATATTCCAAAATTACAGACATTTGGGCAAATTGATAAGCACTCAGTTCCGAGGAACTAGAGCGCCAAAAACCCTTGAAAGTAAAGGATCAAACTGAAATCGTTCACTGACCTTAATTTGGATAAGTCTTGTTCATGCTTAGTTAGCTTCATCTGACTCTCCAGATCCGGAATATGTCTATTTATCGCCAGAACAGCACTGGAGTAGTTAACATGATGGGTGAATTTGCATTTAAAATCCTCAGGGGGTCCACAGTGGAAAAGATAACAACCTCCGGAGTTCTGAAAAGATTTGTCACACATATAGATATAATTTATAAATATCGGGTCCAACGGCAAGCATTCTACCAATCATCTATTATGTTGGTTGAGCATTTCAATCCAAGTTTCGTGATAAATGAATAATAACAATAATATAATAATTTATTTGCCACAAAACTGATACATTCCAATTCTTCTCAACAATCTTCTTATCCATTAATTCTTCTACAAATAAAGGCAAACCACAAAGTCCAAGGACTGTCTGGGGTACATACATAAATGAATTTCAAAAACAAATAAATAAATACAAATTTTTACCTATAATCATTTGCAACATCCCACCCAATTATGTATTGAACTCGCCAAAGGCAGCTCGGCTTTCCGAAAAAAAAATATATTTTCATATATGCAACAATATACTAGTAATTTCAATAGAGTTTTAATCATGAACTTGGCTGTAAAATAAGATTTGAAGGCTCAAGCATCTGAATTGTGATATAAGTCAAAAAGTAGGTATCAAGAAAGTTCAATGAAATCAACCTTGAATCTTCTATGAATGGTGCAGGTTATTAATTCATTCAACTTTAGAACATAGAACTGTTTTAGGAATTCGACTAAACAGTTTTCATATAAGATATAGGTACCGAATTTCGTTAATATTCTTTCCAATTCATTAGAATAGTTTATATATCGCTTTCAAATCAATTTCACAAATAAAATCTCCATTCAAAAGAAAACAAACTCCTCTGAAACTGATATTTGATAATTTTCAAAATGATTTTTGCGGTAAAAACTGTGATAATTCTTAAAAATTATAAGTTACTAACTCTTTTTCATTGTAATAATGAAAAATGGCGATACCGTTGTTAATAAATCAACACGTCCAGAGCGTTACTGCCAATTGGGTCCTTCATAAATGGCTTCGTATAATTAATATACATATGTATATATTTCACAAAATCACAAGTCCAATAGACCCCAGGGGGTTCATTGATTTGCCGAGAAAGCAAGAGCAGACGTGTTTCTGGCTTCTTGGCCTTCATCAGTACTCTGTAGCTTCTCAACAAATTCAACTAAACTGACCCGGGTTAAGCCTCTCAGAGCCGGCTTGGTCGATCATACTTAATCGCCCACGCCACCTATGAGACGAAACACGGAAATCAGCCTTTCCCCACCAGTGAATATTTGAAGCGTGAAATCATATGCCACCATTCACTCGATATTAATCGAGAACGAGTCCCGCAGAGCTCAGACAGTATCCTCCAAATTGCCATGAACGCTGTTTAGCGTTTTCAAAAATAATAATGAAAAATTGCGATACCGTTGTTAATAAATCAACAAGTCCAGAGCGTTCCTGCCAATGGGGTACTTCATAAATGGCTTCGTATAATTAATATACATATGCATATATTTCACAAGTCAAATAGACCCCAGGGGGTTCATTGATTTGCCGAGAAAGCAAGAGCAGACGCGTTTCTGGCTTCTTGGCCTTCATCAGTACTTTGTAGCTTAGTTGAATTTGTTGAGAAGCTACAGAGTACTGATGAAGGCCAAGAAGCCAGAAACGCGTCTGCTCTTGCTTTCTCGGCAAATCAATGAACCCCTGGGGTCTATTTGACCCCAGGAAGGATACTGTCTGAGCTCTGCGGGACTCGTTCTCGATTAATATCGAGTGAATGGTGTCATATGATTTCACGCTTCAAATATTCACTGGTGGGGAAAGGCTGATTTCCGTGTTTCGTCTCATAGGTGGCGTGGGCGATTAAGTATGATCGACCAAGCCAGCTCTGAGAGGCTTAACCCGGGTCAGTTTAGTTGAATTTGTTGAGAAGGTACAGAGTACTGATGAAGGCCAAGAAGCCAGAAACGCGTCTGCTCTTGCTTTCTCGGCAAACCAATGAACCCCCTGGGATCTATTTGACTTGTGAAATATATGCATATGTATATTAATTATACGAAGCCATTTATGAAGGACCCGATTGGCAGGAACGCTCTGGACTTGTTGATCTTTTTCATTCTTTGTTGTTTTTGTTTTATATTATATAGAATATTTCAATTTGTGATAGAAATTCCGACGTGCAAATTTTTGGAGAAATTCCGTGAGGATCTTATAATAATATAATATGAAAATTTAAAAAAATCATAAAATAAAATTCTGTATCTCAGAAACTATCCCTGCGATATCGCTAATTCTGGGGAAGCCTTCAAAACCTTATTTCACAGCTCTGAACTTGAACACGATCTTATCAATATTGTTGGAGATATTGAGAAAAATATTGGAAGGTGAGCAGCCTTGGAAGAGCTCAGTCGTTGGATGAGTGACCATTAACACGATAACTTTCGAACGGAAAGAGATAGCAATTTGCAATTGTCAGCCAACAATTTATGAGAAATTTCGTGAGGAACGTATCACTAGAACAAAAAAATTAAAATATTTATTGAAAAAAAAAATATATATTTCTTCAAAAATTTTATATTTCAGAAACTATTTGTCAGATTTTGCTGAAATTCCGCACAAAAAGTCAAGCCGAATTTTGTTATTCCAGTACTTCCAAAAATACAAATCCGATCGAATTGAAATCTAGTACTCGGTTGAAAAATTACGCTATGGAGGTTCATGCAATATTTCGTGAGGGTGGAGGGTGAGGCGTGAATAGACAGATGAACATGCGCGCAAAAGCTTCTGTTCGCGTCTGTGCTTTTATTGTGTTACTGAGGAAACAGTATTTTTCAGAGAAGTAATACCGGTTGGAAATATTATTTTCAAAATAAATGCTAAAATATGAAGCTGATCGAGTTGAAATTCAGTACTCAATTGTAAAATGGTGGCTTGGAGGTTTATGCGGGATTTCAGCAGATAGATAGATCTAAAATATAAAATTTAGGAAAAAAACAACATTTTTTCCTTACAAAATTCTGCAAAGTTAACCAAGTTTCAATTCGATCGGATATGTGTGTTTTGAGTTATTGTGGAAACAAATTTTCTTATGGGTATAGCTCCGAAACACCACGGACAATTATACCCATTAATCAACTTAACAGTCGTATTCAGATGTGCAACCTACCCTGAAAATTTCAAGTCACTCTTTTTCCGTTCGAATGTTATCGTGGCAACGGATGACCGGCCGGACAGAATCGATTTTGACCTCGAATTCATCCTCAGTGAGTCGAACGTAATCGTTTGAGAATCTTTTCGGCGAAACATTCGAAATTTACAGGCATTTGTGCAAAAGGAAAGCACGCTGTTCCCCAGAACATGCGCGCAAAAATTCTCTATATCAGAATCTATAAAAACTTCCTCGAAAATATAACAACTTCTAGGAAATACATTCGATAAAACTCCAAATAGGTATGTTAAAATCGGGTATACCGGGTGTGCCAGTATACATGTTCCAGTGGATTATCTTAGCCATTTCAAAAGAAAAAAATGGGTTCAAGCCCTGTGGACAGGAGCTTTCTGGCGCTCTAGTTCAAACAGACAAATTATATCTCCGAAAGTATTGGTTTCTCTGAGTTGGGAATTATATCAATGTATACATATGATAGAGCTGCATCATAAAGGATATTCAATTCAAATAATAGTTTATTTATCAAGATTAAATGAGCAATCATGAGAATGAGAACTGCACCCTGGAAGAAATCGAATTAAATCTGGCCAATTTTGCCCAATAACGAACTTAACCGAGATATTCATCTCCCTAACCTACTCTGAAAATTTCAACTACCTAGCTCATTCCGTTCGAGAGTTATTGTGGAAAAACTTTTTTTAAATTTTCAAATTTTTTTTTTACACTTTGCGGTAATCTGGTCAATACAAAACTTCACATGCGTTAAAGGTCATGATTCTACAATTTGATGCTAAATTTCAGATAGATCGAACGAACTTGTCCGAGATATTTACGCTCCAAAACCACCTTGCAATTTTCAATCCGCTAACTCCTTTCGTTCGAGAGTTATCGTGCCTACGGCCGGTCGGCCGGCCGGACAGAATCGATTTCGCACTCGGATTCTTGATCAGTGAGTCGAACCAAATCGTTTGAGACCATTTTCAGCCAAAAATTCCAAAATTACAGACACTTGAGCAAATTGATAAGCACTCTGTTCCGAGGAACTAGAGCGCCAAAAAAACAAGTTTCGTATAAGTAATCATCAAAGGATACTGTGGGAGGTACACTCATCATTGAAAGGTTATTTTCTGGGTTTTCTCTCCCAAACTCTGAAAAATATCTATAAAATAAAAATCAATTATTTTGTGACTAATGTTGCCTTACAAATAACAACGAACAACATCAACGAAGAAACAACTATATCGTAACCTTTCGGAGTCTATATCAGACTCCTTCTTCAGACGCTTGATGTTGTTCGTTGTTATTTGTAAGGCAACATTAGTCACAACATAATTGATTTTTATTTTATAGATATTTTTCAGAGTTTGGGAGAGAAAACCCAGAAAATATCCTTTCAATAACAAGTTTCGTATGACAATTGCCCAAAACAGGTTTAAAGTACCTACAAATAGTAGGTATTCCATAAAACATGTATGAAAGAAGATGAGTAATAATATGAAAGAAGATGAGTAATAAATAAAATACCTTGTAATCGATCAAAAATTTCCTGATATACGTTCACCAAATTTTCTCCTCTCTCGAACTACAGAATTATGCTTTCAATATTTACGTAATATTTTCAAACATTTTCGGGTGAGGTCCCCGTTGCATCGCTAAAATACGAGTATTTCAACCCCAATATTTTTGAAGTTACGATATTCCCTTCTGTCAAGTTGACATTATGACAATTCATACATAGAATAATTATATCAATGTGTGAAATACGATTTACATTGAAATTTTGAAGAATCATATCTCCGAAAGTATTAGCTTGTTAGAGTTAAAATGATATGAATGGATTCTTATGATAAAACTTCTTATTAAAAAAAATTTAATTTGGAATTTGTTTCGTAAAAAAAAAATTTTTTTTTGTTACTCCGAAACCATCTGTCCAATTTTGCCCAATAACGAACTTAGCCGAGATATTTATCCCCCAAACCTACTCTGAAAATTTCAACTCTCTAGCTCATTCCGTTCGAGAGTTATCGTGCCTACGGCCGGCCGGCCGGACCGGCCGGACAGAATGAATTTCGACCACGGATTCTTTATCGGTGAGTCGAACCAAATCGTTTAAGACCATTTTCATCGAAATATTCGAAAATTACAGACATTTGGGCAAATTGATAAGCACTCAGTTCCGAGGAACTAGAGCGCCAAAAATAGGAAAAATGTTATGATTTTCAATTCGTTTAAGGAGACTTCAACTGAGAAAAACAAAAATTGAAAGTCACTATCGGTTCGACCGGAAGTGACTCTCAAATAGCACGCTATATATTTTTTATATTTTTTAAATTCTACTCAAAATTACCTTTCCAATGATGTATCACACTTTGTTTTTGGCGCTCTAGTTCCTCGGAACTGAGTGCTTATCAATTTGCCCAAATGTCTGTAATTTTCGAATTTTTCGATGAAAATGGTCTTAAACGATTTGGTTCGACTCACTGATCAAGAATCCGTGGAATCAAAATTAATTCTGTCCGGCCGGCCGGCCGGCCGTAGGCACGATAACTCTCGAATGGAATGAGCTAGACAGTTGAAATTTTCAGAGTAGGTTTGGGAGATAAATATCTCGGCTAAGTTCGTTATTGGGCAAAATCGGACAGATGGTTTCGGAGTACCAACAAAAATTTTTTTTTTTTACGAAACAAATTCCAAATTAAATTTTTTTCAATAAGCAGTTTTACCATAAGAATCCAATGATATCATTTCTAACTCTAACAAGCTGATATTTTCGGAGATATATATTTATATATTTATATTTTTCAAAATTTCAATAATAAATCGTATTTCAACGTTGTCACAGAATTATATAATTATTCTATGTATGAATTGTCATAATGTCAACTTATTTTCCTGAGACATGACATTATCTAATCAATCGAAGAATTGTAAGCGAAGTGAGAAAAATCTCAGTTGTTTGCTCCGAAATTAGTACCTATTTCTCAGAAAAGTCTTACATTTTCGGAACGGAACATGAAGTAAGAGATCTGAGAGTAGTGAGACTGCTTTTCATCCATAGACATAGATATAACTCTCGAACGGAATGAGCTAGGTAGTTGAAATTTTCAGAGTAGGTTAGGAGGATGAATATCTCGGTTAAGTTCGTTATTGGGCAAAATTGGCCAGATTTAATTTGATTTCTTTCATGGTGCAGTTCTCATTCTCATGATTGCTCATTTAATCTTGATAAATAAACTATTATTTGAATTGAATTTCCTTTATGATGAAGTTCTATCATATGAATACATTGATATAATTCCCAACTCTGAGAAACCAATACTTTCGGAGATATAATTTGTCTGTTTGAACTAGAGCGCCAGAAAGCTCCTGTCCACAGGGCTTGAACCTATTTTCACATTTGATTTGATGGAGAAAACGTTAAATGTAATTTCAAATTGAAAGAACTGCAGTATGCTGCGATATTTTGTGTATCTTGATTTTTACTTCAATAATCGAGATAAAAAAAACCTTCCTGAAGTTGAAATCAACTATGTATTTTACCGAACGTTAAACATAAAATCAATAGTAAAAGAAACAAAAAATTACAAAAAAGTGACAACTAAAGCATATGTTCGAAATGTTGACCATCTGCTTCTACACATGTTTCAGCTCGAATGAAACACTTTTTTTATTTCACATTCTTCCAAATTCAGCTCAGGTTAAAAGATACAGGCTGTTGAAATTTTGAAAAAAAATCAGTTTTTATTTTGTAGCTTTGACATCCTTTTTTCGAATAAAATTAATGTTGGCGTAAAGTTTCTTATAACTATGATACAAATTTTCCAAATATGTATTAGTTATTTTCTACTTTTACTTGTTTTCTAGTTATGGACTCGTGGATTCATAAAACTAAACGAAATTAGCATAAAGAAAGCATATAAAGTTTTTCTTGAGTCATTTCAAGAATATTCCATCGTTTTAGAATATTAAATTATTCTTCATCATTTCTCCTTAAACGCACCGTTTTCGAGATATTCTTCATTGAATGTTTTAAAATGGTAAACTCCAGAAATTTCACTACTTCTATTGATCCATCCCTGAGCGTTGGAATCCCGAATCAAGCTGTAATCCACGTTACCATGCCTTATTCTCGTCCGCCAACAATGTCATAGATAATTTATATGCGGGAGTGTATTAGCACATTGTGAAATCTTTAAACGCTTGTAACTTTTTACCTGAGCAGAATCTGGAAAAATGGTAAATGAAAAAAGCGTTTCATTTGATGAGAGGAATCTTTGGTTAAAATTAATGTAGTGGTCAAAGACTCACCCTGTATATACATTCCTTATTTTGTTTTTTAAATCTTCCTAATCAATAGAAGGAGTCCGGTACACACGATCATTCAAATATCCCCAAAGGAAGAAATCTAGCGGTGTTGAATCTGGAGATCTTGCTGGCCATCTGATCGGTCCATTTGAATATAGATGGATAAGCACACACGAATTATAAGTCAAAATCAAGATTATACAAAATATCGTAGCCTACTGCAATTCTTTCAATTTTAAATTTCAATTGACGTTTTCTCCCTCAAATCAAATGTGAAATACAAAGTGTTATACATCGTTGGAAAGTTAATTTTGAGTAGAATTAAACAACGGCCAAAAAGATACAGGATGCTATTTGAGATAAAAAAGTCAGAGTCACTTCCGGCCAAACGGAAAGTGACTTTCAATTTTTGTTTTTCTCAGTTGAAGGTTCCTTGAACGAGTTGAACATCATAAAACTTCCAAATTTTTATCTGTTGAAATGGCTGAGATAATCCATTGGAACATGTGTACTGGTACTGGGACACCCGGTATATGAAATAAAATGTTTAGATTGCAATAAGTGCTACGTCAGGTAAACAACCAGAAACATACTAACACGGTATAAAGAGCATGCGGGTCACGTTCAGAGCAACAACATCGATAAATCTGCTGTTGCAAATCACGTTTTTACAACTGGCCACTCAATTTCCGAAAATTCCGTCAAATTGAAAAATTCCAATAAATTGTACCTAGGAACACTTGAAGGGATCGAAATTTATAAAAGAAAGGATATTTTAGTCAATAATGATCTAACCTCTATTAACAACTCATTATTCTCACTAATCGGTTTATGACTAAGGGTATAATATCAACCCATACTTGGGTGTAGAAACTGATAGCATGCTTTGGTAACGCTTCGTCTTTCATGATGGAAACTTTGTTTCGGAAATATATGTTAGACGACAAAAACTGTATTGGACAAGAGTGTAGTTACTTTTATAGTATTCTGATTTGTAGATTCTTCCAGGTATCAGCAACTGGAGTTGCTTGATGAAGCAACTTTAGGTACTGAGGGATACTTGGAAGAATTTACAAATCAGAACATTCATGTGTATATGAATTAATCAAACCGATATAAGTACCTACAGTTTTTCAAATTGATATGTCAACTTTGATCTGGGTTTTTTATAATGGATACATCTGGATGTATGGGGCTGCTGCTAATATAATATAATATAATATAATCAGAACATTCATGTGTATATGAATTAATCAAACCGATATAAGTACCTACAGTTTTTCAAATTGATATGTCAACTTTGATCTGGGTTTTTTATAATGGATACATCTGGATGTATGGGGCTGCTGCTAATATTTCTGTTTCTGTGTATTTCATTATAAAACACAGATAAAATTTCATCGTTGCTTGATATATCAATTTGACAAACTGTAGGTACTTATATCGATTGGATTAATTCATATACACATGAATAAGGCTTATTTCATTCGGTCGCTGGCGACAAGTGTGAAACGGTGCTTCGGTTCAGATTCGGTACCGAATAGAAACCGTACGTATACTCCCTCTACACGAATAGGTTTCTATCAGGTTTGGATTCGTGTGTAGGGAATACAGATCAACAGGGGCGTTCCCACAAACACGTTTTAGTTTCTGTTTTAACCATAAAGTTATAAATATTTACCCATGTTTTCTGTCACGTTCTATGGTTTTAACCTCAAACCGAGTAGATATCTTTCAATATTTCCAAAATTGTTCAAATATAGAAATATAAACATGAAATAGTATATTCTAAAACAAGTTGCAGGAAGGGCTCATATTCGAACACGAATGCGAAATTCAAAAACGAGCGACGAAGGACCGAGTGTTTGAACGCATGAGTGTTGGAATTGCCTTCTATAACGAGTATTAGACGATATTTTCTCTATTGATATTTGAAATTACTTTTGTACTATTGAAATTTAATGAAAAATTCGGATTATACATTCTAGTGACTTGTATTGTATCTTAGCAGTTGGTGTGACTGTTACGAAAGTTGACACATTAGGGAATTTGAATTTGAATCGTACGTAGAGCATGGAGATCAGATTTAAAACAGTTTCCTAATAGCATGAATGATTCAAAATTCGCAAGAAGAAACTCTTTAGTACCTTATTTTTTCAATGAAAATGAAACTTTTTCTCTCAACAATTATTTCACTATTTCCAGATTATATTATATTGACAATAATTGACGTGTGTTGAAATTTGATAGGATCGAATGTCAGTGCTGACTACCATAAAAAAAAAATTGGTTCAAGCACTGACGTGAAGTCAGAAGCTCTTGCGCGAATTTTCTCTTGTCCATTCTCCTTTACTGAACACTATTAATCGAAATTACCATGGTGAATTCTATTGTCTGTTCTCCTGTATTGGACACTTCGAATTTACCATGGTAAATTCGATTAAGAGTGTCCAATAAAGGAGAAGGGACAATAGAACATACGCGCAAAAGCTTCTGACTTCACGTCAGTGCTTGAACCAATTTTTTTTTCAATGATTTTTTAAAAAATTTTTAATGCTATGACCCTCACGAAACTTTGCAAGAATTTTCGCGTTGGAATTCTACAAGTAATAACCATAATTGAATTCAAGGGCGTAGCCAGGAATTAATTTCGAGGGGGGTTTTGGGGGTGTAAGGGTCACTTTCTGCAGCAAAAATTTTTTTTATTAAGAGAAAAAATAACATTTCGGGGGGGGGGGGGGGGGGGGCAACAATTTTTGTAAGTAATACCTATGTTTGAATTTGATCGGTTTTATCCAGGAAAAGAGTTTTTTCCTTCAACCAAAAATTGGGTCTGAGAGTTTTTCTAAAATGTTGACGCATTTCCTGAAAACGGCTCTTTTTGCGCGTATGTTCTGGGGAACATCTCGTTATCATTTTGCCCAAATGTCTGTAATTTTCGAATTTTTCGATGAAAATGGTCTCAAACGATTGGGTTCGACTCCCTGATGAGGAATTCGAGGTCAAATTTGATTCTGTCCGTCCGGTAGTTGCCACGATAACTTGAGAACGGCGAGAGCTAGCGACTTGAAATTTTCAGGGTAGGTGGCGCATCGCAATCCGACGGACAAGTTCTTTAATGGGCATAATCAGCCCAATGGTTCCCGAGTAATAATTTTGTTTTCAACCAATATAAATCCGATCGAATTAAAACTTGGTGAATAGTTGTACAATATAAACCTAAGCACGTTTGTGAAATTTTGTGAGACTCGTATCATTAGAAAATTTTAAAAGAATTATTGAAATAGTTTTTTATGTCTCGATAACCTGAGAACGGAAAGAGATAGGGACTTGAAATTTTCAGGTTAGGTTGTGCATCTGAATTTGATATTTGAGAACGTTTACAAGCATAATCACCCAAACGGTTTTGGAGTTATCGCCATCTGAAATTTGGTTGTTATTTCCTTAATAACTTGAAAAATACTAAATCGATCCAATTCAAATATGGTTATTAGTTGAAGAATGCCAACACGGAAATTCTTGCAAAATTTTGTGAGGATCGTATCACTACAAATATTTTTTTTTAAAATCATTGAAAAAAATTCTATATATCAGAAACTATACATCCGACATGGCAGATATTTTGCGAGAGCCTTCAGAACCAGCAGTGACGTGAAGTCAGGAGCTTTTGCACGTATGTTCTAGGTATTATTCATTCTCCTGTATTGGACACTCTTAATCAAATATACCATGGTGGAGTGTCCAATACAGGAGAACGGACAATAGAATTCACCATGGTATATTTGATTAAGAGGTTCCAATACAGGAGAATAGACAATAGAACATACGCGCAAAAGCTCCTGACTTCACGTCAGTGCTTGAACCAATTTTTTTTTCATTTTCAGTTAGTCACGCGGTATGTAACTTGATCTCTGACGGCCATATAAAGTTACATTGCTGCAGTCACATAATTGGATGAAAAATCTAGATTTCAACATGATTCTTTAGTATGTATTCTTTAATAAGTATGTATATTGTTACGATGATTGCAGTATTATGTAACGAAACGACAATTTTGAATATACCTTGCATAACGTTAAATATAAAAAATCCATTCTTATAATATCAGAATCAGATTGATAGAACAATACCTTTCACAACCAGGATCTCACATTCTACATCGTCCAGCCTATTGAAATTAATTGAGTAATATATTAATTGAAATTAGATCCGAAAGTTTCTTACCTCACATAGGAGGTTTGTGAGAAATTCACTTACCCAAAATCATTGTGAATCTCATTTTCAACCGGCTGATCTTCGTAAGTGATGAAATGAATACACTACAATGGATTTACATGAATTGTCTCTGGTTGATAACATTTCTAAACAAGTGGAAATCAAAGTGTTATTTATGCCGAATATGAGTTACATTCAGAAAAATAATAATTGACTTGATGAAGGGAAAGAAAAATTAAATGATATAACAAATATTCATAAATTATTACTCATTTTGCAGCCCAAATTTGTTAACGGGCAAAATCCGTCGAGTGGTTTCTTAGTTATAGCCATCTGAGATTTTATTTTCCTAATAACTGAAAAAATACTGATCTGACTGAATTTGTATAATATGTCTATATTATATTATATTACGGAACGCATCCCTAACAATGTCTTGTGTGTGAAGCGCATGCGCACATTATTATGTCACAACGTCTACGAAAGATAGCATACTTGTAATGGCTGCTTGTTGAATGCCAAACTAGCTTATGTACTTTTTGATAATAAACTTAATCTAAATGTATCTACTTTAATATTATTCATCTGGAGACATCCACAAATAATACATGGTGTCAGGTTCGTCACTACGACTAGGCAAGTAGTATAAATAGAAATATTTGAAATTTCGCACTGAAACAATGGAGTCCACGTTCTTCAATTTTAAACCACCGGAACCAATTAACTTTGATGGAAATATAGCAGATAAATGGAAGCGATTCAGCCAAAAGCTCAGAATTTTTATGACTGCTAGCAATTTAGACAAAGAATCCGAAGACAAAAAAATTGCAGTGATGTTGAATTTGGGAGGAGACGAGTTGATGGATTTATTTAACACCTTGAAAATTCCTGAGAAAGATAGGAAATTTGAGGATGTTTTCAAGCAGTTTGAAGAGTACTGCTCCCCTAAAAAGAATGTCATATTCGAGAGATTCAAATTTCACAATATTAGTCAAACCGAAGGCCAGCTGTTCGACAATTTTGTGACCGAACTTAAAAAGGCTGTGCAAACTACAGAATATACCAATCCAGATGACATGGTTCGTGACAGAATTGTAATGGGTATACATAACAAGGACACTCAAGAAAGATTACTAAGAGAACCACAATTAACCTTGGAAAAGGCAATTAACTTTTGCAGAGCCATTGAGATCAGCAAATCTCAATCGAAAATGTTACAGAATGAAGCTGAAGTATGTGCAATTAATAAAAAGGAGTGCATGTACTGTGGACGTAATCATGAGAGAGGAAAATGTCCTGCGTACCGGAAGACCTGTGCGAAGTGTCAAGGAAGGAACCACTTTGCCAACGTCTGCAAGAAGGAAGGAATTGGAAATAGAAAAGAGAAGAAAGCGGGAGGTGAGAAAAGGCATAGGAAGATCAATGAAGTCAGAGAAGATGAGAATAACGAAGAAGATGATGGTGGAAGTTCGAATGAGTTTTATGTGGACAATCTCCAGATAGCTACTGTTAAAGGTAGTAAGAAATCAGGTGAAACAGAATGGAAGAAAAATATTACTGTTGGTAATAAGACAATCAACTTCAAACTCGATACTGGTGCAGAGGTCAGTATATTGCCTCTCAATTATGTCAAAGAGCTTTCTTGTGAGCATTTATTGAGAAATTCAAATGTATCTTTAATTTCATATGGTAATTCTGGATTCAAATTGAATACAAAAGGTCAGATAGAATTACTATGTAGGGTTAATAACATAGAGGAAATCGTAAAGTTCATAGTTATAGATACAGTTGATCAAAGACCATTATTAGGGTTACAAGATTGCATTAAGTTTAATTTGGTGAAAAGATTAGATTCTATAGGTATTAAGTTTAAGTCACTTGAAGATATTATTCAACAATACCCCAGTTGTTTTGAAGGCCTTGGATCTTTTCCAAATGAATATCACATAACATTAAATGAAAATACTTCCCCTAAGGTAACTCCTATTAGAAGAGTCCCTCATTCCTTGCATGATAAATTAAAAGTAAAGTTGGATGAATTAGAGAGTAAAAATATCATAAAAAAAATAGATGGGCCTACAAACTGGTTGCATCCTCTAGTAATTGTGGAAAAACCTTCTGGTGATATACGTCTGTGTCTAGATCCAAAAAATTTGAATGTAGCTATTAAGAAGGAACCATTTTTGATTCCCTCTATTGAAGAAATAACACCCATACTTAGGAACAAAAGTTTTTCACTGTGTTAGATATGAAGGATGGTTTCTGGCAAATCCGTGTTGATGATGAAAGTTCAGATCTTTTAGCTTTTGGAACACCATTCGGTAGATACAAATTTTTGAGATTGGCATTCGGAGTAACCTCAGCGCCGGAGGTTTTTCAAAGAAATAGTTACGAAATGTTCGGAGATATCAAAAACGTAGGAATTTACTTTGATGATCTGGTAGTGTCAGGCGGAACTGAAGAAGAGCACGATGAAACTTTAAAAATTGTACTTGAGAGGGCACTACAGTATAACATAAAATTCAATAAAAAGAAAATTCAGTTCAAAATGCATAGTGTCAAATATATGGGTCAGATCTTTTCTAAGGAAGGTGTGAAGCCAAATAAGGCTTACATTAAGGCTATTGTAGAAATGCCTGATCCTAAAAGTAAAACCGAATTGTTGCGTTTTTTAGGAATGATCAAATATTTAGGTAAATTTATTCCTAATTTATCACAAATAACGACTTGCCTACGGAAGTTAACATGTAATGATGCAGAATGGCAATGGAATCAAGAACATCAAGATGCTGTCAGCCAGTTAAAATACTTAATAACAAACACCCCTGTTTTAGAATATTTCAATCCCAACAAAGAAGTTGTGATCGAAACCGATAGCTCAAAAAATGGACTAGGAGCATGTCTCTTACAAGAGGGTCATCCAATAGCATTTGCTTCTCGAAGTTTAACTAAAACCGAAGAAAAATATGCTCAGATTGAAAAAGAAGCGTTAGCCATCTTATTTTCGATACAGAAATTTCATTTTTATATTTATGGCCTTACTATAAAACTTTATAGTGATCATAAACCGCTTGAGACTATATTCAAAAAGGATTTAGCGTCAATTTCACCTAGATTGCAACGGATTAGACTAAAACTATTAAATTACAACATTATTGTGACTTATAAACCTGGTAAACATATGTATGTATCAGATACATTATCGAGAGCGTTTTTGCACACTGATAAGGGACTTAGGTCTAATCAAGAAATTGAATTCTCTGTTCATGCAGTGATAAAAAAATCTACCAATATCGGATAATAAATTAGAAGAATTCAAACTTGAAAGTCAGAATGACGAAAACTTAAATATGATAATAAATTATGTTCAGGGTACTTGGCCCGAAAATAAAGATAAACTACCTTCGGAAGTTAAAGTTTTTCATAAAATTAAAAATCAATTATTTGTCAAAGACAGCGTATTATTTTTGAATAATAAAATTGTTGTTCCAAAAAGTTTAAGAGCGAAAATGATTAAATTAATTCATGAAGGTCATTTTGGAATCGAAAAGTCGAAAGCGTTAGCTAGGAGTATATTTTATTGGCCAGGCTTAACCTCTGAACTTGAAAAGTATATATCATCATGTAAGATATGCGAAAAGTACATGAGAAAAAATTCGAAAGAAAAGTTGTTACCATTTCCTATACCATTGAGAGCTTGGGAAAGAGTAGGTGTAGATATTTTTTCTATTGGTAGTTGTAGCTATTTAGTAATGTTCGATGCATATTCTAACTGGCTTGAACTGGTTAAAATCAAAGATAAAAGAGCAGAAATAGTGATAGGTCAGATGAGATCAATCTTTGCGAGATATGGATCTCCTGACATACTAGTAGCTGACAATGTTCCATTTAATAGCGCAATAGTAAAAAAATTTGCTGCGGAATGGAATTTCTCCTTAGTATTTAGGAGTCCATACACGGAAAGAAATCTATTATCAAACCAAGAATCAAGATATTCTTGGAATATTCGAGTTGTTTCGAGTATATATTGGATTGGAACAAGTATAAAGGGAAAATTTGTATACTTCGAATGAATTTATTTTACTTCAAAAACTTATACTTAATTGAAGAATGAACTTCTCTATCCAAGTAAATGATCAATTCATTTCAAACCATTCAGTTCAGTCAATTCGAGAGTTCTTCTATATTTCAGGTAACTATATGATATCTTAAATTCGAAAATATAATACTCTTAGTTCGAGAATTGCAGCATCCTTATTCCATATTATATATCCAAGGAGTTGGTTTTCTTGAAATAATAACTTCAACTAAAACATAACATGAAGTTATGAATTGAATATCACTTTTATGTATGAGGTATTTTTTATTCATTATTTTATTTATCCAGCATATTCAGCCAAAACAGATCAAATCGACCATTGTTCAATTCTGAATATCTTTCTATTCGAATTGTTTCTAAAATATCGAAAAAAAACTGAAAAAAAATGTACATATGCATTGTTACTATTATGTTCCTTATTCCTCTGCTCAATATCTTACGTTTTAGAAGAAGAAGAATGTGGATATATTATGCATCATATGAAATTCAAAAAACTCGTCACAGGGTGTTTCACATATTGTGTCAGAAATGGTGATGAGAATTTGCCATAACTTTTGGATTCAACAATGAAGAATACCGATAGTTCCATGAAGAGATAATGCCTTCAAAATCAATATTTTGAAAGTTATTCGCGATTTTGTACTTCACGTTATGCGTAGAGTCAATTTCATTCAATGCACATTGATTCCTATGAATGCATCGCCCTAACAATAATCTGTGACCATAGAAAATCAAATATTCTAGTAATTTATGATTGACAGGTGTATCTAATCTTATAATTTGAAACTTTTGCAGGACGTAGTTTAATGTTAATTAAATTTTGACACAGTATTTGGAACACCCTGTGACGAGTTTTTCAAAATTCACTATTCACACATTTTTCTACTTCGAAGACGTGAAAACGTTTTATACTTAAGATATTGAGTGTAGGAATAACGAAGATAATACCGACAACGCAGTTCCAAATTTTTTTTTCATTTTTATTTCGATATTTCAAAAACTAATTCGACGAATGCAATGATTCGAATGGAAAGATATTCTGAAATGAATATCATATCAGAGAAGACTCGAACTGGGTCCCCAGTTCGTATATATATCTTTTTCCAAATCGATTTATAATACAATATTACGCCCCAGTGAAGTAAAACTATTAGTGAGAAAAAATCATCACACGAAGTGACTCAACAAAGATCATCAAATCTGTTACATTCTGGAAAATATTCCTGTTATTTAGGAATTCCGTAATATTGAAAGAGAGAGAGGAAAGTTGTTGAACAATTCGTTGATTATCAAATTTGAGTGAAACCATTAGTTATCTTAATGAAATTTTCATTCACTTGATTCAAGTGTAATATTTAGCAATATACTATACTAGTTAGCCAATGAAAACTCCCTAATCCACCTGCGATCATTTTTATCGTATTCCAAGTATATGAATTCCTGCATCCACTAGATTCAAGTAAATTATTCAGCAATATCATTGAGTATATAAATATCTATTTATATACTCAATGGCAATATACTGAAAAGCGCCCTCTACGAGATCTGTGCGGTTCGCGAAAGGGTATATCACTCTTGACTTGATTCGAGTTGTTCGTAACGCGTCTTTTAAGGAGTTAATTTGCTTAGTGTTTCAGAAAAGGTTTTAATATTGTTTGGTTAAATATGTGAAACTTAATGAGAGAATGGGGATGCTCGGACAGTGTTATAAGGATATTTCAAGGTAAGTCCAGTATTTATTCAAATTTATATTGTGATTCAGAAGAAAAAGATGAATTCTGGTATAATCTTATACGTTTCAAACCACAAATCTATTTTCTCTTGAGTCTTCAAATAATACTCTTAAAACGGGTTTCACGAAGCTTTGACAGCTCTTAATTCCCAAATTAGTGCGATTCTATGTCGATTTTCAGTTCATTTTTGATAGAACCATCGAATTAAATCCACGATTAAGCTAATCGAAGCTTCGTGAAACCCACCATTAGTAGTCTTGGTGCTCATCTTTTAAATTTCCGACATGATTCGTTACCAAAAATACTTATCCTCTTTCATTGAGAATACCACTTTTTCAGAACACGATTTTTGGCGCTCTTGTTCCTCGGAACAGAGTGCTTATCAATTTGCCCAAATGTCTGTAATTTGCGAATTTTTGGCTGAAAATAGTTTTAAACGATTTGGTTCGTCTCACTGATCAATAATCCGTGGTCGAAATCGATTCTGTCCGGCCGGCTGGCCTTTAACACGATAACTCTCGAACGAAAGGAGCAAGAGGATTGAAATTTGCAGGGTAGGTTTGGAGCATAAATATCTCTGTTCAGTTCATCATAGGGTAAATTCCACCAAGTGGTTTCAGAGTTATAGCCGTTTTTAGTGAAAAGATTTTTTATGAATATTTCCGAAACTGATATGTCGATCTGTCTGAAATTTAGCATCGAACTGTAGAATAATAACCGTTATATGCTTGCGAAGTTTTGTATTGATCGGGTTGCCGTAGAGTGTAAAAAAAAAATTTTTAAGTTTCAAAATTTTGTTTCTACAATAACTCTCAAAACAGAATGAGCTAGGCAGTTGAAATTTTCAGAGTAGGTTTAGTAGATAAATATATCGGTTGAGTTCGTTTTTAGGCAAAACTGGCCCGATGGTTTTGGAGTAACGAAAAAAAATTTTTTTTTTACATTACAAATTTCAAATTCGTTTTTTTTTAAGATGCAATTTCACCATGAAAATTCATTGATCTTATAGTCTAATAAACTAATACTTTCTTAGATATGATTTTTCGAAATTTCAATAATGAATTGTACTTCTATGTTTTTCACAGAATGATGTACTTAATTATTCTATCTATGAATTATTATATGATCTGTGTTCTTACATGTCATCATATTTTCCTATGAGAAGGTCTGTTTGATTTTAATTCCTCTCATGATGCAGTTCTATCGTAAGAATCATTTATATCATTCCCAGAGACCAATAATTTCGGAGATATGAATTGTCAAAGTTTGACAAGAGCGCCAACGCTCCTGTCTACAGGGCTTTCCCACATTTGTTTCAACCTTCATCAATTTTCTTCGATGCTTTTGAGATATACAGGGTGCGGCTTTCAACTTGAGACGGTAAATTATCTCAGAAACTTTGTACTTTAACTAAAATATTTCAAGTGAAAGTTGTTAGGTATAAAGGAAAAAAAATTGACATTTTTTTTAAACTTGACTGCAAGGTTATTACAAGATCAACTTGATTTTTTTAAATAGAAAGGCATATTCTTAAGAGCAGATTCTCATTATTCATATAGAAGGAGTAACTTTTGTTTGAAACTTATTTCATCGGATTTCAAATTCACATGAGAAATGCCTGCAGGGATATAGATGCGACGTAATGAGTCATTTATTAAACATGTGGGAAACCCCTGTGGACAGCAGCTTTGGCGCTCTTATTCAAACTTTGACAAATTATATCTCCGAAAGTATTGATTTCTCAGTTGGGAATGATATCAATGGAATCTCATGATAGAGCTCAAGGGCGTAGCCAGGAATTAATTTCGGGGGGGGGTTTTGAAATAGGAATTAATTTCGGGGGGGGTTTTTGGGTGTGTAAGGGCTACTTTCTGCAGCAAAAATTTTTTTTTTAAGTGAAAAATAACATTTCGGGGGGGGTTTGAACCCCCAAAACCCCCCCCCTGGCTACGCCCTTGATAGAGCTGTATCAAAAAATAAAATCAATTAAATAAGAATCCATTGATATCATTCCCAAAGCTTCTGTCCAAAGGGCTTTCCCACTTTTTCAATTTGGCTACTTTGTGTCAATTCTCAAGAATTTTCGTAATTGAATTCAAAACATAGGTCTATGACTCATCTCATATTGGATTTATATACATCAGGAAATTATAATTAGAGTATTCTGTGAAATCATATAGAATTTAGAATAATTATTGAAATTTTGAAAAAACATATTTCCGAAAGTATTAGTTTGTTAAAGTTTGGAATGACATCAATGGATTTTTACCAATAACGAACTTAACCCAGATGTGTATCTCCTAAACCTACTCTGAAAATTTCAACTGTCTGGCTCATTCCGTTCGAGAGTTATCGTGTTAACGGACGGCCTGCCGGACAGAATCGATTTTGTTACCATGGATTCTTGATCAGTGAGTCCAACCAAATCGTTTAAGACCATTTTCAGCCAAAAATTCGAAAATTACAGACATTTGGGCAACTTGATAAGCACTCTGTTCTGAGAAACAAGAGCGCCAAAAATTGATAAATGTATCGAAGTCCATCCATCATTTTGAAAATTTACTGATATTATATGAAAATATTGAAAACATAATTATTATCAAAATTATTTTTAATTTTTTCCAACTGTTTAAATAAAATTTAGTTCAATATTTTGAAATTTAGAAATTCGGCCCATAATGGAAGAATCACAACCAAAAAGTCATTTCATGGAGAACTTATTGGAATTTTGTAAATATTGTTTTTTTCATCATTAATATTTTCTGCAGGACCGGAACCGGAAGCGGCTGTCCAACAAACCAGCAAAACCGTCTGGGAAGGGAGGAGTTATACGTTCAGATCCAGGAGTTCCCAAAACAACCAAATGCTAAAAGAACAGGGACATCCCCACTCTGGCCACTCTGCTGAATGGCATATTTCCATCATACATATATTGAACCCTTTCTTCGTTCTAGTTACTCTAGTTAGTCTTGACATATTCGGGATCGCGAATTCATATACGAATCGTCCGTCACATTTTCCATCCTTTGTAGATAGTAAATAAATGTCAGTAGCTCACTACTAAAACATAATTCGCCTGACTCATTCTTTGGTCGTATTAGAAAAATTTGTTATTTGTGGCTCTTCTGATGTTACTTTTTATGTTGATAGTCCAGAATATTAACCAATCTTTATGTGATCAAATATGTGATAATATACCTATTCTTTTATAGGATTATGATTTTTGTGCATGGAATGGAATGTTCATTTTCTTTACTTTTTTTCTCAGCTCAGTTATAATAATTGTATTATTATTATTATTAATTATTGATTAATATTATTGTGATTCTTTGTACCTAGTCAGGTTGTTTTATTTGTTGAATAACTCAGTAGCATTTTTTTTATATTTGTTCTCATTGATTTGTCTTCTTTATATTTTTGTTTTGTTCATGTTTCTTTTAGAAGTATAATAAATGTGTTTTCGAATAATGTAAACCTCGTTTCATAAATATAATCCTTATTCTAAAATCATAGCAATGGGCAGTCTTCAAATAATTCAAAAGATTGAACTGACTCTCATAGAAAAACCTCAAACTTAATTCTAACGAATATCTCTATGTCCTCAGAACAAGCATAAAATAGATTTTCAATTGATACTATAAATTACTTATTTCAACATACATTCATTCTTCGGTAAGAGAATAATTAGTCTTCGAATTAAGTATAAGATTGATTTTTACAGAGTAGAGTAAAAACTAATATGAAGAAATCCAATTTTTCCTCTTGAGAACATACTAAATTCAAACTGAATATTCAGAATTCTCATTGGTTCAGAGTGAGAATATAAATGGTTTGAATGAAACTGGTATTTATTTCTTGCAAATGGACCGAAAACTAAATCTGAAGTTATGATTTACTTCACAGAAATTGTTTTCTAAAGACGAGTATTAAATAAGTTTCGATTTGAAAATATGATATGCTCATTTCAACATTTCCGTAATGTTGGATTAAGTAAATTTATTACGTTCATTCAAGTTTTTGGTATCTTTCCTTCAAACGAAGAATCCACTGATATTAAGATGTAAAATAATTCATTTTGAAACAATGTTTCACTTGTACGAAATATTCTAAACACTCATTTCAACAATTTTACTATACTTTCACGGAATATTTAAATATTCTTGAATCAATAAAACGTAATTTATTAAATTCAAGTATATGATCTACTCAGACGAAACAATTAGTTTATTTGAATTCTGAGAATAAAGTATATTTGAATCAACTACATCATATTCTTGCTCATATATGACTCTATCGTTTACTTCAATCGAATATTATTCACTTAGTTCGAGAATAGATTTCTTTCCGTGTACTATCCACAAGCAAACGGGTTAGCAGAAAAAGGTGTTTCTATTAGTAAAAATATAGTAAAAAAAGCAACGGAAGAGCAAAAAGATATAGAATCTTCATTATTAAACTACAGGAATATGCCACTGAAACACATGGATTATTCACCATCACAACTCATGTTTTCTCATAGATGTAAAGCAAAAACTCCAATTGCAACTGAATTATTGATGCCAGAACTTTGTAAAAATGTGAAAGAAAAAATGGAAGCTAAACGAAATCTTAATAAGTCATATTTTGATATTCATGCAAAGGATCTGAAACCGTTGGAACAAAATGACAATATAACAATGTATAACCACATATCTAAATGCTGGGAGCAAGCTAAAATTGTAAACATAGATAAGGCTCCTCGCTCTTATATAGTCAAAGATAATTTGGGCAATACCTTTAGACGAAATAGAGTCGACTTAAGACCTTCAAATAATGATTATCAAAAAACTGATAATGCTACTGAAAATATTCCAATTGTTGAAAATTCAAATGAGTTGCCCAAGTTACCCGTTGAAAGTCCAAAAATGAATCATTGTAAAAATAGTGTTGAATCTGAAATGATGGGAAATAATAATACCCCAAAAATGACTCATCTGGCAGAATTATTAGAAGACCAGAAAAACTTAATCTTTGAAAGTTTTATGAGAGAAAGGAGAGATGTATAATATGTCTATATTATATTATATTACGGAACGCATCCCTAACAATGTCTTGTGTGTGAAGCGCATGCGCACATTATTATGTCACAACGTCTACGAAAGATAGCATACTTGTAATGGCTGCTTGTTGAATGCCAAACTAGCTTATGTACTTTTTGATAATAAACTTAATCTAAATGTATCTACTTTAATATTATTCATCTGGAGACATCCACATATAATACAGAATTAAAGCCCGGTAGTTGGTTGAAGAATCGTGAAGGTGGTATGACTAGAATATTGAAAAGAAAATATATTTGAAAAATCTCTGTATCTCAGAAACTATCCGTCAGATATCGTTGGAATTTTGCGAGAGCCTTTAAATTCTTTTTTGCGCGCATGTTCTGGGGAACATTATCATTTTGCCCAAATGTCTGTAATTTTCGAATTTTCTGCCGAAAATGGTCTCAAACGATTAGGTTCGACTCACTGATGAAGAATTCGAGGGGAAATTTGATTCTGTCCGGCCGTTGTCACAATAACTTGATAACGGCAAAATATAGTGACTTGAAATTTTCAGAGTAATTGGCGCATGCAAACACGACCGACGAGTTCGTTCATGGACATAATCGGCCCAACGGTTTCCGAGTAATCATTTTGACATCAACCAACACAGACCCGATCAAATTGAAATTTGGCAGCTAGTTGTAGAATACTGACTCAAAGACGCTTGTGAAATTTTGCGACAATCGTATCACTACAAGAATTTTACAAAATTATTGAAAAATATTATGTCACGATAACATGAGAACGGAAAGAGATAGCGACTTGCAATTTTTAGGGTAGGTTGTGCATTTGAATGCGACATTTGATTTTGTTAATAAGCATAATCGACCAAACGGTTTTGGAGTTATACCCATCTGAAAATTGGTCGTTGTTTCCTCAATAACTCAAAAAATACTAATCCGATCCCATTCAAGCATGGTCATTAGATGAAGAATGCCTGCGCGAAAATACTTGCAAAATTTCGTGCGGTTCGTATCATCCGACATCGCTGAAATTTCAATTTTCAGGGTAAGTTGGGCATCCGAATGGGTCATTTATGTTCGTTAATTGACATGCTCAGCCAAATGGTTCTGAAGTTATACTCAAATGAAATTTTGTTGTTATTTCCTCTATAACTCAAAATATACAAATCTGATCCAATTAAAACTCGGTGATTAATTTTAGAATGCAGACCCACTAATTTGCGAGGAATTTCGTGAATATCGTATCCTGGAGTTAGTTGAGGCATAAGTTTTTTCGTATTTCAATTCCAATTGAATACATATGTCAGAATTAAAAATTCCGTGACCATGGACGATTCTCTCGTTACTGTAGTCTGTCATTAAAATGGTATGAAATGTATTCATAAATTATAAAAGCTGATAATTGAAACGGTAGGTATATATCGATGCTACATTCGATAAAGAGTGTCCAATAGAGGTGGGTAGACAATCGAACATGCATGTAAATGCTCCTGACTTCACGTCAGAGCTAGAACCAATTTTTGGCGCTCTTGTTCCTCGGAACAGAGTGCTTATCAATTTGACCAAATGTCCGTAATTTTCGGCCGGCCGTCCGTTAACATGATAACTCTCGAACGAAAGTCGATCTATCTGAAATTTAGCATTAATTTGTAGAATAATGACACTTATATGCATGCGAAGTCTTGTATGGATCGGAACTCTCGAACAGATAGAGCTAGGCAGTTCAAATTTTCAGAGTAGCTTTGGGTGATAAATGTCTCGGTTGAGTTTGTTATTGGGTAGAATGATGGTTTCGAAGTAACGAAAAAAAAAATTTTTTTTACATTACAAATTTCAAATTAAATTTTTTTTTAATATGAAATTTCATCATAAGAATTCATTGTTATCATTTTCAACTCGAACAAGCAAATACCTTCGGAGATATGATCTTTTAAAATTTCAATAATACATCGTAGTTCTATGTATTCACTGAATGTGAACACAGAATCTGTCTGTGTTCACTGTTAATAAATGTCATCTTATCTAGCTATTAGAGTCATGTCAATTCGTTATTCGAAAACAAGTATCCGATTCTTGAATTTGTGAATATATACAAGACTGTTTTGAAACCGAAAATAATATTGACTGGTTGCATATTGAATAATTTATGTATAAATTCGGGATGATGTTTCAGAATATTTATAATCGGATCATTTTGATGATGTAGTTTATGAAGCCAATAGGAAAGTAGAACATAATGGAATCATCAATACAAATTACTGTTCGTTGACAACTGATGTCAGTATTACCTTTTACGTCCTTAAGTTGTGAGACATGTTCCTATATACAGTATTTTCAAAATGTTGCTGGTAAAAAAATGCTGAAATATGGATCTACATTTGTGTATCAAACATTTATTCTTGAGTTAAGGTCCATAATACAGAAAAGAATGTGTAAGTGGTATGAACTATTAAATTTCAAATTATGAAAAGAGGATAGTATTTTATTAATTCATTTTGATCTATTTAAATAATTTGTTCGTCAGCCTCTACCTACTTAAATATCAGGAATAAATGGACAATCTGCTATGATTGTCTCCAGCCTCGCTATAGACATTTCGATGATATAAACACCGAGTGCAACCGAGTGCACCGAGTGTAAGTTGCACCAACCCATTCCACGAGGTTGAATCATTGCAGATTGCTCATTTAATCTTGATAAATAAATTTAATGACAATTTTTTAAGCATTAAAGCATTGCAGATTGTCCTTTTTTGGCGCTCTAGTTCCTCGGAACTGAGTGCTTATCAATTTGCCCAAATGTCTGTAATTTTCGAATTTTTCTATGAAAATGGTCTTAAACGATTTGGCTCGACTCATTGATCAAGAATGCGTGGTCGAAATTCATTCTGTCCGGCTGGTCCGGCCGGCCGTAGGCACGATAACTCTCGAACGGAATGAGCTAGAATGTTGAAATTTTCAGAGTAGGTTTGGGAGATAAATATCTCGGCTAAATTCGTTATTGGGCAAAATCGGACAGATGGTTTGGGAGAAACAGAAAAAAAAGTTTTTTTTACAAAACAAATTCCAAATTGAATTTTTTTCAATACCTAAGCAGTTTTATCATAAGAATCCAATGATATCATTTTTAACTCTTACGAGCTAATACTTTCGGAGATATGATTTTTCAAAATTTCAATAATAAATCGTATTTCAACGTTGTCACAGAATGATATAATTATTCTATGTATGAATTGACATAATGTCAACTTATTTTCCTGAGACATGACATTATCTAATCAATCGAAGAATTGTGAGCGAAGTGAGAAAAATCTCAGTTGTTTGCCCGAAATTAATTTTTCTCAGAAAAGTCTTACATTTCAGAACGGAACATGAAGTGAGAGATCTGAGAGTAGTGAGACTGCTTTTCATCCATAGACATAGATCTCGAACGGAATGAGGTAGGTAGTTGAAATTTTCAGAGTAGGTTAGGGAGATGAATATCTCGGTTAAGTTCGTTATTGGGGGCAAAATTGGCCAGATTTAATTTGATTTCTTCCATGGTGCAGTTCTCATTCTCATGATTTGCTCATTAAATCTTGATAAATAAACTATTATTTGAATTGAATTTCCTTTATGATGCAGTTCTATCATATGAATACATTTATATAATTCCCAACTCTGAGAAACCAATACTTTCGGAGATTTAATCTGTCTGTTTGAACTAGAGCGCCAGAAAGCTCCTGTCCACAGGGCTTGAACCCATTTTTTTAATGATTTGAAGCATTTTTTTAAACGGCACTTTTTTAAATTTAATTTCTTTTATGATGCAGTTCTATCATAAGAATCCATTGATATAATTCCCAACTCTGAGAAACCAATACTTTCGGAGATATAATTTGTCGGTTTGAACAAGGGCGCCAAAAAGCTCCTGTCCACAGGGATTGAACCAATTTTTTATTATTAATTAAACAGGTACTGTTTCCTGGCTTGCACGAGACACCCTGTACCTATACTAAAAGTGTTATACATTGTGCATGAAATTTGCCTACCTTATCTTCATAAACGAACACATCACAGTTTTCTGTTTCACAACAAAGTCTCAAGCATTCTTGTCTTGATCCCAGATCGATGGCGTTTAGGTATTTAGCGCCCATTTTTTGAGAATCCTGGGTCCTTATAATCTTATCTTTATGAATATCAAAATTGTCTATACATGTCGACAGATCGATATCTGTTCTTTTCACTCTATCGAACAAATCACCCCCAAGAGAATGCGAAAAATGGGAACTTATGAATGTAAGCAACACTATAAACTTTCTGTCCATGTTTGTTTTTGTCAAATTTTGTATATAAGGTGATTTCTATCGACAACACGAAGACGTTGGACCGTTTTAAAAGACACGAGCGCCATTCAATATTTCGGATTTTGCGCACTCGTTTGAAATTTTCCGGTGCAATTGACGGAATGCGACGGATATTGTGGGGTGTCTGGTGAAAAGCGATACCCATCTCGTTGAAAGCTTATAAGCTGTTTCACTTTTCAGTCCAATAGTCAATAGCTAATCTGTTCTTGTGGACTATAGATATTACAATCAGGGGCGGATCGTGATTTTGTAGGGCCATAGGCTAATATTACTTAATGGGCCTAACGTCCATCGAAATAAAACGAAAAATATTAAATTGGTTGAAACACTGACGTGAAGTCAGGAGCTTTTGCGCGCATTTTCCATTCTCTATTGACGTCTCGTACGAGCATAGTTTCTGAAATATAAAATCTTTTGAGAGAGCAATGAAAATTAAACCTTATATCGACAAAATTACTGTCGATAATGCTTTATTCAACTCTATTGGACACTCTTATTCTAATTTACCATCGTTATAGACCATTTTCTTAGCTTAGATATGAATACATTTCGTACCATTTTAATGACAGACTTGAGTAATGACAGAATCGTCTAGGATCACAGAATTTTCAATTCTGACATGAATGTATTATAACGGAATTGAAATTCTTTAAATGCTCACTGATATACGAAAAAGCTTACTTCTCAAGTAATTTCAGGATACGCCTGAAAATTGCAAATAGCTATCTCTTTCCGTTCGAAAGTTACCGTGGCAACGGTCACAAATCCAGCTACTGAACTTACCCAAGGGTGCTTGGATCTCCAACAATATAACAAAAACTTCATAGCTCATATTACGCACTCTGTCGAGTAAAACATTTGCTTCCCACACATTCCTTGTTAAATATCTACTATAGTTTAGTCTATAGTCACCTGTCATACAACATCATGCTCTGGGGAAATTCCACTGATGTTGGTAGGGTATTTAAAATACAGAAAAGGATTCTACGTTTGATGTTCAATATTGCGCCGCGATCTTCTTGTACACTTGTATTTATAAATAATAATATCTTAACTTTGGCCTCTATCTTCATCCTCAGATGCCTCCTATATGTTAGAGAAAATGAGAGTAGTATTGTTAAATTATCCAGTTGTCATTCACATCAATCTAGAAATAAAGATTTATTTTTGATTCCTAAGCATAGTACTTCCAGGTTCGAGAGGTCTCCCTTGTATCAGTGTATTAAAATTTTTAATCATCTTCCTAGTAGTATTAAGTCACTAAATACATTTAAGTTTAAGAGAGTTGTTAAGGGTTTACTTACTCAAAAATGTTTTTATAATGTTAATGAATATTTTTCGGATAGTTTGGAAAGTTTTTGAATTCTGTTTGTTTTTGACTTGTCCCATACATATGTATATGATGTCTTAAGGGATCAATAAACATTATTATTATTATTATTATAGATCGTGTTCAAATTTGCAACTTGTCGAGCGAATAGTTTCTGATATATAGAATTTTTCCAATGATGTTTGGCGCCGTTCTTCCTCGGAACAGAGTGCTCAATATCAATTTGCCCAAATGTCTGTAATTTTCGGCTGAAGAGGGTCTTAAACAATTTGGTGCGACTCGATTCTGTGCAGCTGTCCGTTATTACATACCTTGCGTTCCGAAATTGCTAGCATTACTGGCCGCAGTAAGTAATTTCGGAACGCTCTTAAGTAAGAGTAAGCATCGCCAGTGAATTTCAGTAATATCTGACGTTTCAATTTACTGCTCAGTACTGTTCAGGAATATCGGAACACGGCAGATATCTCTCGAACGGAATGACCTAGACTGTTGAAATTTTCAGAGTAGGTTTGGGACATAAATATGTCGGTTAACTTCGTGAGTGGGCAAAATCGACCGGATGGTTTCGGAGTAACGAAAACAAAAATTTTTTCACATTACAAATTTCGAATTCAATTTTTGTAAGATACTTTCGGAGATATGATTTTTCAATATTTCAATAAAACATAGTACTTCTATGTTTTCACAGAATGGGAATTCTACTTGTCTGTGTTCTATCTGTGTACACTGTTCATACATGTAAACTTATCTACCTATATCAGACATGTCAAATGTATTTCTGTTCTAACAAATAAAGTATAATTGAATGCAAAATGGCCAATTATTGGGTATTATAATTACCCCTATCCTATATGCCCTCAGATAATCCATACGATCATGGAAATATATAATTTGGTTTATCAAATTGGGTTCAGAATATCTTCAGTGAAAACAAAACTGGAATATCGGTAGTATAGTTTTAATTGATATAATATAATTTTCGGAGTAGATTCGAGAAATAAATATCTCGGATAAATTCGTTATTTAATTTTAATTTAGTTTCTTTTATGAGAGTCATTCCATTTGAAATCGTCTAATTGACAAAGCCGACCCATTTTAGAATTTTGTTTAACTTTGAGGAACTCTTCCTTAGGGTCCCAAAGAACAAAATTTACACGAGTTTGATTTTTACTAGCGCTTGTTTCCGCCTATTTAAATAAAAACTTCCCAAAATCGATATTTTTAAGCTTTATCAACTTTTGCTTTAAAATTTTTCTGTTTGAAGATATCTATATAATCAAAGTGGAATTCTTCGGGGAAAAGATAGTAGTTTAAGTGTAGGTAACGATAATTGGCTCAATCAATACCTTTGAATAATGGCAGCGTGCTAAAAATGAGTGTTTTTAACTCATTTTTCGTAAATTTCAATCGACTCTGGTGTCTTAACTATTGAGAATTAAAAACTTATGCTGCGGGGGAATTAAGTATACATATCATAGATAAAATTCAGCCACGGGTCGACCTGAGCAGCCCACTCTTTATAGAAGAAAACTTTGCTTGAAATTTTGAAATTTAAAAAAATCCCATTATTAAGGTTATAAAACGAACGTGTTGACTGTGAAATAAAAATCTAAAACTCACAGAATCTACTGTTCTAACCTCCAACTTTGAATGACTACATCATTTGTTTTGTTATTTTTATGTTTAGTGCATGTACGAGCTGTTTTTTACAGCAAAAATCAACTCAATTTTTTATTTTTTTCCAATTGACTCCTAGTTTTTATCTCAGAAAAACATTCGGATTTATATATAGAATTTTCATATATTTTCATGTATGCTTGTAGAGGTAAGCTCATTCGTATAATTCTTTTTGATGAAAAGTAGTTTTTATCCATTACTAAAATCATCCAAATTTTCGCTGTAAAAAAACAGCTCGTACATGCACTAAACATAAAAATAACAAAACAAATGATGTAGTCATTCAAAGTTGGAGGTAAGAACAGTAGATTCTGTGAGTTTTAGATTTTTATTTCACAGTCAACACGTTCGTTTTATAACCTCAATAATGGGATTTTTTTAAATTTCAAAATTTCAAGCAAAGTTTTCTTCTATTAAGAGTGGGCTGCTCAGGTCGACCCGTGGCTGGATTTTATCTATGATATGTATACTTAATTCCCCCGCAGCATAAGTTTTTAATTCTCAATAGTTAAGACACCAGAGTCGATTGAAATTTACGAAAAATGAGTAAAAAACACTCATTTTTAGCACGCTGCCATTATTCAAAGGTATTGATTGAGCCAATTATCGTTACCTACACTTAAACTACTATCTTTTCCCCGAAGAATTCCGCTTTGATTATATAGATATCTTCAAACAGAAAAATTTTAAAGCAAAAGTTGATAAAGCTTAAAAATATCGATTTTGGGAAGTTTTTATTTAAATAGGCAGAAACAAGCGCTAGTAAAAATCAAACTCGTGTAAATTTTGTTCTTTTGGACCCTAAGGAAGAGTTCCTCAAAGTTAAACAAAATTCTAAAATGGGTCGGCAACAATTTTTTTTATTTTTAGACGATTTTATATGGAATTACTCATGATGCAGTTCTATTATAAGAATTGATTGATATCATTCCCAACTCTGAGACACCAATAATTTCGGAGATGAATTGTCAAAGTTTGAACAAGAGCGCCAAAGCAACTGTCCACAGGGCTTTTCCATTAAAGAAAAAATCTAGTGATACGATCCTCACGAAATTTCGTAAAAATTTGTGCGTCGGCAATCTACAACTAACTACCATGTTTGAATTGGATCAGTTTCGTATTTTCTGAGTTGAGTTTCATATCTGATCGGATCTGTATTGGGTGAAAAAAAATTGTACTTGGCAACCGTTGGATCGATTATACCCATAAAAGAACTTGTCCGTCGCATTTGGACGCTCCACCTACCCTGAAAATTTCAAGACGCTATCTCTTTCCGTTCTGAAGTTATCGTGGCAACCACAGGACGGCCGGCCGGCCAGACAGCATCAAATTTGACCTGGAATCCTTCATCAGTGGGTTGAACCTAATCGTTTGAGACCGTGCGACTGTGTCTGTGGCAGCGTAAAGACCCATTCAAGTACATAGATTCACTGACGGTTTGAAAATCAACAGGGCTGTATCAGCGGGGGCTTAAGGTCCCATTCGAATGAATACATTCACTGTTGGTTCGAAAATGAACAGGGCTGTGTTTGTGGTGGTCTCTGTTCAAATACATACTTTCACTGATGGGTCGAAAATGAACAGTGCTGTGTCTGTGGTGGCGTAACGACCATTCGAATACATAAATTTACTGTTCGTCGAAAATGAGCAGTGTTTTGTTTGTGGGTGCGTCAGAAAACAAATCAGTTCAATCTTAAAATTGTGCCATGAGATAAAAAACATCCTGTATAGCAGTGGTTTATTTTCAATAGTGTATTTTCAATGGTATATCAATAGTAATTTATATGAAACAATTCACAAAAAAAATCTCTATAGCAGTAATTTTAATATCTAATAATATACGAAAATACTCACGTTTCACGAAATTTTAAGAACAAAATATGAAAAAGCAAAGACGTGAAGTCAGTACTCTTTGGCGCGCGTATTCACGTTGTCTAATTTGATTTGAATGATGAGTGTTTCAAGCTCAGTGGATAGAGCGAGCCGGAGATCTACCCAGAGGTTATAGTGGACACCATTCACTGTCGGGTCAAACATTAACAGTGCTATGTCTAAGCTGGCGTAAGGATATAGTAACAAAGAACACAAGTGACTCTCCTTATTCGCACAAGCTCCTATAGGAGCTTCTGAGGGATCTCCTTGGGAAAGGGCCAGTTTAATCATTATCACGTTTATAGCATGTGCACCAAAGCAGATTGACGCCACGTCAATGCTTTCTTAGCCTTATTCTTTCATCGTGAAGTCAATCAGCATTTGCGGGCGTGCTATAAGCATGATTATGTCCAGCCGGACCGGAAGGACATAATTGAATTTAACCCCGGATTATTCATCAGTGAGTCGAACTGAATCGTTTAAGACCATCTTCAGCAAAAAATTCGAAAAATACAGACATTGTGAGGAAATGATAGCACGCTGTTCCTTGCGGAACACGCGCGCAAAAATCAACCTAAATTCGTTGGATAACCGTTTCCTCGGAGTTATTATTTGAATAGAAAGGAAAAAAAATGAAATTGGGAAAACAAAATTTTCCCAATAACAGATTCTTTTTGCTACTAGTTATATGATTGATACAAAGCTTTGCATACCTATTCAGGTCGTAATTCTAGAACTTGGTGCTGAATTTCAGTTAGATCGAATGAGTATATACCGGGTGATTCATTTAACCTGGAATTAATGTTTTACTCGAAAACTACGGATAGTACTGTATTCCACCCACCCCCTCCTCCGCTTACAGGAGGAGCGGGTAACTTTGAAATCTCATTTGGTAACCCCTATTTTTGGCGCTCTTGTTCCTCGGAACTGGGTGTTTATCAATTTGCCCAAATGTCTGTAATTTTCGAATTTTTGGCTGAAAATGGCATCAAACGATTTGGTTCGACTCACTGATCAAGAATCCGTGGTCGAAATCGATTCTGTCCGGCCGTCCGGCCGGCCGTGAACACGATAACTCTAGAACGGAATGAGCTAGACAATTGAAATTATCAGAATAGGTTGGGACATCAATATCTCGGGTTCTTTATTGGGCAAAATCGGTCGGATGTTTTCGGAGAAACAGAAAAAAAAAATTTTACGTTAGAAATTTCGAAATCAATTTTTTTTAAGATGCAGTTTCATCAAAAGAATCCATTGATATTATTCTCAACTCTAACAAGCTAATACTTTCGGAGATATGATTTTTCAACATTTCAATAGTTCATTGTACTTCTATGTTTTCACTGAATGCGAATTACATCTGTCTGTTGTATCTGTTGGCGTTTGGTTCAGTTTGAAAGATAAACGTCATTAATTTCAAACGAAACTGAAAGTGTATTTCTGGAGAGTTTGGTTGATATAAGCACGTAGGCAATTTGAAAGTTGGATTCACTAAGTTCATAGGCAGAGTTTTTTGGTTAATGAGTCAAAAATGAATGATCCAAGGAAGTTGAGCATAATTTACGAGTCATTCTCTAATTATTGAAGATTTATAAAATGATTTCCAAATAATGTACAGGTAGTTATCCCTTAGTAACACTATTTAAGATTTCCTACATAAGTATTCTGGTTTGAGTTCTCCCTGGACTGATTACATCAGATTTGTTTCATAAATAAAACTGGCTATTTCATTTGCTCATTTTTTCAGAATGACTCCTGATAGTTTTGAAACACTACTTGTAGCCAAAATTGGACCGTCATATAAAGATGCGATGCAAAGAAATTTTAGTTTCTTTCCTGATGCAGTTCTATCATCATAATCCATTTATATCATTCTCAACTCTGAGAAACCAATACTTTCGGAGATATGGTTTCTCAAAGTCTGAACAAGAGCGCCAAAGCTCCTGCAACAGGCTTTCCCACTATTTATGGCAAAATCATATTTTATGTCAAAAAACTACGATTGATATGTCCGTACATTTTTTGTTCACTTTCGATAGATGGCGCTGTACGCGTAACGATGAACAAAGAGGAAAAGCAGAAAAAACACCAAACATGTGTTCAGCAATCATTACCATCATTAACTGTCAACCTGTTAGGAATAATTGCTGAGTACATCTTTGTTTGGCATTTTTGGCGCTCTTGTTCCTCGGAACAGAGTGCTAATCCATTTGCCCAAATGTCTGTAATTTTCGAATTTTAGGCTGAAAATGGTCTTAAACGATTTTCTTCGACTCACTGATCAAGAGTCCGTGGTTGAAATAGATTCTGTCCGGCCGTCCGGCCAGCCGTTAACTCGATAACTCTCGAACAAAATAAGTTAGAGGATTTAAATTTGCAGGGTAGGTTTGGAGCGTAAATATCTCGGACGAGTTCGTTAACGGGCGAAATCCGCTTGGAGGTTTCGGAGTTATGGCCGTTTTTAGTATCATTTTTATAAATATTTCCGAAACCGATCACTTGATCTATCTGAAATTTAGCATCAAATTGTAGAATAATAACCTTTATATGCATGCGAAGTTTTGATTTGCATGGGTTGCCGTAAAGTGCCAAAAAAAAAATTTGAAAATTTTATATTTTGTTTCTACAATAACTCTCGAACAGAATGAGCTAGGCAGTTGAAATTTTCAGAGTACGTTTGGGAGATAAATATCTCGGTTAAGTTCGTTATTAGGCAGAATCGGTGTGATAGTTTTCGAGAAAAGAAAAAAAAATTGTTTTTACACTAAAAATTTCAAATTCAATTTTTTTTAAGGTGGAGTTTCACCTTAAAAATCCATTGATCCATCAATAATGAATCGTACTTCTATGTTTTCACAGAATGCTGTACTCAATTATTCTATGTATGAATTATTATATGATCTGTGTTCTTACATGTCATCTTAATTTCCTATGAGAGATAAATATCCAAATTATTTCTGGTTCGTTATTCTTGATATAAAATACACCTCCTGTTCAAGAAAACAAAGTATGATTGAATACAAAATGACCAATGAAATTACCTCAGCTATCGTAGAATTATGAGCATGATATGATATTATACTTTTAAGGTGATAATATAATGCCCGTGGATAATCCATATGATGATGGAAATATATTCTTTGGTAAGATACAAAAATCAAAGTGGGTTCAGAATATCTCTATTAAAAACAAAACTGCAATATCGTCTAAGTTTTAATTGATATAATATAATTTTAAGAGTAGATTTGAGGAATGAATATCTTGGATCAGTTCGTTATTGGGGAGAATCAGTCTGTTTGAATTTAATTTCTTTCATGATGCAGTTCTATCGTATGAATCCATTTCCAGATTTCCCAGAGACCAATAATTTCGGAGATTTTATTTGTCAAAGTTTGAACCAGAGGGCCAAAGCTCCTGTCCACAGGGCTTGACCCAATTTTTTGACATAGGATATGATTTCGGCATAGAAAATAGAGGTTTCCATTTAAGAATTAATTGTCCTGCCTACAGGGGGCGGGTGTGGCTGAATTATGAAGAAAATTATATAAATATCAAAAAAAATTTAAGAAATCGTAATACTTTGAAATGATGATGGTCAGATTGAAATATGCAGTGATTCTTCATTTTTCCATACAGAATATAATAAATAGCACCATGCTTTCCCGAATGCAAAACAGATCAAATTGAATCTCCCAATTGATGATTTTCAGACAACTAAAAACAACATAAAAAGCAAGAGTTTTGTCTACATGGCCGTTGACAGATCTTCCACAAAGAACAAACTGTTTATTCATTCACTACAACACTCAGAAACCCATTCACCTCTCTCATTCATGTACACCGCATCTCAATTTGCCGGTTGATTAGTAAAATAAGCAAATGCAGCCGTTCAACGAATGCAGTAAAACGGCTGGAGCAAAGCGGGGTCATGAACTCTCCAGTGAGTCCCTCGGGAATACTGTCGGAGAAAATCCATAAAATGGAAGTGCTATACTTTCGGTTTTCCAGGTACCCATGCTGGGTGTGGATCGTTTCCACAGAAATTAATTCCACCATATTTCTCAGTATAGACATTAAGGTGACAAAATTCATGGACTTTGCTTGTCAAAATGAAACAATATTTGAAGTATATTAATGCATTACAAAATATATTTAATTTGGATATACAAATGTATATTCAGTACATATTGGCTGAAACAAAATAAAAATTATCTATTATATAAAAACAAAATTTCAGATGAGTATAACATCAAAACTATTAGGTCAAATATGCCAATTAACGAATTCAAATGTCGCATTCGGATGCGCAATATACCCTGAAAATTGCAAGTCCCTATCTCTTTCCGTTCTCAAGTTATCGCGAGATACATCATATTTTTTGAATTTTCTAGTGATATGGTCCTCACTAAATTTCAGATACGTCTTTATGTCGATATTCTACTACTAGATACACAGTTTGAATTCGATCGGATCTGTATTTTTTTAGTTATCGAGAAAATAATATTCCAGATGGGTATAACTCCGAACCCGTTTGGCCGATTATTCCCAACAACGAACTTAACTATTCCATTCGGATGCGCAATCTACCCTGAAAATTGCAATTCCCTATCCCTTTTCGTTCGAAAGTGATTGAGGCAATGGTCACCCATCTAGCTACTGAACTGAACCAAGGCTACTCGGATCTCCAACAATATATATCCGATAGTGTTCAAACTTGGAACTTGACAGTAGAGTTTGGTTTTGAAGACTCTGCTATATAGAACTTTTTTCAATGATTTTCAATATTTTATTTTATATTTATAGTAATACGATGCTCACGAAATTTCGCAGGTATTTTCGAGCCGTCATTCTACAACTAATTACATACCACGTTCGAATTGGATCGGATTTGTAATTTCGAGTTATTGAGGAATTAACAGCCGAACTTGAGATGGAAATAACTCCAAAAGCGTTTGTCCGATGATGCAATTTTGGCATTCAGATGCATAACCTACCCTAAAAATGTCAAGTCGCTATCTCTATTCGTTATCAGGTTATCGTGACATAAATAATATTTTTAAATATTTTTTTAAAATTTTCTAATTTCACGATTCTCACAAAATTTCACAAACGTCTTTGTATTAGTCTTCTACAACTATTTACCAAGTTTCAATTCGATCGGATCGGTATTGGTTGATGACAAGAGTATTACTCGGAAACTGTTGGGCCGATTATGCACATTAACTAACCTGTCCGTCGTACAGTGACTATAGAGAATACAGAGAATATAGTCACTGTAGTCCGTCGTATTCGGATGCGCCACCTACCCTGAAACTTTCAAGTCGCTATCTTTTTCTGTTTTCAAGTTATCCCGGCAACGGTCGGCCGGACATAATCAAATTTGACCTCAAATTCTTCATCAGTGAGTTGAACCTAATCGTTTGAGACCATTTTCAGCAAAAAATTCGGGAATTACAGACACTTGGCAAAATGATAACGTGACGTCCCCCAGAACATACGCGCAAAAACGAAATATAGTGCATAAGGAAATGATGATTTGGAAATCTATAAGAAAACATCGAAAGTGCTAATGGCCAATTAAAAGACACACGGTGAAATATTCGTCGATTAAACATCAACAAATATTCCCTCTTGCAATAAAAGAATCAAAGTCATGAACTTTTCTAAAGATTTCCGCATCACAGAGGGTTGGAGTTCTAAGGGATCTTCCTAAATGGCGCTGGTAAGATTGCTTCTCTGGTAGTCCGCCACCATATGTTACTGACAACTAATGAAATGAAATAGTGTCAAACAAGTAAACAAAAATTTAATTCGTGAAATCACCAAGAAAATAAGGCTCTAAGTTCAAAAGAAGTTTAAAAATATTTATCTTGTATAATTTCAAATTCCTTTTCATCTGTATATCTTCGGGTATACTATTGAAAAGTTTTAAGAATCTGTATTGCATTTTTTTTTATTTGTTGTCAATCTATATCTAGGAAGATTGTATTATATCTTTCCTTAAGATATTAAGATGGGTAGACTGCATTGCAGTCCTTGCCTCCCCCTTGCGACAAAAGAATGAACGTCACTGAACATCTCTCAAGGTTTCTGCATCATAGAGGGTTGGAGTTCGTAGGGATCTTCCTAGGTGGCACTGGTAATTTTTTTCCAGTACTTCACCACAAAACAAATCAAGTTTCCTAGTGCTCCTTCGTTTGTCATTCAGTAGCTAAGATTAGCTGATTGTTGGTAACAACCATGAAACCGATACATATCTGTCCTGAATGACACCTTTCTCTCGGGGGGAACACTGAGTGATAAGGTGGCTATATCGGATCATGAGGGAATGTCTGTTGAATAACACGTTCCTTGTTAGAGAGGAAAAAACTCATTAATATTCGGTATGTACTCCACTGTTCTCTGATCTGCGGTAAGGTGTTAATTCGCATGTGCATGAAAACAATGGCGTTACTATGGTATTCATTAGGATGGTGTTCCATCTCCCCTCCAGCCGCGAGAGTGAGTTTCTGTAGAGTGCTAGGTGAATTAATACTGTTTGAGTGCTCGAAAATCCTATTTGCTCGAATGGATTAATGTCTGGTGAATATGCTGGCCACGGAAATATTTGAATATCTTCAACCCCCGGTGCATTTTATACCCCTCTAGTGCAATGGGGCATATCGTTGTCATCCATAAAAATTAAAATGTGGCCAATTTCATTTCGAAGAGGATAAATAGAGGAATATTGTTTGGAATATATCAATCTCCTGGCATAGTTTCTGGAATGGGAATATATGCTGCTATTGTGCTCCCCAATAATATTGTGGTGACAAGGTTGATTCAACATAGTACCAGGTTTGTCATCTAATGACTCAGAATTTAGATATCTGCACACGTGTAAAAATGGATTCATGGACCAGACCCTCATATTTCTTATCCCCGGCATCCTATCAACGTTCTCTAATGACAGAGAAATTGCCGGTATCGGCAACAGGGAGAATAATTTTGTAAGAACCGTACCCCTAGAAAATTTGAAAAAAATGACGAAAAAAAAAATTTTAAGAACCGTACCCCTAGAAAATTTAAAAAAAATCACGAAAAAAAAAATTGGTTCAAGCACTGACGTGAAGTCATAACCTTTTGCGCGTATGTTCTATTGTCCATTCTTCTGTATTGGACAACCTTAATCGAATTTACCATGGTAAATTATGTTGTCCATTCTCCTGTATTGTACACTTAATTCGAATTTACCATGGTAAATTCGAATTAAGAGTGTCCAATATAGGAGACTGGACAACATAATTTACCATGGTAATTTCGATTAAGGGTGTCCAATACAGAAGAATGGACAATAGAACATACGCGCAAAAGCTTCTGACTTCACGTCAGTGCTTGAACCAATTTTATTATAAATTAAATTCTTCTTGACTTTATAAAAATTTTTATATTGATATTGTATGTAATTATAATTATTCATGCGAGCACATCTTGGGGTAGATATTAAGGCTCGGAATTTTAAAAATAAATATAAAATATTCGATAAGTCGTTATAATTTAGTAGAACATTGGAATATATGAATAATGAATATTGTGTCTGTCAGAACTTGACGCTCAATTCGGCTGAAATTTACCATTTACATCAAGGAAATGGATGGAGTAACCACAAAATGTGAAAGCATAGACGAAATTTATGCAGCTACTATAAAATATTATTCAATAGTTCAAATTCGAATCTCTCCGTAAAATTATGATATTAGAAATAATTTTTATTTAAGTATAAAGGGTATTTTAGAAGCTCTATGGCAATCCTTTGCTAATTCTAAATATTTTTTTTCCATGAACGTAGTAGATCCGATTCGTTTTCGTTCAGAAGATACAAGCATTCGAAATAAAATATTTTCATGTTAAAGCTAAAAGTAGGCTGACAAACGAAAATACTGGTTGATATGGCAACTTGTATCATTTTAATTGTATGTTTGATACTTGTCGTACCTTCTGAATAAAAAGTGCATTCTTTCTCAACTCTATTCCTATGTTCAATAAATAATTCCTATGTTCAATAAATAAAAAAAATAAATAAATAAACTCAGGAGTATGCAGATATTGTGTTTGTATATGGGTATTCTAATGGAAATTCCAGAACAGCAGCTCGGAAATACCGAAGGAAGCATCCAAATAGGTGTAGAAAATGTAACTAAGCTGTTCTTGGCAACTATTCAATTAGTGTTCGGCGTGTAGCTACTAGTCTTCATTTTTCTCTGAATTTTGTTTGGCGTGTCTTGAACAAAGAAATGTTGTATGCATTTTATAGACAAAATGTACAAGCTCTGCAAGCTGGAGATGCCCCACAACGGTTAGAAATTTGTGGATGGCTACTTCAATAACATGCTTAAAATAAATATAAGATAGTTCTCTGCATTATGCTATATTGCATATCCTCGGTTGGAGGTTGCATCGCAAAGGCTGCTTATATTTCCTCTGCGCGGTTGCGTTTAGCTCCTAATTGGAGGTCCTAGAGCTTAACGCACAATTGCTCGCTCCTTTTGAGGTGTCACCTATTTTCAGCTTTATTTCCATCATTTCCTTGGTTGTCCTGTCCTGAAGAAGACAACTAGCAGAAACACGTTTCGGCAGGTACCAGCAGCATGATTTTTCTCTACTTCTTTTTGCGGAATTACCCGTTAAATCCTGCCAATCAATATACTTCTCCGAATTAGATTAGTTTTTTTTCTCTCGTCAAGTGGTTTGACGAGGCTTGTTTTATTAGGGACGGTATTAACTACAGTCATAACGAACATGTGTGGGTATTGCAAAATCCAAATGCCATTACACCAAGACGATTTTAGCAACATTTTAGTGTCAACGTTTGGGGTGTGATATTCAAGAATGATTTGATGGCAGAACATGTTATAAATGATCGTTTGAATGCAGATCTGTAGTTGAAGAGCTCAACATAGTAGAAAAAATGTTGTAACAGCGCGATGGTGAACCACCACATAGAGGCAGACAAGTAGTTGTTTGGTTGAATCAATATTTTCCGAATAAATGGATAGACCAAAGGGGATATTTCGAACAATTTCCATAATCTTAAGATTTGTTATTTCTATTCGCCATAATTTAAATGGGAAAGTCTAACGGGTAATTCCGCAAAAGGAGCAGAGAAAAATCATTCAGCTGTTACCTGCCGACACGTGTTTCTACAAATTGGCTTCTTCAGGACAGGGCAACCAAAAAACAATGGAAAAGATGGAAAGAAGGCTGAAAACAGGTGCGGGCAACAAATTTGCGCCTTCAGCTTTAGGACCTCCAATTCGGAGGCAAACTATGGCATCGGCACGGAGGAAGCATAAGCAGCCTGTGCGATGTGACCTCAACTCAAGGATATGAAATATGGAAATATGGATAGTGCGGAGAAGTTGATTTAAGATTTAGATGGGAAAGTTTAATGGGTAATTCCGCAAAAGGAGCAGATAATTACCCGTTAAACTTTCCCATTTGAATAAACTTCTCAATATCCATATTTCTATATTCGCCATAATTTTAATAGTTCATTGTTTGAGGGTTGATGTAATACAACATAGACATTTTTCAAATGCTCGTATCTTCTATACGAAAACGAATCGGACCTATGTTCATAGGGAAAAATGTTTAAAATAAGCACAGCTATCATCTGCCAAAGTTTGTCATAGAGCTTACAGAACACCCTCTAAAGAACAAAGTATATAATTTTCTTTGTCTTTATCACGTTAAAATTTACAAAAAATCAAAGAAAACAGGAATGGCCGAATATTCAAATATAAAAAAATTTTACAAATAGTCGAATATTCTCTTTTTACTAACACAAAATTCGAATTTAGAATAGTCGAATATTCAAATAGAATTCTGAGTCTAGCGGAAAGGAGAATCAGCAAGAGAGAGAATCGAGTGGAATCCCACCTTTTTCAGATAAAATCAGCATGGTCCCTACACACACGGATTCAACGATTCCACTGGTCGGTGCTCCTCGTTTCTGACCGACAATCAACGAACCCGGTATCGCACACCGAAACCGAGCATAGAGAAAGATCCAGCCGTGCTCTGTAGTCCGTGAAACCGCATACGCAGCACTAGACGCGTTGTTCTTCTGTTTTGCGCACTGTATTTTTATTGAACCTCCGTAGATAAGGACAGAACCGAGAGTGTTATCAGTGAAAGTGCCTTTTGTTCCCGACTGATCTCCCAATTCCGATAGGATTTCTACTAAAATAGCTTTTACACAATGTACGTACATACTTCCATCATTTTATACGTATTCCCAATCCCATAAAATCGTTCGATAGGAGGATCTTAAAATTTTAATAGATTTTGTTCCGGAATGATTTCAATCGTGGTCGAAATTTATCGTTGGCAAGAAATTTACCGTTCAACTTGGAAGGTTTCTTTATGGTTCGCTTGTTCACCTGTAGCCCCATAGAGTACTTATAAATTTGCCCAAATGTCTGTAATTTTCGAATTTTTGACGAAGAATGGTCTCAAACGATTAGTTTCGACTTACTGAGGAAGAACCCGAGGACAATCTTAATTCCGTCCGGAGGGCCGTCAGCACGATTACTCTCGAACGCAATGAGTTAAAGAGCTGAAATTTGCAGGGTAGGTTTGTGGTTCAAATACACAGGTTCGAGTAAAATCCGCCTAGTGGTTTTCCGAATAACTCGAAAAATACTGATCTGACCGAATAAATGCTCGGTAATTAGTAGAAAAATGTTGACACGAAGATTTTTGCAAAATTTTTCGAGGATCGTACGACTAGAATAAAAAAAAAATATTTAAAAAATTCTGTATCAGAAACTATGCGTCAGATATCGTTGAAATTGTAGGTGAGCCTTCAAGACCTTGTTCTACAGCAATATTCTAGATCTATATTGGCAAAATATCGCAATATCACAACGATTACAATATACAGGGTGTCCCAAGTTCGAGTGCCTATTAGACGTTTCTGGAGACCTGTACATATATAAAATCTGAATATTTGGATTATGATATTGCTTGAAATTCTCTACACAGCTACACTATTTTCGAAGCCCAAGCACTTCCGGTTATACAGGGAGTGAAAATAAATTTGATGAAAAAAATTTGTTTTCAAGTTTTGCATTCCTGGTTTGATCAAGTATTCAATACTGAATACATTTTTGTTAAAACTATTGTATTCATTCGAAAAGTTTTCAAAATATTGAAAAAAAACCGGAAAAAAAGTCAAGTATGTGTAGTCAGTATTATGCTCGGTATTATGTTCATTATTCTTATTTTAAACATCCTGAGCGTGAACCGTTTTTACAACATCGAAAAGGAAGAATGTGGAAAGGTCGTGCATCTTTTGAATTTCAGAAATATCATTACAGGGTGTTTCTAATTTTGTGTCGAAAATTGTGATAAAAAATTGGCCATAACTTCTGTTTTTCAATTAGAACCCTATTTTTTTATGATTGCGTTGGATTCTGCGGAGAAAAATAATGATAGTTTTCTAACATAATGATGATCCTAAATTCAATAAAAGAAAAAAAACTCTGAAATAATTGAATTTAGGAGCATAATCATGTTAGAAAACTATCAGTATTTTTCAAATCTGAATTCATGAATTCATGACAATTTTCGACACAAAATTTGAAACACCCTGTGATGATGACCTTTCCACATCCTTCGTCTTCGATGTTGTAAAAACGGTTTACGTTCAGGATGTTTGAAATAAGAATAATTAACATAATACTGACTAACAATATTTGACTTTTTCTCCGGTTTTTTATTTGATATTTTGAAAATTATTCGAATGAATACTATGGTTTTAACAGAAATGTTTTCAGCATTGAATACTTGATCATACCAGGAATGCAACACTTGAAAACAAATTTTTTTCATCAAATGTATTTTTACTCCCTGTATAACCGGAAGTGCTTGGGCTTCGAAAATATTTAAGCTCTGTAGCGAATTACAACCAATATCATAATCCCAATTTTAAAATTTCCAATATGTCCAGTTCTCCAGAAACGTCTAATAGGCACTCGAACTCGGGACACCTTGTACTGGTCAACTGGTCCACTGATGTATTACACTAGAACAACAAACTTTTCGACGATTTATGATTTTTGACGCGAAATCGAACTAATTTCATGATCATAGATTTAGAAATATCACGATCACGTCTGTTTTCATGCCATTTTTATAACGGAAGAGCAATTTTTTTAAAAGTTGACTTTAAATCGATATTTAATATATCGCAGATCGAGACGAGTTAAATATGGTACTTATGGACTTATTTAAAAAAAAAATTGGGACCCATATAGGTATTTAGGTTTGTTTGAAAGTTAAACGATATTTTTATCCAGATATAATATGAGGTGTACCCAAGATTCGAGGATTTTCAGAAATTTGAAATATTCTATATAATACTAACTGACCCACGCAACTTCGCCTGCGCCAATTCGATTATTCCGGTTGCAATTTTATTTCCAAATGCGAAAAATATTAAAAAAAAACCTAGAACCTGATTGCAGCGCCTCCTACCGGGACAATTGAATTTCCAAGTTATCAAGGGACCACTCAAACACGTAGTTCTAAAAAATACCTAGAACCCGATTGCGGCGTCACCTACCGGGTTCAATTGCGAATACGAACTACCCACTCAAACGTATCTGGTTAAGAAAAGTGAGAAAAGGTGAGAAAGACAGGAGACCGGCTTCGTTCTCATCCCTACTCCCTGCTGTTTACTGGGACGTGACACCGGTATAGTCTGGCAAATGACTGTTGATCCAGAAAGACGCGGAAATTTTAAAAAATCTAGCACTAAGTATAGCAGTAATAGACTGCCTTGATACTTTAATAAATATAAATATTTTTCTTGAACAAAAATTTTAGCTAGGATTATACATCCTAGTGACTTTTGTATTGTATCTTGGCAGTTGGTATGACTGTTGTGAATGTTGACAGATCACTGGATTTGAATTGTACGTAGAGCATGGAGATCAGATTTAACAGTTTCCTAATATCATGAATGATTCAAAATTAGCAAGAAATAAATCTCTAGTACCTTATTTTTTTATGAAAATAAAACCTTTCCTCTCAACAATTATTTCACCTTATGCAGATTATCTTATATTGACAATAATTGACGTGTGTTGAAATTTGATCGATTGTCAGTGCTGACTACCACAAAACGAAAAATAACTAGAAACAATGCGGGAATGAGTTCATTCCAGCACTGTTTTTAGTGCTGGAATGAACTCATACACGATACTGAAATAGAGAAAGGATATTTTCGGAATTCAGTTTATGACATTGGACAACTGATTAATTTCCTAGAACAGTTCTAGGTTCTAAGAATTTCATAGAATCATAAATTGCATAGAATTGATATTTTTTGACTCGTCACAGTATCTCTGAATTTTTGGAAGAGCCTTCAAAACCTTATTTATATGATTTGAAAAGAATTTCTGGCATGTGACCACGTTACAAAGCGCATCCGATCCGTACTTTGTCAGCATAAACCATGGATTTAACATGTCCCTAAAGAAAATAATCAAACCGGTGTGAAGTTATCCACATCCAAACATACACTCAACGACCAAAAAATGTTCAAATTGAAATATTAATAACTCGATAAGTACTTGGTGAATCATTATGAAATTTGAGAGTGCTCATGGATGACTAAAGAATCGAAATAAAATGTCAAATGATTTGTGTAGCCTGGGGGCGGTAAAACGAAAAATGCTATAACTCGGAAAATATTGAGTGTTCCACGATGAACTTTGGATATGTGGTCCAGAATGGCGTAACTAAAAAGATGTAGTAGGTCCCATAGTTTGTGCGGCCCCAGGGGGGCGGCGATCGGGGGCGGAATATCGAAAAATGCCATAACTCGGAAAATATTGAGTGTTCCACGATGAGCTTTGGATATGTTGTCTGGAATGGCGTAAATACAAAGATGTAGTAGGTCCCATAGATTGTGCGGCCCCAGGGGGGCGGCGATCGGGGGCAGTACATCGAAAAATGCCATAACTCGGAAAATATTGAGTGTTCCACGATGAGCTTTGGATATGTTGTCTAGAATGGCGTAAATAAAATGATGTAGTAGGTCCCATAGTTTGTGCGGCCCCAAGGGGGCGGCGATCGGGGGCGGTATAACGAAAAATGATATAACTCGGACCGGTGTGAAGTTATCCACATCCACACATACACTCAACGACCAAAAAATGTTCAAATTGAAATACTAATAACTCGATAAGTACTTGGTGAATAATTATGAAATTTGAGAGTGTTGATCATGGATGCCTAAAGAATCGAAATAAAATGTCAAATGATTTGTGTAGCCCCCAGGAGGCGGTGGCTGGGGGCGGTAAAACGAAAAATGCTATAACTCGGAAAATATTGAGTGTCCCACGATGAACTTTGGATATGTGGTCAAGAATGGCGTAAATACAAAGACGTAGTAGGTCCCATAGTTTGTGCGGCCCCAGGGGGGCGGCGATCAGGGGCGGTATATCGAAAAATGCCATAACTTGGAAAATATTGAGTGTTCCACGATGAGCTTTGGATATGTTGTCTAGAAAGACGTAAATAAAAAGATGTAGTAGGTCCCATAATTTGTACGGCCCAAGGGGGGCGGCAATCGGGGGCGGTATATCGAAAAATGCGATAACTCGGAAAATATAGAGTGTTCCACGATAACCTTCGGATATGTCGTCTAGAATGGCGTAAATAAAAAGATGTAGTAGGTCCCATAGTTTGTGCGGCTCCAGGGGGCGGCGATCGGGGGCGGTATAACGAAAAATGATATAACTCGGAAAATATTGAGTGTTCCACGATGAGCTATGGATATGTGGTCTAGAATGGCGTAAATAAAAAGATGTAGTAGGTCCCATAGTTTGTGCAGCCCCAGGGGGGCGGTGTATCGAAAAATGCCATAACTAGGAAAATATTGAGTGTTCCACGATGAGCTCTGGATATGTTGTCTGGAATGGCGTAAATACAAAGATCTAGTTGGTCCCATAGTTTGTGCGGCCCCAGGGGGGTGGCGATCAGGGGCGGTATATCAAAAAATGCCATAACTCGGAAAATGTTGAGTATTCCACGATGAGCTTTGGATATGTTGTCTAGAATGGCGTGAATAAAAATATGTAGTAGGTCACATAGTTTATGTTGCCCTAGGGGGGCGGCGATCGGGGGCGGTATATCAAAAAATGCCATAACTCGGAAAATATTGAGGGTTCCACGATGAGCTTGGGATATGTGGTCGAGAATGGCGTAATTACAAAGATGTATTAGGTCCCATAGTTTGAGCTGCCCCAGGGGGGCGGCGATCGGGGGCGGTATATCGAAAAATGCGATAACTCGGAAAATATTGAGTGTTCCATGATGAGCTATGGATATGTGGTCAAGAATGGCGTAAATACAAAGATGTAGTATGTCCCATAGTTTGTGCGGCCCCAGGGGGGCGGCGATCGGGGGCCGTATATCGAAAAATGCCATAACTCGGAAAATATTGAGTGTTTCACGATGAGCTTTGGATATGTCGTCAAGAATGGCGTAAATAAAAAGATGTAGAAGGTCCCATAGTTTGTGCGGCCCCAGAGGGGCGGCAATCGGGGGCGCTATATCGAAAAATGCCATAACTCGGAAAATATTGGGTGTTCCACGATGAGCTTTGGATATGTCGTCTAGAATGGCGTAAATAAAAATATGTAGTAGGTCCCATAGTTTGTGTGGCCCCAGGGAGGCGGAGATCGGGGGCGGTATATCGAAAAATGCCATAACTCGGAAAATATTGAGTGTTCCACGATGAGCTTTGGATAGGTGGTCGAGAATGGCCTAATTACAAAGATGTAGTAGGTCCCATAGTTTGTGCGGCCCCAGGGGGGCGGCAATCAGGGGCGGTATATCGAAAAATGCCATAACTATGGGACCTCCTACATCTTTGTATTTACGCCATTCCAGACAACATATCCAAAGCTCATCGTGGAACACTCAATATTTTCCGAATTATCGCATTTTTCGATATACCGCCCCTGATTGCCGCCCCCCTGGGGCCGCACAAACTATGGGACCTACTACATCTTTGTAATTACGCCATTCTCGACCACCTATCCAAAGCTCATCGTGGAACACTCAATATTTTCCGAGTTATGGCATTTTTCGATATACCGCCCCCGACCTCCGCCTCCCTGGGGCCACACAAACTATGGGACCTACTACATATTTTTATTTACGCCATTCTAGACGACATATCCAGAGCTCATCGTGGAACACTCAATATTTTCCGAATTATCGCATTTTTCGATATACTGCCCCTGATTGCCGCCCCTCTGGGGCCGCACAAACTATGGGACCTTCTACATCTTCTTATTTACGCCATTCTTGACGACATATCCTAAGCTCATCGTGAAACACTCAATATTTTCCGAGTTATGGCATTTTTCGATATACCGCCCCCGATCGCCTTCCCCCCGGGGGCCGCACAAACTATGGGACCTACTACATATTTTTATTTTCGCCATTCTAGACGACATATCCAGAGCTCATCGTGGAACACGCAATATTTTCCGAGTTATGGCATTTTTCGATATACCGCCTCCGATTGCCGCCCCCCTGGGGCCGCACAAACTATGGGACCTACTACACCTTTTTATTTACGCCATTCTAGACCACATATCCAAAGCTCATCATGGAACACTCAATATTTTCCGAGTTATGGCATTTTTCGATATACCGCCCCCGATTGCCGCCCCACTGGGGCCGCACAAACTATGGGACCTACTACATCTTTTTATTTACGCCATTCGAGACAACATATCCAGAGCTCATCGTGGAACACTCTATATTTTCCGAGTTATGGAATTTTTCGATATACCGCCCCTGATCGCCACCCCGCTGGGGCTGCACAAACTATGGGACCTACTACATCTTTTCAGTTACGCCATTCTGGATGACATCTCCAAAGCTCATCGTGGAACACTCAATATTTTCCGAGTTATGGCATTTTTCGATTTACCGCCCCCGATTGCCGCCCCCCGGGGGCCGCACAAACTATGGGACCTACTACATCTTTTTATTTACGCCATTCTAGACAACATATCCAGAGCTCATCGTGGAACACTCAATATTTTCCGAGTTATGGAATTTTTCGATATACCGCCCCCGATCGCCGCCCCCCTGGGGCCGCACAAACTATGGGACCTACTACATCTTTTCAGTTACGCCATTCTAGACGACATATCTAAAGCTCATCGTGGAACACTCAATATTTTCCGAGTTAGGGCATTTTTCGATATACCGCCCCCGATTGCCGCCCCCCTGGGGCCGCACAAACTATGGGACACACTACATCTTTGTATTTACGCCATTGTAGACAACATATCCAAAGCTCATCGTGGAACATTCAATATTTTCCGAGTTATAGCATTTTTCGTTTTACCGCCCCCAGCCACCGCCCCCCGGGGGCTACACAAATTATTTGACATTTTATTTCCATTCTTTAGGCATCCATGAGCAACACTTTCAAATTTCATCATTATTCACCAAGTACTTATCGAGTTATTAATATTTCAATTTGAACATTTTTTGGTCGTTGAGTGTATGTGTGGATGTGGATAACTTCACACCGGTACGACGGACAAGTTCCTTAACAGGTATAATCGACCGTACGGTTTCGGTGTTATACCAATCTGAAATTTTATTTTTCCAATAACTCCAAAGTTCAGGTCCAATCGAATTGAAACTAGTTGTAGAATGCCGAGACGAAGCCTCAAGCGAAATTTGGTGACAATCGTTCAACTGGAAAATAAAAAAATATAATAAACTGCCTGTATCTCGGAAACTATATCGCTGAAATTTTCCGAGAGCATTCTGAACCTTATTCTAAAGCCAAGTTTCAACGCTCTACATTGTTGGAGATATTGGCAAATATTGGAAATGCCGCAGCGTAGGGCACGTTCAGCATCTGGATGGGTGATCATTACCACAATAACTTCCGAACGGAAAGAGATAGCTACTTTTGATTTTCAGGGTAGGTTCCGCATCGGATGTTGACAGTTGATGTCGTTAATCGGCATAATTGGCTTGGCGGTTTCGGAGATATGCCCAAATATTTATAAAAAATGTTTTTACTAAAAATGGCCATAACTCCGAAACCGCTCGGTGGATTTCGCTCGTTAACGATCTCGTCCGAGATATTTACGCTCCAAATCTACCCTGAAAATTTCAATCCTCTAACTCTTTTCGTTCAAGAGTTATCGTGATAACGGACGGACGGTAGGACAGAATCGATTTCGACCACGGATTCTTGATCAGTGAGTCGAAACAAATCGTTTGAGAGCAATTTAGCCAAAAATTAGAAAATTACAGACATTTGGGCAAATTGAGAAGCACTCTGTTCCGAGGAACAAGAGCGCCAAGAAGCATTGAGGTGAAGTCAGCAGCTTTCGCGCGTATTGTCTATTACATGAGAGTGTATGCTCGGGTGTATGAGACGAGATTAGACAATAGAACATACGCCCAAAAGCTGCTGACCTCATTCGTGCTTCAAGAGAATAAATCTGCACTGACGTGAGGTCCGTCTGCTTAGACACGGTTTTCACATTCACAACTAGAGTAGTTACCCATCTGCGTGGCTTTCAGGAAAATGAATAATATTTTCCCAATATTTCCAGCAATATATTCTGAGATCCAGATGTTTTTTCCGTATAAAAGTCTTCATGTCAAAATTTTTCAACTTACTACCTAGTTTAAATTCGACCTGATCAGTATTTTTCGAGTCATTGGGAAAATCAAATTTCATATCGCTATAACTCCGACACCATTCGGTGGATTTTGCCTATTAAGGAACTGAACTGCTGCATTCAAATTCCAAACCTACCCAGCTAATTTCAAGTCTCTACGTCATTTCCTTCGTTATCGTGCATACGGACGGTTGGCCCGACGGACAGCAATGAATTTGCATTATTGTGCAAAATCCCTGGCAAACCCTTCGATTGAGGCCATTCCTGGTGAAAATCCAAAAATACAGACATCGCTCGTATAAGTCAGACGAAAAAACGATTTAAGGAATTCCACTCGGAATTCTATAGAATTGCACGGAATACCACTCGGAATTCCACGGAGTTCCATAGAATTCCACGGAATTACACGTACTTCCACAGATTTTCACGGAATTCCAATGGATTTCCACGGAATTCCTCCAACTTCTACACCATAATTCCAAGGTGGTTTGCCCCTCGTATCGCAGGGTACAGCAACTAATATCAGTATGACATAGATACATGTTCTGCATGAAATTCTATTGAAACAATTAAAAGAAATTATTCGTCAGATATCGTTGGCATTCGGTAAGAGCCTTTAAAACCATATTATTGTACAGCCAACTTCTAGATTTAAGCTCGGTCGGATTTATATTCTTGGAAACATAGGAAAAATATTATTTTTTATTCCTGGAGTTAAGCAGCCTTGGGCGAGTTCAGTACCTGGATGGTTGACTACTCTGGATTTCTGGATATAAATTTGAACAAGCGCGCCAAGTTCCTGGCCACAGTGCTTTTCCAACTTGTTTTTCTAGAAGCAGAGAAACGTCGAATGGGACAATTATTTGAATGACTCTGCATACATAATGTGAATTTGCGACCTGCAAGTAAAAAATTCTTGCTTCGCTATCTTGTGAATTACTAAACCGCGCCTCCTGATTCATTCGTGTTTCAAGAAAATCTATCCATAATGTGCCTACCAACTTCAAGGTTCATAAATATTCAGCAGGGAATTCCCAGGAGGTCGTCCGAACAACAACTCAGTATGAAAAAAAACCAAAATTGTTGCCAAACGCTCGAGTAAGATGTGTCAACGTCCTCTCTTTCGAAATATTGTTAAGCCTAGTCCACACTAGTAGACATGTTGCGCGATTTTGGTCTCTGAGACGTGTCTCAGGTTGTCTACGTAGACAGGTCTATAGACCGATCTCCATCTACGGGCTTGTTGCGAGCCCAAAAATCGCAGGTCTAAGGTCTCCCGATTGGAATGGGAGACTTAATGCAACGTTAGACATATTGCCCAACATTTTGACAGTGTGGACGTACTCAGCGTCTAGAGACGAGACATCTTCACTCTGTTTCCAGCTACCGAGTGGTGTGGTTCAGCTGTTTATTCAGATTTTCAAAAGCGTTTTAGTTACTTTGAAACATGTGGCCTAATGAAAAAGTTTTGAGTCTAATTGAAGATTATCACGTATATTAGTATTTGTGGGATGTTACTAGTCCTCATTACAAAAACCGGGTGAAAAAAAAAGCGGCGTGTTCTTTCACTTATAATTAACCTCCATAAAGTTAACAGAGCCACTTGCAAAAATTTCAATGAAACCTATTGCATTAATTGTCGAATATTTGTCGAGAATTTGTCGTGAAAGAAAAAAATTTGTCGCGCGCTTAGTTTTTTTTATATGGGGTGGCTCTGCTAACTTAATATTAAGTTAGCAGAGCCACTTGCAACAATTTCAATGAAACCTATTGCATTAATTGTCGAGAATTTGTCGTGAATTTGTCGTGAAAGAAAAAAGTCTGTCGCGCGCTTAGTTTTTTTTATATGGGGTGGCTCTGCTAACTTAATATTAAGTTAGCAGAGCCACTTGCAACAATTTCAATGAAACCTATTGCATTAATTGTCGAGTATTTGTCGTGAATTTGTCGTGGAAGAAAAAAGTTTGTCGCGCGCTTCGTTTTTTCTGTATGGGCTAAATTAATATTTGGCTAAAGGGGCCACACACAAATCACGTAAGTTGGTTAATCGTATTTTTCTTCAATCAGAAATGAGCTGAATAATTGTCGAACGACCCAAACACATTCGTCGTGACAGAAAAAATTTTGTCGCGCGCTTAGTTTTTTTTAAATGGGGTGGCTCTGCTAACTTAATATTAAGTTAGCAGAGCCACTTGTAACAATTTCAATGAAACCTATCGCATTAATTGTCGAGTATTTGTCGTGAATTTGTCGTGAAAGAAAAAAGCTTGTCGCGCGCTTCGTTTTTTTTGTATGGGCTAAAACAATATTTGGCTAAAGGGGCCACACACAAATCACGTAAGTTGGTTAATCATATTTTTTTTCTATCAGAAATGAGCTGAATAATTGTCGAACGACCCAAACATATTCGTCGTGACAGAAAAAAATTTGTCGAGCCCTTAGTTTTTTTTAAATGGGGTGGCTCTGCTAACTTAATATTAAGTTAGCAGAGCCACTTGTAACAATTTCAATGAAACCTATCGCATTAATTGTCGTGTATTTGTCGTGAATTTGTCGTGAAAGAAAAAAGTTTGTCGCGCGCTTCGTTTTTTTTGTATGGGCTAAATTAATATTTGGCTAAAGGGGCCACACACAAATCACGTAAGTTGGTTAATCGTATTTTTTTTCAATCAGAAATGAGCTGAATAATTGTCGAACGACCCAAACATATTCGTCGTGACAGAAAAAATTTTGTCGAGCGCTTAGTTTTTTTTAAATGGGGTGGCTCTGCTAACTTAATATTAAGTTAGCAGAGCCACTTGCAACAATTTCAATGAAACCTATCGCATTAATTGTCGAGTATTTGTCGTGAATTTGTCGTGAAAGAAAAAAGCTTGTCGCGCGCTTCGTTTTTTTTGTATGGGCTAAATTAATATTTGGCTAAAGGGGCCACACACAAATCACGTAAGTTGGTTAATCATATTTTTTTTCAATCAGAAATGAGCTGAATAATTGTCGAAGGACCCAAACATATTCGTCGTGACAGAAAAAAATTTGTCGAGCCCTTAGTTTTTTTTAAATGGGGTGGCTCTGCTAACTTAATATTAAGTTAGCAGAGCCACTTGTAACAATTTCAATGAAACCTATCGCATTAATTGTCGTGTATTTGTCGTGAATTTGTCGTGAAAGAAAAAAGTTTGTCGCGCGCTTCGTTTTTTTTGTATGGGCTAAATTATTATTTGGCTAAAGGGGCCACACACAAATCACGTAAGTTGGTTAATCATATTTTTTTTCAATCAGAAATGAGCTGAATAATTGTCGAAGGACCCAAACATATTCGTCGTGACAGAAAAAAATTTGTCGAGCCCTTAGTTTTTTTTAAATGGGGTGGCTCTGCTAACTTAATATTAAGTTAGCAGAGCCACTTGTAACAATTTCAATGAAACCTATCGCATTAATTGTCGTGTATTTGTCGTGAATTTGTCGTGAAAGAAAAAAGTTTGTCGCGCGCTTCGTTTTTTTTGTATGGGCTAAATTATTATTTGGCTAAAGGGGCCACACACAAATCACGTAAGTTGGTTAATCATATTTTTTTTCAATCAGAAATGAGCTGAATAATTGTCGAACGACCCAAACATATTCGTCGTGACAGAAAAAAATTTGTCGAGCCCTTAGTTTTTTTTAAATGGGGTGGCTCTGCTAACTTAATATTAAGTTAGCAGAGCCACTTGTAACAATTTCAATGAAACCTATCGCATTAATTGTCGAATATTTGTCGTGAATTTGTCGTGAAAGAAAATAGTTTGTCGCGCGCTTCGTTTTTTTTTGTATGGGCTAAAACAATATTTGGCTAAAGGGGCCACACACAAATCACGTAAGTTGGTTAATCGTATTTTTTTTCAATCAGAAATGAGCTGAATAATTGTCGAACGACCCAAACATATTCGTCGTGACAGAAAAAATTTTGTCGCGCGCTTAGTTTTTTTTAAATGGGGTGGCTCTGCTAACTTAATATTAAGTTAGCAGAGCCACTTGCAACAATTTCAATGAAAGCTATTGCATTAATTGTCGAGTATTTGTCGTGAATTTGTCGTGAAAGAAAAAAGTTTGTCGCGCGCTTCGTTTTTTTTGTATGGGCTAAATTATTATTTGGCTAAAGGGGCCACACACAAATCACGTAAGTTGGTTAATCGTATTTTTTTTCAATCAGAAATGAGCTGAATAATTGTCGAACGACCCAAACATATTCGTCGTGACAGAAAAAAGTTTGCCGCGCGCTTAGTTTTTTTTTAATGAGGTGGCTCTGCTAACTTAATATTAAGTTAGCAGAGCCACTTGCAACAATTTCAATGAAACCTATTGCATAAATTGTCGAGTATTTGTCGTGAATTTGTCGTGAAAGAAAAAAGTTTGTCGCGCGCTTAGTTCTTTTTGTATGGGCTAATTTAATATTTGGCTAAAGGGGCCACACACAAATCACGTACGTTGGTTAATCGTATTTTTTTTTCAATCAGAAATGAGCTGAATAATTGTCGAATGACCCAAACATATTCGTCGTGACAGAAAAAAGTTTGTCGCGCGCTTCTTTTTTTTTGAATGGGCTAAATTAATATTTGGCTAAAGGGGCCACACACAAATCACGTACGTTGGTTAATCGTATTTTTTTTTCAATCAGAAATGAGCTGAATAATTGTCGAACGACCTAAACATATTCGTCGTGACAGAAAAAATTTTGCCGCGCGCTTAGTTTTTTTTAAATGGGGTGGCTCTGCTAACTTAATATTAAGTTAGCAGAGCCACTTGTAACAATTTCAATGAAACCTATCGCATTAATTGTCGTGTATTTGTCGTGAATTTGTCGTGAAAGAAAAAAGTTTGTCGCGCGCTTCGTTTTTTTTTGTATGGGCTAAATTATTATTTGGCTAAAGGGGCCACACACAAATCACGTAAGTTGGTTAATCATATTTTTTTTCAATCAGAATTGAGCTGAATAATTGTCGAACGACCCAAACATATTCGTCGTGACAGAAAAAATTTTGTCGCGCGCTTAGTTTTTTTTAAATGGGGTGGCTCTGCTAACTTAATATTAAGTTAGCAGAGCCACTTGTAACAATTTCAATGAAAACTATCGCATTAATTGTCGAGTATTTGTCGTGAATTTGTCGTGAAAGAAAAAAGTTTGTCGCGCGCTTAGTTTTTTTTTGTATGGGATAAATTAATATTTGGCTAAAGGGGCCACACACAAATCACGTAAGTTGGTTAATCGTATTTTCCTTCAATCAGAAATGAGCTGAATAATTGTCGAACGACCCAAACATATTCGTCGTGACAGAAAAAATTTTGTCGCGCGCTTAGTTTTTTTAAATGGGGTGGCTCTGCTAACTTAATATTAAGTTAGCAGAGCCACTTGTAACAATTTCAATGAAACCTATCGCATTAATTGTCGAGTATTTTTCGTGAATTTGTCGTGAAAGAAAAGAGTTTGTCGAGCGCTTCGTTTTTTTGTATGGGCTGAATTAATATTTGGCTAAAGGGGCCACACACAAATCGCGTAAGTTGGTTAATCATATTTTTTTTCAATCAGAAATGAGCTGAATAATTGTCGAACGACCCAAACATATTCGACGTGACAGAAAAACTTTTGTCGCGCGCTTAGTTTTTTTTAAATGTGGTGGCTCTGCTAACTTAATATTAAGTTAGCAGAGCCACTTGTAACAATTTCAATGAAACCTATTGCATTAATTGTCGAATATTTGTCGTGAAAGAAAAAAGTTTGTCGCGCGCTTCGTTTTTTTTGTATGGGCTATATTAATATTTGGCTAAAGGGGCCACACACAAATCACGTACGTTGGTTAATCGTATTTTTTTTTCAATCAGAAATGAGCTGAATAATTGTCGAATGACCCAAACATATTCGTCGTGACAGAAAAAAGATTGTCGCGCGCTTAGTTTTTTTGTATGGGCTAAATTAATATTCGGCTAAAGAGGCCACACACAAATCACGTAAGTTGGTTAATCGTATTTTTTTTCAATCAGAAATGAGCTGAATAATTGTCGAACGCTTAATCTGCTCCTTTTGCGGAATTACCCGTTAAACCTTTCCATATATATATATTACTCCGCATGATCCATATTTCTATGTTTCATATCCTCGGGTTGAGGTCGCATCGCACAGGTAGCTTATGCTTCCTCCGTGCCGATGCCATAGTTTACCTCCGAAAAGGAGGTCCTAGAGCTGAAGGCACAATTGGTTGCTCGCTCCTGGTGTGGTGTCACCTATTATCACTTTGATTTCCATCTTTTCCTTGGTTTCTTGGTTGCCCTGTCCTGAAGAAGCCAACTAGCAGAAACACGTGTCGGCAGGTACCAGCAGAATTATTTTTAATCTGCTCCTTTTGCGGAATTACCCGTTAAACCTTTCCATATATATATATTACTCCGCATGATCCATATTTCTAAATTGTCGAACGACCCAAACATATTCGTCGTGACAGAAAAAATTTTGTCGCGCGCTTAGTTTTTTTTAAATGGGGTGGCTTTGCTAACTTAATATTAAGTTAGCAGAGCCACTTGTAACAATTTCAATGAAACCTATTGCATTAATTGTCGAATATTTGTCGTGAATTTGTCGTGAAAGAAAAAAGTTTGTCGCGCGCTTCGTTTTTTTTGTATGGGCTATATTAATATTTGGCTAAAGGGGCCACACACAAATCACGTAAGTTGGTTAATCGTATTTTTTTTCAATCAGAAATGAGCTGAATAATTGTCGAACGACCCAAACATATTCGTCGTGACAGAAAAAAATTTGTCGAGCCCTTAGTTTTTTTTAAATGGGGTGGCTCTGCTAACTTAATATTAAGTTAGCAGAGCCACTTGTAACAATTTCAATGAAACCTATCGCATTAATTGTCGTGTATTTGTCGTGAATTTGTCGTGAAAGAAAAAAGTTTGTCGCGCGCTTCGTTTTTTTTGTATGGGCTAAATTAATATTTGGCTAAAGGGGCCACACACAAATCACGTAAGTTGGTTAATCGTATTTTTTTTCAATCAGAAATGAGCTGAATAATTGTCGAAGGACCCAAACATATTCGTCGTGACAGAAAAAAATTTGTCGAGCCCTTAGTTTTTTTTAAATGGGGTGGCTCTGCTAACTTAATATTAAGTTAGCAGAGCCACTTGTAACAATTTCAATGAAACCTATCGCATTAATTGTCGTGTATTTGTCGTGAATTTGTCGTGAAAGAAAAAAGTTTGTCGCGCGCTTCGTTTTTTTTGTATGGGCTAAATTATTATTTGGCTAAAGGGGCCACACACAAATCACGTAAGTTGGTTAATCATATTTTTTTTCAATCAGAAATGAGCTGAATAATTGTCGAACGACCCAAACATATTCGTCGTGACAGAAAAAAATTTGTCGAGCCCTTAGTTTTTTTTAAATGGGGTGGCTCTGCTAACTTAATATTAAGTTAGCAGAGCCACTTGTAACAATTTCAATGAAACCTATCGCATTAATTGTCGAATATTTGTCGTGAATTTGTCGTGAAAGAAAATAGTTTGTCGCGCGCTTCGTTTTTTTTTGTATGGGCTAAAACAATATTTGGCTAAAGGGGCCACACACAAATCACGTAAGTTGGTTAATCGTATTTTTTTTCAATCAGAAATGAGCTGAATAATTGTCGAACGACCCAAACATATTCGTCGTGACAGAAAAAATTTTGTCGCGCGCTTAGTTTTTTTTAAATGGGGTGGCTCTGCTAACTTAATATTAAGTTAGCAGAGCCACTTGCAACAATTTCAATGAAAGCTATTGCATTAATTGTCGAGTATTTGTCGTGAATTTGTCGTGAAAGAAAAAAGTTTGTCGCGCGCTTCGTTTTTTTTGTATGGGCTGAATTATTATTTGGCTAAAGGGGCCACACACAAATCACGTAAGTTGGTTAATCGTATTTTTTTTCAATCAGAAATGAGCTGAATAATTGTCGAACGACCCAAACATATTCGTCGTGACAGAAAAAAGTTTGCCGCGCGCTTAGTTTTTTTTTAATGAGGTGGCTCTGCTAACTTAATATTAAGTTAGCAGAGCCACTTGCAACAATTTCAATGAAACCTATTGCATAAATTGTCGAGTATTTGTCGTGAATTTGTCGTGAAAGAAAAAAGTTTGTCGCGCGCTTAGTTCTTTTTGTATGGGCTAATTTAATATTTGGCTAAAGGGGCCACACACAAATCACGTACGTTGGTTAATCGTATTTTTTTTTCAATCAGAAATGAGCTGAATAATTGTCGAATGACCCAAACATATTCGTCGTGACAGAAAAAAGTTTGTCGCGCGCTTCTTTTTTTTTGAATGGGCTAAATTAATATTTGGCTAAAGGGGCCACACACAAATCACGTACGTTGGTTAATCGTATTTTTTTTTCAATCAGAAATGAGCTGAATAATTGTCGAACGACCCAAACATATTCGTCGTGACAGAAAAAATTTTGCCGCGCGCTTAGTTTTTTTTAAATGGGGTGGCTCTGCTAACTTAATATTAAGTTAGCAGAGCCACTTGTAACAATTTCAATGAAACCTATCGCATTAATTGTCGTGTATTTGTCGTGAATTTGTCGTGAAAGAAAAAAGTTTGTCGCGCGCTTCGTTTTTTTTTGTATGGGCTAAATTATTATTTGGCTAAAGGGGCCACACACAAATCACGTAAGTTGGTTAATCATATTTTTTTTCAATCAGAATTGAGCTGAATAATTGTCGAACGACCCAAACATATTCGTCGTGACAGAAAAAATTTTGTCGCGCGCTTAGTTTTTTTTAAATGGGGTGGCTCTGCTAACTTAATATTAAGTTAGCAGAGCCACTTGTAACAATTTCAATGAAAACTATCGCATTAATTGTCGAGTATTTGTCGTGAATTTGTCGTGAAAGAAAAAAGTTTGTCGCGCGCTTAGTTTTTTTTTGTATGGGATAAATTAATATTTGGCTAAAGGGGCCACACACAAATCACGTAAGTTGGTTAATCGTATTTTCCTTCAATCAGAAATGAGCTGAATAATTGTCGAACGACCCAAACATATTCGTCGTGACAGAAAAAATTTTGTCGCGCGCTTAGTTTTTTTTAAATGGGGTGGCTCTGCTAACTTAATATTAAGTTAGCAGAGCCACTTGTAACAATTTCAATGAAACCTATCGCATTAATTGTCGAGTATTTTTCGTGAATTTGTCGTGAAAGAAAAAAGTTTGTCGAGCGCTTCGTTTTTTTGTATGGGCTGAATTAATATTTGGCTAAAGGGGCCACACACAAATCGCGTAAGCTGGTTAATCATATTTTTTTTCAATCAGAAATGAGCTGAATAATTGTCGAACGACCCAAACATATTCGACGTGACAGAAAAAAATTTGTCGCGCGCTTAGTTTTTTTTAAATGTGGTGGCTCTGCTAACTTAATATTAAGTTAGCAGAGCCACTTGTAACAATTTCAATGAAACCTATTGCATTAATTGTCGAATATTTGTCGTGAATTTGTCGTGAAAGAAAAAAGTTTGTCGCGCGCTTCGTTTTTTTTGTATGGGCTATATTAATATTTGGCTAAAGGGGCCACACACAAATCACGTACGTTGGTTAATCGTATTTTTTTTTCAATCAGAAATGAGCTGAATAATTGTCGAATGACCCAAACATATTCGTCGTGACAGAAAAAAGATTGTCGCGCGCTTAGTTTTTTTGTATGGGCTAAATTAATATTCGGCTAAAGAGGCCACACACAAATCACGTAAGTTGGTTAATCGTATTTTTTTTCAATCAGAAATGAGCTGAATAATTGTCGAACGACCCAAACATATTCGTCGTGACAGAAAAAATTTTGTCGCGCGCTTAGTTTTTTTTAAATGGGGTGGCTTTGCTAACTTAATATTAAGTTAGCAGAGCCACTTGTAACAATTTCAATGAAACCTATTGCATTAATTGTCGAATATTTGTCGTGAATTTGTCGTGAAAGAAAAAAGTTTGTCGCGCGCTTCGTTTTTTTTGTATGGGCTATATTAATATTTGGCTAAAGGGGCCACACACAAATCACGTAAGTTGGTTAATCGTATTTTTTTTCAATCAGAAATGAGCTGAATAATTGTCGAACGACCCAAACATATTCGTCGTAACAGAAAAAAGTTAGTCGAGCGCTTAGTTTTTTTTAAATGGGGTGGCTCTGCTAACTTAATATTAAGTTAGCAGAGCCACTTGTAACAATTTCAATGAAACCTATTGCATTAATTGTCGAATATTTGTCGTGAATTTGTCGTGAAAGAAAAAAGTTTGTCGCGCGCTTCGTTTTTTTTGTATGGGCTATATTAATATTTGGCTAAAGGGGCCACACACAAATCACGTAAGTTGGTTAATCGTATTTTTTTTCAATCAGAAATGAGCTGAATAATTGTCGAACGACCCAAACATATTCGTCGTAACAGAAAAAAGTTTGTCGAGCGCTTAGTTTTTTTTAAATGGGGTGGCTCTGCTAACTTAATATTAAGTTAGCAGAGCCACTTGCAACAATTTCAATGAAACATATTGCATTAATTGTCGAATATTTGTCGTGAATTTGTCGTGAAAGAAAAAAGTTTGTCGCGCGCTTAGTTTTTTTTTGTATGGGATAAATTAATATTTGGCTAAAGGGGCCACACACAAATCACGTAAGTTGGTTAATCGTATTTTCCTTCAATCAGAAATGAGCTGAATAATTGTCGAACGACCCAAACATATTCGTCGTGACAGAAAAAATTTTGTCGCGCGCTTAGTTTTTTTTAAATGGGGTGGCTCTGCTAACTTAATATTAAGTTAGCAGAGCCACCCCATTTAAAAAAAACTAAGGGCTCGACAAATTTTTTTCTGTCACGACGAATATGTTTGGGTCGTTCGACAATTATTCAGCTCATTTCTGATTGAAAAAAAATATGATTAACCAACTTACGTGATTTGTGTGTGGCCCCTTTAGCCAAATAATAATTTAGCCCATACAAAAAAAACGAAGCGCGCGACAAACTTTTTTCTTTCACGACAAATTCACGACAAATACACGACAATTAATGCGATAGGTTTCATTGAAATTGTTACAAGTGGCTCTGCTAACTTAATATTAAGTTAGCAGAGCCACCCCATTTAAAAAAAACTAAGGGCTCGACAAATTTTTTTCTGTCACGACGAATATGTTTGGGTCCTTCGACAATTATTCAGCTCATTTCTGATTGAAAAAAAATATGATTAACCAACTTACGTGATTTGTGTGTGGCCCCTTTAGCCAAATAATAATTTAGCCCATACAAAAAAAACGAAGCGCGCGACAAACTTTTTTCTTTCACGACAAATTCACGACAAATACACGACAATTAATGCGATAGGTTTCATTGAAATTGTTACAAGTGGCTCTGCTAACTTAATATTAAGTTAGCAGAGCCACCCCATTTAAAAAAAACTAAGCGCGCGACAAAATTTTTTCTGTCACGACGAATATGTTTGGGTCGTTCGACAATTATTCAGCTCATTTCTGATTGAAGGAAAATACGATTAACCAACTTACGTGATTTGTGTGTGGCCCCTTTAGCCAAATATTAATTTATCCCATACAAAAAAAACTAAGCGCGCGACAAACTCTTTTCTGTCACGAAGAATATGTTTGGGTCGTTCGACAATTATTCAGCTCATTTCTGATTGAAAAAAAATACGATTAACCAACGTACGTGATTTGTGTGTGGCCCCTTTAGCCAAATATTAAATAAGCCCATAAAAAAAAAACGAAGCGCGCGACACACTTTTTTCTTTCACGACAAATTCACGACAAATACTCGACAATTAATGCAATAGGTTTCATTGAAATTGTTGCAAGTGGCTCTGCTAACTTAATATTAAGTTAGCAGAGCCACCCCATTTAAAAAAAACTAAGGGCTCGACAAATTTTTTTCTGTCACGACGAATATGTTTGGGTCGTTCGACAATTATTCAGCTCATTTCTGATTGAAAAAAAATATGATTAACCAACTTACGTGATTTGTGTGTGGCCCCTTTAGCCAAATAATAATTTAGCCCATACAAAAAAAACGAAGCGCGCGACAAACTTTTTTCTTTCACGACAAATTCACGACAAATACACGACAATTAATGCGATAGGTTTCATTGAAATTGTTACAAGTGGCTCTGCTAACTTAATATTAAGTTAGCAGAGCCACCCCATTTAAAAAAAACTAAGGGCTCGACAAATTTTTTTCTGTCACGACGAATATGTTTGGGTCCTTCGACAATTATTCAGCTCATTTCTGATTGAAAAAAAATATGATTAACCAACTTACGTGATTTGTGTGTGGCCCCTTTAGCCAAATATTAATTTAGCCCATACAAAAAAAACGAAGCGCGCGACAAGCTTTTTTCTTTCACGACAAATTCACGACAAATACTCGACAATTAATGCGATAGGTTTCATTGAAATTGTTGCAAGTGGCTCTGCTAACTTAATATTAAGTTAGCAGAGCCACCCCATTTAAAAAAATCTAAGCGCGCGACAAAATTTTTTCTGTCACGACGAATATGTTTGGGTCGTTCGACAATTATTCAGCTCATTTCTGATTGAAAAAAAATACGATTAACCAACTTACGTGATTTGTGTGTGGCCCCTTTAGCCAAATATTGTTTTAGCCCATACAAAAAAAACGAAGCGCGCGACAAACTATTTTCTTTCACGACAAATTCACGACAAATATTCGACAATTAATGCGATAGGTTTCATTGAAATTGTTACAAGTGGCTCTGCTAACTTAATATTAAGTTAGCAGAGCCACCCCATTTAAAAAAAACTAAGGGCTCGACAAATTTTTTTCTGTCACGACGAATATGTTTGGGTCGTTCGACAATTATTCAGCTCATTTCTGATTGAAAAAAAATATGATTAACCAACTTACGTGATTTGTGTGTGGCCCCTTTAGCCAAATAATAATTTAGCCCATACAAAAAAAACGAAGCGCGCGACAAACTTTTTTCTTTCACGACAAATTCACGACAAATACACGACAATTAATGCGATAGGTTTCATTGAAATTGTTACAAGTGGCTCTGCTAACTTAATATTAAGTTAGCAGAGCCACCCCATTTAAAAAAAACTAAGGGCTCGACAAATTTTTTTCTGTCACGACGAATATGTTTGGGTCCTTCGACAATTATTCAGCTCATTTCTGATTGAAAAAAAATATGATTAACCAACTTACGTGATTTGTGTGTGGCCCCTTTAGCCAAATATTAATTTAGCCCATACAAAAAAAACGAAGCGCGCGACAAGCTTTTTTCTTTCACGACAAATTCACGACAAATACTCGACAATTAATGCGATAGGTTTCATTGAAATTGTTGCAAGTGGCTCTGCTAACTTAATATTAAGTTAGCAGAGCCACCCCATTTAAAAAAAACTAAGCGCTCGACAAAATTTTTTCTGTCACGACGAATATGTTTGGGTCGTTCGACAATTATTCAGCTCATTTCTGATTGAAAAAAAATACGATTAACCAACTTACGCGATTTGTGTGTGGCCCCTTTAGCCAAATATTAATTTAGCCCATACAAAAAAAACGAAGCGCGCGACAAACTTTTTTCTTTCACGACAAATTCACGACAAATACACGACAATTAATGCGATAGGTTTCATTGAAATTGTTACAAGTGGCTCTGCTAACTTAATATTAAGTTAGCAGAGCCACCCCATTTAAAAAAAAACTAAGGGCTCGACAAATTTTTTTCTGTCACGACGAATATGTTTGGGTCGTTCGACAATTATTCAGCTCATTTCTGATTGAAAAAAAATATGATTAACCAACTTACGTGATTTGTGTGTGGCCCCTTTAGCCAAATATTGTTTTAGCCCATACAAAAAAAACGAAGCGCGCGACAAGCTTTTTTCTTTCACGACAAATTCACGACAAATACTCGACAATTAATGCGATAGGTTTCATTGAAATTGTTACAAGTGGCTCTGCTAACTTAATATTAAGTTAGCAGAGCCACCCCATTTAAAAAAAACTAAGCGCGCGACAAAATTTTTTCTGTCACGACGAATGTGTTTGGGTCGTTCGACAATTATTCAGCTCATTTCTGATTGAAGAAAAATACGATTAACCAACTTACGTGATTTGTGTGTGGCCCCTTTAGCCAAATATTAATTTAGCCCATACAGAAAAAACGAAGCGAGCGACAAACTTTTTTCTTCCACGACAAATTCACGACAAATACTCGACAATTAATGCAATAGGTTTCATTGAAATTGTTGCAAGTGGCTCTGCTAACTTAATATTAAGTTAGCAGAGCCACCCCATATAAAAAAAACTAAGCGCGCGACAGACTTTTTTCTTTCACGACAAATTCACGACAAATTCTCGACAATTAATGCAATAGGTTTCATTGAAATTGTTGCAAGTGGCTCTGCTAACTTAATATTAAGTTAGCAGAGCCACCCCATATAAAAAAAACTAAGCGCGCGACAAATTTTTTTCTTTCACGACAAATTCTCGACAAATATTCGACAATTAATGCAATAGGTTTCATTGAAATTTTCGCAAGTGGCTCTGCTAACTTTATGGAGGTTTATAATTACCACTAAGCAGGAACTCATTCCACACAAAACAAAGTCCTCCATGGCGGACTGTGAACATGAGACTGAAATATTTACATTGTAGTGTGGACACTAGACAAGACAATGAACGGTGTCTCTAGACAGTCTATAGACCGTGTCTCGAATCCGTCTCTAGACGGTCTATAGACAAATCGCGCAACATGGTCTACTGGTGTGGACTAGGCTTTATATTATTCTATGTGGACGAGTATGCGGAGAAGTGTGACGTTTTATGGCCTGCGACTATATTCGCCGAACGGAGAAAATATATACCTAAACATAAATAATCTCAGGCTAATACTCGAAGCTTCAAGGGGGATTGAAACATTTTTTTTTGTACAACTGTCAAAAAAACTTTACATTTCTGCATCTCAATTGATGCGTAAATGTTCCCTTGTTCCTCGGAACAGAGTGCTTATCAATTTGCCCAAATGTCTCTAATTTTCGATTTTTTTGATGAAAATGGTCTTAAACGATACCGGTGTGAAGAGAGCAGATAAAGATAGCGGATGAAATCTCCGGAAACAGCCGAACGGCGCAACCAGTGGCGCACCGATCGATTCAGTCATAATCATATAGATCCAATATATTCTGGTATGAATTGAAGAAAATCGAAGTCTGCGATAATATAAATACACAACAACTTGAACTGATGGTTTCTTCGAGAGATGAACTTAATTTGGAACTTATTTTGTGAGTCCGATCAAGCTCTTGTTGAATATTGATAGATTTATCAATGCTGGGGCATGAATGTTATTTTGGCATGGGAAGATTTTGGCAAGATAATGGTAATGCAGATTCGGTTCTTTACTGAAAAAAGTATCCGCATTGGATGAGACCCTGGGGTTGAAATTTCAACCCTTAACACAAAATCTCGGTTTTTCCGGTTTTTTTCATAGAAGGAAAAGTTTTTTCATCAACAAATTTTGAGAACATCTTGACTACGACGATACCGACATTCAGTAAAAGAATGGTCGACTTCGGATGGGGCCCTGGGGTTGAAATTTCAACCCTTAACACAAAATCTCGGTTTTTCCGGTTTTTTTCATAGAAGGAAAAGTTTTTTCATCAACAAATTTTGAGAACATCTTGAATACGACGATACCGACATTCAGTAAAAGAATGGTCGACTTCGGATGGGGCCCTGGGGTTGAAATTTCAACCCTTAACACAAAATCTCGGTTTTTCCTGTTTTTTTCATAGAAGGAAAAGTTTTTTCAGCAACAGATTTTGAGAACATCTTGACTACGACGATACCGATTTTAGGTGAAAAAATGGTCCACTTCGGATGGGGCCCTGGGGTTGAAATTTCTACCCTTAACACGAAATCTCGGTTTTTCTTGGTTTTTTCATAGAAGGAAAAGTTTTTTCATCAACAGATTTTGAGAACATCTTGACTAGGACGATACCGATATTAGGTAATAAAATGGTCCACTTCGGATGGGGCTCTGGGGTTGAAATTTCAACCCTTAAGACAAAATCTCGGTTTTTCTTGGTTTTTTCATAGAAGGAAAAGTTTTTTCATCAACAGATTTTGAGAACATCTTGACTACGACGATAACGAAATTCAGAAAAAAAATGGTCCACTTCGTATGGGGCCCTGGGGTTGAAATTTCTACCCTTAACACAAAATCTCGGTTTTTCTTGGTTTTTTCATAGAAGGAAAAGTTTTTTCATCAACAGATTTTGAGAACAACTTGACTAGGACGATACCGATATATGGTAATAAAATGGTCCACTTCGGATGGGAATCTGGGGTTGAAATGTCAACCCTTTAGACCAAATCTCGGTTTTTCCTGTTTTTTTCATAGAAGGAAAAGTCTTTTCATCAACAGATTTTGAGCACATCTTAACTATGACGGAGTCGATATTCAGTAAAAAAATGGTCCACTTCGGATGGGGCCTGGGGTTGAAATTTCAACCCTTAACACAAAATCTCGGATTTTCCTGGTTATTTCATAGAAGGAAAAGTTTTTTCATCAACAGATTTCGAGCACATCTTAACTATGACGGAATCGATATTGGGGTTGAAATTTCAACCCTTAACACAAAATCTCGGATTTTCCTGGTTATTTCATAGAAGGAAAAGTTTTTTCATCAACAGATTCTGAGAACATCTTGACTACGACGATACCGAAATTAAGTAAAAAAATGGTCCACTTCGGATGGGGCCCTGGGGTTGAAATTTCTACCCTTAACACGAAATCTCGGTTTTTCTTGGTTTTTTCATAGAAGGAAAAGTTTTTTCATCAACAGATTTTGAGAACATCTTGACTAGGACGATACCGATATTAGGTAATAAAATGGTCCACTTCGGATGGGGCTCTGGGGTTGAAATTTCAACCCTTAAGACAAAATCTCGGTTTTTCTTGGTTTTTTCATAGAAGGAAAAGTTTTTTCATCAACAGATTTTGAGAACATCTTGACTAGGATGATACCGATATTCAGTAAAAAAATGGTCCACTTCGGATGAGGCCCTGGGGTTGAAATTTCAACCCTTAACATAAAATCTCGGATTTTCCTGGTTTTTTCGTAGAAGGAAAAGTTTTTTCATCAACAGATTTTGAGCACATCTTAAATATGACGGAATCGATATTCAGCAAAAAAATGATCCACTTCGGATGGGGCCCTGGGGTTGAAATTTCAACCCTTAACTCAAAAATCTCGATTTTTCGTGGTTTTTTCCCAGAAGGAAAAGTTTTTTCATCAACAGATTTTGAGCACATCTTAACTATGACGATATCGATATTCAGTAAAAAAATTGTCCACTTCGGATGGGGCTCTGGGGTTGAAATTTCAACCCTTAACACAAAATCTCGGTTTTTCCTGTTTTTTTCATAGAAGGAAAAGTTTTTTCATCAACAGATTTTGAGAAAATCTTGACTACGGCGATACTCATATTCAGTAAAAAAATGGTCTACTTCGGATGGGGCCCTGGGGTTGAAATTTCAACCCTTAAGACAAAATCTCGGATTTTCCTGGTTTTTTCATAGAAGGAAAAGTTTTTTCATCAACAAGTTTTGATAACATCTTGACTACGACGAAACCGATATTCAGTTAAAAAATTGTCCACTTCGGATGGGGCTCTAGGGTTGAAATTTCAACCCTTAACAGAAAATCTCGGTTTTTCCTGTTTTTTTCATAGAAGGAAAAGTTTTTTCATTGACAGATTTCGAGAACATTTTGACTACGACGATACCGAAATTCAGTAAAAAAATGGTCCACTTCGGATGGGGCTCTAGGGTTGAAATTTCAACCCTTAAGACAAAATCTCGGTTTTTCCTGTTTTTTTCATAGAAGGAAAGGCTCTTTCATCAACAGATTTTGAACACATCTTAACTATGATGGAGTCGATATTCAGTAAAAAAATGGTCCACTTCGGATGTTGCCCTGGGGTTGAAATTTCAACCCTTAACAGAAAATCTCGGTTTTTCCTGTTTTTTTCATAGAAGGAAAAGTTTTTTCATCAACAGATTTTGAGAACATTTTGACTACGACGATACCGAAATTCAGTAAAAAAATGGTCCACTTCGGATGGGGCTCTAGGGTTGAAATTTCAACCCTTAAGACAAAATCTCGGTTTTTCCTGTTTTTTTCATAGAAGGAAAGGCTTTTTCATCAACAGATTTTGAAAACATCTTAACTATGATGGAGTCGATATTCAGTAAAAAAATGGTCCACTTCGGATGGGGCCCTGGGGTTGAAATTTCAACCCTTAACAGAAAATCTCGGTTTTTCCTGTTTTTTTCATAGAAGGAAAAGTTTTTTCATCAACAGATTTCGAGCACATCTTAACTATGACGGAATCGATATTGGGGTTGAAATTTCAACCCTTAACACAAAATCTCGGATTTTCCTGGTTATTTCATAGAAGGAAAAGTTTTTTCATCAACAGATTCTGAGAACATCTTGACTACGACGATACCGAAATTAAGTAAAAAAATGGTCCACTTCGGATGGGGCCCTGGGGTTGAAATTTCTACCCTTAACACGAAATCTCGGTTTTTCTTGGTTTTTTCATAGAAGGAAAAGTTTTTTCATCAACAGATTTTGAGAACATCTTGACTAGGACGATACCGATATTAGGTAATAAAATGGTCCACTTCGGATGGGGCTCTGGGGTTGAAATTTCAACCCTTAAGACAAAATCTCGGTTTTTCTTGGTTTTTTCATAGAAGGAAAAGTTTTTTCATCAACAGATTTTGAGAACATCTTGACTAGGATGATACCGATATTCAGTAAAAAAATGGTCCACTTCGGATGAGGCCCTGGGGTTGAAATTTCAACCCTTAACATAAAATCTCGGATTTTCCTGGTTTTTTCGTAGAAGGAAAAGTTTTTTCATCAACAGATTTTGAGCACATCTTAAATATGACGGAATCGATATTCAGCAAAAAAATGATCCACTTCGGATGGGGCCCTGGGGTTGAAATTTCAACCCTTAACTCAAAAATCTCGATTTTTCGTGGTTTTTTCCCAGAAGGAAAAGTTTTTTCATCAACAGATTTTGAGCACATCTTAACTATGACGATATCGATATTCAGTAAAAAAATTGTCCACTTCGGATGGGGCTCTGGGGTTGAAATTTCAACCCTTAACACAAAATCTCGGTTTTTCCTGTTTTTTTCATAGAAGGAAAAGTTTTTTCATCAACAGATTTTGAGAAAATCTTGACTACGGCGATACTCATATTCAGTAAAAAAATGGTCTACTTCGGATGGGGCCCTGGGGTTGAAATTTCAACCCTTAAGACAAAATCTCGGATTTTCCTGGTTTTTTCATAGAAGGAAAAGTTTTTTCATCAACAAGTTTTGATAACATCTTGACTACGACGAAACCGATATTCAGTTAAAAAATTGTCCACTTCGGATGGGGCTCTAGGGTTGAAATTTCAACCCTTAACAGAAAATCTCGGTTTTTCCTGTTTTTTTCATAGAAGGAAAAGTTTTTTCATTGACAGATTTCGAGAACATTTTGACTACGACGATACCGAAATTCAGTAAAAAAATGGTCCACTTCGGATGGGGCTCTAGGGTTGAAATTTCAACCCTTAAGACAAAATCTCGGTTTTTCCTGTTTTTTTCATAGAAGGAAAGGCTCTTTCATCAACAGATTTTGAACACATCTTAACTATGATGGAGTCGATATTCAGTAAAAAAATGGTCCACTTCGGATGTTGCCCTGGGGTTGAAATTTCAACCCTTAACAGAAAATCTCGGTTTTTCCTGTTTTTTTCATAGAAGGAAAAGTTTTTTCATCAACAGATTTTGAGAACATTTTGACTACGACGATACCGAAATTCAGTAAAAAAATGGTCCACTTCGGATGGGGCTCTAGGGTTGAAATTTCAACCCTTAAGACAAAATCTCGGTTTTTCCTGTTTTTTTCATAGAAGGAAAGGCTTTTTCATCAACAGATTTTGAAAACATCTTAACTATGATGGAGTCGATATTCAGTAAAAAAATGGTCCACTTCGGATGGGGCCCTGGGGTTGAAATTTCAACCCTTAACAGAAAATCTCGGTTTTTCCTGTTTTTTTCATAGAAGGAAAAGTTTTTTCATCAACAGATTTCGAGCACATCTTAACTATGACGGAATCGATATTCAGTAAAAAAATGGTCCACTTCGGATGGGGCCCTGGGGTTGAAATTTCAACCCTTAACTCAAAAATCTCGATTTTTCGTCGTTTTTTCCCAGAAGGAAAAGTTTTTTCATCGACAGATTTTGAGCACTTCTTAACTATGACGATATCGATATTCAGTAAAAAAATTGTCCACTTCGGATGGGGCTCTGGGGTTGAAATTTCAACCCCAGGGCCCCATCCGAAGTGGATCATTTTTTTACATAATATCGACTCCGTCATAGTTAAGATGTGCTCAAAATCTATTGATGAAAAAATTTTTCCTTCTATGAAAAAAACTGGAAAAACCGAGATTTTGTCTTAAGGGTTGAAATTTCAACACCAGAGCCCCATCCGAAGTGGACCATTTTATTACCTAATATCGGTATCGTCCTAGTCAAGATGTTCTCAAAATCTGTTGATGAAAAAACTTTTCCTTCTATGAAAAAAACAGGAAAAACCGAGATTTTCTGTTAAGGGTTGAAATTTCAACCCCAGAGCCCCATCCGAAGTGGACAACTTTTTTACTGAATATCGGTATCGTCGTAGTCAAGATGTTCTCAAAATCTGTTGATGAAAAAACTTTTCCTTCTATGAAAAAACCAGGAAAATCCAAGATTTTGTGTTAGGGGTTGAAATTTCAACCCCAGAGCCCCATCCGAAGTGGACCATTTTTTTACTGAATATCGACTCCGTCATAGTTAAGATGTGCTCAAAATCTGTTGATGAAAAAACTTTTCCTTCTGGGAAAAAACGACGAAAAACCGAGATTTTTGCGTTAAGGGTTGAAATTTCAACCCCAGAGCCCCATCCGAAGTGGACCATTTTATTACCTAATATCGGAATCGTCCTAGTCAAGATGTTCTCAAAATCTGTTGATGAAAAAACTTTTCCTTCTATGAAAAAAACAGGAAAATCCGAGATTTTGTGATTAGTGTTGAAATTTCAACCCCAGGGCCCCATCCGAAGTGGACCATTTCTTTACTTAATATCGACTCCGTCATAGTTAAGATGTGCTCAAAATCTGTTGATGAAAAAACTTTTCCTTCTATGAAAAAAACAGGAAAAACCGAGATTTTGTCTTAAGGGTTGAAATTTCAACCCCAGAGCCCCATCCGAAGTGGACAATTTTTTAACTGAATATCGGTATCGTCGTAGTCAAGATGTTATCAAAATTTGTTGATGAAAAAGCTTTTCCTTCTATGAAAAAAACAGGAAAAACCGAGATTTTCTGTTAAGGGTTGGAATTTCAATCCCAGAGCCCCATCCGAAGTTGACCATTTTATTACCTAATATCGGTATCGTCCTAGTCAAGATGTTCTCAAAATCTGTTGATGAAAAAACTTTTCCTTCTATGAAAAAAACAGGAAAAACCGAGATTTTCTGTTAAGGGTTGAAATTTCAACCCCTGAGCCCCATCCGAAGTGGACCATTTTATTACCTAATAGCGGTATCGGCCTAGTCAAGATGTTCTCAAAATCTGTTGATGAAAAAACTTTTCCTTCTATGAAAAAACCAGGAAAATCCGAGATTTTGTGTTAGGGGTTGAAATTTCAACCCCAGGGCCCCATCCGAAGTGGACCATTTTTTTACTGAATATCGACTCCGTCATAGTTAAGATGTGCTCAAAATCTGTTGTTGAAAAAACTTTTCCTTCTGGGAAAAAACGACGAAAAACCGAGATTTTTGCGTTAAGGGTTGAAATTTCAACCCCAGAGCCCCATCCGAAGTGGACCATTTTATTACCTAATATCGGTATCGTCCTTGTCAAGATGTTCTCAAAATCTGTTGATGAAAAAACTTTTCCTTCTATGAAAAAAACAGGAAAAACCGAGATTTTCTGATAAGGGTTGAAATTTCAACCCCAGAGCCCCATCTGAAGTGGACCATTTTTTTACTGAATATCGATATCGTCATAGTTAAGATGTGCTCAAAATCTGTTGATGAAAAAACTTTTCCTTCTATGAAAAAACCAGGAAAATCCGAAATTTTGTGATAAGGGTTGAAATTTCAACCCCAGGGCCCCATCCGAAGTGGACCATTTTTTTACTTAATATCGACTCCGTCATAGTTAAGATGTGCTCAAAATCTGTTGATGTAAAACTTTTCCTTCTATGAAAAAAACAGGAAAAACCGAGATTTTGTCTTAAGGGTTGAAATTTCAACCCCAGAGCCCCATCCGAAGTGGACAATTTTTTAACTGAATATCGCTATCGTCGTAGTCAAGATGTTATCAAAATTTGTTGATGAAAAAACTTTTCCTTCTATGAAAAAAACAGGAAAAACCGAGATTTTCTGTTAAGGGTTGAAATTTCAACCCCAGAGTCCCATCCGAAGTGGACCATTTTATTACCTTATATCGGTATCGTCCTAGTCAAGATGTTCTCAAAATCTGTTGATGAAGAAACTTTTCCTTCTATGAAAAAAACAGGAAAAACCGAGATTTTCTGTTAAGGGTTGAAATTTCAACCCCTGAGCCCCATCCGAAGTGGACCATTTTATTAACTAATATCGGTATCGTCCTATTCAAGATGTTCTCAAAATCTGTTGATGAAAAAACTTTTCCTTCTATGAAAAAACCAGGAAAATCCGAGATTTTGTGTTAAGGGTTGAAATTTCAACCCCAGAGCCCCATCCGAAGTGGACAATTTTTTTACTGAATATCGGTATCGTCGTAGTCAAGATGTTCTCAAATTCTGTTGATGAAAAAACTTTCCCTTATATGAAAAAACCAGGAAAATCCGTGATTTAGTGTTAAGGGTTGAGATTACAACCCAAGGGCCCCATCCGAAGTGGACCATTTTTTTACTGAATATCGACTCCGTCATAGTTAAGATGTGCTCAAAATCTGTTGATGAAAAAACTTTTCCTTCAGGGAAAAAACGACGAAAAACCGAGATTTTTGCGTTAAGGGTTGAAATTTCAACCCCAGGGCCCCATCCGAAGTGACCATTTTTTTACTGAATATCGGTATCGTCGTAATCAAGATGTTTTCAAAATTTGTTGATGAAAAAACTTCTCCTTCTGGGAAAAAACGATGAAAAATCGAGATTTTTGAGATAAGGGTTGAAATTTCAACCCCAGGGCCCCATCCTAAGTGGGCCATTTTTTTACTGAATATCGGTATCGTCGTAATCAAGATGTTCTCAAAATTTGTTGATGAAAAAAGTTTTCCTTCTATGAAAAAACCAGGAAAATCCGAGATTTTGTGATAAGGGTTGAAATTTCAACCCCTGAGCCCCATCCGAAGTGAACCATTTTATTAACTAATATCGGTATCGTCCTATTCAAGATGTTCTCAAAATCTGTTGATGAAAAAACTTTTCCTTCTATGAAAAAACCAGGAAAATCCGAGATTTTGTGTTAAGGGTTGAAATTTCAACCCCAGAGCCCCATCCGAAGTGGACAATTTTTTTACTGAATATCGGTATCGTCGTAGTCAAGATGTTCTCAAAATCTGTTGATGAAAAAACTTTCCCTTATATGAAAAAACCAGGAAAATCCGTGATTTAGTGTTAAGGGTTGAGATTACAACCCAAGGGCCCCATCCGAAGTGGACCATTTTTTTACTGAATATCGACTCCGTCATAGTTAAGATGTGCTCAAAATCTGTTGATGAAAAAACTTTTCCTTCAGGGAAAAAACGACGAAAAACCGAGATTTTTGCGTTAAGGGTTGAAATTTCAACCCCAGGGCCCCATCCGAAGTGGACCATTTTTTTACTGAATATCGGTATCGTCGTAATCAAGATGTTTTCAAAATTTGTTGATGAAAAAACTTCTCCTTCTGGGAAAAAACGATGAAAAATCGAGATTTTTGAGATAAGGGTTGAAATTTCAACCCCAGGGCCCCATCCTAAGTGGGCCATTTTTTTACTGAATATCGGTATCGTCGTAATCAAGATGTTCTCAAAATTTGTTGATGAAAAAACTTTTCCTTCTATGAAAAAACCAGGAAAATCCGAGATTTTGTGATAAGGGTTGAAATTTCAACCCCAGGGCCCCATCCGAAGTGGACCATTTTTTTAGATAATATCGACTCCGTCATAGTTAAGATGTGCTCAAAATCTATTAATGAAAAAACTTTTCCTTCTATGAAAAAAACAGGAAAAACCGAGATTTTGTCTTAAGGGTTGAAATTTCAACCCCAGAGCCCCATCCGAAGTGGACCATTTTATTACCTAATATCGGTATCGTCCTAGTCAAGATGTTCTCAAAATCTGTTGTTAAAAAAACTTTTCCTTCTATGAAAAAAACAGGAAACACCGAGATTTTCTGTTAAGGGTTGAAATTTCAACCCCAGAGCCCCATCCGAAGTGGACAATTTTTTTACTGAATATCGGTATCATCGTAGTCAAGATGTTCTAAAAATCTGTTGATGAAAAAACTTCTCCTTCTATGAAAAAACCAGGAACATCCGTGATTTTGTGTTAAGTGTTGAAATTTCAACCCCAGGGCCCCATCCGAAGTGGTCCATTTTTTTACTGAATATCGACTCCGTCATAGGTAAGATGTGCTCAAAATCTGTTGATGAAAAAACTTTTCCTTCTGGGAAAAAACGACGAAAAACCGAGATTTTTGCGTTAAGGGTTGAAATTTCAACCCCAGGGCCCCATCCGAAGTGGACCATTTTTTTTACCTAATATCGGTATCGTCGTAGTCAAGATGTTCTCAAAATCTGTTGATGAAAAAACTTCTCCTTCTGGGAAAAAACGACGAAAAATCGAGATTTTTGAGATAAGGGTTGAAATTTCAACCCCAGAGCCCCATCCGAAGTGGACAATTTTTTTACTGAATATCGGTATCGTCGTAGTCAAGATGTTCTCAAAATCTGTAGATGAAAAAACTTTTCCTTGTATGAAAAAAACCGGAAAAACCGAGATTTTGTATTAAGGGTTGAAATTTCAACCCCAGGGCCCCATCCGAAGTGGACCATTTTTTTACTGAGTATCGATATCGTCGTTGTCAAAATGTTCTCAAAATCGGTTGATGAAAAAACTCTTCCTTCTAGGAAAAACGGATGAAAACCCGGGTTTTTTGTGTTAAGTGTTGAAATTTCAACCCCAGGGTCTCATCCAATGCGGATACTTTTTTCAGTAAAGAACCGAATCTGCATTACCATTATCTTGCCAAAATCTTCCCATGCCAAAATAACATTCATTCCCCAGCATTGATAAATCTATCAATATTTAACAAGAGCTTGATCGGACTCACAAAATAAGTTCCAAATTAAGTTCATCTCTCGAAGAAACCATCAGTTCAAGTTGTTGTGTATATATATTAACGCAGAACTTCGATTTACTTCAATTCATGGCAGAATATATTGGTTCTATATGATTATGACTGAATCGATCGGTGCGCCACTGGTTGCGCCGTTCGGGTGTTTCCGGAGATTTCATCCGCTATCTTTATCTGCTCTCTTCACACCGGTTTAAACGATTTGGTTCGACTAACCGATCAAGAATCCGTGGTCAAAATTGATTCTGTCCGGTTGGCCGGCCCTCCGTTAACACGATAACTCTCGAACGAAAGGAGTTAGAGGATTGAAATTTGCAGGGAAGGTTCGGAGCGTGAATATCTCGGACGAGTTCGTTACGGGGCGAAATCCACCGAGCGGTTTCAGAGTTATGGCCGTTTTTAGTAAAAACATTTTTTATGAATATTTCCGAAACCGATCACTCGATCTATCTGAAATGTAGCAATAAATTATAGAATAATGACCTTTATATGCATGCGAAGTCTTTTATTGATCGGGCTGCCGTAAAGTGTATAAAAAATTTAAATTTTGTTCCTACAATAACTCTCGAACAGATAGAGCTAGGCAGCAAATCTCAAATTCAATTTTTTTTAAGATACAGTTTCATCGTAAGAATCCATTGTTGTCATTCTCAACTCTACCAAGCTAATACTTTCGGAGATATTATTTCTCAAAATTTCAATAATACATCGTAGTTCTATGTATTCACAGAACGTGAACACAGAATCTGTCTGTGTTCACTGTTCATAAATGTCATCTTATCTAGCTATTAGAGACTTGTCAATTCGTAGTTTGAAAATATTTTCTGTTGGAAAACAAGTATCCGATTCTTGAATTTTTGAATATACAGTGCGCGTCAAAATTATGGAACAAATTCATTTTCTCAGTAGAAAAATATTTGGCAACAAAATCCTGAAACAGGTCAATTTTTGTTTCACTTTTACCAAATTTTTATGCATTTTTGAAGGATTTCTGTTGCACCCTGTGCCATCCCATCAACCCTCTAAATCTTTTGAATAGGGAAAGTGGGTCATGTAGTACTTTTTTGGCAAGGTCTTAATATGTTCTTTACAGGCGTGCAGAAATTTTAAAGAAAAAATTTTTCTTTTTTGAAAAATAGTTAGTTCATAGAGGTTTTCAGTATGTGCACTTTGTCATGGCTCATTTACTTTGAGACGATGGTACCTGATGAAATTTGTCACCGAATGAAAGTCGACCATCACAGTTTTGTTAATGCACAACTTTCAACCCCCTCACATTTTTTTCTCCATTAAAGGGTTCGTAGGGGTTGAAAGTTGTGCATGAACAAAACTGTAATGGTCGACTTTCATTCGGTGACAAATTTCATCAGGTACCATCGTCTCAAAATAAATGAGCCATGACAAAGTGCACATACTGAAAACCTCTTTGAACTAACTATTTTTCAAAACAGAATTTTTTTTCTTGATAATGTCTGCACGCCTTTAAAGACGATACAAAGACCTTGCCAAAAAAGTACCACATGACCCACTTTCCCTATTCAAAAAATTTAGAGGGTTGATGGGGACGGCACAGGGTGCAACAAAAATCCTTCAAAAATGCATAAAAATTTGGTAAAAGTGAAACAAAAATTGACCTGTTTCAGGATTTTGTTGCCAAATATTTTACTTCTGAGAAAATGAATTTGTTCCATAATTTTGACGCGCACTGTATACAAGACTGTTTTGAAACCGAAAACAATATTGACTGATTACATATTGAATAATTTATGTATAAATATTGGGGATGATGTTTCAGAAGATTTAGAATTGGATCATTTTAATGATGTAGTTTATGAAGGCAATAGGAAAGAAGATATTACCTTTTACTTCCTCAAGTTGTGAGACATGTTCCTATATACCAGGGGTGTCCAACTTAATGAGTCCCAAGATCTACTATTTACTGACAAAACTCTACCAGTAACATAACCATAATAACATAATTGTAGAAATTTTAATGAAACTCGATGCTGTCTACCTCGACAAGATGGACTGGACCTATAGCCACGATCGACCAGTCGATCGCGATCGACCGGTTGGCCACCCCTGCTATATACAGTATTTTCATAATGTTGCTAGCAAAACAAATGCTGAAATATGGATCTAAATTTGTGTATCAAACATTTTTTCTTGAGTTGAGGTCCATAATACAGAAAAGAATGTGTAAGTGGTATGAACTGTTAAATTTTAAATTATGAAAAGAGGATAGTATTTTATTAATATATTTTGAATTATTAAAATAACTTGTTCGTCAGCCTCTACCTACTCAAATATCAGTAATAAATGGACAATCTGCTATGATTGTCTCCAGCCTCGCTCTACACATTTCGATGATATTTTCCTTAGGTATTTCGAGTTGTGAAAACTATGCACCGAGTGTTGCAACAACCCATTCCACGAGGTTGAATCATTGCAGATTGCTCATTTAATCTTGATAAGATAATTTTTGAAGCATTTTTTTTAAACGACACTTTATTTAAATTTAATTTCTTTCATGATGCAGTTCTATCATAAGAATCCATTGATATAATTCCCAACTCTGAGGAACCAATACTTTCGGATATATAATTTGTCTTATTGAACAAGACCTCCAGAAAGCTCCTGTTCACAGGGCTTGAACCAATTTTTTTCACTGCCAAAATAATTCACAAAATAAATATGAAATATTACTTTTTGAAGGATTTATTTTTAATAGAGTGAATTTTATCAATTGATTATTCATCATAAAACAATTTCAATTATTGGAATAACAAGTGATAGAAACTAGGTTATTTGAACTTTCACATACTTACATTTCGTGAAAAATGTGAAAAAAGTGTGAATACAAAAGTTGTAGTTATTATATATATATATAATAATATATTACCTACAACTTTTTTCCATAGCACTTGTAGTTTTGCCGGAAATCGAGATAAACCGTTCTAATATATTTCAGACGATGTAAATTCACGTACACAGTTGTGCAAAAAATGTTGTTTGTATTTCGTGTATGAAATTTGTGTTTCCATGGCACATTCGAGAGAAAAATTAACGCTCTGATATGCCATTAAAAAAACAATCATTTAACGCACTTACTACAAAAATAACGATTGTAATCATTGTCCTATTAACTGGAAAAACATAAAAGAATTGGTTCAAGCACTAACATGAAGTCAGTAGCTTTTGCGTGCATGTTCTATTGTGTATTCACCTCTGTTGGACACTCTTAATCGAATTTACTATCGATATAAACCGTTTTCTCAGCTTTTATAAGATATTTCGATCCATTCTAATGAAAGACTTGAGTCATGAAAAAATCGTCTAAGATCTGACATTGTATGGAAATTTAAATTCGTTAAACATCTAATAATATACGAAAAAACGTGTCAAATAATTTAAGGATACGATATTCAAGAAATTCCGCGAAATTTGGCGCGTCAACATTCTACAAGTAATTACTGAATTTAAATTGGATCGGATTTGTATATTTTGAGTTATAGGGGAAATAGCAACAAAATTTCAGTTTAGTATAATTTCAAAACCACTTGGCTGATTATGCCTACTAACGAATTTAAATTTCGCATTCGGATGCTAAACCTACCCTGATTATTCGCAAGTCGCTATCTATTTCCGTTCTCACGTTATCGTGAGGTACTTAACATATTTTCATGATTTTTTTTTTAAACTTCTAGGGGTACGATCCTCACAAAATTTCACATACATTCGATCGAATCTAATATTTTTTGAGTTATCGAGAAAATAATATTCAAGTAGGAATAACTCCGAAACCGTTGGGCCGATTATGTCCAATTTGGATGCGCAATCTACTCTGAAAATTGCAAGTCCCTATCTCTTTTCGTTCGAAGTTATAGACACAACGGTCAGCCATCCAGCTACTGAACTCACACAAGGCTGCTCGGATTTCCTACAATATAGATCCGATAGTGTTTAATTTTGGAACTTGGTAGTAGTGTTAGGTTCTGAAAGCTTTCGCAGAACTTCAGCGATGTCGGACGAATAGTTTCTGATATATTGAATTTTTTCGCGTTGCCATTTCAGTAAAAACATTTTTTATGAACATTTCCGAAACCGATCACTCGATCTATCTGAAATTTAGCATCAAATTGTAGAATCATGACCTTCATACGTATGCGAAGTTTTGTATTGCCAGGTTACCGCAAAGTGTAAAAAAAAATTTTTGAAAATTTAAAAATTTATCATTTACAATAACTCTCGAACGGAATGAGGTAGGCAGTTGAAATTTTCAGAGTAGGTTAGGGAGATGAATATCTCGGTTATGTTCGTTATTGGGCAAAATAGGCCAGATGGTTTTGGAGTAACGAAAAAAAAATTTTTTTTTAAGTAACAAATTTCAAATTCAATTCAAATTTCAATTAAGATGCAGTTTCACCATAAAAATCCATTGATATCATTTTCAAATCCAACAAGCTAATACCTTCGGAGATATGATTTTTCCTAATTTCAATAATGATTCGTACTTCTATGTTTTCACAGAATGTTATCATTATTCTATCTAAGCTTTATTATATGATCTGTGTTCATACTCGTACTTGTCGTCCTGTTCTATAAGAGAGAGTCAAATTCATTTCAGCTATTTTAATTTGATTTCTTCCATGGTGCAGTTCTCATTCTCAGATTGCTCATTCAATCTTGATAAATAAACTATTATTTGAATTGAATTTCCTTTATGATGCAGTTCTATCATAAGAATACATTGATATAATTCCCAACTCTGAGAAACCAATACTTTCGGAGATATAATATATCTGTTTGAACTAGAGCGCCAGAAAGCTCCTGTCCACAGGGCTTGAACCCATTTTTAAGAATGTTTTCATTAGAGATTTCCTCTTAGGGCTTCACGTGAGAGCGAGATTTTTCTCGTCTCGTCTCGGAAAAGCGAGACGAGTCTCGTTTTTGGTCTCGTTAAATTTTTTGTATGAAGTTTTATAAACGATTCGACACCCACATAAAACAATTGAATATGAAGAGTTTCCACTATAATTACCAATATATGTTGTCTATATTTTACATCCACCGTTCTAGAAATACACGATTTTTTAGAAGATTATTAATTATTATGTTTGTTATGACCTTGCGATAATTGAGATTATTTTTCAAGAGAAAATAGAATTCACAACCATAAAAACGGATGCCATTATGAATTCAATACTTAACGGACAACTTTTATTGCCCTAAATCCCAGTGCTTTGAAAATTTCGTCTCCATCTGAACATCTGGAGAAATTTATTCTCTTGTGCTCCTTGTAGTGAAAATGTGAACAATTATTATTGTATACATTCTTTGAAAACTATACCAAATTGTTCAATTCTATTAAAAAATGTATCGACATCGATAGCCTATTTAAAACATCAACAAAACTTATATAAACTCGAAATATTGGAAAGCTGAGTTTGAAGAGTATTTGCTTTACAAAGAGCAAATATGAATCAAAATATTTACAGTGGTGGAGAGTGATGAAAATGTTCTTCCTACACTTTCCAAGATGGCAGATGATTTATTAATGGCTAGGTACATCCGTACCTGTTGAAAGATTATTTTCCACAGCGGGTATGATCATGGCAAAAACACGTACATCATTGAAAGATGATGTGATGCAAGCGTGATTATGTTTGAATTCTTGGTCATCGAGTAATTTGAAAGTTGAAATTATCAGTGTTTAAAATTAAAAATAATATGTACATGTACAAATATTTTTGTATAAGAACGTAATAAATATAGCTTTACAAAATTATTCATTATTGTATACCATTTCGTTTATATATTATAATATTTATTATCGTTATTCAGAATTCAGCGAGACGAGACGAGTCAACTGATAACGAGAAGAAAACGGGACTTAATCATTTGGTAATTGGCGAGACCGAGACGAGATTTTTCATACTCTCGTCTCGTGTGAAGCCCTAAATTCCTCTCTGTACGAGTAAGTATATACTCCAGAGATTATTTCAGTAGCTATCATCCAATCAATTACCAATTTATAAAATTTGAATAAACAACTTGACAACTTCAATCGTTCAGTATTTGGGTCGTATATATTTCATTATCTTATTATTAAGTGATTGGTCTTCCTAAACAAACACAACAGGAAATACTGCGAAGGTTAGCGTATATTCTGTAGAAAAGAAGTTCTATAGGATCTATCTGATGGTCGATTGTCGTGAAAGACTGTTTGGAACAAATTCCGTTATGAATAAGAGAATAAAAGTCATCATCATTAAACGATACTTTTTGAGGTTCATTCATCACCTCTGAAACTTTGAAAAATATCTATAAAAATAAAATTAATTCTGTTGAAAATTGCTTCTGCGTTAGACACACTAGTCGATCAGAAATCAAAAACTGCGTTGATAACTTCATTTGTCAAGTGTAAAATTATGGACCAGTTACATTTCGATCATTGAAGTATGTCGATATGTCGGCAATATCTTCACCAATATGGATCCGATCGAGTTCAAATCTAGAACTTTACTGTAAAATAAGGTTCTGAAGGCTCCCGCTCAACGATGTCCTGACTTATAGTTTCTGAGATACAGATTTTTTTAAAATATATTATGTTATTTAATTTTCCAGCCATGCGATCCTCACAAAATTCTGCCTAAGTCTTCTTGTCTGTATTTTTCAACTATAATTACCGCTATGAGATCAATATTTTTCGATGGGTATAACTCTTGAATCGCTCGGCGGATTTTGCCCATTAACGAACTTATCCGGCGCATTTGGACTTCAAACCTACTCTGAGAATTTCAACTCTCTACCTCATTGCGTTCGAGCGTAATTCTGCTGAGGGTCGGCCGGACAGAATCAATTTGGACCTCGGATTCTTCATCAGTGAGTCGAAACTAGTTTGAGACCATTCGGGGCCAAAAATTCCCAAATCTGTGAATGAAACAAGAATTCCCGAAGTCCTAGATAGCTGCTGGTACGTAGGCTAGGATAGGCATACAAAGAACAACAAAAGTACTCTTTGACCCAGATGTAGAATTTATAGAATCAGGGCTCGTAGAGAAAGTCCTTGCATAGTTAGGGGCTTGGCACTTGCATGATATCTGACAACTTTTCAACTGGGGAAACCTTCTTGTGAGTTTTGGCAACCGATTCTACATGAAATGTTTCTGGTGAGATAACAATTTTGTTGCTTAATAAACAGTAACGAAACAACACCAACGATTACAACACTTTTCAATAACGTTTCTGAACCTAAATCAGACTCCTTCATCATGCACTAAACGAAAAACTTCAGAATTATTCGTTATTCTGAAATTTGTCACAAATGTAAGTTTGACATTTTTCATAATAAGTGCTATTGAACTTTCATTGAAACTCCCTTCAGTAATCAAATTTCACTGAATATTTCCCTCCTGTCAAAAATCCCCTGTGATTGAAGTGCAATTACCGCATGATTACAGCAATGATTATGTAGAAAGCGATAATTATCTTGTAGAAACTGATAATTGTCTTGTACACAGATATCTATGGATCAGTTCAAACGCGATTCCATTGTATGTCAGTTTGACAAGCAATGTCGAAGACGTTATTAAAAATGTCTCGTTTTGGTTTTGCTTCCTTACAAGCTATTGAAGAAGAAGTTTCGGAAATAGAACCAATCAATACAAAAAATAATAGAAAATACGTGTGGCGTCAGTTTATGGGCTTCTGTGAAGAGAAAAATTATATTTTGGATGGAAGAACACCAATTGATGTTTTGGCAAAAATATTAACAGACTGGGCATTTAATATGCGTAAGCAAAATGGCGATGAGTAGAAGGAATATACTGTTAAAACGATTTGGAACGTAACCGCTAAATTACTAATGGAAAAATATTTCACCGAATTCAATATCCAATTCAATCCTTTCACTAATATTGAATTCAAAGCAGCCAGAGACGCGAAAAATGCCAAGAGAAAACAACTGCAAAGAGATCCACAGAAGAGGAAGGAAAGTGCAGTTTTTCTAAGGTACGATGAATTCCAAAATATGGTTCGTGTTTGCGACGAAAACACCCCGGATGGTTTGCAGAAGAAATTATTTTTTGTTTTTGCTTTTGAATTAGCTTGGCGTGGTGGAGAAGGCCACAAGTGCCTAATTTCGTACTTCAAAGAAGAAGAAAATAACGTTGGTGAAAAGACAGGAAGAATTATTTACGATCCCGTATTTACTAAGACGACCCAAGGAGGGGAAAAACCATGCGCTTCATCAAAATGGCTAGTAAAGAATAATATTAATGCTGATATGTGTCCGATCCGACTGTACAAAAAATTCCTAGAAAAGCGGGTTGAAATAAAAACAAAACGACTCTTTCTCACTGTAAATCCCGCTTGGAAGTTGAATAGAAAATGGTACAAAGACATTCCTGCTGGACGAAATACAGTGAGCAAATGGACTGTTGTACAAGCCAAAGCTTCTGGTTTGAATACGGAAAACATCAAGATAACAAATCATTCGTTACGAGCTACGGCTGTTTCCAATCTCGCAAAAAATGGGGTGGGGGAGCAACAACTCATAAAATTAACAGGTCACACAAATTCCAAATCAATAACACCATATCTTCAAATGGATGAAGATCACCCTGAAGAAATCGTCACAAGAATGCGTGCTAATGATGTACAACAGGCACAGCTTTCCCAAACATCCTCTTCTGCTGTTAATGCTCCGATAGCAGCATTGTCTAATCAGAACACTTATAATAATTGTGTTTTTAACTGCAGCTCCTGCAACTTTTGATTTCGTTTCCAAATAAATAATATTTCGTTCTAAATAAATAAAGTTTCGATATATTTTTACGCATGCTTTCATATTATAGGAATAAAATACATTGGATCTCTTCATTTTTCAGTTACCTAATATAATATGTTGATATCGAGGTAGAAATTCATTGATTGGTAACGTCAGTTTGACAAGTTAACTGTTCATTCGGGAAATATTCCCCCGAATTACACTCGTGCATCAAAATGAACCGGATAATTTCGCATTCCAGCGTATTGTCATTGAAAAACTGCATTCGGTCATTTTCATTTTTGGAGAAAGAGCCCTCCACCTTCGGTGTCGGGCTCTTTCCCAAAAAATGAAAATAAACTCATGCAGTTTTTTGACAACACGCTGTCATGCAAAATTATCGGTAATTTTGATGCACTTGTGCAATTACTTCCGAATATTTCCCTCATACATAGAACTTCTCATGACAAGAATGCAATTATCGAAAAATTACAGCGGTAATTGCACCGCAGAGCGAAAAATGCATCCGAAAACATCCCGTTGCCTTGACAACACATACAATACAAACATAATATAAACATCAAAGTGTCAAAAAATGTTGCATGTCCGTGAATGCTCAATACAGATGATCGAGGAAAATATGATTAAAAATGAGCCTAAAAATACCAAATGTATCAGACAGAATATATGGCGACAGTTCATGGATTTTTTGGGAGGCTAAAGTATATATATTCTGGTCGAAGAGACGTCTACAGGTGTCCTGGGGAAAATATTAACTGACTAGGCATTCAATACGTGAAAGCAGAATGGTGAGGAATATAAGGACTATACAGTGAAGACCATCTGGAATGTCACGGCAAAATTACTGATGGAAAAATATTACATTCGTGAAATATTCCAATGAATTACACTCGTGCATAAAAATGACCAGATAATTTTACATTCAAGCGTGTTATCTTATAAAAATTGCATTCGGTTATTTTCATATTTTGGCGAAAGAGCCCTCGTCATTCGGACTCGGGTTCTTTCGCCGAAATATGAAAATAAACTCATGCGCAATTTTTAGATAACATGCTTTCTTGCAAAATTATCGGTAATTTTTATGCACTTATGCAATTATAACCGACTATTTCACTCTTATCAAAATCTGACCAACCACAGGCCTAAGAAAGCTCGTGTTATCGCGAAAACATCAGCTGTCTCTGAATTATGATTGATCTTACAGCTTTGCTATTTTCAACGGCGCAACCAAGATGCATAGAATAACAAGGTGTGGACACTCCCTACTAATTCCTGCTAAAATTTTCGGCCGAAAAACGGACCAAGAACTGTCAAATCACGTACTTTATGTACTACTTCACTTTATTAACGATGGTGCCGCTAGGGTCGATTTCGAAGATTCTGACAAGCGAATAAATGAAAACTGACAAGCGACAAAGTTCACTTTTCACCGTTGCTAGTTCGTAAATTCAAATTAAAAGAATATAATGAAGCAGTTTATTGAAAAATCAATCCATTTTTTGATTAATCAGATATCTGTTCGGAGATAATATGTAAACCACATTGGTTTGGAACAGAAATTTCATCTTGCCAAGACATAATGAGCTCAAATAAGGGATTTATCAGTAAAGGAGTTTCTTTGGAACATTTTGAATGGAACTGTAAATGAAGAAATCTGTGAAATCATTATTTTTCCATTACGAAAGATCACATCCAACGTCATTAGAGTACAAGCATTTAATTTATGTATTTTGAAATACATTGAATGATACAGAATTTTCTGTTATACCTCTACATACAATATATTTCGATATCATATTATTATTCAAATGTAGTAATTCCTTTATCATGTAAGGCTCTTTTAAATTGAGCATTTTACTTATTATATTATATGTATAATTTGAAATTTCATCAAAACATTCTCATGTATAGGTACAGCATTTTTTCAGTCACCCAATACCCCTTGACAACTTTTCATGTTCTCAGCAATTAGATTGCTGAATATAGATATTTAATTCGATAGCTATTATTCAGAACTAAGTATATACTGATGAAATATCGAAAAATGATTCATTAAATTGATAAATTAACCAAATAGAGGGTAGTGTACTACGTTTCAATCTTTTATTCAATATACATATATTCGCTAGAAAAATATTTTGAACAAACAAATGTTCTAATTTTCGATACCCTACCTCTAGCACAAGCCAGTTGCCATTCTTGTCGTTTAACAATATCCTTGAAACAAATAATATTATAGTATAAGAGCGCCAAAAAGAATGACGCCTTAGGAAAGCTATTCAAATTGATGAAATCACACTGTGTGGTTGCTCTGAACTTTGTTCTCTGCTAGTCCTTTCATCGTTCACAAATAATATTGTTAGTTTTCATAACATGGCATTTCATTCCTTCTCAATATATAACTGAATTGTATGATGAATATAATTATTAATCAATAGAGTTATATCTTAATTTCAACTGTTAAAACAGTTTATGTTCATCAACCGGCAAGATTATAGTAAATCAACAAGTCTTACGTTCTCCTATGTTGATTTATTAACAATTAACGGTATCAGCGATCTTTCAATATTATTAATATTAAAATTAATAACTATCTTGATTCTTGATACTAGAAATCTGCCCCTGATCCGGTAAGAATATACAATTGTTAAAAAAATATATTCGCATAAAAACGAAGTATTTTCGAAATGAAAATAGTATTTGATTAAAATGGTTCTGGATACTCGTTCAGAGTTCACACAGCAAACATTTGACTTACTTTCGGCGCGGCAAACGACTTTCCACAAGAAACTGGAATAAGCAAAGATTCAAATTTAATTTGACATGTCGGTAATTTTGTCCATAAAATTTCTACTGCCGGCATCTATCGGCGAAAATTGAAGTAAAACAAAATCCTTGTATTTTGACAGTATTTGGACCGCAAATCGGCCGAAAATATGTCAAAGAGTGTCTTCACCATGTATTCTATGCATCTATGGCGCAACCATAGATACGGACGGTTTGACAAATGATAAATTTAAATTACAGACATCAACTTGACTCATTTTGTTCGTGAAATAGTCTAATGAAATATCACTCGTGACTGAATTTATATCATAAGTCTCTTTTATTTCTTATCGAAACTGAGTTGCTTGAAGAAAACACCACTCGTCCTTCGGACTCGTGGTGTTCTCAAGCAACTCAGTTTCATTAAGAAATAAGTCGACAGACTTAGCGCTCAGTCACTAGTGGTATTACTACTGACTATTTCACTCATTTCAACATGTGACTTACCACAGGCCAAAGACAGCTCGTATTATCGCGAAAACACCAACTGTCTTTGAATTATGATTGTTCGTACAACTTTGGTATTTTCAACGACTCAACCATGGATACGGAGTGTTTGACAAATCATAAATATAAATTACAGACGTCCACATGAGTCATTTTGTTCTTGAAATAGTCTAATGAAATATCACTCTTGACTGAATTTATCTCATAATTCTTAACTCAACTGAGTTGCTTAGATTAACACCACTCGTCCTTCGGACTCTTGGTGTTTTCAAGCAACTCAGTTTCGTTAAGAAATAAGTCTCCAGACTTATCGCGAAAATTCAGTCACTAGTGATATTACTACTGACTATTTCACTCATGTCAACATGTGACTTACCAGAGGCCAAAGACAGCTCGTATTATCGCGAAACCACCAACTGTCTTTGAATTATGATTGTTCGTACAAATTTGGTATTTTCAACGACTCAACCATGGATACGGAGTGTTTGACAAATCATAAATATAAATTACAGACGTCAACATGAGTCATTTTGTTCTTGATATAGTCTAATGAAATATCACTCGTGACTGAATGTATCTTATAATTCTTAACTCAACTGAGTTGCTTAGATAAAACACCACTCGTCCCTCGGACTCTTGGTGTTTTCAAGCAACTCAGTTTTGTTAAGAAATAAGTCGACAGACTTATCGCGAAAATTCAACCACTTGTGATATTACTAGTGAAAATACTTAACATTACCATTTATTCCATTGAAATTCAGAGCAAGATTGAATACTTGTTTCATGTTCAAAACATGACTTGATTAATTTTTCCAGCAAAAGTCGAAGCCGTGTGAGGTCTGATAACTTTTGCGCTCTCCACGAAATTGTTTCAAAAGATACCGTCAACTCGCGGCTCCGTCCGGTCTACATTTTTTGCCGTTTCGGTCGTCACGAAACGAAGTTTGCCGTGTTTATCCCCTTACGGGGAGGTGTTTGATCAAACCCATCCGGGAAAACTTTTCCCATATTTCGTTCCGTGCAAGCTGTCGTTTAGATTATGTGTTAGCGTCGCACGATTTTAAACGTCAATTCAAATACGGTGGTTGTTTTTCAACTTCTGAAGGATTTTTCGAATTTCTCTTAGTTTGAGTTAAGGGTAACAGCTGGATGGCTCGTTACGTAATTGTACGTTGGATTGATGCTCATTTCTTTGAACCATCAGTTGTGAGGACTTATTACAAATTTCATAAAAGTACTGACGTGCCAGGAGTGCTGGCGAGTTCGTTCGTTTAATGACCAATATGTTACACTGATTTGTAACACTTTAGACTGTAGACTGTAGGAAATCCCTCTGGACAGGAGCTTTAGCGCTCTTTTCAAACTTGACAAATTATATCTCAGAAAGTATTGGTTTCTCAGAGTTGGGAATTATATCAATGTATTCTTATGATAGAACTTCATCATAAAAGAAATTAAATTCAAACATCATAAAATCACATAAGTGCCCTAAATTATTAATCCTAAACCAACAGAGCAATTCTACCCAATAAGGAACTTATCCGTGATATTCATTCCTCACATCTACTATAAAAATTATATTATATCAATTGAAACTTAGCCAATATTCCAGTTTTGTTTTTACTGGAGATATTCTGAACCCAATTTGATTAACTTGCCAAAGTATATAGGTGAATCCATCATCATCATCATCATATGGATTATCCAAGAGCTTCAATCATACTTTGTTTGACATGTCTCTTATCTGTTGGTGAGACGACAATGATGAAATGTATGAACACAGATGAAGATCATAGATGCGGACGTTAATTTTCGATACAGCATTCTGTGAAATCATACAGTTACGACTTAATATTAAAATTTTTGAATATCATATCGGCTACACTCCACCGAATATTGCTCAACATTGACATGAAACACCCTGTATTATCTCGCGTATGCTTCCAAAACGGGGTATATGTCATAAGGCAAAAATTATCCTTCCGGTGTCTTCTACAGCTACACGACCATATATATTTGTCCAGTTTATGATTAAACACCCTGTAAATCCGATCGAGCTTAAATCAAAAACATTCTATGAAATCATTCAAATCTTGAATCTTGCAGGTTATTATTTAATGCAACATTACAACATAGGACTGTTCTAGGAATTTAACTAATCAGTTATCTTATTCCATTAAATAATCATTGGAAGATACTTTGGAACGTACATTCATTATGGTTCCTTTACGGGTTTTCTCTCTCAAAGTCTGAAAAATATCTATAAAATACAAACATTATTATTCTTGAACCCACTAGATTTGTACATGGTCAGAATCCTTCTCTCCTAGATTTGCTCCTCACTAATGACGAACATCTCATTAGTAATATAACATATCTTCCACCTATTGGACGCTCTGATCATAGTGTCGTAACAGCCAGTATACAGTTCTCGGCACTGCCTGTCAAAAGTCCGACCAAAATTTTGCGCAACTGTGTGGACTATAACGCTCTGAACTTACAACTGTCCAGAATAGACTGGGATCTGGTTCTCAACTCTGAGGATGTGGAAGAGGCCTGGCAATCATTCTACACCATATTGAGCGATCTCGTCACAGCTAACACCCATCAGCGTTGGTCGGAGTCGGTACCTGGTAAGCCTTGGCTAACGCAAGATATACTGGGGATGATTCGGCTCAAGAGATGCTTGTGGCAGCGATACTTGAGAGGCAGATCCCAATTGAACTATGATCGCCATCGATCCTTCTCAAATCAACTCTCTTCGAGGATTGCGGAAGCTAAAAACAAATTCGAGGAAGATCTGGCCTCCTCAGGAAACAGGAAGAAATTTTTCAAACATGTGAGGTCCTGCCTCAACTCGAAGGTCTCCATCCCCACAGTGACTGACCCCACCTCTGGCGTTCGATGTGCCGATAACTCACATTGTGCCAATATTTTCGCAAGTGAATTTCAGAGGTCGTTCACACCTGAGCCATCCAGCACCCTGCCGTCAATTTCCACGCTGCGAATTGGACCATCCCTGGTTTCCGTCGAGATAACTATAGAGGATGTTAAAGACCAGCTCAACTCCCTTGACACCTCATCTTCACCTGGTTCTGACCGACTCTCCGCAATGTTGCTGAAGAACTGTGCTGGGAACCTGTGCTATGCTCTGACAAGGGTCTTCTCCATGTCTCTGGAACAGGGTAGACTACCCTCGTCATGGAAACATGCTAGAATAACTCCGATTTTCAAGAAGGGGGGTCATTTTAACGCTGGTAATTATAGACCCATAAGTCTACTGTCCGTTGTTGCTAAAATGTTGGAGAAGTTGATTGCCAAAAAATTGATGTCTTTTCTGCTGGAGAATAACATTATTCCTGAGGAGCAACATGGTTTTGTGCCAGGTAGATCAGTGATGACCAACCTTCTCAGGTGTCTTAACGAGTGGACATCGTGCCTTGATGCTAGCATACCTGTCGATATAGTGTACTTAGACTTCGCAAAGGCATTCGATAGAGTTCCTTCTAGGAGACTTCTGGCGAAGTTAGAGCATTACGGTATCAGAGGGCAACTACTGGGATGGTTCGCGGATTACCTGAGAGAGCGGCGGTTCGAGGTAAGAGTGGGCGACGGATTATCAACAGTGCGAGATGTGGTTAGTGGAGTTCCTCAGGGGTCAGTTTTGGGCCCAATTCTTTTTTTGATATATGTAGCAGATCTCAACGCCATAATATGTTGTGAGTCTTCTTCGTTTGCAGATGATACCAAGCTCTTTGCAAATGCACTTACCTCCCACCGTCTGCTACAACAGGATTTGATGTCTGTCGCAACCTGGTCAAATGAGTGGTTAATACCACTAAATGCCTCTAAGTGCAGGGTTCTCCACCTCGGCAAGAACAATCCTGGACATACCTACTTTCTCGGTGGTCATCCAATAGATTCGGTAACTGAGCACAATGATCTTGGTGTGGTCATCTCGGAGGATTTGTGCTGGTCGAAACATGTTTCGCACATCGTGTATAGGGCAAAGAGAATCTTGTATTTAATAAGGACATCATTTCCATCTTGCTCCCTTAGAACGTGCAAACTACTGTACACGACATATGTTCGTCCAATCTTGGAGTATGGTGGTCCCGTCTGGTGTCCCACCTTGAGGAGGGACGAGTTGCTGCTGGAGAACGTTCAACGTAGTGCGACGCGTATTCCATACGGCCCTAGGAGACCTTCGTATGAAGAGAGGTTGAGTCTGTTCGGTCTCACTACGTTTAGTGAACGGAGGTTGCGTGGTGATTTAATCATAACGTTCCGAGCGTTACATGGCCTTTTCGGTAGTGATTTGAGTGATCTCTTCGAACTAAACTTGAATAACTTACGTGGACATCCATACAAGCTAAGTCGGGAACGCTTCAGATCGTCGCAGCGGGAGTGTTTCATCAGTAACCGTGTGTTTTCGAGATGGAACTCTCTACCTGCTCGGGTGGTGTCGGCTACAAGTGTTAACCAATTCAAAAATCTGTATGATGGGACTCGGAGATGATTTGTTTTTTTTTTTGCGGTTTTGCCAATCATGTTGAGATTTTGTTTAGCATATAGATGACATTGTGGTTATTTTGTTTATTTAATTGTAGTATTTTATTGAGAAATTAATAGGCAATGCCTTTTCTCTTACTTCTGTTATAATAATAATATTAATAATAATTATTATTTTGTGAATTGCTTCTGCGTTGGAAACAGCAGATACTCGTCAGAAGTGATGTATAGAACAATGTTGCCCAACAAACAATAACGGAACAACATTTAACGTTTCGGAGACTATATCCCGCCGTATTCACAAAGCATTGTTAAGTGTTTCACCACTTGCTGATAAAGTCCCGAATATGAATCCAGCGGATAAAATATCTGGTGGATAAATCTGTCGGATAATTATTTTCGGTTTCACCACGCGGGTCCCGGATAAAATATCTAATAGATAGCTATCTGACAATTTAGTGGGAGGTGTGTTTGGCAACGTCGCATTTATGCTTGCTACTGGTTGAACAAACGTTGGGGCCTTGTAACTTGTGTATTTATGCCTCTGTGATGGTTGTTGCATAGAATCAGAATGTTTTGTAAATAATTTAGGAGGTTAGGTTAGACATTGTTACGTTGTTGTTTTTATGCCGTCTTCTATAAAATATATATAGTCAACTGTTAACTTTGTTAGTTGAAACCTGGACCTAAACTCTTCCTCGTCGTATTCAGCAAAATCAACTCTAGATATAATTTCATGACGTTTTCGTGGACGTGAGATACGTGCAAGGAAATCGTCAAACTCGTCCTTTAAAAACTCGAAAAGATCCATGTTCACACAAATAAGCTGCTGCTGCTCCAAAAGCAGTCAAGAAAAAATTACATCTTCGCCTGTCAAAATACACTTGATAACATGTCATTGCGCATATGAATGACGCCTGTCAGGATAAAAGTTGGGTTATCCAACGAATAAAAATATAATGGCCGCTTCATCTAGGTGTTAAATTATCCAGGAGTTTATCAGCTAGTTTAACCTATCCGCCACGTGTGAAACACAATTTTCAGGGTTATCTGTTGGATAAGTTATGAATAGCTTATTCGGGACTTTATCAGCAAGTGGTGAAACAGGCCCTTACTCTCCGTTGAGTCCTAACTGAGGTCCTCAGATAAGGATACATTTGAATCGCAACCTCAGTTAACGTATTTAACGGTGGTGAAACAGGCCTGGTTTACCACCTTTATCCCTTAGTGTCCCTTATTATCCTCAATTTATCCATAACTGAGGACCTCAGTTAGGACTTAACGGAGATTGAATGCTTTGTGAATACGGCGGATACCGCCGTATATAGATATAATATATAATATATCTGACTCCTTCGTCGGACACCAAACGAAAATCTTCAGAATTATTTTTTGTCTGAAATTCGAAAATTGTCACATTGACAGTCTTTGAAGATCATAGCAACATAGTTTCACTTTGCATAGAAATTTCCAAGTTTCTTTTTCAACAAATCCAACCAAATACGGTCAATTACAATTGAGCAATTTGCAAAATTGCATTATCTGTTCAACACCAATCAAGTGGACTCCTTAATTTTTCTTTTAATGTAATCAGACTCTGTTATCAGAATCTTTGTTTTACTTCAATCTGTCATGTGATCTCCATGGATTGTGCATACATGTTCTGCTATTTTTGGCGCTCTAGTTCCTCGAAACAGAGTGCTTATCAATTTGCCCAAATGTCTGTAATTTTTGAATTTTTGGCTGAAAATGGTCTCAAACGATTTGGTTCGACTCACTGATCACTGAATCCGAGGTCGAAATCGATTCTGTCTGGCCGGGCCGGCAGTAGGCACGATAACTCTCGAACGAAGGAAGTTAGAGGATTGAAATTTGCAAGGTGGGTTTGGAGCGTAAATATCTCGGACGAGTTCGTGAATGGGCGAAATCCATCAAGGGTATTCGGAGTTATGGCCGATTTTTATTAAAAACATTTTTTATGAATATTTCCGAAAGCGATCACTCGATCTATCTGCAAATTTAGCATCAAATTGAAGAATCATGACTTTTATACGCATGTGAAGTTTTGTATTGACCAGGTTACCACAAAGTGTCAAAAAAAAAATTTTAAATTAAAAAAAAAATTTCTACAATAACTCTCGAACTGAATGAGCTGGGCAGTTGAAATTTTCAGAGTAGGTTAGGGAGATGAATATCTCGGTTAAGTTCGTTATTGGGCAAAATAGGCCAGATGGTTTCGGAGTAACGAAAAAAAAATTGATTGATATCATTTTCAACTCCAACAAGCTAATACTTTCGGAGATATGATTTTTCGAAAGTTCAATAATGAATCGTACTTCTATGTTTTCACAGAATGCTATAATTATTCTATCTGAGCTTTATTATATGCTCTGTGTTCATACTCGTACATGTCATCCTGTTCTATAAGAGAGAGTCAACTTCATTTCAGCTATTTTTTTATTTTTGCATACCCCAATTTCTTAAGCAGTTCTTATGTTCCGACTTTCATACTTCTATAGTGGTCTGGATGTTTCTTCTGTATATAAGATTGACCCCAAATACTAGGAATATTGTTGTACACAGTTTTTGGATTTTTGTTCATTAATGGGTTTTGCCTTTTTGTTAATAATGACCTATGATAATTTTGTGTCTTGAGTACGTTTCTTATATTGAAGTTAGAACCGATTCTCCTGATTTTTCCGAAAGGCTACGAACATAAGGGATCACATTCAACAGATTGGGTTGTTGTTCTTGTTGGTTATTCTGTTCTACTTGATTAATTGTTATTTTATTAGAAGTTTTTCTATTCAATATCAATATAAGAACCGTTTTCAGACACAAAATGATCTTAGGTCTTTATTAACAAAGACAAAACCCATTAATGAAAAACAAAAATCTAAAAACTGTGTATATAAAGTTCCTTGTATTTGTGGTAAATCGAATATAGAACAAACTTAAGAAATAGGGACATACAAAAATCAAAGATAGCAAATGGATTGGAGTAAAACAAAGAGTCTAATTACATTAAAAGAAAACTTAAGGAGTCGACTTGTATTTTGTTGAACGGAGAATGCAATTTTGCAAATTGGTCAATTGGAATTGACCATATTTGGTCCAATTTGTTGAAAAAGGAACTGGAAGTTGGAAATTTCTATGCAAAGTGAAACTATGTAGCAATGATCTTCAAAGACTGTCAATGTGACAATTATCGAATTTCAGAATAGTTATCAACAAAAAATAATTCTGAAGATTTTCGCTTCGTGTCTGACGAAGGAATCTGATCTAGTTACCGAAACGTAATAGTTATTTTATCGTTGATGTTTCGTTATTGTTTGTTAGGCAACATTGTTCTGTACATTGCTTCTGACAAATATCTTGTGTTTCAAAGGCAGAAGCAATTCACAAAATAATAATTTTCTTGCGCGTATGTTCTGAGGAACATCGCGTTATCATTTTGCCCAAATGTCTGTAACTTTCGATTTTTTTGACGAAAATGGTCCCAAACGATTTGGTTCGACTCCCCAATGAAGAATTCGACGTCAAATTTGATTCTGTCCGGCCGGCCGTCCAAATGCGACGGACAAGTTCGTTAATGGGCATAATCGGCCTAATGGTTTCCGAGTAATAATTTTGTTTTCGACCAATATAAATCCGATCGAATTTAAACTTGGTGAATAGTTGTAGAATATAAACCTAAGTACGTTTGTGGAATTTTGTGAGAATCGTATCACTAGAAAGCACGATTAGAAATTTTGTTAGAATCTTATCGCTAGAAAATTTTGAAAAAGTTATTAAAAATTGGTTCAAGCACTGGCGTGAAGTCACGAGCTTTTGCGCGTATGCTCTATTGTTCATTCTCCTGTATTGGGCACTCTCAATCGAATTTACCATTGTTCAAGCACTGACTTGAAGTCAGGAGCCTTTGCACCATGGTAAATTCGATTAAGAGTGCCCAATACAGGAGAATGGACAATAGAACATACGTGCAAAAGCTCCTTACTTCACGTCAGTGCTTGAACCAAGTTTTATGTTAGAGATATTTTTCAGAGTTAGGGAGAGAAAACCGGTTCCTTCGCAAATAACCACTGAGTTTCAATTAAATCAGATCAGTATTTTTCGAGATATTTAGAGAAAGAAAATTTTCATATTTTAGATTTTTTTTCACTTCTTAGCTATCCGATCAATTCAAAACTTTGCATACGTATAAAAGTCGTAAATCTACAATTTGATCCTAAGTTTCAGATCGAATAAGTAGTTTCGCAAATATTCAGAAAAAGAGCTTTAATTCAAAAAAATCTCTGCTGATTTTGCCAAATTAACAAACTTAACCAAGACATTTATGCTCCAAACCTACCAGACAAATTCCAACTCTCTAACTCATTTCCTTCGAGAGTTATCGTGCTTACGGAGGGCCGGTCGTACGGATAGAATTAGATTTGACTCTGGATTATTCATCAGTGAGTCGAACCCAATCGTTCGAGACAATTTTCGGCAAAAAATTCCAAAAATATAGACACGCTATTACTCGCGGAACAAGCGCGCTAAAATCGTGAAAAGCACTGACTTGAAGTCGGGAGCTTTTGTTCTATTGTCTATTCTGTAACGTTCCAAAACGTTACAGAATAGCGATTCTAACGCAGAACCAATATCAGAATAATACATTTTTTTATTTCATAGATATTTTGGAGAGTTTGGGCGAGAAAACCCAGAAAGGAACCATTTTCTGAGATATTGTATATTTTTCTTCGAAACATGTAAATGTTTCTGCTATTGGGACGCCCCCCCAATTAATTAGGGTTTCCAAGTGAGCATAACCTTCACCGATGAAATCGAAAAAGTTGCTGATAAATTCATCAGCGAAATTCAATTTAGCTTCAGAAGTGTCGGGCCCCTACCAAATAACAACACCAAATCAATCAGTTCTCAACTTAAAACCGACCGATTCATAATTATGAAATACAGGCAGAGGTGTGTTTACCCCTAGCCGCCCTGCTGGCTCTGCACAGAAACGAAATATCGATCAGTCTGTTGACTGCACAAGACTGGGAAATTTGCGGGTTCTCAAACGAGTCATTCACTTCGTCGTTATTGAATACGGACACTGACTTCGGAACCTGGCAGTAGGTAAGGTGAAAGATTTTTATTAGCGCCAATTAGGCGAGTAGTTTTAATTTATAATTGAGTTTCCTTGATATTTATTCAATGGTTTTTTCTGGGTATTTTCACCCAACCTCTGAAAAATATCTATAAAATAAAATACAAATAAAAAAAGGGGCAAGCCCTGTGGACAGGAGCTTTTTGGCGCTCTTTTTCAAACAGACAAATTATATCTCCGAAAGAATTGGTTTCTCAGGGTTGGGAATTATATCAATGGATTCCTATGATAGAGATGCGTGATGAAAGAAATTGAATTTTAAAACAACGTCGTTTAAAAAAAGCGCTTCAAAAATTATCTTATAAAATAAAAAAAGTTGGTTCAAGCACTGACGTGAAGTCAGAAGCTTTTGCGCGTATGTTCTATTGTCCATTCTTCTGTATTGGACACCCGTAATGGAATTTACCATGGTAAATTATGTTGTCCATTCTCCTGTATTGGACACTCTTAATTCGAATTTACCATGGTAAATTCGAATTAAGTGTCCAATACAGGAAAATGGACAATATAATTTACCATGGTAAATTCGATTAAGGGTGTCCAATACAGGAGAATGGACAATAGATCATACGCGCAAAAGCTTCTGACTTCACGTCAGTGCTTGAACCAAATTTTTTTTTTTTCGTGATTTTTTTGAAATTTTCTAGGAGTGCGGTTCTTAAAATTTTTTTTTTCGTCATTTTTTTCAAATTTTCTAGGGGTACGGTTCTTACAAAATTTTAAACACGTCTTTATGATGATTTTCTACTACTAGTTACCAAGCTTCAATTCGATCGAATATTTATTTTTTGAGTTATCAAGGAAATAATATTCCAGGTGGGTATAACTCGGAAACCGTTCGACCGATTATGCCCAAAAACGAACTCAACGCTCCCTTTTGGATACGCAACCTACCCTGAAAAGTTCAAGTCCCTATCTCCTTTCGTTCGAAAGTTATCGAGGCAACGGTCACCCATCTACTGAACTCACACAAGAATGCTCGAATCTCCAACAATATTCAACCGATCGTGTTAAAACTTGAAACTTGGCAGTAGAGTTAGGTTATGAAGGCTCTTGCAAAATTTCAGCAACTTCAAACGAATAGTTACTGATATATAGAATTTTTTTTTTCAATTTTCAATGATTTTTTAAAAATTTTTTACAATTACTATCCTCACAAAATTTTGCAAGAATTTTCGCGTTGGCATTCTACAACTAACTACCATGTTTGAATTCAATCGGTTTAGTATTTTTCGAGTTAATGAGGAACAAAAAACAACCAAATTTCAGATGCCTATAACTCTAAAACCGTTTGGCCGATTATGCTCATAAACAAACTGAAATGTCGCGTTCTGGTGCACATCCTAACCTGAAAACTTCAAGCCGCTATCTCCTTTCGTTCTCAAGTTATCGTGACAACAAAAATATTTTTTAATGATTTTTTTAAAATTTTCTAGCCATACGATTCGCACAAAATTTCACAAACATGCTAAGGTTCATATTCTACAACTACTCACCAAGTTTCAATTCGATCGGTTTTATATTGGTTGAAAACAAAATTATTACTCGGAAACCACTGGGCCGATTATGCCCATTAATGAACTTGTCCGTCGTATTGAGATCCGCCACCCACCCTGAAAATTTCAAGTCGCTAGCTCTTTTCGTTCTCAAGTTATCGTGGCAACGGCCGGACGGACAGAATCAAATTTGACCTCGAATTCTTCATTGGGGAGCGAACTAAATCGTTTGAGACCATTTTGGTCAAAAAATTCGAAAGTTACAGACATTTGGGCAAAACTATAACGCGATGTTCCCCAGAACATACGCGCAAAAAGGGCAATCTACAATGCTTCAATGCCTTAATGCTTCAAAAATTGACATTAAATTTATTTATCAAGATGAAATGAGCAATCTGCAATGATTCAACCTCGTGGAATGGGTTGTTGCAACTTACACTCGGTGCATAGTTTTCACAACTCGAAATACCTAAGGAAAGTATCATCTAAATGTCTAGAACAAGGCTGGAGACAATCATAGCAGATTGTCCATTTATTCCTGATATTTGAGAAGGTAGTGGATTACGAACAAATTATTTTAATAGTTAAAAATATATTAATAATATACTATCCTCTTTCCGTAATTTAAAATTCAATAGTCCAGACCACTAACACATTCTTTTCTGTATTATGAACCTTAACTTAAGAAAAAATGATTGATACACAAAGGTAGATCCATATTTCATTATTTTGTTGCTAGCACCATTATGAAAATACGTTATATAGGAACATGTCTCACTACTTAAGGAAGTAAAAGGTAATATTAACCTCAGTGGTCAACGAAGAGTAATTTCTTTTGATGTTTCCATTATGTTCTTCTTTCCTATTGCCCACATAAACTACTTCAAAACAGCCTTGTATATATTCACAAATTCAAGAATCGAATACTTGCTTTCCAAGAGAAAATAACAACTATTAATTGACAATCTCTAATAGCTAAAAAAGATGACATTAATGAATAGTGATCACAGAAAGATTCTGTGTTCACATTCTGTGAATACATAGAACTTACGATGTATTATTGAAACTGTGAAACATCATATCTCCGAAAGTATTAGCTTGTTAGGGTTGAAAATGCTAACAATGGATTCTACTGATGAAACTGCATCTTAAAAAAAATTGAATTCAAAAGTTGTAAAGTAAGAAAAATATGTTTTCCGTTACTCCGAAACTATTAGACCGATTTTGCCCAATAACGAACTTAACTGAGATATTTATCCCTCAAACCTACTCTTAAAATTTCAACTGTCTAGCTCATTCAGTTCGCGTGTTATCGTGGTAACTGCCGGACGGATGTCCGGCCGGACAGAATCGATTTCGACCACGGATTCTTGATCAGTGAGTCAAACCAAATCGTTCAAGATCATTTTCAGCCAAAAATTTTAAAATTACAGACATTTGGGCAAATTGATAAGCACTCTGTTCCGAGGAACAGGAGCGCCAAAAACACTGACGTGAAGGCTGTACATGACTCATTGCAGTTCTGAGATCTACATGAAATTTTATGTTCACAATAATTGCTAAAATACGAAGTCGATCGAGCTGAAATTCTGTAGATATACTAATCATCAAAGTTATTATTTCGATAAAAATTAAAAAAATATCCCTTCGGCTTATGAACTCCTCGTCCTATCTATGGAGCTATAAACGCCTTGCACAGATTTACGGTGAAAGCCAGGATTTAAACGAATGTCATTACGTATATTCGACATATTTTCACAATCTTCTAATTTCAGGATACGATGTTCACGAAATTACGCAAACATTAGTGCGTCGGTATTCTACAAGTAATTACCGAGTTTTATTTTGATCGGATTTGGATGCGCAACCTATAGACCACATTAGTTAGGTTAGGCGGGAAATTTGAATTACGATCCATCCATGGATCCGAGCACTGAATTCCCTATGCATTTCTTATAGACCTAAAATTTACGCGAATTTCTCGCTGTTTTTAGATACTTTGGCTAATTTCTTAAGGTTTATTTCGGTTGAAATAGATTCAGTGAACCTTTCTCAACAATATAGAATCAAGTTTTCATAACAAAATTGTATATTTCCAAAATAATTAATAAAAATAAAAGTGTTCACCAAATTCGATTGACGTATGTCTCAGCTCACTCGAAATCAGTCAAAAATGATAACATAACCCTAAATCCGCCTTGTAATGACGCACAACAGAAGTCATCTACGACATACGGAAATCTTTCGAACTACACTGGTTTCAATTTTGATTTAAGGATAAATAGAAGTAGATTTTAATGAAGAAAGAACATGAAAACATGCACTAATGATGAAGGTACCCAATACTTGAGGTCTCTGTACTAACATTCTCTTTTAAATAGGATGGCTTCATCTTAAAGTTGAAATTCTATGTTTAAAAATTTGAATATGGATCTCCCACCAAGAGAATGATTCTAACCTAACTAATGTGGTCTATAGCCTGAACATTGCAAGTCGCTATCTCTTTCCGTTCTCAAGTTATCGTGAGATACATAATATTTTTGACTCTTGGTTCACCTCACTGATCAAGAATCCGTGGTCAAAATCTATTCTGTCTGGCTGTTAACACGATGCCTCTCGAACGGAATGAGCTAGGCTCTTGAAATCTTCAGAGTAGGTTCGGGAGATAAATATCTCGGTTAAGTTCGTTAGTGGGCAAATTGCTTTCGGAGTAACGAAACAAATTTTTTTTACATTACAAATTTCAAATTATTTTTTTTATGATGCAGTGTCATCATAAGAATCCATTGATATCATTTTCAACTCTTACAAATTAATACTTTCGGAGATATGATTTTTCAAAATTCCAAAATTGAATCGCAATTCTATGATTTCACAGAATGCTGTAATCGAAAATTGACGTCCGTATTCGAACCTATGAATATATACAGGGTGTTCCTTAAAGACATGCTGATATTTATTGACTCATTTTAACAAAAAGACTTCCTCTGAACATATGTCGTAAAAGTCTTAACTTTTGAGATACAGGGTGATATAATTTTGGTACTGCGATATTCTAATTCAATTATTTGCATCTAGAACAGAGCATCTGACGAGAAAGCATATTTTTTGGATCCTCATTCATTATGAAACAAATCTGATCTCTCAATTTACTTTCAGTCGGTGCACAAACATTTCCACACAGCATCAGATTTTTGAGGAATTGATCCTGAAGTAAAACGATTTTTATTTTTTAAGCGGAAACCTAACGTTGGTCGAAGAAAACCCATGAGATCAAATTTGCTCAAAAATAAATGAAATTATTTTAAAATTTTGTAGTGATACGATCCTCACAAAATTTGACATACGTCTTTGCGTGGATATTCTACAACTAGTTTACAAGTTTCAATTCCAACCAGTTCAAAGAATTCTCAATCAGTCCTAATCCCAGACAAATTTCATTCAATAACACACAGGAAGAATTCACCTTGGAAAGGACAGCAAAATGTATATCGTCACGAATATTAAATCAATAGGTCACGTTAAGTATGGAACATTGCCAAAGGTACAGTGATGTTGACTTACTGCTGGGGGTTTGCCCTGAACCCACTGAAAACATATTTGGCCCAACTCATGGAAAAATTCGTGATGTTTAATTCAATTCACGAATATACAAATTCTTAGATAAATATTTTTACTAGCTATGGTATAATGAATATAGTTTGGGCGTAGATAAAATGATCGTGCCAAAGACGAATATAGACGTAAAATAATTGGTTCAAGCACTAACGTGAAGTCAGGAGCTTTTGCGCGCATGTTCCAGTGTCTATTCACGCCTCATACGAAGTCGATCGATCATAGTTTCCGAAATATACATTTTTCAAGATAGCTGAAATTAATGAAAATTTAACCGACAGAATTAATGTTAATAATGTTTTATTCACCTCTATTGGACACTTTTAATCGAATTTACCATCGATAAAGACCATTTTCTCAGCTTTTAGAAGATATGAATACATTTCATACTTTCGAGTAATGAAAGAATCTTCTATGATCACAGAATTTTTAACTCTGATATATGTATTCTATTGGAATTTAAATCCCTTGAATATCTAATAATATACAAAAAAAATTACATCTCAAGTAATTTTCGGACACAATATTCACGAAATTCCGTACAACTCCAAAACCATTTGGCCGATTATGCCTATTAACGAACTCATATATCGCATATGGATGCGCAGCCTACCCTGAAAATTGCTGAAAGTCGCTACCTCTTTCCGATCTCAAGTTATCGTGATATACATAGTATTTTTTCATAATATTTTTAAAATTTTCTAGTTATACGTCTTTGTATCGTTTGTATCTTTGTATCCACAACTAGTTACCAAGTTTCAATTCGATCGGATCTGCATTTTTTGAGTTATCGAGAAAATAATATTCTAGTGTGTATAACTCCGAAACCATTGTGCCGAATATGCCCAGGAACGAACTTAACTGTCTCACTCGGATGTGTAACTTACCATTTAAATTCCAAGTCGCTTCCGTTCGAAAGTTATAGTGGCAACTCACACAAGGCTGCTCGGATCCAACAATATAGATCCGATCTAGTTCAAATTGGTAACTTGGCTGTAAACTTAGGTTCTGAAGGCCATCGCAAAATTTCAGTGATGTCTAACAAATAGTTTCAGATTTATAAAATTTTTTTCAATGATTTTTTTGAAATATTTCTAGTCATACAACCTCAGGAAATTCCGCAAAATTTTGCGCGTCGGCATTGTACAACTTATTACTATCAAACTATTAAAAACCTCAAATGTCGCGTGCGGATGCGCAACCTACCCTAAAAATTGCGAGTCGCTATCTCTTTTTCTCAAGTTATCGTGAGATAAATGATATTTTTTTTTAATTTTCTGGTGATAGGATCCTCACAAAATTTCGTATTCGTCTTAATGTCGTTATTCTACAACTTGTTACCAAGTTCAAATTTGATCGGATCTTGGGTGAACACTAAATTTTTACTCGGAAACTGCTGGGCGAATTACGCCCAATAACGAACTTGTCCAACGTATTTGGACCCGCCACCTACCCAGAAAATTTCAAGTCGCTATCTCCCTCCGTTCTCAAGTTATCGTGGCAACGGCCAGTAGCCAGACAGAATCAAATTTGACCTCGAATTCTTCATCAGTGAGTCGAACCTAATCGTTTGAGACCATTTTCGGCAAAAAAATCGAAAGTTACAAACATTTCGGCATAATGGATAGCACGCTGTTCTCCAGAACATGCGTGCAATTATAATCTAAAAGCTCGGGACGGTAAACAGGTAGAATTTTTCATTCGACATTTAAATTATATATAGGTACCAGAAGCGAGACCAGCAGTGTAAATATTTTCCAGAGTGCGTATCAATTTGCCCTGTAATTTTCCCGTGGTCAAACTCAATAGGTCGCTTGCATGTTACACGAAATACCATTATATTTATGTTTTTCTGAGTCTACTTCAATACCAGATCTTAAATACATCATTGAAAATTAACCATTACTATACAGAGTGTTCTTTATAACACTGCACAATTGTACGCGATTGAAGTGATTTGTGCCACAAACAAAGCATTAACTAAATAGGTACCTTGGATGAATTCTCATAATGTATTTGTCCGAAATTTTCATACAGGGTGTTTTTCTTTTAACGTCAATTGCAACTTGCTGTTTTTCACGCCAGTCGTACAATTTCATTCAATTGAGTCAAAAATATACTTTCGAGGCATACATCATTGAAAATAAACCATTACTACACAGGGTGTTCTTTATATCACGGCGCAATTGTACACAATTGAAGTGATTTGTGCCACTAACAAAGCATTAACTAAATAGGTACCTTGGATGGATTCGCATAATGTGACAATTCTGTTGTTCCTTTGATGTGTGGACATGGCGCATGGGCAATTATACGTAGCGTATTCGACCGTCGGAAAACCGTCATCTTTGTTTATTTACGCACCACAAAACAAAACAGTAAATATAGTTTATCAGAGAGCATTAAATTGATTAAGAGACTGTATCATAACTGTTAGTGTATGTCAATATAAAATTGAAACCTTATTAATAGCCAGTATTTCAGGAAAACTCTGTTTTTGAGTAAGCAACATCATGTACAAGTAATATAAATAATAAAACCTCATTCATACCGAGCATCTTTTTGGCGCTCTAGTTCCTCGGAACTGAGTGCTTATCAATTTGCCCAAATGTCTGTAATTTTCGAATTTTTCGATGAAAATGGTCTTAAACGATTTGGTTCGACTCACTGATCAAGAATCCGTGGTCGAAATTCATTCTGTCCGGCCGGCCGGCCGTAGGCACGATAACTCTCGAACGGAATGAGCTAGAGAGTTGAAATGTTCAGAGTAAGTTTGGCAGATAAATATCTCGGCTAAGTTCGTTATTGGGCAAAATCGGACAGATGGTTCCGGAGTAAACAAAAAAATTGTTTTTTACATAATAAATTTCAAATTGAATTTTTTCAAAAAGCAGTTTTACCATAACAATCCAATGATATCAATTTTAACTCTAAGAAGCTAATACTTTCGGGGATATGATTTTTCAAAATTTCAATAATAAATCGTATTTCAACGTTTTCACAGAATTATATTATTATTCTATGTATGAATTGTCATAATGTCAACTTATTTTCCTGAGAAATGACATTGTCTAATTCCTTGCTAATAGTTGGTTCGAGAAACGTCAAAATCGACTTAGAGAGACAAGGGTAAAAAACCGTCAAATAAACCCCCATGTGGCGATTTTATGTCGAAAAGTGAAAATTAAGAATATATATCCCAGGTAAGTACCGACGTTTTATTTTAATACCGGAGATCGACAAGATCGTACGAGGAGCCCGATAGCCGGTTCGTCTCTCTAGAACGAGAGAAGGCGGGCTCAAATCCAGGAAAGGGAATTACACTTTTTGGCGCTCTATTTTTTCGAAACTGAGTGCTTATCAATTTGCCCAAATGTCTGTAATTTGTATTTAAGATGCCGTTTCACCATTAAAATCCATCGATATCATTTTCAACTCCAACAAGCTAATACTTTCGGAGATATGATTTTTCTAAATTTCTATAATGAATCGTACGTACTTCTATGTTTTCAAAGAAAGCTATAATTATTCTATCTAAGCTTTATTATATGATCTGTGTTCATACTCGTACATTTCATCCTGTTTTATAAGAAAGAGTTAAATTCATTTCAGCTATTTTAATTTGATTTCTTCCATGGTGCAGTTCTCATTCTCAGATTGCTCATTTAATCTTGATAAATAAACTATTATTTGAATTTAATTTCCTTTATGATGCAGTTCTTTCATAAGAATACATTGATTTAATTCCCAACTCTGAGAAACCAATACTTTGGGAGATATAATTTGTCTGTTTGAACTAGAGCGCCAGAAAGCTCCTGTCCACAGGGCTTGAACCCATTTTGTTATTAAGTTAGGTGGTACGAAGTTTGCCGAGCCAGCTAGTAATTTATAAAATTTGAATATTTTGGTATTGAAAATCGGTAAATCAAGAAGCAATTTCAAATGAGGTGAAACACTTCTGAATCGTTGCGATGACGGAAGAAGTAATCAAAATTTACTATCTGCTTGTTACAACCAGTGCTGACTTCGAGCCCTTTATAGGGAGCTGTGTCACACTGGAATAAAGAGTGAAACGGACACGAGAAGATAGTGAGAGTGGGTATGACTGGTTACGTCACGGACTGGCGCCAAGTGTCGGTCGTTTGATCAGGCATTATGTGCAACCAAATTTGAATTATCGTCTTCTCGTTGAAAATTGAAATTTTTGTCAGCAGTTGAACTTTTTCAGTATTCTTATGGATATAATAATCGATTCCAATAATAAAAAATTCATGCAAGAGACCTATCCTGTCCGACTGTCCTTCAGCATGATTGCTCTCGAACGCAATGAGTTAGAGAGTTGAAATTTGCATTGTATATATGGAGTCCAAATGGGCCGGTTAAGTTCGTCAATGGAAGTAAAAACTCCTCAAATGGTTCTTGATGATTAAGTTAACTGTAAAAATTAAATCACGAAATTTTGCATACTTCATGTCATGTTCCAACTAACCTACCGAGCTTCAAATCGATCAGATCAGTATTTTTCGAGTTATTTGGAAAACAGAATTTCAGAAAGCTATAACTCCGAAACCACCCGGCAGGTTTTGCTCATTAACGAACTTAACCAGCGCATTTGGACTCCAAACTTACCCTGCAAATTTAAACTCTCTAACTCATGGCGTTCCAGAGTAATTGCTGACAGACGGCCGGACAGAATTAAGTTTGACCTTGAATTCTTCATCAGTGAGTCGATTGACACCATTTTCGGCAAAAAAAATCGAAAATTACACACATTTGGCAAACTGTAGTGCTTTGGAACGAGCGCGCAATAAATCTTAATCTAATAACGAATTTATAAATTCCACTCGAGTATGTAATTCGAATAAACAAGACAATCGACATAAAAATGTAGATCAGCAGATTAAATTCCAGATCTTTTCCGCTCTCTTATTAAACTTATCTGAATGATTATGATGATTTGCCAAATGATTTCTTTCACAACAATCGAATAGACTTCTAATTCGTACCTTACTGAAAAGTGATTGTCTTCAATATTTCTATCAGAGACTCGAAACCGGACACATCGAAATTTACAGGTGATTCGAGATAGAGACAAATATGAATTCGAGGAAACGAATTCTTGATTTAAGGATGAAAGAAGAGGAACGGAAATTAATTTTGAAGTGTGTTGTACCCATTTTTGGTGCTCGGGCTCCTCGGGTACACGGTGCTTATCAAATTGCCCAAATGTCTGTAATTTTCGATTTTTTGGCTGAAAATGGTCTTAAACGATTTGGTTCGACTCACTTATCAGGAATCCGTGGTTGAAATCGATTTAGTCTGGCCGGCCGGCCGTTAACACGATATATCTCGAACGGAATGAGCTAGACGGTATTTTTCAGAGTTGGGAAAGTGGGCAGGGGCTTTAGCGCACTTGTAAAACTACTTGCGAGTAAATATTCAAACTTTGACAAATCATATCTCTGAAACTATTGGTTTCTCAGAGTTCGGAATTATATCAATGGAGTCTTATGGTAAGACTGTATCATGAAACATTAAATTCAAAACTTAGGTGTATGACTCACCTCATATGTTAAATTTACATACATCAGCAAATTATAATTAGAGCAATCCATGAAATCATAAAATTACGATTAATTATTGAAATTTTGAAAAATCATATCTCCGATTGTTAGAGTTGAGAATGATATCAATAGATTCTTATGATGAAACTGCATTAAAAAAAATATTCGAAATTTGTAATGAAAAAAAAAAAATTTTTTCGCTATTTCGAGACCGCAATATACCCAAAACGAACTTAACCCTTAACCTGATTCATCTCTCAAACTTACTCCGAAGATTTCAACTCATTCCGTTCAAGAGTTATCATCTTAACGGACAGCCAGACAGAATCGATTCTGACCACGGATTCTTGATCAGTGAGTGGAACCAATGCGTTTGAGACCATTTTCATCCAAAAATTCGAAAATAACAGACATTCGGGTAAATTGAAAAGCACTTTGTTCCGAGGAACAAGAGCGACAAAACTTTTATTTTTACCCTGTAGCTTCGAATCTAGGAGAGATATCAAATGTCTGTGTTCGGCATTATTCGTTTCATACAAAATTAGCACAGGACTGTCAAAATCACATCATCATATATATATCTCTTAAGAATCATAAGATAGCATGTACATGTCCTAGAAATCAATTTTGTGATAAGAAGATTTCGCAATCTTGCATAGATAGAACTGCATCACACATATATTTGCAGAGTTAGAGAAAGAAATATTGTTCGCGGCCATACCACACGGAACAGGCTAGATACCGTTCGAACACTGAAGCCAAGCAGTATCGGGTGCGGTTGATATTTGGATGGGTGATTGCTTGGGCTCGCCTCATGTTGGATTTACATACATCAGAAAACTATAATTAGAGTATTCTATGACATAGAATTAAGAATAATTATTGAAATTTTGAATAATCATATCTCCGAAAGTATTAGTTTGTTGGAGTTGAGAATGATATCAATGGATTCTTATGATGAAACTGCATCTTAAAATAAATTGAATTTGAAAATTGTAATGCAAAAAATATTTTTTTTCGTTATTCCTAAACCACCAATAAGCAACTTCACCGAGATATTTATCGCCCAAACCAACTCTGAAAATGTAAACTTTCTAGCTCATTCCGTTCAAAAGTTATCGTGGTTACGACTGGCAGGACGGCCGGACAGAATCGATTTTGACCACAGATTATTGATCAGCGGGTAGAACCGAAACGTTTCAGACCATGAAGCCAAAAATTCAAAAATTACAGACATTTGGCTAAATTGATTAACACTCTCTTCTGAGGAACTTAGGTTAAAATTAGAGTCCCTGTGAGTTTGTTTTTGGCGCTCTTCTTCCTCGGAACAGAGTGCTTATCAATTTGCCCAAATGTCGAATTTTGGCTGAAAATGGTCTTAAACGTTTTGCTTAATGTTGTAATGGTTTTAAAATTGTTCTATAGAATATATCTGTTGTGCTCACAAACAGACGTTATCCTCTGTGAGTATATTGTTTGTTGTTTACTTTGTACATATGGTCCCAGCCTTTATTTGATGTATTCTTTTACAAAATACATTTTAATTGGCGTTTTTTTTCCTCGGAATAGAATGCTTATCAATTTGCCCAAATGTCTGTTATATTCGAAATTTTGGCTGAAAATGATCTTAAACGTTTTGGTTCGACCCACTGGTCGAGAATCCGTAAAAATCGTCAAAATTGATTCTGTCCGGCCGTGCGTCCGGCCGTAACCACGATAACTCTCGAACGGAATGAGCTAGACAGTTGAAATTTTCAGAGATAAATATCTCGGATAAGTTTGTTAGTGGGCAAAATCAGCCTGATGGTTTCGGAGAAACGAGAAAATTTTTTTTTACATTACAAATTTTGAATTAATTTTTTTTTAAGATGCAGTTTCAAGTAATCATTAAAGGATACTGTGGGAGGTATACTCATTATTCAAAGGTTTTTTCTGGGTTTCCTCTCCCAAACTCTGAAAAATATCTATAAAATAAAAATTAATTATTTTGTGATTTGCTTCTGCGTAAGAAACACAGGATATTTGTCAGAAGCAATCAATTGAACAATGTTGCCTAACAAACAACAACGAAACAACATCAACGCAGAAACAACTATATCGTAACGTTTCGGAGTCTATATCAGACTCCTTCTTCAGACGCTCAATGAAAATCGAGAGAATTATTTTGTTGATAGTTATTTGGTGAAATTCAAGAATTGTCACAAAATAATTCTCTCGATTTTCATTGAGCGTCTGACGAAGGAGTCTGATATAGACTCCGAAACGTTACGATATAGTTGTTTCTTCCTTGATGTTGTTTCGTTGTTGTTTGTTAGGCAACATTGTTCAATTGATTGCATCTGACAAATATCTAATATCTTGTGTTTCTTACGCAGAAGCAAATCACAAAATAATTAATTTTTATTTTATAGATATTTTTCAGAGTTTGGGAGAGAAAACCCAGAAAAAACCTTTGAATAATGCAGTTTCAACTCTAACAAACTCATACTTTCGGAGATGATGATGATTTTTCAAAATTTCAATAATTATTCTTAATTCCATGATTTCATAGAATACTCTATTTATAATTTGCTGATGTATGTAAATCCAACATGAGGTGAGGCATAGACCTACTACGTTTTGAATTTAATTACGAAAATTCTTGAAAATTAACGCACAGAAGCCAATTGAAAAATATTACAGTACGTACTGTTCCCCAGCGGTCACCCATCCAAGTACTAACCACGCCCGACGCTGCTTGGCTTCAGTGTTCGGACTGTATCTAGCATATTCAGTGTGGTATGGCCACAAACAATATTTCTTCCTCTATCTCTGCAATTATGTTTATGATGCAGTTCTATCATAAGAATCCATTGATATCATTCCCAACTCTGAGAAACCAATACTTTCGGAGATATGTTTTTTATTTGTCAAAGTTTGAGCAAGAGTGCCGAAGCTGCTGTCCACAGGGCTTCCCATATTTTCTATATTCTATCCTAATCATCCCACCTAATCTAACCTAACCCATTGTGTTCGAGAGTAGTCGTGATTACAGGTGGACATAATTAAATTTGACCTCGGATTCTTCATGAGTGTGTCGAAACTAATCGTTTGAGAACATTCTCCCCACACATTTTTTGATATTCTAATTTCCGAGAGGAAAAAACTGAGTTTTGTTGAGCGAGCAGGAACCATTGAAATATTCTGTATTTCAAAATATTTTATTTCAGACAAGACCGGGCAAATCCAAAATGGAGTGTGGAGTTACGGGGGGCTACACCAATGGCTCCAGCGCAGGTAATGGAGGCATTCTGGCAGACGTGAGATCGGAGAGGTCTCCTGCCAAGACAGGTCTGCACGTCAACTTCAAAGACAAGGGAGAGGTGAAGGAGAGAAGAGAAAAGTTCCTCACTGCCAAATACGGTCACCACCAAATGAGCCTTATAAGGAAGAGACTTGCCGTCGAGATGTGGCTGTACGAAGAACTGAAAAAACTGTACGAAACTTCGGTAAGCAACCATAATTTACTGTGATATAGATATTTGGTCTGATACTATACTCTTTGGCGGGTTCACGTTGACCAATTGAATTGAATTGATGGGTGCTTCAAGCTCAGTGGGTATTAAATAAATAATTTATTGATCCTTTAGGACACAACAATGTGTATAGAATAAGTCATATTATAATACTATTCAACTAACTTATTGAAGAATCTGATAACAACTCTTTAACTGTATAAAAGCATTTTTGCAGTAACAGCTTCATAATTTCTTTTTTGAATGTTCGTTTGTTCAAAGATTTCAAATGAGGAGGCAAATGATTGAGCAATTTAATGCTCTGATATATTAGAGAATGTTCGAAACTGTGAGTCCGATGTTTAGGAAACAGAAACACCTGTGAATTACGAGTTCTATGCTCATGCGAACTAGCCAGTTTTTCCCAAGTAGTCTCATTATCCTTATCATATGTGAGACATTTTAACATGTAGATACTGGGGAGTGACAGTAACTTATCGGCAATAAACACAGGTTGGCATGACGCTCATCGGTTCATACCAAAAATCAAACGTATTACTCTTTTCTGTGCAACAAAAACTATAGAAATGGAACTACAGTCTCCCCAGAGCAATATATTGTTTGAAATGTGACAGTAAACAAGGCTGTATTGAACATCAATGAGAGAACTAGGTGGTAAAGTACTTTTCAGTCTATTTATAGCGAAGTAGGAATTATTCATTTTTTTGCATAAGACGTCAACATGAGTTGACCAATTAAGACTTCGATCCATATGGATCCCAAGGAATTTAGTACAATCTGATGGAATTATAGTTGTACCTAGACAATCTATTTTCAGGACTCCTCTTTCACAGTTTCTCAAACCGAAATACAGGCAGGATGTTTTGCCTATATTAACTATCCAATTGTTACGACGACCCCATGATATGAATTCGGCCATAATTTTTCCATAAGCTCTCTGGAGTTCATCACAACTTCGAGCCGCGATGACGACAGGCGTGTCATCAGCAAATAATATAAGCACTAAGCAAGATGAATGAGGGGACAAGTCATTTATAAACAGTAAAAATAACAGAGGTCCCAATACGGAGCCCTGGGGAACAACCATATGTATATTGAATTCCTCGGAATAACATTTATTATTTCTTTTATAGAGCGAACCGAATATCTAGTCAGACGATAGTGGCCACCATTCACTGTTGGGTAAAATAGTAACTGTGGTGTGCCTAAGCCTAAGGATATAGTAACAACTCCTACACAGAACACAGCTGACTCTGCAACTCGAACAAGCTTCTGAGGGAAGACCTAACAATTTCAGTATAATCATAATCATATCATTAGCAATAGCGCCAAAGCAGATTGACCCCACGTCAGTGCCTTTTAGCTTGTTTACTTCGTTCATAGTCAATCTGCATTAGCGCGCTTGCATTTGACACGATTATGATTATACAGACACTCTAAGGTACTTCCCAAGAAGACCCTCCGAAGCTCCGGGGAGTTTTTGCGAGTTAGGAGAGTCATTTTTGTTCAGTGTAGGTTTTGTTACTGTATCTTTACGCCAGCTTAGACACAGCTCTGTTAATTTTTGAACCAACGGTGCATGGTGGTCACTACCGGCTTTGTAGAACACCGGTTCGATCTATCCACTGTATTTAAAGTTTAAAGCACTCATGACATAAGTCGTAATTTGTCCGGCACATTTATTCATTACTTGATACAAGATAAAGTAAAACATGTATCTATGGGAGATGATAGCCCTTCTTAAGTGCCCTGTAGCGGTCTTCGAACATCTGAAGTTCTGAATAATGATCACTTGGACCGGTCAGACCTGGTTTTGAATGAGACCCTCCTGGCCTTACGAGCAACATTTTCATTTTTGAATTCACGGGGAGAATGGGTTTTTTGCTGAGGTTTTTCCCTAAGCTCTTGTATCATACGTCGAATTGTATGGTACCCCGTTACACTAACCTCTGCTAACACATATACAGCTCTCAGTCAAAAGAATATATATATATATATATATGAACCTTTATGTTAATTGCTGTAAAATCAATTTTTTAAAATTTGTTTAAGGGTTAGCAGCAAGAAAGCCAGTCACACGATCTTTTTAGCAACTTCCTATATTTCGGTGGACATTGCCACCATCCTCAGGGATCTACAATAATTACTTAAATTAAAAACATTGCCACAAAAGGTAGACAAAAAACTTACAGCTAGTGATCACTAATAGCAAACGGTCTCATGGAACCAACAACGAAACAAACAGCAACATGGAACAGAGCAAAGCTCTCCACCACTTTTACGTTATTATTATATAGAAGCCGATTCCTTAAAACTGATACAATAACTGCATTACAATATAAATTTAAATTACACATCAATTACTTCAAACTTTATAAACCTAACCTTAATGTCACGTCAAGAGCCGGTTTTACACCAATAAAACAGACAAACAGTCCAACACACACAGGGACAAAAGTCCATCGAACAAAGCACAGAATATTTATTCAGCTCTTTCTCTTGTCGAAAGTGAGGACGTAGTTATAAATGCTTCTATATAATAATAACGTAAAAGTGGTGGAGAGCTTTGCTCTGTTCCATGTTGCTGTTTGTTTCGTTGTTGGTTCCATGAGACCGTTTGCTATTAGTGATCACTAGCTGTAAGTTTTTTGTCTACCTTTTGTGGCAATGTTTTTAATTTAAGTAATTATTGTAGATCCCTGAGGATGGTGGCAATGTCCACCGAAATATAGGAAGTTGCTAAAAAGATCGTGTGACTGGCTTTCTTGCTGCTAACCCTTAAACAAATTTTAAAAAATATATATATATATATATATATATATATATATATATATATATGTAAATATACAGGGTTACAGGTTAAGTCGACCTAAATCCTTTAAGAGGTGGTAGTTTTCATCATTCCTGACTGATTTGACTACGGAACCCCATACCCCAAACTTAACCGTTCTCAAGTTATGGGACTTTGAAGATTATTTATAAATAATCCAGATTGTTTGTCTATTGTGTCCTTTTTTGTGTGTTTTGTAACTCTAATGTTTTTGTTTTTGTATGTTTTGTATAGCAGACTAGTTGCTCCATTATTTTAAACACAAAAACTGCAGGTAACTGTACACTGAGAGAAACGTTTATTTGTGGTTAATAAAATCAGGTAATCACAAACTAATATCAGCTTTGAATAGGTCCCAACTTACGTAAGTTTCACACTAACGTTTGAAATGCTAAACTTCTGTGAATAAATGATTTGTTGTATATTAAACAATCATATCTTGTTGAGTAGCACTGTTAAGCTTTCTAATAACATATATCTCTTTGTGAGCAGCAACATATTTGTTTACGTCGAACTTATCACATATTGTATAATAAATATATTCATAAACCCAATATATAAATGATAATGTGAAATAAATGATGAGTTTGTACTGTACTCGAAAATTGCTCCATAATATCGATATATTTTGTCACATCATAATTCTCTTTGCTTTGAACAAACGATCAGTTTATATTGTACCTCAGATAGTTCTATAAAACATTGTTATGTTTCCAGGTATGATAATATTTTTTTATCCTAAATAAATGATAAGTTTGTATTTTACTTTTGAAAAGGTATACAAAATTTTTTTATTGACGTGGCTAGTTTAACAGAGACGGATTATGAGCTTTAGTCAAAATTAATCATGAAATAAAAAAATAATATTGGCAAAAGATATATGTAGCTATAATAGTTTCAGTGAAAATCTAAACTGAAACTATTATAGCTACATATATTTTGCCAATATTATTTTTATTTTATGATTAATTTTGGCCAGAACTCATAACCCTGTTAAAACTCATAAATAAATACTATCAAAGTTCTTATGAGTTCAGGTATGATGTAAATAAATGAATAAAATATCAAATGAAACTGAACATAAATATTTATTGCAGACATAAAAAAACATTTTACAAAAAACAAAAATACATACATACATACTTTTCTGCAATACAACACAGCTAAAAAACTTTTCTCTCGAAGCAAACTTTTTGGCGGACACTGTTTATATATACATTTAATTGACTTTCATCACTGTGTATTCTGGTTCCTTTCCTGCATGAAAATAATCCTTTGCTTTTTGAACCAGTCCTAAACGGTCACCAATTCTTGGAACCAGCGACTCCAAGAGATGTTTTTCTTCAATAAAATCCTTCAATATATCGAGGGTAATTCCTTCTTCTGTAAAAAAAGAAACATAAATGTACAACATATTTCTTTAGAAGTTTTATTGTAATGACATAACAATTCAGTCCATGCATCAGTTCATTAAGTATGCATACTTTACTGTGTAATATTATACATATATGTAAACCTAGGTATGCAAGTTTGTATTAAATAGGATATTATAGTCTAGGTGGTCATCAATTTATTACACAAAAATAGCAAGTAGGTAGGTATTTACCCAAATTCATAAAAACTATTTCGAAATATAAGTAGGTTCTTACTTATTCAATTATTTCATGTCATTGTTATGACCTCATCTTTGTTCTATAAGTAATATGTATTTAAAAATAATTTGAGTACATACCGTGTAGTTAACAAAACAAATTGACTCCAGCTACAAGAACAATCAAAATGGTGTCTGCTTGAACTGAAGAAGACACCACACTAAATACCTTCATATGTATCAGCATTTATAAATGGAAACATCATATCCATTTATGATGACATTTTGATGTTACTTCTGAACAACCATATATTAGTTGTAAAAATATATGCTAAATGGAAATGTTTCATGTTATATACCAGCAAATGAATGTTATTTGAAGTGAAATTGTATGTTGGCATCAAAATTAACATATTGAAATAAACAAAATACTCAAAAATTGCTTACCGTGAAATTTGTTGGACAAATGCTCCAAGCCCCAATTGTTTAGTAAGATGTTTATCGGATTTGTGGCTGTGGCGGACATTGTCTCCAAAAGGGTGGTTGCTTGAGTGTCCATGTGCTTATTATGTAGAAAAAGGATCTTGAACAAAACCAAACATTAACTCATTACGATAGATATATCAGGAATGTATGAATGATATTAAAAAATAATTCAACTAATATAAGTAATATAAAATAAAATAATTCTTACTTGATTCAGATCAGTACCGTCCGACACCAAAGGAGCGTGAGTGAACTCGTGAACTATGTATAGTTCACGAGTTCTCATGCGCATGCATGAGAACCCAGAACTGAAATGAACTGTGAACTACCAACTACCCGTTACGACTCGCGCGGTTCGCGCCAATTTGCGGTTGTGAGGATCCTGTCCTGATAGGTGGTCTAGTCTCCCACTTTATACTATTTTAATGTTCATTCGTCAATTTGGTGCACGTGACAAAATGCGACTAGAAAGTTCTTCGAAATATCGTTCCTGTAAACAAGCGTATCTTACTGGGTATATTCTCATTTCATTCCATTTCTAATTATTTTCTATAAGTTCATTATAAAGATACCGAGGTTCAAGAGAAACAAAAATTTTTTGCGTATTGATATATTTATTAAGAAGAAACCAATATCACTGAGCACTATGAGAATTGGTTATGACCAACAATCGGAAGTCCATCAAAAATACTTTATTTTATGCTAAGATAATTCGTTTTTATTCAACAAATACCTGGAAAAATTATTTAACATTCGAAATTTTTTTCCTAAAGCTGAAAATTTGGCGGGTTGATTTTGCATGTAATAAATAACGTTAATCACAAATATGAAATATTTATATTCAACTGACAAGTGGTTAACAAGTCGATAAGTTAAACATGAATAATCCTTTCTCTCAGTGTACCAACTAAGTCGTATTAGACGACTAATTGATAAAATAAATGGGTTCAAGCCCTGTGGACAGGAGCTTTCTGGCGCTCTAGTTCAAACAGACAAATTATATCTCCGAAAGTATTGGTTTCTCAGAGTTGGGAATTATTTCAATGTATTCATATAATAGAACTGCATCCTAAAGGAAATTCAATTCAAATAATAGTTTATTTATCAAGATTAAATGAGCAATCATGAGAATGAGAAAAGCACCATGGAAGAAATCAAATTAAATCTGGCCAATTTTGCCCAATAACGAACTTAACCGAGATATTCATCTCCCTAAACTACTCTGAAAATTTCAACTACCTACCTCATTCCGTTCGAGAGTTATATCTATGTCTATGGATGAAAAGCAGTCTCACTACTCTCAGATCTCTTACTTCATGTTCAGTTCCGAAATGTAAGAATTTTCTGAGAAAAACTAATATCGGAGCAAACAACTGAGATTTAACTCACTTCGCTCACAATTCTTCGATTGATTAGTCTCAGGAACATCATTTGACATTATGACAATTCATATTCATACATAGAATAATATCATTCTGTGACAACGTTGAAATACGATTTATTATTGAAATTTTGAAAAATCATATCTGAGATTTTTCTCACTTCGCTCACAATTCTTCGATTGATTATTCTCAGGAACATCATTTGACATTATGACAATTCATATTCATACATAGAATAATATTATTCTGTGACAACGTTGAAATACGATTTATTATTGAAATTTTGAAAAATCATATCTCCGAAAGTATTAGCTTGTTAGAGTTAAAAATGATATGATTGGATTCTCATGATAAAACTTTTTATTAAAAAAAATTTAATTTGGAATTTGTTTCGTAAAAAAAAAATTTTTTTTTTGTTACTCCGAAACCATTTGTCCGATTTTGCCCAATAACGAACTTAGCCGAGATATTTATCTGCCAAACCTACTCTGAAAATTTCAACTCTCTAGCTCATTCCGTTCGAGAGTTATCGTGCCTACGGACGGACCGGCCGGCCGGCCGGACAGAATGAATTTCCACCACGGATTCTTGATCAGTGAGCCGAACCAAATCGTTTAAGACCATTTTCATCGAAATATTCGAAAATTACAGACATTTGGGCAAATTGATAAGCACTCAGTTCCGAGGAACTAGAGCGCCAAAAAGAAATACAATTGTGAAAAGTTTTTTTTTCTTTGTAAGATATTTAAAAAAAAGTCTATGACAGTTGTGCTGCAGATGTGCTTAAAAATATCTACGGTTCTTCAGCTTTCCGATAAGGTATAATTTGCTAGGGTATTATCAGGATTTTCGGAAAAAACATCGATGAAAGACTCCCAGGTTATAACAAAAATAACGGTATTTCGTGAAGTTGCTCGCAGCGCCTATTGTCCTGCACTGCAATGGGTAGCGCGTCGCGTGCGAGTAGGGTATCATACACTGTAAGCGGGTGCAAGAGAGACACGACTTGGCTTGTTTCTCTGGACTGTTTCCTTCTATACGTGACTGTGCTTGTGAACTGGACCTTGATTTGTGCTTCTGATTTGGAACTGTTGAAGATGGCGACCTTTACGAACGAAGAATATGCTGATATTTTGTTATGTTATGGCTACTGAATTGTGTATCCTTACAAGCTAGTCAAGAATACATAAGACGTTTTCCTGGCCGCCGAATTCCAGATATTAGTGTCTTCGACGGAGTTTACAGACGAATTAGAGAGACTGGCTCTGTTTCGAGGCGACGAACAGACCTGGGTAGACCACGTATTGATGATGATGAAGAGGAAGATAATGAGATTGTTCGACGATTTCGACGGGATCCGACTACGTCAACCAACGTTGTTGCCCGAGTACTTGGATTCTCACAATGGAAAGTGTGGTTTACTATGCATACTGCGGGTTTCTACCCCTACCACTACACGCCAGTTCATGTTATCGAAGAAGGAGATCCTGTGAGGAGGCTGGATTTCTGCAGGTTCATGTTGAATGCAGATTTGGAAGATCCTTCGTTTTTTCGAAGCATCTTGTGGACTACGTGGTCTACCCAGGTCTGTTCGTCGCCTCGAAACAGAGCCAGTCTTTCTAATTCGTCTGTAAACTCCGTCGAAGACACTAATATCTGGAATTCGGCGGCCAGGAAAACATCTTATGTATTCTTGACGAGCTTGTAAGGATACACAATTGCAGTAGCCATAACATAACAAAATATCAGCATATTCTTCGTTCGTAAAGGTCGCCATCTTCAACAGTTCCAAATCAGAAGCACAAATCAAGGTCCAGTTCACAAGCACAGTCACGAATAGAAGGAAACAGTCCAGAAAAACAAGCCAAGTCGTGTCTCTCTTGCACCCGCTTACATTGTATGATATCCCACTCGCACGCGACGCGCTACCCATTGCAGTGCAGGACAATAGGCGCTGCGAGCAACTTCACGAAATACCGTTATTTTTGTTATAACCTGGGAGTCTTTCATCGATGTTTTTTTCCGAAAATCCTGATAATATCCTAGCAAATTATACCTTATCGGAAAGCTGAAGAACCGTAGATATTTTTAAGCACATCTGCAGCACAACTGTCATAGACTTTTTTTTAAATATCTTACAAAGAAAAAAAAACTTCTCACAATTTTATTTCTTTTTTTAACAATTAGTCGTCTAATACGACTCAGTTGGTACAGTTACCTGCAGTTTTTGTGTTTAAAATAATGGAGCAACTAATCTGCTATACAAAACATACAAAAACAAAAACATTAGAGTTACAAAACACACAAAAAAGGGCACAATAGACAAACAATCTGGATTATTTATAAATAATCTTCAAAGTCCCATAACTTGCGAACGGTTAAGTTTGGGGTATGGGGTTCCGTAGTCAAATCAGTCAGGAATGATGAAAACTACCACCTCTTAAAGGATTTAGGTCGACTTTACCTGTAACCCTGTATATATAAAGCACTCATCATTCAATTCATACTGATCAACGTAAACAAGGGCGCAAAAGAGTACTGACTTCACGTCAATATAGTTATTTAAAAAATTGGTTCTAAAAAGAAGAAGGCTAAAAAGACTCATATATGTTAGCTCAGCATCAAAAGACACCATAAACAGCCAGCTTACTTATGCACAGTTCACTCGTCAACGAAAGTGCTCTCCATAATGCTATAAATCAGTAGGTATTCTTCGAGTTGTTGGGAAAACAAAATTTTGAAATCCGTTTAATACAAAACGTTGCATACATATAAAGGTCGTAATCCTGCAATTTGACGCTAAATTTAGAATAGTTCGATGGAGTAGTTACGGAACTATTCAGAAAAAATGCTATAGTCTGAAACGGCCATAACTCCGAATACACTAGGTGGACTTTGTCCATTAACGAACTTTACCGAGATATTTATGCCCCAAATCTACCCAGCAGATTTCAACTCTCTTAACCCATTTCGTTCGAGAGTTATCGTGCTTACCGGACGGCCAGAATTAGATTTGACCGTATAGTATTCATCAGTGAACCCAATCGTTTGAGACTATAATCGCCAAAAATTCCAAAAAAACAGATATTTGGATAAAATGATAGCACACTTCGTGACGGAACAAGCGCGCAAAAATAATAAAAGCGGTAGGAATTAAGTATTTTAAATGTTTACAATGTAATATCAGTGTACGATTGTGTAACTAATTTTAAGTAAGTCCTAAGGAGGAGAAGGAAGAAGAAGAAGAACAGATAGATTCCATTCTCAGGTCATCGATTGTGTGGTATAGGAAGTTCATTACTTGTTAAGAATTTAGTATTATGTATTCTGATGAAGTCGCTATGTTGATGAATAGCACAATATTGAATAAATAATATAATCTTTCATTTGAGTTAATACGGATTTCGGGATTTGCATCAAGTAAAACCCACAAGCGTTCAATTTCCGACAAATTCTGATGCAAGATAAATCATACACGTTCCTAGAGTGTCTCCTGCAACTTCACTTTACGGTTTGCCAATCGATTTTGTCGACCATTTTGATCATTTCCCGTATAACTAGCTCTTGTGGACGACCGGAGCGTAGCGCATCATTGGTGTTCGTATGACCATGTATAAATTCAGCAAACCATTCAATAATGGTCACTTTTCATGTGGAGAGTCTGGATAACACTCATCAAGCCAAACTTTTTTCCCCTGCAAAAAACAATTTTCAACAACACACGAAATTCTTCTTCAAAAGTTGTTTCACAGAAACCACTGCAACTTTTGAACCCAACGTCAGATCGTTATAACGTTTTGACAGTTTCCTTATGGAGGTTAGAACGTATCAAAGAAAACATTTAATCGGCACTTGTGGCGCCACCTGTGCGTCCGAGACCAGGAACTGTACTTCAGAAAGCGTTTCAATATCAGTTATAATATTTATAATATCAGTTTCAGATCTGTAATAACAATTCATGGAATATTTTTTTGAACAGTTATTCAAGATTTAACCTCGTCCATCATGGAAACTTTCATTACTAACTTCGTTGTGACGTAACTTTTCATTTTTATGATTTCTACAACCTACAATAAAAAATCCTTGCCTTGGAAAAGAGCCGGTGTGTTTTGACTGTTATCAAAATGCAACATAATTACTAACGACTACTGAAACGAATATATATGCCTCCTTAGTATCAATTAATAGGTAGGTATAATATCTAATATTTCACAACGATGCAGTAGCTGCAATGTTAAACATGATTGTTCATCTCCTCCCTAGAAATATCGAGCTCCTAAGTGCATAATATGCTGAAATCAGTTAACCAACCCGTTAATATCTACTATTATATTATAGTAGCAGTTCTCATATATAATAAAATTCACGTTTGTGATAGATATATCTACAATACAAATGGAAATACCTCACAAGGTTGGATTTTATACCCTACTGACTTTCTTATGTCATCCTAACTAATAAACATCATGATTATGTTGTAAATTGAAACATTGACCTCAATAATGATTTCTACTATGCCAAGCGAGAAGCGGTTTCCTCTTGTTATTATGTCCACGCTACTTTCTTCAATAGCTCGATAAAGCAGCAACAGAATAATTTTTCGTTCCGAACTTTTACATTTTACTTTGATTCCATTTGTGAGAAGTGAATATTTTTGTGTATAATCGTAAGAATTCATTAATGAGAATTAAAATTGAGGAATATACATTGACTTATCGATATTTTCTATGATCATATAATTCAAATAACTTGTAGGTATTCATTTTGAATAGAATAGTATATTCTAAAACAAGTTGCAGAATGGGCTCCTATTAAAACACGAATGCGAAATTCGAAAACGAGCGACGAAGGAGCGAGTTTTCGAACGCATGAGTGTTGGAATTGCCTTCTGCAACGAGTATTAGACGATATTTTCTCTATTTCAGGCGAGTTTTGCAAAATTCTGTTGAAATTTAATGAAAAATTCGGATTATACATCGAAGTGACATTTGTATTGTATCTTGGTAGTTGGTGTGACTGTTACGAAAATTTACAGATTACAGAATTTCAATTTGAAACGTACGTAGGGCATGGAGATCAGATTTAAAACAGTTTCCTAATAGCACAACTGATTCAAAATTACCAAGAAGGAAATCTCTAGTACCATATTTTTCAATGAAAATCCTCAACAACAACAATTTTTTCACTATATCCAGATTATATTGTATTGTCAATTGACGTGTGTTGAAATTTGATAGGATCGAATGTCAGTGCTGACTACCACAAAACGAATAAAATGGGTTCAAGCCCTGTGGACAGGAGCTTTCTGGCGCTCTAGTTCAAACAGACAAATTATATCTCCGAAAGTATTGGTTTCTCTGAGTTGGGAATTATATCAATGTATACATATGATAGAGCTGCATCATAAAGGAAATTCAATTCAAATAATAGTTTATTTATCAAGATTAAATGAGCAATCATGAGAATGAGAACTGCACCATGGAAGAAATCGAATTAAATCTGGCCAATTTTGCCCAATAACGAACTTAACCGAGATATTCATCTCCCTAACCTACTCTGAAAATTTCAACTACCTAGCTCATTCCGTTCGAGAGTTATTGTGGAAAAACTTTTTTTAAATTTTCAAATTTTTTTTTTACACTTTGCGGTAATCTGGTCAATACAAAACTTCACATGCGTATAAAGGTCATGATTCTACAATTTGATGCTAAATTTCAGATAGATCGAACGAACTTGTCCGAGATATTTACGCTCCAAAACCACCTTGCAATTTTCAATCCGCTAACTCCTTTCGTTCGAGAGTTATCGTGCCTACGGCCGGTCGGCCGGCCGGACAGAATCGATTTCGCACTCGGATTCTTGATCAGTGAGTCGAACCAAATCGTTTGAGACCATTTTCAGCCAAAAATTTCAAAATTACAGACACTTGGGCAAATTGATAAGCACACTGTTCCGAGGAACTAGAGCGCCAAAAAAACAAGTTTCGTATGACAATTGCCCAAAACAGGTTTAAAGTACCTACAAATAGTAGGTATTCCATAAAACAAATATGAAAGAAGATAAGTAGGTAATAATAAAAAATTACCTTGTAATCGATCAAAAATTTCCTGATCTACGTTCATCAAACTACAGAATTATGTTTTCAATATTTACGTAATATTTTCAAACATTTTCGGGTGAGGTCCCCGTTGCATCGCTAAAATACGAGCATTTCAACCCCAATATTTTTGAAGTTACAATATTCCCTTCTGTCAAGTTGACATGAGAATTCATACATAGAATAATAATTATATCAATCTGTGAAATACGATTTACATTGAAATTTTAAAAAATCATATCTCCGAAAGTATTAGCTTGTTAGAGTTGAAAATGATATGAATGGATTCTTATGATAAAACTGCTTATTAAAAAAAATTCGATTTGGAATTTGTTTCGTAAAAAAAAATTTTTTTTTTTGTTTCTCCGAAACCATCTGTCTGATTTTGCCCAATAACGAACTCAGCCGAGATATTCATCCCCCAAACCTACTCTGAAAATTTCAACTCTCTAGCTCATTCCGTTCGAGAGTAATCGTGCTTACGGCCGGCCGGCCGGATCGGCCGGCCGGACAGAATGAATTTCGACCACGGATTCTTGGTCAGTGAGTCGATCCAAATCGTTTAAGACCATTTTCATCGAAATATTCCAAAATTACAGACATTTGGGCAAATTGATAAGCACTCAGTTCCGAGGAACTAGAGCGCCAAAAATATAACTAGAAACAATGCGGGAATGAGTTCATTCTAGCACTGTTTTCAGTGCTGGAATGGACTCATTACGATACTGAAATAGAGAAAATCTATTTATAATATGATAACCTTACATAGTATAAAACAAAGTCCCTTCCCGCTGTATATGTCTGTCCCTATGTATGCTTAGATCTTTCAAACTACGTGAAGGATTTTGATGCGGTTTTTTAGCGCGTATGTTCTGGGGAACATCGCGTTATCATTTTGCCCAAATGTCTGTAATTTTCGAATTTTTTGCTGATAATGGTATCAAACGCTAAGGTTCGACTACCTGATGAAGAATTCGGGGTCAAATTTGATTCTGTCCGGCCGGCCGGCCGTTGCCACGATAACTTGAGAACGGGAAAAGATAGCGACTTAAAATTTTCAGGATAGGTGGCGTATCCCAATACGACGGACAAGTTCGTCAATGGGCATAATCGGCCCAATGATTTCCGAATAATAATTTTGTTTTCAACCAATATTGATACGATCGAATTGAAACTTGGTGAGTAGTTGTAGAATACAAACCTGAGCACGTTTTTGAAATTTTGTGAGAATCGTATCAATAAAAAATTTTAAAAAAATTATTAAAAAAAATTTTTTATGTCACGATAACCTGAGAACGGAAACAGATAGCGACTTGAAATTTTCAGGTTAGGTTGACAATCTGAATGTGAAATTTGAGCTTATTCATGAGTATAATCGGCCAAACGGTTTTGGAGTTACACCCATCTCAAATTTTGTTGTTATTTCCTCAATAACTCGGAAAATACAAAATCGATCCATTTCGTACATTAGTTGTAAAATGCCAGCGCGAAAATTTTTGCGAAATGTCGTGAGGATCGTATCACTTAATCGAATTTACTATGGTAAATTCGATTAAGAGTGTCCAATACAGGAGAATGGACAATAGAACATACGCGCAAAAGCTCCTGACTTCACGTCAGTGCTTGAACCAATTTTTTATAGATAGAGTGATTCAATAGGAAGGTTTATATTATGTATAATACGTGGATAATATATTAAAGAAACACTGATGATTTCAGAAGTTTCTTATGTGATGTCGTAAATAAACACATTTTTTTGCGTTTACATGGCAAACGCTGGCTGAACCCTACGAGATAGATCAAAATAATGTATTGCAGTATGGTACACTTTAAAAGGGTCTTTAAAAAATGGGTTCAAGCCCTGTGGACAGGAGCTTTCTGGCGCTCTAGTTCAAACAGACAAATTATATCTCCGAAAGTATTGGTTTCTCAGAGTTGGGAATTAAATCAATGTATTCTTATGAAAGAACTGCATCATAAAGGAAATTAAATTCAAATAATAGTTTATTTATCAAGATTAAATGAGCAATCTGAGAATGAGAACTGCACCATGGAAGAAATCAAATTAAAATAGCTGAAATGAATTTGACTCTTTCTTATAGAACAGGATGAAATGTACGAGTATGAACACAGATCATATAATAAAGCTTAGATGGAATAATTATAGCATTCTGTGAAAACATAGAAGTACGTACGATTCATTATTGAAATTTAGAAAAATCATATCTCCGAAAGTATTAGCTTGTTGGAGTTGAAAATGATATCGATGGATTTTAATGGTGAAACTGCATCTTAAATAAAAATTACAGACATTTGGGCAAATTGATAAGCACTCAGTTCCGAGGAACTAGAGCGCCAAAAAGTGTAATTCCCTTTCCGGGATTTGAGCCCGCCTTCTCTCGTTCCGAAACCGAAAACCCGACGGCCAAGGACCTAGACCAACCGGCTATCGGGCTCCTCGTACGATCTTGTCGTTCTCCGGTATTAGAATAAAACGTCGGTACTTACCTGGGATATATATTCAAAATTTTCACTTTTCGACATAAACTCGCCACATGGGGGTTTATTTGACGGTTTTTTACCCTTGTCTCTCTAAGTCGATTTTGACGTTTCTCGAACCAACTATTAGCAAGGAATTAGACAATGTCATGTCTCAGGAAAATAAGTTGACATTATGACAATTCATACATAGAATAATTATATAATTCTGTGAAAACGTAGAATGGATGTGGTGTTGGGTTGTGTGAATGACCAAAAATAGATATGAAAGAGTTTGCGATATATAAGGTTATAAAACTGTGTAGATGGCCTTCAGTTGCCTAGCACATAAATAGATAGAAAAAAAATTATTATTGAAAAATCATATCTCCGAAACTATTAGCTTGTTAGAGTTAAAAATGATATCATTGGATTCTTATGATAAAACTGCTTATTGAAAAAAATTTAATTTGGAATTTGTTTTGTAAACAAAAATTATTTTTTTGTTACTCCGAAACCATCTGTCCGATTTTGCCCAATAACGAACTTAGCCGAGATATTTACCTCCCAAACCTACTCTGAAATTTTCAACTGTCTAGTTCATTCCGTTCGAGAGTTATCGTGCCTACGGCCGGCCGGCCGGACAGAATGAATTTCGACCACAGATTCTTGATCAGTGAGTCGAACCAAATCGTTTAAGACCATTTTCATCGAAAAATTCGAAAATTGCATACATTTGGGCAAATTGATAAGCACTCAGTTCCGAGGAACTAGAGCGCCAAAAAGTTCGCGTTGGTATATGTCTATCTCTTAAGGATAACCCACAATTACCATTTTTTATCCTTTACATTCTACGAGAAATAATGGATTGATTACGAAGCGATTTTAAGCAATACAGCATCGATCCTTATTGAATTAAGTACCTTAAATGCATTGTGCATTTAATATTGATCAATATGGCCCTTTACAGCATGTAATTTAAATGAATATTTTCGAAGATATTGCGGATTTAAAATGCAGGGACATAGTGCTGGCCGTGGTACCGACCGGGGGGCGGCACAGCCAGGATAGGGATAGAAATCGAATACAGAGATCCAGAGAATCATCTGAGCGTGTGGCTCGCCTCAGCCAGGATAGATGTATTGATTCCCCGAATTCCTCTGATACCATCGGATTTACTGATCCAATTTAAACGCCTACAATTTCCGGTAAAGATATATTTTGCAATGACCATTAATAAATCGCAGGGTTCAACTTTCAACGCTGCATGCTTATATTTGAGCGTTGAGTGTTTTTCACCTGTACAATTATATGTCGCTCTTTCAAGAGTAACCTCTAAAGATAACATGTTTGTATTGTCAAACGACAAGAATGCTGTGAACGTTGTATATAAAGAAATTCTGTAGTATATTTATTATCAGCATTTCAACCGTGTGAAGCCGGGGCGGGCAGCTAGTTTATAATAATGATCAAAATTACGACAGTCTTGTTGACGGGGATATCCTTTCTTTAAGGTTTTTCGTCTGTTGAAATAAAAAACAGTATAAAAATAACAAGAAAATTCTATGAAATTATTGAAATGGTGTAGGTTATTATTTAATTCAACTTATCAGTTATCATATTCCAAGATATATGCTGCTCAACAAAAGTTAAGGAAGTTCAGAAATTTTGTGACCGTTTCAAAAGTTGCCGAATCATATCCACCAAATTTCCATTTATGAGAAATCGAATGTTTACTCTCCTGTTCCTATCTGAATGGCATTTTTGCTCCTCGTTTGATAACTTTTCCAGTTTCAGGCAAGCTCTTGTCGTTTGCGTTTCAGAGAATTTTTTTGAGTGATTGATTTACGTTCTTACAATTAACTTTGATTCAAATTCTGAAAATTTGTTTTGCAATAATGCCCAGACTTAAACTTCGTTAGGACGAAGCCAATTGATATTGATATTGATATGATCGAGGCGGTAATCAGAGAGATGTTGAGAATTTATTTCAAGTTATAGTGAAAGCGTAGTTTCGCGGCTCGTCCATCGATTTCGAGAAAATGTAAACGTGACCAAAAGACCCAGAAGTGGACGCCCAAGATCTACCACTCCTGCACAAGATAGGTTTCTGACTATGTCTATCCGTAAAGAGCCTTTGAGTACTTGTCGAATCATGTAACAGCGCCTTTTGAACGATTCTTCGAAGACTTCGAGACGTTAATCTACATTCTCGACAATCTCATATTCAAGATATTGGTAAAAAATGGAAACTTTTGAAACATTCTGAAATTTCTGAACTTTCTTAACTTTTGTGGAGCAGTATATATAATATTCCTCAATAATTTCATTGTTGCAATGAATGAAACAATAGTTATCATCATCAATTAACATTCAATTTAAGTACATATCATTAATACGATTGCCAGCTCTATGTTATGCGAGAATTTCATAGATACATACTATGAAATGCTTGATAATAAGTATTTCTGGTATTCATTATTATATGATAAGAGTTCACACTACAAAATGAATAACACAAGAATAAATCATCAATTCTCTTAATGAAATTAAGCTACCTGCATTTCGAGAAATATTTGTAGATACAACATACATGTGATTATTGTGGGCGAATGGCAAATTTAAACTGACATTCGGCAAATTGATAGACGCTCTGTTCAGAAGAACAAGTTCGCCAAAAACACCTAGTACAACTTGGACACATTATTTAGTTATCACATACGTTAATATATTTGCGGTATGAAAATTTTTAGTTTTACATAGGAGACAGTTTTGGAGGACCGTGTGGAGATTTCTGTGAGTGAGCCTGTATTCAGTTGGTAATGTACGAAAAGGAGTTATAATGGTCGTTCGAGAATTCTAAACCTCCGCATACCTAGCAATCAAGAAACCTATTTTCTTAATTAGAATTCCACGAGAGATTGTCAAGTCGGATGTTTGAGAGGAAAATCCATTGGCAGTTTGCCTGACTTATTTTCAGTAAATAACTGTCTATAATACAGGAATAGATACATCACTGCATTTAAAATAGTGATATTACAACCAGTACTAACTCTAATTTTATGTAGGGTTCTGTTATAACTTATTCGTTTGTTTCTTAAAAGAAAGAAGCAGGATTCACTCATGACATTCTGATAAGAATTTGTAATTTCTGTTAATTTTTGAAATTGATGGCCATAATAACATCGGTACATGAGTTCCCGGTCTGACACACAAATTGCGCCAGAAATACAGAATTTTCTTTATTAAGTACTAAACCTTCCAAAGGTAGATGACCAGCGGTTTTAGAGAAAACACATTTAAAAAAAATGGTTCAAGCACTGACGCGAAGTCAGGAGCTTTTACGCGTATGTTCTATTGTCCATTCTCCTGTATTGGACACTCTTAATCGAATTTACCATGGTAAATTCGAGTAAGAGAGTGTCCAATACAGGAGAACGGACAATATAATTCACCATGGTAAATTCGATTAAGAGTGTCCAATACAGGAGAATGGACAATAGAACATACGCGCAAAAGACCCGACTTCACGTCAGTGTTTAAACCAATTTTTTTTTTCGTAATTTTTTTGAAATTTTCTTGGGGTACGGTTCTTACGAAAAATGTTTTCGTAATTTTTTTGGAATTTTCTAGGGGTACGGTTCTTACAAAATTTCAAACACGTCTTTATGTCGATATTCTACAACTAGTTAACAAGCTTCAATTCGATCGAGTTTATATTTTTTGAGTTATCGAGGAAATAATATTACAGGTGGGTGTAACTCCGGAACCGTTGGACCGACTATGCCCGTAAACGAACTTAACTCTCCCATTCGGATACGCAACATACCCTGAAAATTCCAAGTCCCTACCACCTTTCGTTCGAAAGTTATCGAGCCAACGGTCACCCATCCATCTACTGAACTCACACAAGGCTGCTCGAATCTCCAACAATATACATTTTAAATTTTGTTTCTACAATAACTCTCGAACGGAATGAGCCAGGCAGTTGAAATTTTCAGAGTAGGTTAGGGAGATAAATATCTCGGTTAAGTTCGCTATTGGGTAAAATAGGCCAGATGGTTTAGGAGTTACGAAAAAAAAATTTTTTCTAACTTACAAATTTCAAAATAATTTTTTTTTAAGATGCAGTTTCACCATAAAACTCCATTGATATCATTTTCAACTCCAACAAGCTAATACTTTCGGAGATATGATTTTTCGAAATTGCAATAATGAATCGTACTTCAATATATGTTTTCACAGAATGCTATATACAGGGTGAGTCTTTGACCACTGCATTAATTTTAACCAAAGATTCCTCTCATCAAATGAAACACTTTTTTCATTTAACATTTTTCCAATTCAGCTCAGGTAAAAAGATACAGGCTGTTGAAATTTTGAAAAAAAATCAGTTTTTACTTTGTAGCTTTGACATCCTTCTTTCGAATAAAATGAATGTTGGCGTAAAGTTTCCTATAACTATGATACATATTTTCCAAATATTAGTTATTTTCTACTTCTACTGGTTTTATAGTTATGGACTCGTGGATTCATAAAACTAAACGAAATTAGCATAAAGAAAGCATATAAAGTTTTTCTTGAGTCATTTCAAGAATATTCCATCGTTTTAGAACATTATATTATTTTCATCATTTCTCCTTAAACGCACCGTTTTCGAGATATTCTTCATTGAATGTTTTAAAATGGAAAACCCCAGGAATTTCACTACTTTTATGGATCCGTCCCTGAGCGTTGGAATCCCGAATCAAGCTGTAAACCACGTTACCATGCCTTATTCTCGTCCGCCAACAATGTCATAGATAATTTATATGCGGGAGTGTATTAGCACATTGTGAAATCTTTAAACGCTTGTAACTTTTTACCTGAACCGAAACTGGAAAAATGGTAAATGAAAAAAATGTTGTTTCATTTGATGAGAGGAATCTTTGGTTAAAATTAATGCAGTGGTCAAAGACTCACCCTGTATATCCGAACGTGTTCAAACTTAGAACTTGGTAGTCCAGTTAGATTCTGAAGGCTCTCGCAAAATTTCAGCGATATTGGATAAATAGTTTTTGCTATATAACATTTTTTTCAATAATTTTCAATGATTTTTTAAAAATTTTCTAGTGATATGATCGTTACGAAATTTTGCAGGAACTTTCGCGTTGACAATCTACATCTAATAACCACGCTTGAATTGGATCGCTTCTATATATTTCGAGTTATTGAGAAAATAACAACCAAATTTCAGATGGGTATAACTCCAAAACTATTCGGCGATTATGCTCATAAACAAACTCAAATGTCGCATCCAGAGGTACAACCTAATCTGAGAATTTCTCATTGCTTTCTCTTTACGTTCTCAGGTTATCGCGTATTAGAAAATATTTATTAATAATTTTTTTTAATTTTGTAGCTATACGATCCTCACAAAATTCCACGAACGTGCTTAGGTTTATATTCTACAACTATTCACCAAGTTTCAATTATATCGGATTCATATTGGTTGTAGACAAAATTATTACACGGAAACCATTGGGCCGATTATGCCCATTAACGAACTTGTCCGTCGTATTGGGATGCCCCACCTACCATGAAAATTTCAAGTCGCTAGCTCTTTCCGTTCTCAAGTTATCGAGGCAACGGCCGGACAGAATCAAATTTGACCTCAAATTCTTCATCGGGGAGTCGAACCAAATCGTTTGAGACCATTTTCGTCAAAAAATTCGAAAGTTACAGACATTTGGGCAAAATGATAACGCGATGTTCCCCAGAACATACGGGCAAAAAGAGTTTTGTGTATTGATAAAATGTTGCTTTTAGACGGAAAAAATTGAGAAAAGCATTTAAGTCAGGTGCTTTTGCGCTCATGTTCCATTATCTATTCGCGCCTCATACGAAGTCGGTCGAGTTGAAATTCGGTGCTCGATCGTAAAATGGTGGCGCGAAAGTATGCGCAGAATTTAAGCGGATTCTGACGAATAGTTCCTGAAATATTAAATTTTTGAAGAAACATTTTTATAGTTTTTTCTAGTGATACGATATTCATGAAATTTCACGAAAATTAGGGCGTTGGCATTCTACAAGTAATTAGGTACCAAGTTTCAATTGGATCGGATTCGTATATTTTGAGCTATTGAAAAATAACAACAAAATTTAAGATGGATATAACGCCGAAACAGTTAGGCTGGATTATGCCCAACAACGAAAGATATCGAAGCAACGGTCACCCATCCATCTACTGAACTCATCCAAGGCTGCTCTTCATCAATATAGATACGATCGTTTTCAAATTTGGAACTCGGCTTTATAGTTAGGTTTTGAATGCTCTCGCAAAATTTCAGCGATTTCTGACGGATAGTAGTATATAACAAGAAAAAAAATGTTTTCTTAAAAAAATTTATATATCATTAACTATATGTCAGATTCCGCTGATATTCCGAACGAACTTTCAAGCCGCCATTTAGCAATCGAATATCGGATTTCACCTCTATCGCCCTCGTATTTTAGCAATTATTGTGAAAATAAAATTTTGAACTTCTATCAACTTGTCCTGAAATTTCAAATCATGTTAATGTCAGAATTGTAACAACGGCTGATGGCCGGGATGTTAGCGTACTTGCTTGCCTCGAGGGTGATCCGGGTTCGAATCCCTACTTAGTACGTTCACTATTTTATTTATTTTAAAATTTTAATTCAGTTGATGCTCAATCCATTTTTTCACGTGTCAACGCTGACAAGGAGGACAGCCCTGTGGCAGGAGCTTTGGCGCTCTTGTTCAATCTTTGACAAATCATATCTCCGAAAGTATTGGTTTATCAGAGTTAGGAATTATATCAATGGATTCTTATGATAGAACTGCATCATAAAAGAAACTGAATTCAAACAAGAGCGCCAAAAACCACGAACCCGATATATTCATTCCTCAAATCCACTCTGAAAATTAGATTATATCAATTGAAACTTAGCCAATATTTGAGTTTTGTTTTTACTGGAGCTATTCTGAACCCATTCTGATAAACATACCAAAGAATAATATATTTCTATCATCATATGAATTATCCACGGACATTAAAATATCACCAAAAAGTATAATATCATATTATGATCCTCATAATTCTACGATAGCTAAAATGAATTTGACAGAATTTATTTCGACCATGGATTCTTAATTGGTAAGTCGATCCACATCGTTTAAGACCATTCTCATTCAAAAATTCCCAAATTAATAAGCATTCTGTTCCGAGGATCAAGAGCGCCAAAAACACGGCTTGAAGGTTCATGCAGTATTTCGTGAGGGTGTTAGGCGTGAATAGACAATAGAACATGCGCGCAAAAGCTCCTGACGTCACGTCAGTTCTTATCTCGACTTTTCCGTACGGTAGAGCGGTGTGACTTTGCCAACGGAGGTTACTTTGCCGAGCTGCCTAATATTTTAAGTTTCATTTTATTTTTGTGAAGTTTGCTATATCTCACCGACAGTACGAATGGGAACTGTTAACCATGGCATATCTCCACTGGTTGCGACGGTCGCAGTCGTCTGGCGTGCGTGCACGCTGTGTTATTTGGGAAGGTAATTTTTTAACGTGTTTATAAATGCGGAATACTAAGGGTTATGTAGAAAATATGACAAGCGGTACATCAAAATACATTTAGCAGCTTACTTTACATGTATTTAGGGTCACGTAAAAAAAAACTTAAAGCATTTGGTTGAGAGGGTTTCTAGATTCGGGAAAATTTTCTATTGTTGCACTTTTGCGGGTGACTTTGCCACATACCAGGATGAAATATTGAATGGAAGCAACAGTTTCGAGGTTTTGGAAAATGAAACTGAATTCATCAACAAGAAAAAACCCTCTAATGGTGATTTTGTGATAGTAGCGTACCCTGCTAAGAAAATTGTTAAACATTATGTTGGAGAAGTTAAACAGATGATGGGTTTGTAATAAAAATTTGAGGGAAAAGAATAATGGATTTGTCTATCCCAATGTTGAGGACACATCATACGTCAAGGAAATGGATGTTGTCACAACATTGGAAAAACCAACGTGTTCTAGGGGACATTATTATTTCCATAGAGACTTAAGGTTGTATAATATTAATTAGCTTGCGTTTTTTGGACGCGTTTGCAAATGTTTCTAGTTTATTTGATCTCACTGAGCGGTTTTTAAGTTTATATATTGTTTATTTACAAAGAGACTGATTTTTTGTATTTGATAAAGAATAATATATTTTTTTTCCTATAATTTGATGTTTTATTTGCCTCTAATAGCAATCTTGGCTTTAATACATTTGTAAAACACTTTTTTGTGACAAAGACAAACCTTGCACTTCATAAAATTGCTAGCAAACCCACACCGATGTGCGGGTGACTTTGCCAAATTTTTGAAAATAAAAAAAAATGTTGCGCACCTTTTCTTGTGTTTCTAACAACAGTAGTAGATAGCTAAAATGTTGAAATTATACATAGTTTACAAAGGACTCATTTTACGTAAAAATAAAAAAGTTACTACAAGAAAACTATGAAAAGCAGTACAAAGTCAGTGAATATTTGCTGGGAATAAATAACCGAAAATTACAGTTTTCTGAAAGTACTTCGTCTAGTTCGTTCCGGCTGGGAAACAATATACCGGGCGAACCCTGTAAATGAAAATTCAAGGAAGTTCATCCGGACAGTCACAGTTAACAACATTCAAACGTACATGAATATGCAATAACCAGAGAAGCAGAGCAACAACCGGCCATCTCGATACTGTGAGAACGTATGCACATGAACAGCTCATTCGTTCGGTGTTCAATTTCAGCGACCTGAGAACAATACGATGTGGTAAAGGTAGAGGAACACGAGATATTTGCGACAGAAGATAGTTGGCCATTCTCAGCCGCCTGTCTGCTTGTAGGAATTCCTTTCGCATGAATACGAGCTTGTCTTAGTCATATGAGATCATTTTATAGCGATTTTATCGACCTATGAGAACGTTCTACAATTATTGGTTTGAACCTGATCTTCCGACAGGTGAGCTGGCTTTAATTACACGGTATTAGACTTAATGGAGAGTATGTTAAGGGGATTCAGCTCTTACAAGAAGTGTGGATGCCTAGACGTGCGAGCATTTCTCAGATGATGATTACCAAATATGAGGAACATTAGAAAAGATGCATTTCGAATTCTTGATGGAAGGTTTTTTTTTTACCGGTAGTGAACGGAGGAAGACAAATTTTAATACTGCTTTAAGAGGTTACTACTATACTTGATCAGACAAAGGGTGGCAATAAAATCATCATAATCATAGAACATAGAATATGGTGTTGTGAAAATTCTTGCAAAATTTCGTGAGGATCGTATCATTAATAGAAAATTTTTTGAAAATAATCGAAAATCATTGAAAACTCTATATATCATAAACTATTCATTCGACATGGCTGAAATTTTGCGAGAGCCTTCAGAACCTAACTCTTCTACCAGGTTTCAAGTTTGAACACGATCGTGTGAGTTCAGTAGCTGGATGGGTGACCGTTGTCTCGATAACTCTCGAACGGAAGGAGATAGGGACTTGCAATTGCAGGGAAAAGGTTGCGCATCCGAATGAGAGGGTTAAGTTTGCTGTTGGCCAACGGTTTCGGAGTTAAACCCATCTGGAATATCATTTCCTCGATAACTCAAAAAATAGAAATTCGATCGCATTTAAGCTTGCTGAGTATTTGTACACTGAAAGAAAAATATAATAACAGCAATGAGAAAATTCATATACTATATGCCTCAACAAAACTTTCTATTTCTCACAGTTCACCTTGATTTACTACGATTCAGTTAATAATGGCTATATGATTTAATCCTTCATAACAGGAATAATGCCGTTTTACAGCCAGTATTGAAGTGATTATACTATAGTCGTACTTTTATATTACTGGTTTTGAAACTTTGTCTCACTACCGTAGTAAACTTAAATAACTGCGTTTGTGAATTGTAACTCCGTATTACTATCATAGTAATCTGGTATATCTGCACTTGTAACTTTGTTTTACAACCATAGTAATATTGTGTAACTGCATTTTACTGGTCTAGTAAACCTAGTTTACCGCTCTCGTAATATCATCTTACTGTCTTTATCAGCTTAAGTTGCAATTTGAGTTATTTTTTAACCGCCATATTACAAACTGAGCTCATCTGACAGAAAACAATGGCCAATTTAATACTGTGTCTGTACTTTTAATAAATTTCTAATTTATTATTAAGACAAGCAATAAATTGGCCAAATTTTTGTGCTACGTTGGCTCAGTCAGTAACATGGCAGTTAAATGAATTAACTAAAGTGCACAAGTTAACAAAGGCAATCAGAAGAGATTAACCATATTATGAAGAGAATAAATTACATAATATATCTGATAGTTTCTCTAATGATAAAATTGAGTGTCGAAAGTTCAAACCTACCTGCGAAAGATATCAACTCAAATTTACAAATTGAGAATTCATCATATTGATTACCTAATAAGCCCAGCAGGACTGACATCAAGGAAACACTCGGCATGAAGCAATTCGTTGAACTCATAGTGTATTCAAATGAGCTAAATTGATACAACTATCTCTGGAACTTCATTTAATTATCTTTGTCGAATTATTCATAACTAGATCTCAATTATACCTTACCTGCAAATTATACAATTTCTTTTATAAATTGTAATGGTCTATATTTCTATTTTTTGAAGCAGTATTTTATTCATTTCATATGGAGAACATATTATCTCCACTGTCTCCTGCCAGAATTATATTGGGTGGATATACATATACAAATAAAAAAATAGAAGCATAACAAGACATTTTATTGTTAGTAATAATCACATTCTGTGCTTTGAATTAGTAGATATACATACACTGAGAGCAAATACTGGTCGAAATATTTCAAATATAAAGGGCTTTTCATCACAATACCATACTAAAAGGCGAACAAATAGATTATAACAGATAAACAAACACTGAGATTAAACTTACTCGTATCACGAAAAAAAGATATTCGATTTGAATGAGAAATTAACTGCACACTTTCTCAAATATTGGTGAAAAAAATATATTCAAAAAAACAATATTATAGAGCAAACAAAACACATTCCAATGATAAGGAGCAATGGATTCAACAGAAGAACAATAATGTTCTATTTAAAAAAAAAGTTGACCTAATCAATCAATAATTAATTATTCAGAATTTCGAATAAAATTTAATTATCAATCTGATGAGATCAATAGAAACTATTAAATGATTACATACTAGCATTCATTCGAATGATGAATTATTCATTCCGAACGCATGGACGCCATTGTTTCAAGATCCAACGGCCAATATTCTTCTGTTCCATGTGTGCAGGAAGATTGATTGTAGATACACAAAACAAAAACGGTGATATTTCAATGCACGAACTAAACACCTTCAAACTACACTATGATGATGCTTGTTGATTAATATCATGAATAAACTAGGATTCATATTTCACAAATTAGTTTAATCGCGTTATCAGGTTGTCTCAAGTCGAATAGACAAACGATGAGTTTGAGTGGATGCTAGGAATCGGGAGGCGCGCAACCCTGCATTCGAGCATAATCGTTTATATTCGACTGGTTTAATGAATCAACATTAACTGCCGTAGTAAATTTATGGAACTAAATTATCTCGCATAGTATCGCTAAATTATTATGGCTATTGGATGCCGGTTAGAAAACTTTGGTTTACCGTGGCAATTCCACATTTGAATGATATAATAAAACACTTTCATTGGTGTAATAAGAAAAGCGTAGTAAGATCTGTTCAATAACTATAGCAACTCAATTTACTATGTCTATAGTGCAATTTTAACCGAATAGTAAGAAATGTATCAACCCTAGTAAGAATATTTTTGGTAAACCTTTCTCATTGAATCATTTCTTTCAGTGTAAAATATCGACATGGAGATGTGTGGTTAAAATCTCGTGAGGACCGTAACACATTTTTAAAAAATTACGAAAAAATATTATGTATCTCCCGATACCTTGAGAACGAAAAGAAATAGCGACTTGCAAGTTTTCAGGGTAGATTGCGTATCTGAATGCGACATTCAAGTTCGTTAATTAGCATAATCGGCCGAATGGTTTTGGAGTTATTTCTTCAATAACCCAAAAAATACGACACCGATTCAATTCAAACATGGTAATAAGTTCTAGAATGCCGACGCAAAAATGTTTACAGAAGAGAGAATTTACCATGGTGAATTCGATTAAGAGTGTCCAATACAAGAGCAAAAGCTCCTGACAGTAGCTAATTTCTAAGATTAACACCCGGTTTCCGAAAGGCTGGAAAGAGTGTTGATCAACTAACATAACGGTTAATGTCAAATCAGTCCGAGTTTTTGCGCTTTGCGCAACTCAAATGATGGTTAACAAGATATTGATGTCTGATTAGTCAACATTTGTGTTGATCAGCCTTTCAGAAAACAGGGGGTGAGACAGACACATAGCGAAATATTATTCGATTTTAACCTTTAACATATCGTGATCATCGCTGATGATTGATAACAACCATGAAACCGGTACGTATCTGTTCTGAGTGACACTTTCCTCTCTGGGCGAATACTGAGTGATCAGATGACTAGGATCACGAGGGAATATTTATTGATGGTTAAAATCCACGAATGTTTCGCCGTGTTCCTTTTAATCATAATCATATCTGAATAGTCTATTTTAGAAGGAAGTAGGCAGAAAAGACGAGAATGACTATTTGCCTTGTTATAATCCGCTTGCCAATATGGAAATGTGGTGCGAAAAATCGAAAAGGAAACATTTCTCTAGGTTCAATCAAACTTTTGTAGGGTTTTCCAATATATTGGAAAACCCTACAAACGTTATGACGATATGCCGTTATGACGATATGATTTTAAAATGAAATAAAATAGCAAATGATTTCAGATAGAACTACACTTTTTATATTATTTCAATTTACAATCAATAGCATTTATGTTTTGAATAGCACGACGTTTAAATGTCCCACCTCAGCTTCCTGTACATAAGTGAAATCGACGAACCCAATTTTCGACGACTTTGTGCAATAAATCGAGCGTATTCTCACGAATGCAGCGTTCAATGTTCAATCTCAAAGCATCAAGTGTTTGTGGCCTGTTTGCATAAACCTTCGATTTTAAATAACCCCACAAAAAGTAATCTAAAGGAGTCAAATCACAGCTTATTGGAGGCCGGGCAACAGTTGCATTCCTTGAAATTATTCTTTCTTCAAACATTTCTTGCAGTACGGCGATAGTTTCATGAGCAGTATGAGATGTAGCATCGTCTTGCTGAGACCACATATCTTCTAAATTGAGCGCATCCAAATTGGGCCACAAAATATTTGTCAACATCGTTTACCATTCACTGTAACTGAATCTCCAACCTTATTTTGGAAATGAAGTGGTCCAGCGATACCATCACCATGCCATAAACCACACTATACACTTACCTTCAGGTGAGCAAAGACTTGTGGATTGATCTCAGGACAAAAAGTCAATTTTGCTTGCTTACGTATCCACTTAACCAAAAATGAGCTTCATCTGAAAAGATAATTTGTTTTCGCAAAATTGCGATCCCTTTCAAGTCATTCTAAACTCCAAGCAGTAAATTCGCGGCACCGACAATGGTCCAGTGGCTTAAGTTCTTGGGTCAAAACAATCTTTCACGGGTGTAAATTTAAATCCTTTTGCAAAATTCGCCGAGTTGATGTGTTTTTAATTCCTTACTCTTGAGCAGGACGAGGAACTGATAAAGTTGGATCTTCTGCTCTTACAGCTGCAATATTCTCAATAGTTCTGGCATTTTGGCGTCTTACTGGAGTTTTTGCATCGTGAAGAGTAAAATTGCTTTTAAATTTCTCAACAATGTGACGAATGGCAAGCACAGAAGGGCGATTATCTCGAAGTGCGCGGAAAGTGTTTACAAAAAAAATCCTATTTTCGTGAAATTTTTGGATAATAACCAAGCGTTCTTGGAGCGAGTATTAAGACATAATAAATAGCTAGAGTTTACTAAACATAAATGACAACTAGGACAGGTATTAGATTGTTACAGTTGAAAAGAATATCAATGGATTTTCATGGTGAAACTGCATATTAAAAAAAAAATTATTTGAAATTTGTAATGTAAAAATTTTTTTTTTCATTACTCTGAAATCATAAGGATTTTGTCCAATTACGAACTTAACCAAGATATTTATCTCCCAAACCTACACTGAAAATTTCAACAGCCTAGCTCCTTCAGTTGGAAAGTTATCGTAGAAACAAAATTTAAAAATTTAAAAAAAATTTTTTTTTACACTTTACGGCAACCCAATCAATACAAAACTTCGCATGCATATAAAGATCATTTTTCTAAAATTTGATGCTAAATTCCAGATAGATCGGTTTCGGAAATATTCATAAAAACTGTTTTTACTAAAAACGGCCATAACTCCGGAACAGCTTGGTGGATTTTGCCCGTTAACGAACCCGTCCGAGATATTTACGCTCCGAACCTACCCTGCAAATTTCAATCCTCAAACTCCTTTCGTTCAAGAGTTATCATGTTAACGGACGGACGGCCGGACAGAATCGATTTCCACCATGGATTCTTGATCAGTGAGTCGAACCAAATCGTTTAAGACCATTTTCAGCCAAGAATTCGAAAATTTCAGACATTTGGGCAAATTGATAAGCACTCTGTTCCGAGGAACAAGAGCGCCAAAAATATCACTACATGTGTATTAATTTCGTTCAACATGCTATATCTTGAATACAGTTGCTGTTACGAAATTTTTGTATTGAGCAAACCCCACTTATGTTTCAGTGTTCTTCATCTCCTAGCTACGGCGCCACCTTTTGTTGAAACACCCTGAATATATGTAAATATTGCAGCTGTATTTGATTCAACACTGAAATCCAAAAACATTATTTTCTTTATCACCAGTTAGAAAAGTTACTGATACCTTCACAGGTTTTAAATTTAAGTTTTTGGAGCTTAGATACAAAGTCATCAGAAATTGACGGGCCCTACAGTATTTTTTTTATATCCGAAAAAAACAAAATATACGCTGGCAATTAATAGAACTCAAACGATTCGTCACAAAAACAGATGTTTCCGAAGAGTGCATATGTATAACATTACAGGATATATTAATAACTGTAAAATACGATTACCGGATTTGTCTATGCTCATAAGGGTTATTCAAGACGAATTTAAACTGCAGAGTGCAAGAGATGTTTGTGTGAGTAGAGAATGTTGTGCCTCATTAAATATTTGTTATAGATAGGAATTCATCTTTCAGTATGAGAAGCTTGGATTAAATTTTTCATATGATAAAAAGCAACTACTATTATTATATCGATTTTGAATACGTATTATGTCGAGCTGCCATGAAATTGTTTTTCAATATACCTTGATGTTGATCCACAAAACGTAGCTGTTATTGGCGCACTGTTCAGGTGAACAGAGTACCTATCAATTTGTCCAAATGTCTGTAATTTTCGAATTTTTGGCCCAAAATGGTCTCAAACGATTAGTTTCGACTCACTGATATATAATCCGAGGTCGGCCGTCAGCACGATTACGCTCGAACGCAATGAGAAAAAGAGTTGAAATTTTCAGAGTAGGTTTGGAGTCAAAATGCGCCAAAATGATGTTGATAATGAATTTCATGAGCATAAAAAACTCTGTATCTCAGAAACTATCCATCAGTTATCGTTGAAATTCTGCGGAGCCTTCAAAACCTTACTGGTTTTACACTAGACCAACGAATGTGTCAACAGTTTTTGATTTTGGACGTGCCTGGAGAGAATTTAATGACTGAGATCGGTCGAAGTCGAATACGTCAATAATAACATTCGTTCAATACCTAGTTAGAATTGGTATATCTTATCTATGATATGATATTTATTTTGCAACCAAGTTCTCGATTTGAACTTCATCGAATAATATGTAACATGATGATATTTTTCTGAAATTAGAAATGTTAAAACAGGTAAGTAATAACACACGTTCAAGTTACGGAATTCACATTAATTATTTATAGTAGAGTTCACAAGGCACGAAAAGAGCTCTAAAACAGATTTTCGTGTGACCTTCATTGCTAAAATGTATAGACCACTGGGTATCATTCTCCATACCCTTACAATGCAAATTCAACTGGTCGTCAAAAAATCGTCGTGTGCAGGAAGGGGTGGGGGGCATTTTTCCAAAAATTGACAAACATTTTTTTTCTGCTCATGGTCATCTATATTAGGTGAATATCACTCACACAAATTTCTGTTGAAATATACGATTCAGAAATATTTCTTATTAATTGTCATAAAAGTCGGATACAATGCTCTTAAATGGAATTCCTTAAGATATAACCGCTTGCCCTGAACACCCATATTAACTATTATGTTCCGCTCGGTTTTACTCGAGATCTGTTAGGATTATCAAAAAAATGCTTTATATGAAAGGTCTGCTCCGAAAACCAACGATTCAGATGATTCTTTCAAAATTACAATAGCCAGAACAGTTTCCTCACAAAATAAGAAATTGTCTTATTAACTCCCATTAACCGAAACCGAACCTGGAGACGCTAGTAAGGCGCAATTTGTTGCGTTAGTCCATGTTAGTGGCGACCTTATGGATTTGAGCTTTGATCTATGCACATAAGGTTCGTTATATCTATCCGATCAACTTTAAAGTACTATTCCTGCGTGCATTCAGAACGCACATTTTGAAGATATTGTTTAAATTCCTTCATTATTTATATGTATGAGAATTTTTACATATAATTCATAGATAGTTGATTTAATTTTGTTAATTCGTAAATAAATATGCAAATATGCGAGCTCAAACTTATATTCATTACTTCATAAATCAATTTTGTGACGTAATATTAACACATTTTTGAAATCATCGCTCATTCTCATTAGTCGTTTCAAGATTTCCTGAATCCTAGACCAAAAATGTGGAAAAGAATTAAGAAGGTATATAGTTGGTATCTATGATACGAACGGTGGGTTTCACGAAGCTTTGACAGCTCTTAATTGCCGAATTAGTGCGATTCTATGTCGATTTTCAGTTCATTTTTGATACAACCATCGAACTAAATCCACAATTAAGCTAATCGAAGATTCGTGAAACCCAATGTTAGGGTCTAAATATTTCTTACATGTCATGATTCATCTAATTCAACTATCACTATCAGATCATCAAGGTAAGGAAGATTTGAAAAATTTGAAGTACTCGTATTTGCACATGTTTTTTTGGCCATACATTTGCAGGAGCCAATACACGGAATTTGTTTTCTTTTACAGGAACACATTGATCCTGTGCAATCTGAAATGATAATTTCCATTTCATAAAGAATATTTACGGATCTGATATTCGATATAATATTTACCTTTCCTACAGATGCAGTTGCTAAGGATAGATGTTTCCTTAGGTAGGATTGGCATCATCGTTAATTTTGGCAGAATTTTTCCATTTTCTACATACCACCCACTAAATATAGGATCCGGTAAATATGGTCATGGTACATTGCTATTGATCCAAATATTTGTTTGGTAATGGAGTCGAAGGCTGTGTTGTCTCAAACTATCCAATGTTGGAGGTAATTTACTTATGGATCTTGAAGAAGCTATAATATTCCCCTGAGCCTGTTGATACATTTCACATTTTCGTTTGTCGTATACAGAGAGATTACAAATTCAACAATATCATTGAATACTTTCAAACATGGCACCGGAAGTAAATGATGAATTCAAAAATAGGAATTTTGTCATTAAATGTTTGAGTGGGAATTTTAACTAACTTTCTGTAGATCAGGCGCTAGAGGAATAGTGGGATTAACTAAAAATAGTACTAGAATGGATGAATGGTTCTTGAGTTACATCATTATTGGTATGAAGTTAGTCACATTTTGCTCATCTTTGCATCTTCATTCGGTCAAAATGTCGAAGAAGGTAAAAAATGAATGAAAATTGATGAAGATTCTGTGCAGATACTGCACAGTGAACTTTCAAGATTTTGAGAATTTGAGAGAAGAAGTATTCAATGATATTGTTGAATTCGTAATCCATCTGTATACGACAAACGAAAATGTGAAATGTATCAACAGGCTCAGGGGAATACTATAGCTTCTTCAAGATCCATAAGTAAATTACCTCCCAAATTGGATAGTTTGAGACAACACAGCCTTCGAGTCCATTACCAAACAAAAATTTGGATCAAAAGTAATGTACCAAGATCATCTTTACCGGATCCTATATTTAGTGGGTGGTATGTAGAAAATGGAAAACTTCTGCCAAAATTAACGACGATGCCAATCCTACCGAAGGAAACATCTATCCTTAGCAATTGCAGTTGTAGGAAAGGTAAATATTATATCGAATATCAGATCCGTAAATATTCTTTATGAAATGGAAATTCTCATTTCAGATTGCACAGGATCAATGTGTTCCTGTAAAAGAAAACAAATTCCGTGTATTGGCTCCTGCAAATGTATGGCCAAAAAAACATGTGCAAATACGAGTACTTCAAATTTTTCAAATCTTCCTTCCCTTGATGATTCTTCATCTGATAGTGATAGTTGAATTAGATGAATCATGACATGTAAGAAATTTTTATACCCTAAATATCATAGATACCAACTATATACCTTCTTAATTCTTTTCCAGATTTTTGGTCTAGGATTCAGGAAATCTTGAAACTACTAATGAGAATGAGCGATGATTTCAAAAATGTGTTAATATTACGTCACAAAATTGATTTATGAAGTAATGAATTTAAGTTTGAGCTCGCATATTTGCATATTTATTTACGAATTAACAAAATTAAATCAACTATCTATGAATTATATGTAAAAATAAAAATTCTCATACATATAAAAAATGAAGGAATTTAAACAATATCTTCAAAATGTGCGTTCTGAATGCACGCAGGAATAGTACTGTAAAGTTGGTCGGATAGATATAACGAACCTTATGTGCATAGATCAAAGCTCAAATCCATAAGGTCGCCACTAACATGGACTAACGCAACAAATTGTGCCTTACTAGCGTCTCCAGGTTCGGTTTCGGTTAATGGGAGTTAATAAGACAATTTCTTATTTTGTGAGGAAACTGTTCTGGCTATTGTAATTTTGAAAGAATCATCTGAATCGTTGGTTTTCGGAGCAGACCTTTCATATAAAGCAATTTTTCGATAATCCTAACAGATCTCGAGTAAAACCGAGTGGAACATAATAGTTAATATGGGTGTTCAGGGCAAGCGGTTATATCTTAAGGAATTTCATTTAGGAGCATTGTATCCGACTATTTTGACAATTAATAAAAAATATTTCTGAATCGTATATTTCAATAGAAATTTGTGTGAGTGATAGTCACCTAATATAGATGACCATGAGCAGAAAAAATGTTTTTGTCAATTTTTGGAAAAATGCCCCCCACCCCTTCCTGCACACGACGATTTTTTGACGACCAGTTGAATTTGCATTGTAAGGGTATGGAGAATGATACCCAGTGGTCTATACATTTTAGCAATGAAGGTCACACGGGGTGACACGATAGAGCCAGGTTTGAACTCTACTATTACTGCTTCTCTGGCCTAGTGGTAAGGATTCGTCTTCTTGGCAAGTATGTACCAAGATCGATTCCCGTAGCCAAAATTATTGATGATAAAAAGGTTATAGATGGAATTAAGACGATATTTCCATAAAATTACGTGAGTATTTTATTAAATTGTTAGATATTGAAAAATTACTGCTATACTGGGCGTTTTTGATGGAATGTCAATTCATAGTTACTCACGGCTCACGGCACAACCGTACGATTTGACGAAATTGTATCATAAGAATAATTATCGGAATAACTTATTGTAAATAAACCACTGCTATACAGGTGTTTTTTATCTCATGGCACAATTGTATGATCGAACTGATTTCTGTCCTTATGCCGCCACAAACAAAGCATTGTTTATTTTCGAACCAACAGTAAATATACGTATTCGAATGGGTCTTCACGCCACCACAAACACAGCACTTCATATTTTTGAGCCAACAGTGAATGTATGTATTTGAGTGGGTCCTTGGGCCACCACAGACACAGCACTGTTTATTTTTGACCCAACAGTGAATGGTATGTATTTGAGTCCAAACTAATCGATTGGGATCATTCTCGGCCAAAAAGTGGACCAGTTTTTTTTGGACGTTTGTGTTTAGAGTCGGATTTATATTCTTGGAAACATTGGGAATATTATTTCTTTCCTGGAGCTAAGCAGCTTTGGGCGAGTAAAGTACCTGGATGAGTGACCGCTCTGGCTATAAATTTGAACAGTGCGACAAAGCTCCTGGCCACAGTGCTTTTCCAACTTCTTAAATTATGTTTCATTCCTCAAGGTGAAATCGTCCAACCGATTTATAGGACCTTCACCAATATTTAAAGCGTCTTCTTCGAGGTTAGTTAAAAGTTCCACAAAAATCATAAATTATTGACATATGAATTGTCAAAAACCATCCTTTTCCACAAAGTTACCTTTAACCCATACCCAATCCACTCAATCAAGTTTTAACTGCTACAATTGGGAGATAAATACGACAAAGAGGTCAATCTACACGTTAACTTCTAGTTATATGTCAAAATAATTTTATAATACTCTTTGGTGGTTATATTCCAGAGTTTGTAGTATGAAACAAAATGATACATTTTAGTGGAATATATTCCAAACGATCTGCCTTAATTCTGGCCACAAGCCACAACGGTTTTACTATGAGGATATTTGAATCATCTTTGTTATTAATTGTACTCACTTGATTTGTGTTCCCCTGAGTTGTGTTCGAAAATTAACTCCACGGAGTAGAGTAGAGTTTTTGAAGGTTTGACAGATTTACTCTAGAGTTACTCTGACACTGACACTGACAGTAACAGAAGGTGCCAATATCGGAAAATAGGTTATGTTGGTTTAAGAAAGATCCTATTATTATTGTTTTCTTCACATATATGTAACTCTAATCATAAATATATATTGTGAGCAGTATAAAAACTATTAAATTACCTCACAAAACATTCATAAAACAGTTACACAAAGATACTAGATTTTCCGTCCCATGATTTATGTCAATTTTGACAGGAGTAAAATGAACTCGGAGTCGAATACTCCGACTTTTCGGACGACTGTCACAGAGTAAAATTTACTCAACCTTTCAGTTTTCGAACGCAATGGAGTAAATATTACTCTACGGAGTTAATTTTCGAACGCAACTCTGTGGGTAATTTTATGAAAATATCGACTCAATTTCGTCCTTAACCCTTTTCTCAATGTTATTATTTCGATAGATTTGATAAACAAAATGAAAAAAAAATTGGTTCAAGCACTGACGTGAAGTCAGAAGCTTTTGCGCGTATGTTCTATTGTCCATTCTTCTGTATTGGACACCATTAATCGAATTTACCATGGTAAATTATGTTGTCCATTCTCCTGTATTGGACACTCTTAATTCAAATTTACCATCAGTGCTTGAACCAATTTTTTTTTCGTGATTTTTTTTAAATTTTCTAGGGGTACGGTTCTTTAAATCTTTTTTTTCGTCATTTTTTTCAAATTTTCTAGGGGTACGGTTCTTACAAAATGTTAAACACGTCTGTATGTTGATTTTCTACTACTAGTTACCAAGCTTCAATTCGATCGAATATTTATTTTTTGAGTTATCAGGGAAATAATATTCCAGATGGGTATAACTCGGAAACCGTTAGACCGATTATGCCGAAAAACGAACTCAACTCTCCCTTTCGGATACGCAACCTACCCTGAAAATTGCAAGTCCCTATTTCCTTTCATTCGAAAGATATCGAGGCAACGGTCACCCACTCGGTCACCCATCTACTGAACTCACACAAGAATGCTCGAATCTCCAACAATATTTAACCGATCGTATTAAAACTTAAAACTTGGCAGTAGAGCTAGGTTATGAAGGCTCTTGCAAAATTTCAGCAATTTCAAACGAACAGTTACTGATATATAGAATTTTTTTTTTATTTTCAATGATTTATTAAAAATTTTCTACAAATGCTATCCTCACCAAATTTTGCAAACATTTTCGCGTTGGCATTCTACAACTAATAACCATGTTTGAATTCAATCGGTTCAGTATTTTTCGAGTTAATGAGGAACAAAAAACCACCAAATTTCAGAAAATTTCAGATGGCTATAACTCTGAAACCGTTTGGCCGATTATGCTCATAAACAAACTGAAATGTCGCGTTCTGGTGCACATCCTAACCTGAAAATTTCAAGCCGCTATCTCTTTCCGTTCTCAAGTTATCGTGACAACAAAAATATTTTTTAATAATTTTTTTAAAATTTTCTAGCCATACGATGCGCATAAAATTTCACAAACGTGCTTAAGTTCATATTCTACAACTACTCACCAAGTTTCAATTCGATCGGATTTATATTGGTTGAAAACAAAATTATCACTCGGAAACCGCTGGTCCGATTATGCCCATTAACGAACTTGTCCGTCGTATTGGGATGCGCCACCCACCCTGAAAATTTCAAGTCGCTAGCTCTTTTCGTTCTCAAGTTATCGTGGCAACGGCCGGACGGATGGCTGGACGGCCGGCCGGACAGAATCAAATTTGGCCTCGAATTCTTCATTGGGGATTCGAACTAAATCGTTTGAGACCATTTTCGTCAAAAAATTCGAAAGTTTCAGACATTTGGGCAAAACTATAACGCGATGTTCCCTAGAACATACGCGCAAAAATATCAATAATTTCAGCTACGGGAATCGTACCTCTGAGCTATTCGGTCAGTACCTCCAGAATTTCGATTAAAGCCGGAACTGGATCGAATGTTATTACTGACCTTTGATACCTTGTTTTCAAATTTCTGGACAAATTTCTGGAAAATTTCATCATGTTACATATTCGATCAAGTTTAAATCGAGAATTTGGCCGTAAAATGAGGTACATATCTAATTCTCACTAGGTATTGAACGAATGTTATTACTGAGTTTTCGCTTCCTCGTGGTAGTTCGCATGAGACTATAAGTATGGTACTTGCATAGCCACGTTTGGAAAAAGAATATACGTAGAGATCTATAGTTTTGGATAGCCACAGCGAGAAGCTTGGTCGATTGAATTTCAGGTGTCACTTGTGTCTTCGTTCTACTCACAAGTGATTGCTGGTTTTTAATAAACCGGTTACTTCGTAGTGTTTTTTCATCGGCGTTGAATTATGCTCCACTGATGATTCCAAATAAGGATGAAACCGCGGTATGTAGCTATTGAACTTCGATGAAATCGCACTCTGTGGATTGCTCTGAACTATGGTCTCTACTAGTCCGTTCATCTCTCATCTATTAGTGGTAGCTTTACCTTAAAGCGATAATCCCTTTGTACTTGTGAATGTTATTACTGTCGTATCGACTTTTTAAATTCGACTTCGGCTGATCTATGCACATGATTCATTAAATTCTCTCCGGGCACATCAAAAACTGTTGATAACTTCGTTGGTCGAGTGTAAAAAATGGACTACTATATCTCGATCGTTGTCATATTTTGATATTTTGGCAATATCTTCATCAATATAGTTCCAATCAAGTTCAAATCTAGAACTTTACAGTTAAATGAGGTTTTGAAGGCTCTCGTAGAATTTCAACGATATCTGACGGATCGTTTCTGAGAAACAGAATTATTTTGAAAATTTTTTAATTTTCCAGTCATACGATCCTCACAGAATTTTGCGGTGTTGGTTAATTTTTTAACTAACTACCGCTTTAATTCGATCAGATCAGCATTTTTCGCATATTGGAAGAACAAAATTTCAGATGGCTATAACTCTGAAACCACTCAGTGGATTCTGCCCACTAACGGACAAAGCTGGCGCATTTGTACTCCAAACCTACTCTGAAAATTTCAACTCTCTAACTAACTAGTGAGTCGAAATTAATCGTTTGAGACCATCCCCGGCCAAAAATTCGAAAATTACAGACATTTGGACGAATTGATAGGCACTCTGTTCGCTTGAACAGCACGCTAAAAATAGAGAAAAGCACTAAATTCAGGAGCATTCTACAATCAATTACCAAGTTTCAATCCTATCGGATCTGTATTTTTTGAGTTATTGAGGAAACAGTAGGTATTTCAGAAGGGTATAACTCTGAAATCATTCGGCCGATTATTCCCATTAACGAACTTAATCGTCGCATTCAGTTGCGCAACCTACCCTGTAAATTGCAAGTCGCTATCTCTCTTTCCTTCCGAAAGTTATCGTGGTAACGGACGGCCGGTCGAACAGAATTGAATTTCAATAATCATTAAAGGATACTGTGGGAGGTATATTCATTATTAAATGGTTTCTTTATGGGTTTTCTCTCCCAAACTCTGAAAAAATTTCTACAAAATAAAAAAAATATTATTTTGTGACCTGATGCTTCTGCGTAAAAAACTCAGATTTATTGTCAGAAGCAATCAATCGAACAATGTTGCCTAACAAACAATAACGAAACAACATCAACGATGAAACAACTATATCGTAATGTTTCGGAGTCTATATCAGACTCCTTCGTCAGACACTTAACTAAAATCTCCAGAATTATGTTTTATGGTATTCTGATATTCGAGAATTATCACATTGACGGTATTTGAAAATCATAGTAACATAGTTTTACAAAATAATACATTTTTTATTTTGTAGATATTTTTCAGAGTTTGTGAGAGAAAACCCAGAAAGAAACCATTTAAGAATTGAATTCGACTTCGAATTCTTCATCAATGAGACGAACCTTATCGTTCGAGACCATTTTCAGCAAAATATACGAAAATTATAGATATTTGGGCAAAATTGTAGCACGCTGATCCCTAGAACATGCGCGTAAAAATACGACCAGCAATACTTCCTTGCGGAACTCCCAATTTCGCCCACGTTCACCTCTAAATAATTCTTACCGGTAAGATGATCAAGCATCAAATTTCAATCGAACTGGATTTCATTCTCTTTAGGCGGGACCAATCAATATTACTTCATTCTATTGAGCGTGACAGAGTAACAGATTACTTTCAATGGAACCAATTCTTCTTTTTCCTTGAGTTCCAAATCAATCGATTTCATGGTACCGATTGGATTATTGTTCAAAAGAAGATTAATATCTTGTCAGTTTAAAACATACATATTGAAGACAAGAAATTGTATAAAAATACAACGGTGGACCCAAATCGGGGACTAACTTCCTCATGTTTTTACTCCAAATGTAATTTGTAATAAAACTTATACTTTCTAATGTTGGCGCTCTTGTTCCTCGGAACAGAGTGCTTATCAATTTGCCCAAATGTCTTTAATTTTCGAAATTTTGGCTGAAAATGGTCTTAAACGTTTTCACTGATCAAGAATTCGAGATTAAAAGGTTTCTTTTCTGGGTTTTCTCTCCCAAACTCTGAAAAATATCTATAAAATATAAAACATATTATTATTTTGTGATATGCTTCTGCGTAAGAAATGCAAGATATTTGTCAGAAGCAATCAATCGAACAATGTTGACTAACAAACAACAACGAAACAACATCAACGAAGAAACAACTATATCGTAACGTTTCGGAGTCTATGTCAGACTCCTTCTTCAGACACTCTTCAGAATTCTTGAATTTCAGAAAAACTATCAACAGTTGGACTGTTGGCTAAGTTTCAATTGATATAATATAATTTTCAGAGTAGATTTGAGGAATGGATATCTCGGAATCGGATAAGATCGTTATTAAATTTTAATTTTGTTTCTTCTATGATGCAGTTCTATCATAGAAATTCATTGATATCATTCCCAACTGTGAAAAATCAATAATTTCGGAGATGAATCGTCAAAGTTTGAACAGAGCGCCAAAGCTCCTCTCCACAGGGCTTTCCCACTTTTTTATTTTATATCTTCATTTCAATGCAATAAATGTGGAGTACGGAATCATATTAAAAAGTCATTCAATATTTAAGTGAAAATATTGTTTCATTAAAAAAAAAAAAAAATAACGATTCAAAATTGAATAAAAAATCTGAGAAAAGCACTGACGTGAAGTCAGGAGCTTTTGCGCGCATGTTTCATTTTCTATACACGCCTCATACGACGGCGATCGAGCTGAAATTCGGTACTCGATTTCAAAATGATGGTTCGAATTCATGTGCGGAATTTCAACTGATTCTGACGCACACTTTCTGAAATATGAAATTTTTAAAGAATAACAATTTCTAGGGATATGATATTCACGAAATTACCGAGTTTTAATTCAATGGGATTTATATATTTTGAGTTATAGAGGAAATAGCAACAAAATTTCAGATGGGTTTAACTCCAAAACCGTTTGATCGATTATGCCAATTAACAAACTCAAATGTCGCAATTTACAACCTACTCTGACAATTGCTCTTTCCATTTTCAAGTTATCGTGAGATACATAATAGTTTTTAATAATTTTTTCAAAATTTTCTAATTATAAGATCTTCACAAAATTTCACATATACATTTGCGTCTGTATTCTACAATTAGCTACTAAGTTTCAATTCGATCGAATCTATATTTTTTGAGTTATCGAGGAAAGAATATTCCAGATCGGTATAACTCCGAAACCGTTTGCCGATTATGTCCCACAACGAACCGAACTGTCCCATTCGGATGCGCAACCTACTTTGAAAATTGCAAGTCGCTATCTCTTTCCCTTCGAAAGTTATCATCGAAAGTGGTTACCCATTCAGCTACTAGACTCACCCAAGGCTGCTCGGGTCGATCGGTCGATCGTGCTGAAATTTGGACTCTGCTCGGAGTTAGGTTTTGAAGGTTATTGCAAAATTTCAGCAATATCGGACGGATAGCTTCTGATATATATAATTTTTTTCAATTTGTTTTTAATTTTCTGTTGATACTAAATACTTAAATAAAAGATAATTAGACTCAAATAAACATCTGTCATGCTAACTCAACTATCATGAGTTTAAAATTATGTCTATCTATAATATCAACTATGTACATATTCCAAGGCAAATAATTACGACATCTGTGTTTTCGTTCTGGCCTGTAGGAGCACAGAAAGAACATTAGGACAGGATATATCCCATTTCCGTACAGTGTAAATATGTAAACAAGAAACTGCGTAATGACGATATTATAGTCGCAAGCACTTCACCTTCCTTAATTCCTGGGTATTTGAACTTGTAATTGAATTATTCAACTCTCTACATTTCGATGAGGAAAAAGCTTGTACATATTTGAGAAGCATGTTTTTTTTTCAAGATCATATAAATCTTAAAATAGGTGGTTCTATTGTGAATCAATGGCGTCATAATACGTCTGATAATCAATGTGATATTTGGCAACACCGGTTGCCAAAATACTGAATTGTTTATTGTAAATTTAGTTAGTGAACTACTGATCGATAAATAGTGAGGAAGTGTACTTATATTAAATGATATAATTGTATGTTTACTATTTACATTCTATAATAATATTCTGAATACAGGAAATATTCCAAAAGAATTCCGCAAAGCGAAAGTCATAGGAATTTTAAAACGTGGAAAGGATTCTTCTGATCCTAGCAGTTATCGACCTATTAGTCTGTTGAGTGTTCCTTTTAAAATTTTAGAAAGATTGATTCTTTTTAGGATTGAATCGTCTGTAGAAGACGTTCTACAGAATTGCCAGGGGGGCTTCAGGAAAAATAGAAATTGTTGTGATCAGGTGCTTAGTCTAACTACATATATCGAAACAGGTTTCAATAGTAAAATGAAAACAGGAACAGCATTTGTGGATTTGTCGGCAGCATATGACACGGTATGGAAAGATGGTTTGATTTTTAAACTTTATACTCATTTAAAGTGTGGCAAAATGGTTCGATTACTCGAAAATATGCTCTCGGATAGAAGGTTTCGTGTTTTTATTGATAATAATAGTAGTAAATTCAAGAATTTGAATAATGGTCTCCCACAAGGTTCAGTTTTAGCACCTCTTCTTTTCAATTTATATCTGTGTGATATTCCTGCTACTTCGTCTGAGAAATTCATATACGCTGATGACATTGCCCTTGCATTTCGTCATTCTGATTTCGAAAGTATAGAAAATAATCTCTCTGCAGATTTAGATATTCTGAAAAAGTACCTATTTCAGTGGCGTTTGTGTCCGAATCCAAATAAAACTGAGGTTTCTTGCTTTCATTTGAACAATCACCAAAAATATAGAACATTGAGTGTAACTTTCGGTGATTCTTTCTTGAGACATAATTTTTATCCTAAATATCTAGGAGTGAAACTAGATTCATCTTTAAATTTCAAAGCCCATTTAGATGACTTGCGTCTGAAGTTGAAAACGAGAAATAATATTCTACAGAAATTAGCTGGTACTTCATGGGGTGCTGATGCAGCTACTCTTCGAACGGCAGCCTTAGCCTTGGTTTTTTCTGCCGCTGAATATTGTTGCCCTGTCTGGTTTAATAGTGCTCATACTCAAAAAATTGATGCACAGTTGAATTCATCTATGCGAATCATCACTGGAACTATTAGATCTACACCTATTCATTGGTTGCCAGTTCTTTCAAACATTGTCCCGCCCCACATTCGCAGGCAGACTGCTGTTTCAAATTCTTGGAATAAATTTCATTCTTTTCCGAATTCATTTCCGATTATCTCCTACATTCCAGGCAATAAGATTCCGAGATTGAAGTCACGAAACCCTTTATGGTCCAACTGTTTTCTTAATTCGAATAAAAGTGACAAGGAAGTTTGGCGGTCTGAATGGATTTCTTGCAATTTATTCAACAAAGATTTAATTTCTGATCCTTCAGATAGAGTTCCGGGGTTTGATCTTCCAAGGAGAATATGGTCTATTCTGAATCGTCTAAGAACCGGTCATGGTCGTTGCAACAGCATGCTTTTCAGGTGGAACTCAGTTGAGAGTCCTAGTTGTGAATGCGGGGAAGCAGAGGAAACCATAGATCATTTAGTTAATAATTGTCGCATATATAGATTCAAAGATGGTTTTAGGGCTATTCATAATGTTTCTGAATCTTTTTTTGAATGGGTAGCGAGTTTCAAATCTATTTAATGAAATATAGAATATTCCATTTTAATTTGTTCGTTTTCTCCCTTTGTTTTTTCCTTTTCCAGATTGGGTTTCGGACCTTGGAGAATCTTCTCTGCTTGTTGAAGGAAGAAGCGATAATGTAGAAAAAGATGCCCTTCAATATTTAATATTTCAGCATATTTTGTTAACAAAATCAATTTTCATAAATCACAACACTAACGGGGAGATAGGGTTTTTTTTGCTGAGGTTTTTTCCCTAAGCTCTAGTATCATATTATATCAAATAATATGGTACCCCGTTACACTAACCTCTGCTAACACTTCTTTCATACACATGCTTTATTGTTAGATACAAAACAAATTGTAATGCTCAAGTTCAAAAGAATATATATATATTTATGTGTTGTACCTATATCTTTTTTAATCTATGTTTGTATTTAAATTTAAGTGTGTGTTTCATGTTAGCTTCTCATACGAAATATATATTGTAAAGAATTGATCATCATTCTTTACATATAAATTATGTAATGTCTACGTATTTTTTTCGGCCGTTGCCACGATAACTTGAGAACGGAAAGAGCTAGCGACTTGAAATTTCTAGGGTAGGTGGCGCATCCCAATACGACGGACAAGTTCGTTAATGAGCATAATCGGCCCAATGGTTTCCGAGTAATAATTTTGTTTTCAACCAATATAAATCCGATCAAATAGAAACTTGATGAGTAGTTTTAGAATATGAGCTTAAGTTTGTGAAATTTTGTGAGAATCGTATCGCTACAAAATTATTAAAAGTTATTTTTGTTGCCGCGATAACCTGAGAACGGAAAGAGATAGCGGCTTGAAGTTTTCAGGCTAGGTTGTGCATCTGAACGCGACATTTGAGTTCGTTTTATAAGCATAATCGGCCAAACGGTTTCAGAGTTATAGCGATCTGAAATTTGGTTGTTTTTTTCTACTCATCAACTCGAAAAATACTAAATTGATTGAATTGAAACATGGTTATTAGTTGTAGAATGCCAACGTAAAAATTCTTGCAAAATTTCGTGAGGATAGTATTTGTGGAAAAGTTTTGAGAAATCATTGAAAATTAAAAAAAAAATTCTATATATCAGTAACTATTCGTCTGAAATTGCTGAAATTTTGCAAGAGCCTTTAGAACCTAACTCTACTGCCAAGTTTTAACACGATCGGTTAAATATTGTTGGAGATTCGAGCAGCCTTGTGTGAGTTCAGTAGATGGGTGACCGTTGCCACGATAACTTTCGAACGAAAAGAGATAGGGATTTGCAATTTTCAGGGTGGGTTGCGTATCCGAATGGGGGAGTTGAGTTCGTTTTTGGGCATAATCGGTCTAATGGTTTGCGAGTTATATCCACCTGGAATATTATTTCCTCGATAACTCAAAAAATAGAGATTCGATCGAATTGAAGCTTGGTAACTAGTAGTAGAAAATCAACATAAAGACGTGTTTAAGATTTTGTAAGAACCGTACCCCTAAAAAATTCGAAAAAAATTACGGAAAATTTTTTTTTGTAAGAACTGTACCTACCCCTAGAAAATTTCAAAAAAATTACGAAAAAAAATTGGTTCAAGCACTGACGTGAAGTCAGGAGCTTTTGCGCGTATGTTCTATTGTCCATTCTCCTGTATTGGACACCCTTAATTGAATTTACCATGGTGAATTATGTTGTCCATTCTCCTGTATTGGACTAATTCGAATTAAGAGTGTCCAATACAGGAGAATAGACAATAGAACATACGCGCAAAAGTTCCTGACTTAAAAAAAAAATTGGTTCAAGCACTGACGTGAAGTCAGGAGCTTTTGAGCGTATGTTCTATTGTCCATTCTCCTGTATTGGACACCCTTAATCGAATTTACTATGGTGAATTATGTTGTCCATTCTCCTGTATTGGACTTATTCGAATTAAGAGTGTCCAATACAGGAGAATGGACAATAGAACATACGCGCAAAAGCTCCTGACTTCACAAAAAAAAATTGGTTCAAGCACTGACGTGAAGTCAGGAGCTTTTGCGCGTATGTTCTATTGTCCATTATCCTGTATTGGACACCCTTAATTGAATTCACCATGGTGAATTATGTTGTCCATTCTCCTGTATTGGACTAATTCGAATTAAGAGTGTCCAATACAGGAGAATGGACAATAGAACATACGCGCAAAAGCTCCTGACTTCACAAAAAAAAATTGGTTCAAGCACTGACGTGAAGTCAGGAGCTTTTGCGCGTTTGTTCTATTGTCCATTCTCCTGTATTGGACACCCTTAATTGAATTTACCATGGTGAATTATGTTGTCCATTCTCCTGTATTGGACTAATTCGAATTAAGAGTGTCCAATACAGGAGAATGGATAATAGAACATACGTGCAAAAGCTGCTGACTTCACGTCAGTGCTTGAACCAATTTTTTATATTTCCAATTCATTTCGGGAAAATCGCGAGCTATATTCTCAAAATGAGTATCTATGTGTTGGCAGTTAAAACAATAGAGCACTGTCTTCTGACGTCACAATCAGCTGATGAGGGAAGAATGAACTATTTCGTAGCGTGAAGAGTTGTGTTTTTGCAATTCTTATTTATTGTTTTCTAGTTATTCATGAAAATTTATTTTCCAAGGGATACGATCCTCATGAAATTTCGCAAGAATTAGTGTGTCGGCATTCTACAAGTAATTATCAAGTTCGAATTTGATCGATTTTGTATATTTTGAGCTATTGAAGAAATAACAACACAACTTCAGATGTGTATCACTCCAAAACCGTTTGGCCTATTATGCCTATTAATGAACCTTACCGTCGGATTCGGATGCGTATCCTTCCCTGAAAATTACTAGTCACTATCTCTTCGAAAGTTATCGGGGCAACAGCCGGTCGGACAGAATCGAATTTGACGTCGAATTCTTCATCAGTGAGTCGAACCTAATCGTTTGAGACCATTTTCGGCAAAAAATTCGAAAATAACAGACATTTGAGCAATATGATAGCACGCTGTTCCCTAGGAACATGCGCGCAAAAAGTCTTAGGATCCTTCTTTGCTCCTCGGAACGGAGGTCTTATAAATTCGCCCAAATGTCTGTAATTTCCTTGGTCAAAATCAATTCTGTTCGGCCTCCGGCTGGTCCGGCCGACCGGCCGTTAACACGATAACTCTCGAACGGAATGAGCTAGACTGTTGAAATTTGCAGAGTAGTTTTGGGAGATTAATTTCTCAGATTCTGGTGATAATTTTCAGTGTAGATTTGAGGAATGAATATCTCAGATATGTACTTTATCGGGTAGAATCGGTCGGGTGGTTTCGGATTGATAATTTTTGGCAATATTGTTTTTTTAAATGACACTTTGTCAAATTTACTTTCTTTCATGATGCAGTTCTATCATTAGAATTCATTGATATCATTCCCAACTCTAAGAAACAAATGGGTTTCGAAGATATGATTTGTCAAAGTTTGAAGAGCGCCAAAGCTCCTGGCTTCTGCGGGCTTTCCCACTTTTTTTCACATTAAAATCACTCGAATATTGCACGTGCTCTTATGGAAAACTGGTTTGTTTGTCCCCCAGGGGTGGCTGGTGAGGGAGGGCTGCGGTGCGCTGCCCTCCCTAGAAAAATTGAGTACATATATAAACAATTAATTTGTATATTTCATATTCGTGCTTTTGTCTTCAAACTGGATTCAATTAAATTTATTACATTTTTACCTAGCGACCATCTATATTTCAGAATAATAACATTTGCGTTAAGCCTGCGCTAGACAAGGTATACTATGAGGACGATCGTCCGCACTCCGCACCATGCTGGGGGGCGAAATCTCTAAAGCCCAAAGCGTAAATGCCGGTTACCATGGAAACGGCAAACGTGACCAATCAGAGATCAGGCTAGTCCGCTAGTTCCACGCAGTTTTCAGTGACGATTTGGACGCGGAAATAAGAGCCCAGAGAGGAATAATAAACCTAATAAATAATAGTGCCAATTGTTGGGTGGACAAGGTAGATATCAAAATCAATGAACGACCTATGCCGTTATTGAATTTAAGTGAAGTGCAACCCGGCTATAAGAATCGGGCGGGGTTTACGCGGAAGTTTGACACAAATGTTCACGGAAAGACTTTATGGATGTGCGGATGTGAAGAAAAAAATGCGTGTTTTTGTTTCGCTTACTATTTGGTGGATACGATATCTGGACAAAAGAAGGTGTATGTGATTTGAAACATCTGGGTCAAAAGATAAAAGAACACGGGAAATCGGCAAAACATATGAACAATATTGTAAGCGGATTGGGCACAACTAATATCGCTTCTGGATTAAGTAGTGAATATGACGAAAACATTCGTAATCACAACAAAATGGTATCAAACAATTGAACAAGCACTGACGTGAAGTCAGAAGCTTTTGCGCGTATGTTCTATTGTCCATTCTTCTGTATTGGACACCCTTAATCGAATTTAACATGGTTAATTATGTTGTTCATTCTCCTGTATTGGACACTTAATTCGAATTTACCATGGTAAATTCAAATTAAGAGTGTCCAATACAGGAGAATGGACAACATAATTTACCATGTTAAATTCGATTAAGGGTGTCCAATACAGAAGAATGGACAATAGAACATACGCGCAAAAGCTTCTGACTTCACGTCAGTGCTTGAACCAATTTTTTTTTCGTGATTTTTTTTAAATTTTCTAGGGGTGCGGTTCTTAAAAATTTTTTTTTCGTCATTTTTTTCAAATTTTCTAGTGGTACGGTTCTTACAAAATTTTAAACACGTCTTTATGTTGATTTTCTACTACTAGTTACCAAGCTTCAATTCAATCGAATATTTATTTTTTGAGTTATCAAGGAAATAATATTCCAGGTGGATATAACTCGGAAACCGTTAGACCGATTATGCTCAAAAACGAACTCAACTCTCCCTTTTGGATACGAAACCTACCCTGAAAATTGCAAGTCCCTATCTCCTTTCGTTCGAAAGTTATCGAGGCAACGGTCACCCATCTACTGAACTCACACAAGAATGCTCGAATCTCCAACAATATTCAACCGATCGTGTTAAAACTTGAAACTTGGCAAAAGAGTTAGGTTATGAACGCTCTTGCAAAATTTCAGCAATTTCAAACAAATAGTTACTGATATATAGAATTTTTTTTTTTTATTTTCAATGATTTATTAAAAATTTTCTATGAATGCTATCCTCACCAAATTTCGCAAACAGTTTCGCGTTGGCATTCTACAACTAATAACCATGCTTGAATTCAATCGGTTCAGTATTTTTCGAGTTAATGAGGAACAAAAAACCACCAAATTTCAGAAAATTTCAGATCGCTATAACTCTAAAACCGTTTGACCGATTATGCTCATAAGCAAACTCAAATGTCATATTCAGATGCACAACCTAACCTGAAATTTTCAAGCCGCTATCTCTTTCCGTTCTCAGGTTATCATGACAACAAAAATATTTTTTTATAATTTTTTTAAAATTTTGTAGCCATACGATTCGCCCAAAATTTCACAAACGTGCTAAGGTTCATATTCTACATCTATTCACCAAGTTTCAGTTTGATCGGATTTATATTGGTTGAAAACAAAATTATTACTCGGAAACCACTGGGCCGATTATGCCCATTAACGAACTTGTCCGTCGTATTGCGATGCGCAACCCACCCTGAAAATTTCAAGTCGCTAGCTCTTTTCGTTCTCAAATTATCGTGGCAACGGACGGCCGGACGGCCGGACGGCCGGACGGCCGGCCGGCCGGCCGGACAGAATCAAATTTGACCTCGAATTCTTCATTGGGGAGTCGAACTGAATCGTTTGAGACCAATTTCGTCAAAAAATTCGAAAGTTACAGACATTTGGGCAAAACTATAACGCGATGTTCCCCAGAACATACGCGCAAAAACCGTTACGTCTGTCAAAAATAGTCGATATTCTGAAGTTGTGCGGCAAATGCAATCTTGGATCGTTTTGCTTTCAAAAATCATCTCTCTGGTGCAAAGTTGTTGCAAACAGGAAATTATGAACACTATAGAAAAAAACTACCTTCAGAAGACATTGATATTTTCAGCAATGCATTTCCGATGGTTGAAAAAGAAACCCTGAAATTGGAATTGCCAATAATTTACTCGCGGCCAGAAATAACACAAGGAATCGTGAACGTGACCGGTTGCTTACGTTTTGTGAAACATGTAAAGTTTTGGTTATTTTAATAACGATGCCGATGAACCGCAGAAACTGAAAGATATTTCTCGTCTTTAAAATTGATCAAGACGTTTCTAAGGAATACAATGTAGGAATGTTGTCCATCGAAGAAAATTTAGTTTAAGACATTCCTGTCTTCAACGAAAAGGTGATCGAGAAGTTCATCCGCGACAAAACAGAAGGATGGAGTTTCATTTTAAGAAGTAGGCATTTGTGAGTACCTATTCAAAATTATTATTATTATTATTATTATCATACAGATAAGAGTTGAGGCAATGCCTATAAACTCACAAAAATGAACAATCCCATAAGTCATATAAGATCAAAAGTGCTTGATTATACAATAAGAAATGACACTTAAAAAAAAACAAAACAAATAGTCCTTCTAAATCATATGTCGTCCACGTACACACATCACCCGCGACAAAGCCAACCGTCGTAGTTGTTCTTGAATGAATTCACGTCGACTCTACTACAGACGAGGGCAAGAAGTTCCACACACCAAAACACCCGATTCACCAAGAAGTGCTGCCTCTGGACCGTCCTGAAATTCTCTCTTCCTAGTTTCAAACAGTGACCCCGCAAACGGTGATCCGAATTCATCGTGAACAGGCGACGCAAGCTAACACCAAAGAGATCGTGCAGAGCGCGGAAAGTCGTCAAAAGGCCACCACGAGTTCTCCGGTCGGAGAATCTAGACAAGTTCATTATAGAGAGTCTTTCATTATACGAGGGGCGCGAAATCCCGTAAGGAAGATGCGTAGCGCGCCGCTGAAGGTTTTCGAGCAGGGACAGATCACGAGTCAAAACCAGACACCACACAGGCCAGCGAACTCAAGGATGGGCCGCACAAAAGTTGGGTAAACAAGCGCACATATACGTGGGTCACACCTGCCAAAGGACTTCTGTAGCAGGAACTTTTGGCCTTATTAACAGTCTGAGAGATGTGATCAGACCAACTCGAAGTATCCGTCACTATCACACCAAGATCACAATGGCTCTTTGAAACAGGAATGGGGATACCATTTAGCAGGTACTGACGCCGCGGATTCCGAGCACCCATGTGGAGAACCACGCACTTTTCACCGTTGAGTGGCAGCTTTCAGTCCTCGCACCACCTCGAGAGTCAAGGTAGTCTTGAATATTGTTGGCATTGGTGGGATCACTAAATATTTTGGTGTCGTCTGCAAATTTCGAGATATTCGAAACAACACAAGAGGGTAAGTCAGATATAAACAGCAGGAATAGAAGCGGACCCAAGACAGACCCCTGGGGTACTCCAATCAGAACATCTCTTGGGGAAGAAAACGAATCCCCAACACGAACCTGTAAAGAGCGGTCTGAAAGAAATGCCTCAATCCATTAAAGCAGGTGACCACGAATTCCGATGTGCTCAAGTATGTATAGAAGACGCCTGTGAGGAACACGGTCGAATGCACGAGAAAAGTCAAGGTAGATGACATCAACAGGGTAACCCCTGTCGAGGGACCTTGACCACTTATCAACACATTCGAGCAGATTACTAATTACCGAGCGACCTGGCAGAAAACCATGCTGGCACTGTGGGATCAGGCCATGGCCCAGCGCAAACTGGAGAATCCCCACATGGATCATTCTTTCGCAAACCTTCGCAATAATTGGGACCAGGCTAATAGGGCGGTAGTTAGCAGCGCAACGCTTGTTTCCCTTCTTGTAAATTGGGGTTACCCGTGCGCTTCTCCAGACAGACGGGAGCGATGAAGTCTCAAATGAGCGAGAAAATAAAAGAGAAAGAGGCAGCGAAAGGGAGTGAGCACACTCTCTCAGAAGTCTAGCTGAAATTCCGTCAGAACGAGGTGAGGAGTTAACTTTAAGAGCAGACAAATGGGACTCCACGATGGATGGGGAGAAAATTACATCAACGACTTCAGCGGAGATGCGAAGATTACTCATCCTAGGAGGATGGCCAGTTTCATGAGTAAAAGATGCTGAAAAGGAATCGGCCAAAACGTTAGCAGTCTCTTCTGCACCCGAACACAGATTGTTTTTCTGGTTGTAGACCAAAGGAGTATCCACTTTAGAGTTCAAAGTTGATCTGACATATTTGAACAATTTTTTGCGGTCTTTAAATCTCGCTATCTTAAGTTCATACTCACTTTTGGCATTTTTTATTGTGGTTGATAGGTAACTAGAAAAGTTTCGGTGCGCATCATAATCCCCTCGTTTTCCGCCACGAACATACCTCTGCCAGATCGACTTTTTGTGACGAATTAGCTTGAGGATACTGGCATTGATCCATGGTTTAGATGGAATGAACGAAATATCTTTTGTGACCGTGCAACGGTCAAACAAACCCAGTAAAGTCCCAGTAAAAGAGTCCCACATCAGCTCCACATCAGCAGCAGGTTGCAGTAAGCTGACCCAGTCTACCCCTTCAGTCAGACTAACAAGTTTTTCGTAATCAGTGATCTTGATTGACTTGGTAGCTCTATTACTTGCGGATGGAAATTTAAGTAGTAAAGTTGACCGAATCACAACATGGTCGGATTTCCCGAATGGCGGATGCTGATCGATGTTGGACACAATGTCAGCATCATTAACGAAAATCAAATCTAGGAGGGAAGGAGATTGTGAACCTCTGAAGCGAGTTGGAAAGTCGACCAATTGTGTGAGATCACTATCACGGACCATGTCAACAAAAATAGCTGATGCCGTGTTGTAGATTTTAGATGATAAGGCCCAAACTACATCCGGCATGTTGAAATCACCAGCTATGTAGAGATTCTTCTTTTTAGCAGAAAGAACTGCGAGCAAAGCGGCGAGTGGTGCGTCAGAAACAGAGGGGCGCGGACGATACCGAGAAACATCAGGAATTGCCCGTGAAGAGATCGATAAATAAAGAGTCGATTCCTGGATATTTGGGACTCGAGTGCTGGACAGAAAATGAATTGTGGATTTGACTGGACACAAAAATGCACACACCACCGTAGCCCACCGTTGTTGTGCTATCACTTCTGTAAATAGAGTAACCTGGTAAAGCAACCAAGTCGTCCGGACGAAGCCAGGATTCAGCCACGTGTACAAAAGTAGGGTGGTAGGATCCAACAAAAGCTAGAAGTTCGAGATATTTAGAGGATAAAGACTGAGCATTTGTATAAACAATGGACCACTCGCATGTTTCATCTAGTTTTTTGACCGCTTGGTATCATCTGTTTTGGTAATGGTAGACGTGCGCCAGAGATATATTTGATATCAATACCAGACTCTCCTGCACTTCTTCTGCGCCTGAGCTCTTCGCGTAAGTTACCGAGCTCTCTAACCTGTAGAGGTGTCTTGTCATCCGAAATGATGATTATGTGACAATCCGGTACATTCTTTATCAGTGCTTTATTCTTTAGGATCTGGAAAAACAATCATTGAGTTAGAAAAGGAAACCTTGAGAATTCTTGGACGATTAGTAGAAGATTTAACGAATCTTGCAACCGAAACGCATTGGGTATTAGCATCTGGCAATACACAATTAAGTATCTTCGAAACTGAAGTCAAGTCCCCCGCAGCAGCAGTCTCAGGAACCACACGAATCAGGATATTATGAGACCTTCGCAGACGGTCGAGTAATTCAGATGGTTGTAGGCTAGACGTGATTTGGTTGTTAGTTAAAATCACCTGCTCCAAGGACTCAACTTTCGACAATCTGCGACTTGCAGAATCTACCACAATCTTGAGTGAGTCTTGACTTGATCAAGCGATCGATCTTGGACGAACAAGAGGCAATATCCAAATCATGTTGGCTGATGGAATGTGAATGCGTAGTCAATGTTTTGTCTAGACGAAGTATTTCAGATGAGTGCTTATCCAAAATGGACTTACATTCAGTAAGATCCGACTGAAGTGTTAGTTGGGTGGTCTTTATAACGGCTATGAATATACTTTTTTGGTATTCTTGAATCAGCGCCCTCCTGAACAAAATTATCACCAGCCGCCACTGTTGTCCCCTCATCAGCTGATTTTGAGATGGTGCCCACAGAGTGCTGTGGTCATGAAATATGCTTTATAGTTATACTCCATTCACTTCTATAAAGTCTCCCGGTCGGTCATGATTTAGGTATATCACGTTTTTGGCGCTCTAGTTCCTCGGAACTGAGTGCTTATCAATTTGCCCAAATGTCTGTAATTTTGGAATATTTCGATGAAAATGGTCTTAAACGATTTGGTTCGACTCACTGATCAAGAATCCGTGGTCGAAATTAATTCTGTCCGGCCGGCCGTAAGCACGATAACTCTCGAACGGAATGAGCTAGAGAGTTGAAATTTTCATAGTAGGTTTGGGGGATGAATATCTCGGCTAAGTTCGTTATTGGGCAAAATCGGACAGATGGTTTCGGAATAACAAAAAAAAAATTTTTTTTACGAAACAAATTCCAAATCAAATTTTTTTTAATAAGCAGTTTTATCATAAGAATCCATTCATATCATTTTCAACTCTAACAAGCTAATACTTTCGGAGATATGATTTTTTTAAATTTCAATGTAAATCGTATTTCACAGATTGATATAATTATTATTCCATGTATGAATTCTCATAATGTCAACTTGAAAGAAGGGAATATTGTAACTTCAAAAATATTGGGGTTGAAATACTCGTATTTTAGCGATGCAACGGGGACCTCACCCGAAAATGTTTGAAAATATTACGTAAATATTGAAAGCATAATTCTGTGGTTTGGTGAACGTAGATCAGGAAATTTTTGATCGATTACAAGGTAATTTATTATTACTTATCTAATAAACTATTATTTGAATTGAATTTCCTTTATGATGCAGTGATATCATATGAATACATTGATATAATTCCCAACTCTGAGAAACCAATACCAGATATAATTTGTCTAATTGAACTAGAGCGCCAGAAAGCTCCTGTCCACAGGGCTTGAACCCATTTTGTAACTAAAGCAGAGGCAGGTTGGCACTGCTGAAATATCGTCAAGTTCAAAACAATTGGCCGAGACGTTGCCAATTTCTACTCTCAAAAGTCTCAAACATAACATAATCATAACATTAAAATCTGCAATATGAAAACTTCATTCTGACATGTTGAACTCTCGAATGAAATTACTTAGTTTCCTATCATTATATTTTATTAAGGTATAAGAATGACTAGGGTTTCGTAGTACTACTACTTTTTGTAACTGGTGTATTTCAAGGTTATTCGGGTACTTTTATTATTTTTGCGCGTATGTTCTGGGGAACATCGCGTTATAGTTTTGGCCAAATGTCTGTAACTCTTGAATTTTTGACGAAAATGGTCTCAAACGATTTAGTTCGACTCCCCAATGAAGAATTCGAGGTCAAATTTGATTCTGTCCGGCCGGCCGTCCGGCCGTTGCCACGATAACTTGAGAACGAAAAGAGCTAGCGACTTGAAATTTTCAGGGTGGGTGGCGCATCACAATACGACGGACAAGTTCGTTAATGGGCATAATCGGCCCAGTGGTTTCCGAGTAATAATTTTGTTTTCAACCAATATAAATCCGATCGAATTGAAACTTGGTGAGTGGTTGTAGAATATGAACTTAAGCACGTTTGTGAAATTTTGTGCGAATCGTATGGCTAGAAAATTTTAAAAAAGATATTAAAAAATATTTTTGTTGTCACGATAACTTGAGAACGGAAAGAGATAGCGGCTTGAAGTTTTCAGGTTAGAATGTGCACCAGAACGCGACGTTTCAGTTCGTTTATGAGCATAATCGGCCAAACGGTTCTAGAGTTATAGCCATCTGAAATTTGGTTGCTTTTTGTTCATCATTAACTCGAAAAATACTAAACCGATTGAATTCAAACATGGTAATTAGTTGTAGAATGCCACCGCGAAAATTCTTGCAAAATTTCGTGAGGATAGTATTTGTAAAAAATTTTAAAAAAATCATTGAAAATTGAAAAAAAAAATTCTATATATCAGTAACTATTCGTTTGAAATTACTGAAATTTTGCAAGAGCCTTCATAACCTAACTCTGCTGCCAAGTTTCAAGTTTTAACACGATCGGTTGAATATTGTTGGAGATTCGAGCATTCTTGTGTGAGTTCAGTAGATGGGTGACCGTTACCTCGATAACTTTCGAACGAAAGGATATAAGGACTTGCAATTTTCAGGGTAGGTTGCGTATCCGAAAGGGAGAGTTGAGTTCGTTTTTGGGCATAATCGGTTAGACGGTTTTCGAGTTATACCCACCTGGAATATTATTTGATATGATAATTCGAATTTACCATGGTAAATTTGAATTAAGAGTGTCCAATACAGGAGAATGGACAACATAATTTACCATGGTAAATTCGATTAAGGGTGTCCAATACAGAAGAATGGACAATAGAACATACGCGCAAAAGCTTCTGACTTCACGTCAGTTCTTGAACCAATTTTTTCAAGTGAACTATCACAAAGTAACGGACTATACTCTATTCATTATCTTTCAATAAAATTTCAACACTTGATTTTTGATTTCCATACAAGAAAATAGCATAATTGGATCTTCCAACCAATTTATATACGTGTAATGTTTCCAGTAACAACAGAGCAAACATTTTCTTCCATAGTCGCCAGGACTGTGGAATTATTGAATTCACAGAATATCTTCTCAAATTCATTGTGAAAATACGTAATTACTACGACTTCTATGTAGAGAGGACAACGTTGAGCAGCTATCTGACAGGAAATTGACTAAAACCTAACATTTTCAAAATATACGTGGTGAAATGTGTCAAAATTTCATGGCCAACCGGGAGACTTTATAAAAGTGAATGGAGTATACAAACATATTTTCCTCGGACTAAATAATTATCGTAGGGTGAAATTCTAAATATTGAATCCACAAAATTATTCTAGTTTCTAGTTGTGGTATATCAATGGTTGGAACGAAGTGCTTGGGAACAATAGAACTAGTTGAAAAGCCGGATGTTGTTGCTGTTGCTCTCGAAATTCGAGAGCATATTTCGAATTAATGATAGGTACTATAAATTAAACTATCTCCATATCTAATTAGCATGAAATATTCAAACCGATGTGTGGATTTCTTCGACCTTTTTTTTTCGCATTACTCACTCTGATCTAGATTATCGAATCGTGGGAGTCGAGATTTTTTAGACAAATATCGCTAGCGTATTCTCGAATCTGAAATACACCACGCGAGGACATTCGTAATCAATCATCAATAATTTTGCATTTTTTTGGCTCGTTGAGATTTATACCTCGGAATTCGCATGATAAACACGAACATACCACCCCTTATATTGAAACTAAAAAAAAATATGATATTTGCAGGCTGTTTTCTAGTTAAATTTCAATATTCAAGAAATTAATATATGCTTGATTTTGAGTCATAATGTTCATTCAAACATAGGTCTGTTTTCGTTTCAAATTTGCGCGCATCTTTTAGGGAACAGCTTGCTTGATCATTTTGCCAAATGTCTGGAATTTTCGAATTTTTTGCCGAAAATGGTCTCAAACGATTAGGTTCGACTCACCGATTGAGAATTCGAATTAAAATTCAATGCTGTCTGGCAGGCTGTCCGTTGCCACGATAACTTTCGAACGGCAAAAAAGTTGCCGGATTAGCGGCCGGCTAGAGGCGAAACACCGTTAGATAGAGGTTATACGAGGACAAGAGGGGAAAGGGGAAATACGTCGGTTGGGAATAGGCATTGGAGACGATTTTTAAAACGACTCCTTATACGTTAAAAAAATTCCCGAAATTGACGAATTTTTCCTAAGTAAATCGGGAATTTTGAGAGTCGTTTAGAGGATCTACAGGACGGATGGAGGTGCGGAAGGGGTGGAATGAGGTACTTTGGGAGGGAGAAGAATGGGATCCGAAGACCCCGAGACGATATCTATCGTCGTTTTCGAGATACGATCGAAAATGTGTTTTTTTCCCAAGAAACGGTGGAAAACCGAGGTGCCCACTTTACTTCGCTTAAGGCTTCGAATGCGGGACCACTCCAGCTCCGAATTCTCGATCGAGACGGAGAAGAAGGATCGGTTCTTTGTTTAGGACCGAAATCTTTCGTCAAGGATCAGTCTAAATATACTAAATCGATACAAGTTCCGGAGGTTTTGACCCCGGGAATTTTCCCTTCAAAAAGTCAGTTCGAGAAACGTCAGAATTAATCCGAGAGACGGGTCTAGAAATTTTGAAAGCCGAACGGCCGATTTAGGCCTTTTTGGGGCCCGAAACTTGAAGATAAGGGCGAAAAACCGTCCTATAAACCGATATGGGTCGATATTCGATCTGGAAAAGTGAAAAATGAGCAAATTTATGTGAGGTAGGTACAGAGAGTGAGGTGCCGAGTTGGTTAAGATTGAAACTTGAAAGGAACTGCAGCTCGGCCCCCGGAATCGTTATCGAGTCGAAGGAGAATAGCGATTCGTCATTTTCTAACTTTTCATCTACCTACATTAAGTCTAAATATGATAAATCGTTCTGGAGGTTTTGACCCAGGGAATTTTTCCTTCTAAATTCGATCATACAAACGTCAAAAATTCTACGTATTGAGAGACGAGGTTTGAGATTTTTTTGGGCCAAAAGGGCAGTCTTGGACTGTTTTAGGAGCTGAAACTTGAGGAAAAGCTAAGATAAGGGTGAAAAATCGTCACATAAACCTTCGTTTGGCGATTTTCGATCAGAAAAAGTGATAAATTGAGAATGAGAAGTCAAGGTAAGTAAATCGTGCATTTTGAGAATTTTTTAAAAAATCCAGCGTATATGTCCAGGTTCAGAGGGGCTAGAAATCGAAAATATGGTAGGGGGAAAAGGTAGAACCGAAGACCTTGAGTCGATATCATTAGCGGTTCTCGAGAAATTATCAAAAATTCATTTTTTTTCCTTCTCTATCCCAAAACCAAGACCGATTTTAATTCGCTCAAGGCTTCGTAAATACCATCGTTCAGGCTTCAAATTCTTTATCGAGATCGAAAAGAGATATCGAATCGTCGATAGCGATAGAGAGTTGCAATTTTCAGGGTAGGTTGCGCGTCCGAATGCGAGGGCGAATGGGCAAATTTTGCAAAATTTCGTGAGGATCATATCATTAGAAAAAAAAAATTGTTTCTTCAAAAGTTTTATATTTCAGAAACAATTTAAACATTTATTGATATTTGTCTTCTAGACTGATCGACTGGAAGAAACTGGTCCATTGTATTGGTTATAATTTTTCCATATTTTGCCATTCAGACCCATTTTGTTTGCGTATTGCTATAAACATTGCTATTCAAGTAATATTGCTATCCTCCTAATTTTTAACAATATGGCTATGGTATTAAGTATTCTGTTCGGACTGTTATAGCAATGTTGGTTATCAATTTTCTTCCAGCAATATTGTTATCAAGTAGTTCAAAATTCATTGATTTGGGAGCTGACAACACTCTATTTCATGACTTTCATGTGAAATAGAAGAAGAATTTAACCTTAATTGATAAACATTTCGTCCGTTTTTCGGTGGTTATTCGTAATTCCTAACCAATTATATAAAATATCACGAATATTACAAGATGGAGTTATTGATCAATTTTCAGGAAAAACGCCGAATATTGGTAACCGATGACCGATGAACGAAATATTGAAGACTTGCAAACAACTAAACAAACATTAAATTTTAATTTTTTCCTGTCGTCAGTCAGACTTCGAATGCACACTTCTAAGTGAAATGGATATTCCAAATCGTCGCCTTAATAAGAAAACTGCCTAACTCCGTATTGAATAATTTCACAGGAGGGGCAAAAAATAATATATATTGATGGATAAATCTTTGAATGAATAATAGATTACGCAACCATGTATTGATTATTCATTATTCTGTAAATCCAGAGTAGCAAAAAAGGACTTGACGAATTTCTCTAAATAGTATTGGAGTTAGATATTTTTCGCCTCAAAAGTCCATGACGAAAATGGAGTTAGGCAATTTTCTTATTAAGGCGACGAATTCTTGTTATCCTCTTAGCAAGTACTATTATGAGGTTGCTGAGATAGCAATGTGGATAGCAATATGTTTCTAAAAACGACAGATCATATTGCTCAAAATCGATGATCAGAATAGCAATGTTTGCAATCTTGCTGCGAAAGCAATATCTTCTTCTTAGCAACATTGCTATGCGCAAACAGAATAGATCTGATTATCTCCAACAACATAGATTCGATCTTATTCGATTGTAAAATAAGTTTTTGAAGGCTCTCACAAAATATCAGCGATATCTGACAGATGGTTTATGAGATACAGGATTTTTTCAATATTAAAAAAAAAGATTTGGTCATACAACCCTCACGAAACTTTTCACAAGTCATCGTATCGGTATTTTTCACCAGCAGGTCAGTATTTTTCGAGTTATTGGGAAAACAGAATTTCAGATGGCTGTAACTCCAAAACCACTCGGCGGATTTTGTCCATTAACAAACTTAACCTATGAATTTGGACTCCAAACCTAACCTCCAAATTTAAACTCTCTAACACATTTCGTTCATGAGTAATCGTGCGGTGGGACGAACGAACAGCATTAAGTTTGACCTTGGATTATTCACAAAGAGTCGAAACTAAACGTTTGAGAACATTCGGTCACCCATCCAAGTACTGAACAGGCCCAAAGCTGCTTGGCTCCAGGACAAAAATAATATTCCCAATAATATAAATCCGACTGTTTGGCCGAGAATGGTCTCGAACAATTAGTTTCGACTCAAATACATACCATTCACTGTTGGGTCGAAAATAAACAATGCTGTGTCTGTGGTGGCACAAGGACCCATTCGAATACAAACATTAACTTTCAGGTCGAAAATAAACCGTGCTCTGTTTGTGGCGGTGTAATGTATAGCGGTGGTTTTATTTTCAATAATTTATTCCGAGGATTATTCCTATGATACAAATCAGTCGAATCGTACGGCTGTGCCATGAGGACCTATGAATTGACATTTTATAAAAAAGGCCCTGTACAGCGGTAATTTTTTTAATATCTAATAATATACGAAAATAGTCATATTATATTGTATATACCTACTCATATTATACTGAAAATAATTTTATGAAAATGTTGACTTAATTCCGTCCATAAGCCTTTTCACAAAGTTATTATTCCGATAGAATTGGAAACAAAAAATGTGTTCAAGCCCTGTGGACAGGAGCTTTCTGGCGCTCTAGTTCAAACAGACAAATTATATCTCCGAAAGTATTGGTTTCTCAGAGTTGGGAATTATATCAATGTATTCATATGAGAGAACTGCATCATAAAGGAAATTCAATTCAAATAATAGTTTATTTATCAAGATTAAATGAGCAATCATGAGAATGAGAACTGCACCATGGAAGAAATCAAATTAAATCTGGCCAATTTTGCCCAATAACGAACTTAACCGACATATTCATCTCCCTAACCTACTCTGAAAATTTCAACTACCTAGCTCATTCCGTTCGAGAGTTATATCTATGTCTATGGATGAAAAGCAGTCTCACTACTCTCAGATCTCTTACTTCATGTTCCGTTCCGAAATGTAAGACTTTTATGAGAAAAACTAATTTCGGAGCAAACAACTGAGATTTTTCTCACTTCGCTCACAATTCTTCGATTGATTAGATAATGTCATGTCTCAGGAAAATAAGTTGACATTATGACAATTCATACATAGAATAATTATATCATTCTGTGACAACGTTGAAACACGATTTATTATTGAAATTTTGAAAAATCATATCTCCGAAAGTATTAGCTTGTTAGAGTTTAAACGGTATCATTGAATTCTTATGGTAAAACTGCTCATTGAAAAAAATTTAATTTGGAATTTGTTTCGCAAAAAAAAATTTGTTTTTTGTTACTCCGAAACCATCTGTCCGATTTTGCCCAATAACGAACTTAGCCGAGTTATTTATCTCCCAAACCTACTCTGAAAATTTCAACTGTCTAGCTCATTCCGTTCGAGAGTTATCGTGCCTACGGCCGGACCGGCCGGACAGAATGAATTTCGACCACGGATTCTTGATCAGTGAGTCGATCCAAATCGTTTAAGACTATTTTCATCGAAAAATTAGAAAATTACAGACATTTGGGCAAATTGATAAGCCCTCAGTTCCGAGGAACTAGAGCGCCAAAAAATGGAAAAGATCAAGAAATTCGGCTACGGGAATCGATCCGAGGATCTATTAACGAAGAAAACAAATCCTTACGAGTGGGCCACAGAAGAACTACACAATTGATGTGAATTCCATAACTTGAACTTATGTTAGTAGACACGTTTGATTAATTTCAGAAAAATATGGTTAGGTTACATATTATTCGATCAAGTTTTAATCGAGAATTTGGCTGTTAAATAAGTTCATCATAGACAATATATAGTATAAACCAATTCTTAATAGTTATTGAACGAATGTTATTAACGACATATCGTCTTGTCAAATTTGACTTCGGCCGATCTAATTCATTGAATTCTGTTCATTACTTTAAAAACAAAAACTCTTGACAACTTCGCTGGTCGAGTGTAAAGCCAGTGGACCCATCTCTATCATTGGAATATTTCGATATTTTGGCAATATCTTCACCAATATATAAAGGGTCCGCCAAATAACTTTTTTTTTTAAAATGCAATAAAAATTAACTACTGAAAATTTTCTCAAATTTCGTTCTTTATTTGAAAGTACAATCCTTCCGGTTAATAATGGAAATTAATTTCATTCAAATGGCTGCCTCGGCTGGCCATGCAGTACCATGCCTACACGATCGGTCCAATTTTTAAGCACATTATCTATTGTGTGCAGCTGTATTTCACCAATGGCTTCACGAATATTGTCCTTTAAAGCGTCAATTGTCTCTGGCTTGTTGGCGCTACACTTATCTTTGACGGCACCCACAAATAATAGTCCAACGGTGTCAAATCGCAGCTCCGAGGTGGCCAAACGACATCAGCTCTGCGGCTGATAATGCGATCTTCAAGAACAGGGCGCAAAACATCGAGTGCTGGCGTCATACCAAGGTCTTTCTGCAAAATTCGTCTCAATGATGTCTCCGAAATGTTCAATTCTTGAGAACGACGGTGAATTGATGGCGCTTCACGCACACTTTCTGCCACAGCAGCAATATTCTCGGGTGTACGCACTGTTTTTGCCTTTTCACGTTTTGGTTTATCGATGAGGATGCCAGTTTCTTTCACTTTTTTCACAAGATAACGAACATACGGAGCTGACGGTGCTTCTCTTCTTCCAAAATCCCTACGCAATTTTCGCACACATTCTGCAACATTACCATGATTTTCAAAGTGATGTCGCAATATTTCCCAGCGTTGTTCAAGCGTATCATATTCGTTCAGCGGAAGGATGGAACTAATTATCGGAAGTAATTGCACGGAAGGATGGAACTAATTATCGGAAGTAATTGCACAAGTGCATCAAAATTACCGATAATTTTGCATGACAGCGTGTTGTCAAAAAACTGCATGAGTTTATTTTCATTTTTTGGGAAAGAGCCCGACACCGAAGGTGGAGGGCTCTTTCTCCAAAAATGAAAATGACCGAATGCAGTTTTTCAATGACAATACGCTGGAATGCGAAATTATCCGGTTCATTTTGATGCACGAGTGTAATTCGGGGGAATATTTCCCGAATGAACAGTTAACTTGTCAAACTGACGTTACCAATCAATGAATTTCTACCTCGTTATCAACATATTATATTAGGTAACTGAAAAATGAAGAGATCTAATGTATTTTATTCCTATAATATGAAAGCATGCGTAAAAATATATCGAAACTTTATTTATTTAGAACGAAATATTATTTATTTGGAAACGAAATCAAAAGTTGCAGGAGCTGCAGTTAAAAACACAATTATTATAAGTGTTCTGATTAGACAATGCTGCTATCGGAGCATTAACAGCAGAAGAGGATGTTTGGGAAAGCTGTGCCTGTTGTACATCATTAGCACGCATTCTTCTGACGATTTCTTCATGGTGAACTTCATCCATTTGATGATATGGTGTTATTGATTTGGAATTTGTGTGACCTGTGATTTTTATGAGTTGTTGCTCCCCCACCCCATTTTTTGCGAGATTGGAAACAGCCGTAGCTCGTAACGAATGATTTGTTATCTTGATGTTTTCCGTATTCAAACCAGAAGCTTTGTGTTGTACAACAGTCCATTTGCTCACTGTATTTCGTCCAGCAGGAATGTCTTTGTACCATTTTCTATTCAACTTCCAAGCGGGATTTACAGTGAGAAAGAGTCGTTTTGTTTTTATTTCAACCCGCTTTTCTAGGAATTTTTTGTACAGTCGGATCGGACACATATCAGCATTAATATTATTCTTTACTAGCCATTTTGATGAAGCGCATGGTTTTTTCCCTCCTTGGGTCGTCTTAGTAAATACGGGATCGTAAATAATTCTTCCTGTCTTTTCACCAACGTTATTTTCTTCTTCTTTGAAGTACGAAATTAGACACTTGTGGCCTTCTCCACCACGCCAAGCTAATTCAAAAGCAAAAACAAAAAATAATTTCTTCTGCAAACCATCCGGGGTGTTTTCGTCGCAAACACGAACCATATTTTGGAATTCATCGTACCTTAGAAAAACTGCACTTTCCTTCCTCTTCTGTGGATCTCTTTGCAGTTGTTTTCTCTTGGCATTTTTCGCGTCTCTGGCTGCTTTGAATTCAATATTAGTGAAAGGATTGAATTCGGTGAAATATTTTTCCATTAGTAATTTAGCGGTTACGTTCCAAATCATTTTAACAGTATATTCCTTGTACTCATCGCCATTTTGCTTACGCATATTGAATGCCCAGTCTGTTAATATTTTTGCCAAAACATCAATTGGTGTTCTTCCATCCAAAATATAATTTTTCTCTTCACAGAAGCCCATAAACTGACGCCACACGTATTTTCTATTATTTTTTGTATTGATTGGTTCTATTTCCGAAACTTCTTCTTCAATAGCTTGTAAGGAAGCAAAACCAAAACGAGACATTTTTAATAACGTCTTCGACATTGCTTGTCAAACTGACATACAATGGAATCGCGTTTGAACTGATCCATAGATATCTGTGTACAAGACAATTATCAGTTTCTACAAGATAATTATCGCTTTCTACATAGATAATTATCAGTAGTAATAACCCAAGGACATTGATAATTGTTCGAAAAAATTTTATGACAGATTTCGAAAGCTTGTTGCTTGGAAACAGATCGACGCCGTAGGCGGAGATCTGTTGCCTACAAGCAACAAGCTTGAGAAAGTTGTCATAAAATTTTTGAGCATTTATCAATGTCCGAGGGTTATTCGGATAGAAAATTTTTTGCTAGTTATAGAAAAAATGCGGAGCCAAAACAATTTATTTAAACGTGCAATTAACAAAGGAGCAATTAGAAAAGTTCAATGAAGATCCAGACGTGTTAGTTTCTGTAACTGATGAAGATGTATTTCCACTACGCATGCTGTTAATAATTTGATTATGATGTTCTTCGTCAATATTCAAGTAGGGTTTTATTGAGTTGGCATTGTTGTGACCCGTAATTTTTATAAGCTGTTGTTCTTGTACACCACTTTTGGCCAATCGACTAACCGCGGTCGATCTATTGGAATGATTAGTAATTCTTTTTTCCTTTGTATTCAAGCCAATCGCTTCGGCAGACGATCTTGTTCAATTTTGAATCGTATTTTTTCCAATGGGCATATTATCATACCAGTGATCATTTTCGGATTTCCATTGACGAGTTGGTCTAAGGAATAATCTGTTGGTTTTAATATTTGGGCCCCTTTTCGACATCAAGTTTTTGAATAATCGGACAGGACAAACGTTGCTGTCGTTGTTTTTGGCGCTCTAGTTCCTCGGAACTGAGTGCTTATCAATTTGCCCAAATGTCTGTAATTTTCGAATATTTCGATGAAAATGGTCTTAAACGATTTGGTTCGACTCACTGATCAAGAATCCGTGGTCGAAATTCATTCTGTCCGGCCGGTCCGGCCGGCCGGTCTGGCCGGCCGGTCCGGCCGGTCCGGCCGGCCGTAGGCACGATAACTCTCGAACGGAATGAACTAGAGAGTTGAAATTTTCAGAGTAGGTTTGGGGGATAAATATCTCGGCTAAGTTCGTTATTGGGCAAAATCGGACAGATGGTTTCGGAGTAACAAAAAAAAATTTTTTTTTACGGAACAAATTACAAATTAAATTTTTTGTTATAAAAAGTTTTATCATAAGAATCCACTCATATCATTTTTAACTCTAACAAGCTAATACTTTCGGAGATATGATTTTAAAAATTTCAATAATAAATCGTATTTCAACGTTGTCACAGAATGATATTATTCTATGTATGAATATGAATTGTCATAATGTCAAATGATGTTCCTGAGACATTATCTAATCAATCGAAGAATTGTGAGCGAAGTGAGAAAAATCTCAGCTGTTTGCTCCGAAATTAGTTTTTCTCAGAAAATTCTTACATTTCGGAACTGAACATGAAGTAAGAGATCTGAGAGTAGTGAGACTGCTTTTCATCCATAGACATAGATATAACTCTCGAACGGAATGAGGGAAATTTTCAGAGTAGTTTAGGGAGATGAATATCTCGGTTAAGTTCGTTATTGGGCAAAATTGGCCAGATTTAATTTGATTTCTTCCATGGTGCTTTTCTCATTCTCATGATTGCTCATTTAATCTTGATAAATAAACTATTATTTGAATTGAATTTCCTTTAGGATGCAGTTCTATTAAATGAATACATTGATATAATTCCCAACTCTGAGAAACCAATACTTTCGGAGATATAATTTGTCTGTTTGAACTAGAGCGCCAGAAAGCTCCTGTCCACAGGGCTTGAACCCATTTTTTATTAAAAATTTGCTTCCAGTACACATTCTTGAACCACCCTGGCAGGTCTTGCTGAATACAGGGTTATATTCAACTCGATTTGTTACAGAACCATCGTTGTTTGATTCGATAGAAAAAAAATCAGTCAAGCAAGCAGCAGCTTCCCCACCTCGCCAAGCTAATTCTACCGCGGCTATGTGATAGAATTTCCGTTGAAGCCCTTCGGGAGTATTTTCATTCCATAAATTTACCATTTTCGTTATTTCTACAGAACTTAATGCTGCCGAACTTTGTTTCCTTTTACAAGGATCTGATTGCAGATTTCGTCGTACAGAATCGCGGGCAGCTCGCGCTTGTTGAAATACGACACTTTTGAATGGGTCAATAATAACTTTCATTTCTTTATAATATTTTTCCTGTAACAGCTTACTTGTTATATTCCACATGGTTTTGACCGTACTATCTTTGAACTCTGTACCATCTTTTTTCCTCATGTTCACAGCCCAATCCTTTAAAATCAACGCCAATTCTTCCGCCGTCCGATTTCCATCTAATTGATACTTTCTATCGTTGCAGAAGTCCATAAATGCTTTCCATACAAATTTCTTACTGTAAACGGTGTTTTTGGGTATATTCGATTCAATAATTTCATTAATATTCTCGTCAGTATTACAACCAAATCGTGACATTTCGAAATATTAAATATTTGAAACTTCATAATCGAAATAAATCAATATATGTTCATAGCAACGTGAAAACAGCCCATGGTCTGTTATCGATGTAATGTTGACATGATTGGGTGAAATTGTTCATATGATACAAAATGAGGAAATTTGATTGGTTGTTGGAACTGTCAAAAAATTTTCGCTGTAATCATGCGGTAATTGCACTTCAATCACAGGGGATTTTGACAGGAGGGAAATATTCTGTCAAATAAGACATGAGCTAAGTGCCATTCACGAAATAAGCACTAGTTGAAAAAAAAACGTTAGATGGCGGACCTGTTAGATCCGATCGAGTTCAAATCTAGAACTTTACTGTAAAATGAGGTTTTGAAGGCTCTCGTAGAATTTCAGCGTTATCTGACGAATAGTTTCTAAGATAAAGAATTTTTTTAAATATTTTATTTTATTTTCCAGTCATGCGATCCTCACATAATTTCGCGTCTTCGTGTCGGTATTCTTCAAGTAACTACCGAGCCTTGATTCGATCAGATCAGTATTTTTCGAGTTATTGGGAAAACCAAATTCCAGATGGTTATAACTATAAAACCACTCGGTGGATTTTACCCATTAACGAACTTAGCCGTCACATTTGGACTCCAAACCAACTCTCTTACCTCATTGCGTTCGAGCGTAATCGTGCTGACGGCCGGACAGAATCAATTTTGACCTCGGATTCTTCATCAGCGAGTCGAAACTAATCGTTTGAGACCATTCTTTGCCAAATATTCGAAAATTACAGACATTTGGACGAATTGATAGGCACTCTGTTCACCTGAAGAGCGCGCTGAAGATCAGAGTTTAGTTCATAAATGTTTGAAATTGAATTTACTTAACAAAAAATATCCTACATTAATCTTCATAAATATACACTGTCATTTAGAAAAAGCTCTGCATAATTATTGATAACCACTCTCTCCACATTATGCTTCGATCACATTATATGGTATAATATTAAATAGGAACAAGAATAAAAAATGCATCACTTTGATACACGAAGCTTGGATTAACTCAACTGTGGATTTAAATCGATGGTTGCATCAAAAATGAACTGGGAATCGACATAGAATCACCCTGATTTCGCACTCAAGAGCTGTTAAAGCTTTGTGAAACCCACCGTAAAACTATAGTCAGATAGGGATAACAGTTTACTGTTTTTAATAACACATTAATTTATGAACTGAAAACTCACTTCCAGTTCACCCATGACAATCTATTGCAAAATCAGTTCATTGATTCTTCTCTCATTATAAATTATCGCTGACTAAAAAGTGAAAAGTCAAGATACCATAAGGGGCAGCACTCAAAATCTGCCTCCTCCACACTTTCCCCTCCGACAAAGGCCGAACAGTAAGCTTTTCGAGTTCGTTGACCTTGTTTTTCACAGATTACCCATGCCTGCTAATCACTATAATTACAGTATTTTAAATAGGCCCACATGTTCTGCTGGTCGAACACAATGTATGGCCATATTGTACGTTACCTGTTGTTCCTATGTCTAATTCATTATCGTACCATCTGGGATCAGATAAATATACAAAATGTGTGTTTTTAGGGAATTGAAATAATTCATCAAAATATTGATGAAATGTTTATTTACCTAGTATATTTTTTGTAAGCAACCACCCCATCAGTCCAATTTTTGGGGCGCTAAATAATGTTCTCAAATGCTTCCAGAGTTGATATTTTAGCAGAATAAAGCATGGATTTAACATACCCCAAAAATGAAGTCAGAAGATTCTGCGCGCATGTTCTATTGTCTACTAACCTCTATTATGGACACACTACTATGGATTTAGCATCGATATATACCTACCTTTTTCTCAGCTTTCATAATATATGAATACATTTCACACCATTTTAATGACAGTCTTCAATGATGTCTATGATCACAGAATTTTTAGTTCTATTGGAATTGAACTTACGCCTCAAGTAACTCCAGGATACGATATTCACGAAATTCCGCGAAAATTAATTGGATCAGATTTCTATATTTTGAGTTTTGAGAGAATAACAACAAGAATTCAGATGAGTATAACTCCAAAACAGTTTGACAGATTATGCCAATTAACGAACTTACGTGTCGCAATAGGAGGTGCAACCTACCCCGAAAATTGCAAGTCGCTATCTCTTTCCGGTATCGTCAGTTACATAATATTTTTTCGTAATTTTTTTTCTACTTTCTAGTGAAACGGTCCTCACAAAATGTTGCACACGTCTTTATGTCGATATTCTACAACTGGTCACCAAGCTTCAATTCGATCGATTCTATATTTTTTGAGTTTTCGGGGAAATAATATTCCGTATCGGTATAACACCGAAACTGTAGGGCTGATTATGCCCAACAACGAACTTAACTCTCCCATTCGGATCCGCAACCTACCTTGAAAATTGCAACTTCCTATCTCCTTTCGTTCGAAAGTTATCGAGGAAACAGTCACCTATCCCGCTGCAGAACTCACACAAGGCTGCTCGGATCTACAACAATATAGACCCGATTGTGTTCAAACTTGGAACTTGTCAGCGTTTGAAGACTGTGGCAAAATTTCAGCAATGTCGGACGAATAGTTTCTGATATATAGAATTTTTTTCAATGATGATCTGAAATCAAAATACGTCCAATATACCTACCATATTTGATTCACTTTGACGAACGAATGGTTTTAAATATCTTTTTATATATATTTTTTTTTTAAAATAAATTAAATAATTGTTTTTCAAACTCCTCTGAAACTGACATTTCAGAATTTTCTAAATTATATTTACGTATTGAATCAGTTGTAAATAAATTATGATAATCCGGAAAATTCTTAAAGATAATAAATTAGTTACGCTTCCTCATTTTTTGTTGTTTTATGTTATATAGAATATTTCCGGTTCCGGCACATCCTTGAATCTTGGGTACCCTATGTTATCTGGATAAAAATATCGTTTAACTTTCAATCAAACCCAAATATATGGGCTCAATTATTTAAAATAAGGCCATACTTACCATATTTAACTCGTCTTGGTCTGACATAGATATTGAATATCGATTTAAAGTAATATTTTAAACAAATTTCTTCATGAAAAAATTGGTTCAAGCACTGACGTGGAGTCAGGTGCTTTTGCGGGTATGTTCTATTGTCCATTCTCCTGTATTGGACACCCTTAATCGAATTTACCATGGTAAATTATGTTGTCCATTCTCCTGTATTGGACACTTAATTCGAATTTCCCCTGGTAAATTCGATTAAGGGTGTCCAATACAGGAGAATGGACACTTAATTCGAATTTTCCTTGGTAAATTCGAATATTTATCTCCCAAACCTCCTCTGAAAATTTCAACTGCCTAGCTCATTCTGTTCGAGAGTTATTGTAGAAACAAAATCTCAATTTTTTTTTTGATACTTTACGGCAACCCGATCATTTCAAAACTTCGCATGGATATAAAGGTCATTATTCTACGATTTGATGCTAAATTTCAGACAGATCGAGTGATCGGTTTCGGAAAAATATTCATAAAACATATGTTTACTAAAAACGGCCATACCTCCGAAAACGCTTGGTGGATTTCGCCCGATAACGAACTCGTCCGATATATTAAGGCTCCAAACCTGCCCTGCAAATTTCAATCCTCTAACTCCTTTCGTTCGAGAGTTATCGTGTTAACTGCCGGCCGGACAGAATCGTTTAAGACCATTTTCAGCCAAAAATTGGACAATTACAGACATTTGGGTAAATTCATAAGCACTCTGTTCCGAGGAACAAGAGCGCCAAAAAATGGCATGACAACAGACATGCTATTTCTAATTGTCTCCTCATGAAATTCGTTCGTCTTCGCGTCGAAAATCAAAAACCATCGACGTTGTTCCTGAACGAGTAATTATATTTTCATTTTATTAGTTTTCTCGTCGCTTTTCTCGTTATAATCGTAGTTACCATACCAGGGAACCCTTATGACGACCTGGGGTCAAATGCGTTTGGTTTTTACAGAAATATATTTTTCACACCGGAGTAGGTACTAGTTCTCAGTTCTCATTCACCAATGTAAACATATTCATTGTGCATAACCATCCCAGCTGACAAGTTTTTTGTTTCAGTGTAATACAGTGGACCCGTTTACTGTAGTCGTTGTAATATTTCGAGTTTAAATCTAGGACTTTGCTGTATAATTAGGAATCATATTATCATTAGTTGGGCTTTTGTTATGTTTCCAATATATTCATAGCGTTCAAGAGTCACTCGAATGATGGGGATTTGTTATCGGGATCAATGACCCTGAAACCAACACATAATTGCATTCCAAACATATTTTTATTGAAAATCGGGTTTATCTGAAATGACCTTAAACTTCAGCCATTATACCCATCAAAAATTGGCTCGAGCACTGACGTGAAGTCAGGAGCTTTTACGCGCATGTTCTATTGTCTACTCCCCTCTATTGGACACTCTTTATCGAATGTAGCATCCATATACCGTTTTCTCAGCTTTGATAATATATGAATTCATTTAATACCATTTTGATGAAATACGTCAGTAACGAGGGAATCTATGTTCACATTATTTTTTGATTCTTTCATAATATGAAAGAATCAAAATCTATGATCACATTATTTTTTGATTCTTTCATAATATGAAAGAATCAAAAAATAATGTGATCATAGATTTACATATTATGTAAATAATAATATAATATTTACATATTATGTAAATTATTGAAATTGAAATACGAAGAAACTTACGCCTCAAGTAACTCCAGGATACGATATTCACTAAATTCCGAAAAAAATAGTGGGTTGGCATTCTACGAGTAATCACAGAGTTTTAATTTGGTCAGATTTGTTCATTTTTACTTATAGAGGAAATAACAACAAAATTTCATATGAGTATAACTCCAAAACCATTTGGCCAATTATGCAAATTCTCGCGACATTTGCGTTTGCTTATTTTCCTAATCGGCCAAACGTTTTTGTAATTATACCCATCTGAAATTTGGTTGTTATTTCCGCAATAACTCGAAAAATACAAAACCGATCCAATTCAAACATGGTTAGCAGTTGTAGAATGCTATCGCGAAAATTTTTGCGAAATTTTGTGAGGATCGTATGACTAGAACATTTTTAAAAAATCATTGAAAAAAATTCTATATATCAGTAACTATTCGTCCGACATCGCTGAAATTTTGCGAGAGCCTTCAGAACCTAACTCTACTGCCAAGTTCTGAATTAAAAAACGATCGGATCTATATTGTTGGAGTTCCGAGCTGCCTTGTGTGAGTTTAGTAGCTGGAAGGGTGACCGTTGCCTCGATAGCTTTCAAACGAAAGGAGATATGGACTTTTTCAGGGTAGGTTGAGCATCCGAATGGCAGAGTTAAGTTCGTTTTTGGGCATAATCGGTCCAACGGTTTCGGAGTTATACCCACCTGGAACATTATTTCCTCGATAACTCAAAAAATATAGACTCGATCGAATTGACGCCTGGTAGCTAGTTGTAGAATATCGACATAAAGACGTGTGTAAAATTTTGTGAGAACCGTAACCCTGGAAAATTTCAAACAAATTACGAAAAAAACAAATTGGTTCAAGCACTGACGTGAAGTCAGGAGCTTTTGCGCGCATGTTTTATTGTCCATTCTCCTGTATTGGACAATCTCAATCGAATTTACCATGGTAAATTGAAGAGTGTCCAATATAGGAGAATCGACAATAGAACATGCGCGCAAAAGCTCCACACTTCACGTCAGTGCTTGAACCAATTTTTAAATTTAGGGGTATTTGTACAAAAGGAGAATCAATTCTCCACAGAACAGTTAATTTAAAGAAATGCAGCATCGAATCAAATTCAATGAGAGTCGTGAAATGTCAGAGGAACTCGTGATTCTTAGAATACCAGCAAAAATATCACTTTTCTCGATACTATGTTCAAATTGGTCAACGAGAACGAGCGCGGCAATGAGTCCTGACTTCACTTCAGTGCATTTTTATATATCTTTCTTTTATCTTCCTTATCTGCCTAACACCCGTGACTCGACATATCTGAGAAAAATTCCAACCACTCCGTGCTCAAAATTATTTTGGGCGCATATTCTGGGAATCAGCGTACTATAATTTTGCCCAAATGTCTGTGATATTCGAATCGTTTGCAGAAAATGGTCTAAAACGATTAGGATCGACTCACTGATGAAAAATCCGAGGTCAAATTAGATTCTGTGCGGCCGTTGCTACTATAACTATTGACCCAGCGGTTTAGTTCAAATGCGTATTGATTTCAATGTACCTGTAAATAAAAATTACATATATTTGAACAAAATTATAGCCCCCTGAAGAGCGCATAAAAATTTAAATTATCATACGAATATATTAATAAGGAATTAATTAAATGGAGATGAACTTGTCGGAAAAATACATCTTGATAACATTGGGAATTGTGAGACTTCATTATTAATTCATGCCCCTCCTCCCTGCACCAATATTTTCTAGAGATGTGTCCAAGAACCGTTTTCGTAAGTTGTCGTTGAAAGACGACTATTTCATGGAATAGTTTCCTAATCATGCAGCATTTGTTCCGTGTGGCTCACTTCTTTATGACAATGCCAAACATGGGTAAATGTCCTTCGAAGACAAAGTAGATGTACCTTCAGATAAACGCGTTATATCACTTCACTGCTTCCGAATGAGACACTCTTATGTTTTCCCATCGTGACTAATTTATCGTAGGTGAATGAATCATGTAGGTCGACATGAACTGGTCAAATCGGTTCCTGAACATAACAGTGCCGGAATGATTTACATCGATTTATTACTTCATTGTTCGATTTTAAAATACATAATTGATTTTCACCTACCATATATAGAGTAACTACACTTATGTTTACTATAAATTTGATGAATTTTAGAAGAAAAATTGTTTCAAGCACTGACAGGAGCTTTTGCGCCCATGTTTTATTGTCTATTCAATTCTATTGGACACCCTTCATCGAATTTACCATCGATATAGACCGTTTTCTCAGCTTTTGTAAAATATGAAAAATACATTTCGTACCATTTTAGTGACAGACTTGAGTAATGAGATAATCGCAGAATGTTTAATACGGACATATTTATTCTATCGGAATTGAAATTCGAAAAACTTACGTCTCAATTAACTCCAGAATACGATATTCACTAATTTCCACGAAAATTAGCGCATTGGCATTCTACAAGTAATTATCTTATTTTAATTGGATCGGATTTTTATATTTTGAGTTATAGAGGAAATAACAAAATGTCAGATGAGTATAACTCCGAAAGCGTTTGACTGATTATGCCTATTAACAAACTTAAATTTCGCATGCAGCTGCGCAATCTATCCTGAAAAGTACAAGTCGCTATATCTTTCCATTCTCAAGTGATCGTAAGATAGATAATATTTTTTCATAATTGACGGACGAATACTTTCTGATAAATAGAATTCTTTTCAATGATTTAAAAAAAAAATTGATAAGATCCTCACTTTATTTTGCGAAAATGTACGCGACGGCATTTAACAACTAATTACCATGTTTCAATTTGATCGGATTAGTATTTTTTGAGTTATTGAGAAATAACAACCTTATTTCAGATTGATATAACCGAGGATATAACTACAAAACCGTTTGGCCGATTAGGCCTATTAACAAACTCAGATGTCGTATTGGGATGCGCAATCTATCCTAGAAATTGCAAGTCGCTATCTCTCTCCGTTCTCAAGTTATCGTGAGATAAATAATATATTTTTTAAAATTTTATTAATTTTCTAGTTATTCTCACAAAATTTAGAAACTGTCTTTGTGTCAGTATTCTACAACTAGGTACCTACCAAGTTTCAATTCGATCGGATCTGTTTTGGTTGAAAACAAAATTAGTAGGTACTCAGAAACTGTTCAGCCGGTTATGCCGATTAATGAACTTGCCCGTAGTATTTGAACATGCCACCTACCCTGAAAATTTCAAGTCGCCCTCTCTTTCCGTTCGAAAGTTATCGAGGCAACGGTCAACCATCCAGCTACTGAACACAAGGCTGCTCGGATCTCCAACAATATAGATCCAATCATGTTCAAACTTTGAACTTGACAGTAGATTTGGATTTTGAAGGCTGTCGCAGAATTTCAGCGAATTCGTTTAATAAGTTTCAAGGATTATTTAAAAATTTCCTCAAGGAATTTCGAAAGAATTTTCGCTTTGGCATTCTACAACTAATAACCATGTTTGAATCGGATCTGATTTGTATTTTTTTAGTTATTAAGGAAAATAAAAACCAAATTTTAGATATAAGATATAAGATATAACTCCAAAACAATTTGGCCAATTATGCCAATTAAATAACTTAATTGTCGCATTTGGATGCGCAACCTACCCTGGAAATTGCAAGTCGCTATCTATTTCCGGACAGAATCACATTTGACTTCGAATTCTTCATCAGTGTGTCGAACCCAATCGTTGGAGGCAAAAAATTCGGAAATTAGGGACATTTGGGCAAAATCACAGAACGCTGTTCCCCGGAACATGCGCGCAAAAAAAAATTCTATGAATGGATTGAAATCGTGAATTTTCTATCAATGGTACAGGTTATAATTTAATTCAACCTTATATAGAACTGGTTTAGGAAATCAGTCAGATATCAATTCCATATACTGAATTCCAAAAATATTTTTTCTAATTAATTAGAATTTTAAGCATTTCGAGCCAGTATTGCGTTTAGATATCTATTTCAAATCAATTTTACAAGAATAAAACCTTCACTCAGTAAAGAACAAAAAAATCTACTTCAGCATCTCTGATCTGGAGGCATTTATTTCCATTTATCAAAATACTTCCAATATATCATATTTGATTCTCTTTGACCAACGGATTGTTTTCAGTATTGATATAAATGCACCCAAAGAAAATTCTGATAATCTGGAAAATTCTTGAAGATTATATGTAAGTTACTTTTGACACTTTTTCATTTGTGGTGCTCTTGTTCCTCGGAACTGAGTGCTTATCAATTTGTCCAAATGTCTGTAATTTTCGAATTTTTTGATGAAAATGGTCTTGAACGATTTGGTTCGACTCACTGATCAAGAATCCGTGGAGCTAGACAGTTGAAGTTTTCAGAGTAGATTTAGGAGATACATTTCTGGATTAAGTTCGTTATTGAGCAAAATCGGACCCTGATGGTTCCGAAGTAACGAAAAAAAATTTTTTTTTTACATTACAAATTTCAAATTCTATTTTTTTAAGATGCAGTTTCACCATAAGAATCCATTGATATCATTTTCAACTCTAAGAAGCTAATACTTTCGGATATATGATTTTTCAAAATTTCAATAATGAATCGTACTTCTATGTTTTCACCGAATGCTGTACTTAATTATTCTATCTATGAATTATCATAATATGATCTGTGTTCATTCATGTCATATTATTTTCCTATAAGGTTAAGACATGTCGAAAATATTTCTCGTTCGTTATTCTTGATATAAAAACCTCCTCTTGTTCTAGAAAACAAAGTATGATTTAATGCAAAATGACCAATGAAATAACCTCAGCTATCGTAGAATTATGAGGATGATATGATGTTATACTTTTAAGGTGATAATTTAATGGCCGGGGATAACCCATAATTATGATGATGGAAATATTTACTTTGTTGAGTAAATTGGGTTCAGAATATCTCCAGTAAAAACAAAACAGGAATATTGGCTTAGTTTCAATTGATATAGGTAATATAATTTTCAGAGCAGATTTGGGGAATGAATACCTCGTATAAGTCCGTTATTGGGTAGAATCGTTCTGGTGGTTTCGGAATAATATATTTTTTTAATGGACACTTCTTGGAGCTCTTGTTTTGATTTAGTTTCTTTTATGATGCAGTCCTATTATAAGAATACATTGATATCATTCCCAACTCTGAGACACCAATTCTTTCGTAGATATGATTTGTTAAAGTTTGAACAAGGGCGCCAAAGCTCCAGTCCACAGGGCTTTCCTACTTTTTGTTGTTAAAATAATCTTTTATACAACTTTTATAAAAATTACGAGATCTTTCTAGTTCTTTCAATTCAAAATGCATGATGAAATCCGTTTGAACTTCTCGTCAAAAATCGCCGTTGACAAATTTGCTGGTCAACGATGGTCAACAGTGGACCAGTCTTCTGTAATCGTAATAATATTTCGATTTTACCATTATCTCCAACAATATGTATTCGATCGATATTGAATCTAGAACTTGGTTGTAAAATAAGGTTTTGAGGGATCTCCCAAAATTTCAAGGTTATCTGTCGGAGGGTTTCTGAGATACACAATTTATTCAAATATTATATTTGAAATTTTCTAGTCATACGATTTTGTATCAGTGAAGGAAACCATAGGTGCCCGCAAGGGGAGTCCCCTGCTCCCCCTGGATTTCGAAATTGATATTGGGATTTTAAAATTTAAGAGGATTATTATTATCTCCGAAACCATTGGGTGGATTTTGCGCCTCGCGCAAAAATAGGTCCATCAACCCCTTTCCTCGTTCACATAATTCATAGATGTGCAGTTTAAGAAATAAGCCAGCCAATATGTATAGAATGACCAAATTTTTACCGAAAAAAAATTCGCATTGCGATCGCATATTCTCGTAATAAGAGATTTCTGTTTTCAATAGAATGAATAGAGAAAAGCTGAAAGACTTCCATTGAATACCAGGGATATTTCCTGTAAACCTTTTCGCAAAATATCACATTCAGTCGTAACAAAGGTCCATGCGTCCAGGTATAAAACTCAAGTTTCATAATACCTTATCCCTTCACTAAAAGCAGGTGTTACAATTCTTTATGAAGTTCGGTGAAAAATGAATGTTGAAATAAAACTTTGAAACGCGGTCTAGTGTCCATAAAAAGTAAATGGTTCGAAATGGCTAGAAATAGGCTCCTAGCCGATTTCATATTCTCTTTAGGTTTAATAGTTCGTAATAATATACATAATATATAAAATATATTATACTTTTATGTATAAGTGCTGTGATAAAATGAGTTATCTGAAATATCAGCCTTAATGCTTTTCTATGTGAGAAGAAATTGGAGTGTTTCTGATTCTACAGTGTGGAAAAGCCAAATGGAATTAATTCATTATCTTGGGTACTGTATATATTTAAGGAAAATCCCGAAACATGTCAAATTCAAATTTTAAATTGCCATTCTTTTTCTTAAAAATGCGAACCCTACCTCAACCCCCTTTCAAAGACAGGTAGAACCCCCAATTTTTCAAACAGGACGTATGGACTTGTAATACATCATTTGAAAGGTCTCGTCCTTCTCTATTCAGAAATGTTAACACTTTCATGTTTTTGCAAAACTCAAAATAGAAAAAAATACAATCTCATTACAATTATAGGTACTAATCTGCTTTGCCTGGATGTGGTAGAAAGAAAATGAAAAATTGGTTCAAGCCCTGTGGACAGGAGCTTTTTGGCGCTCTTGTTCAAACAGACAAATTATATCTCCGAAAGTATTGATTTCTCAAAGTTGGGAATTACATCAATGGATTCCTATGATAGAAATGCATCATGAAAGAAATTAAATTTTAAAAAAGTGTCGTTAGAAAAAAATGCTTCAAAAATTATCTCATAAACGAACATCATAGAAGAATTTAAATTCAACGAGAGTGCCAACAATTATCAATCCAAAACCAATAGACAAATTCTACACAACAACGAACTCATCCGAGATATTCATTCCTCAATTCTCTGATGAACGATAATATACCTATATTCTTTCCTCAAATCCACTCCAATACACCAATATTCCAGTTTTGTTTTTACTGGAGATATTCTGAACACAATATTATTAACTTATGGATTGACCATCGGCATGAAAATATCAACCAACAAAAAGTATGATATCATATTATAATTCTCATAATTCTACGATTGCTGAAATTAATTAGTCAATTTTCTTTCTCAGTCATGTCTCAGGAAAATAAGTTGACATTATGACAATTCATACATAGAATAATTATATCATTCTGTGAAAACGTAGAAATACGATTTATTATTGAAATTTTGAAAAATCATATCTCCGAAAGTATTAGCTTGTTAGAGTTGACAATGATATCAATGGATTCTTAAGGTGAAACTGCTTATCGAAAAAAAATTAGAGAGTTATCGTGCCTAAGGCCGGCCGGCCGGACCGGCTGGACAGAATGAATTTCGACCACGGATTCTTGATCAGTGAGTCGAACCAAATCGTTTAAGATCATTTTCATCGAAAAATTCTAAAATTACAGACATTTGGTCAAATTGATAAGCACTCTGTTCCGAGGAACAAGAGCGCCAAAAAAGTTATAACATTGTGATTTCCAAATGGTACCATGAAAACTATGTAAAGCACTTTCTGTGGCAATGTTACTTTCTTTAGAACGCCTTCGCAAATTGTTTTGTGCTGATAAGTTGTAGTTTATAAATTGTCTAATTTGTGTTTGAATTTCATAAACTTCAATTGTGAATAATGGTTCGACTAACGGAAATGCACAAAATCATAATTTTACAAATGATTGGTTATGCAGGTATAACACTCGAACACAAAACGAAGTAAGTCGCTTGTTTCATGAGAAATTTCCGAATTTGCCGCCTAACCCAAGGAACAATAAGTAAAATGGAGAAGCAGTTTCCCGAGTTTGGGCATGTAAGGCAGATCAAAAAACAAGCTCTAATATACTGTGTGAGGATGTGAAATCAGTAGTGATGCTTGACTTCGAAGAAAATCCACATAAATCCAGTATAGAGATGCCCCCATAACATTCAATGTCAGCCTCACATCGATTCTAAACATATTAAAACAAAATAAAATGCATCCCTATAAAATGATACCTATACCTAGGAGTTCTTGGAAGCCAATTTTAATAACTTATTTTTGTGAACAAATGATGGACATGATGGATAACAATATTATCCAATTAGTAAACGTTTTTTTCTGATGAGTGCTATTTTTCTCTCAACAGCCATGCTAATCATCAAAATTGCATCTATTGGTCTACCGAAAATCCTCACTGGATGAGAGAGGAACACACAATTTCCTCAAAAGGTTAATATTTGGGCGGGAAATGTTCGAAACTATATCAAAGGTCCCTTTTTGGCGCTCTAGTTCCTCGGAACTGAGTGCTTATCAATTTGCCCAAATATCTGTAATTCTCGAAAATGGTCTTAAACGATTTGGTTCGACTCACTGATCAAGAATCCGTGGTCGAAATTAATTCTGTCTGGCCGGTCCGTCCGTCCGGCCGGCCGTAGCAGTTTTACCATAAGAACCCAATATCATTTTTAACTCTAACAAGCTAATACTTTCGTACTTTCGGAGATATAATTTTTCAAAATTTCAATAATAAATCGTATTTCTACGTTGTCACAGAATGATATAATTATTCTATGTATGAATTGTCATAATGTCAACTTATTTTCCTGAGACATGACATTATCTAATCAATCGAAGAATTGTGAGCGAAGTGAGAAAAATCTCAGTTGTTTGCTCCGAAATTAGTTTTTCTCAGAAAAGTCTTACCTACATTTCGGAACGGAACATGAAGTAAGAGATCTGAGAGTAGTGAGACTGCTTTTCATCCATAGACATAGATATAACTCTCGAACGGAATGAGGTAGGTAGTTGAAATTTTCAGAGTAGGTTAGGGAGATGAATATCTCGGTTAAGTTCGTTATTGGGCAAAATTGGCCAGATTTAATTTGATTTCTTCCATGGTGCAGTTCTCATTCTCATGATTGCTCATGTAATCTTGATAAATAAACTATTATTTGAATTGAATTTCCTTTATGATGCAGTTCTATCATATGAATACATTGATATAATTCCCAACTCTGAGAAACCAATACTTTCGGAGATATAATTTGTCTGTTTGAACTAGAGCGCCAGAAAGCTCCTGTCCACAGGGCTTGAACCCATTTTTCTAATAAACATGAATGTGATAACATTTATGAATAGAGAATGACGAGACCTTTTAAACGATGTACCACAAGCCCATACTTCCTATTTGACAAAGGGGGGTAGTACCTGTCGTTCGAAGTGGGTTGAAGAAAGGGTTCGCATTTTTACGAAGAAGAATGACAATTTAAAATTGAAATCTGACGTCTCTCGGGATTTTCCATAAATATGTACAGTAACCAAGATAATGAATTTATTCCGCACTGTATAAAATGCTATGATAAAATTAGTTATAATTTCAGCCTTTTTGGCTATTCTATGTGAAGAGGAATTGAAGTGTTTCTGATTCATCGAAATCAAGATGACAGAACACAAATACTGATCAACATCTGAACGGACATAAAGAAATCTGGAACTGGAAGGCGAGCTGTAGATGGTGATCGACATTTCTGATGGGGGGCACAATATACCTTAAGGTCGCAGTGAAACGTTACCCCTTACAACAATATACAATAAGACAATATATATGGAACAACGTGTACCATTTTGCCCAACATTGCCGATAAGGTCTCAAACGATTCGGTACTACTCACCGATGATGAATTTGAGGTTGAAATCTATTCCGTCTGGCCGTCTGTGGCCACGATAACTTTCGAACGGAAAGATATAACGACTTGAAACTTGGCAACTAATTGTAGAATGCCGACGCAACGACTTATGCGAATTTTCGCGAGGATCTATTCACTAGAAAATTTCAGAATAGTATATTCTAAAAGAAGTTGCAGAATGGGCTCCTATATAAACACGAATGCGAAATTCGAAAACGAGCGACGAAGGAGCGAGGGTTGGATGTTGGGTTTGCCTTCTGCAACGAGTATTAGACGATTGAACTGTTGAAATATAATGGAAAATTCGGATTATACATCCTAGTGACTTTTGTAGCAGTTGGTCTGACTGTTACGAAAGTTGACAGATTAGGGCATGAAGATCAGATTTAAGATAGTTTTCTAATAGCATGAATGTTTAAAAATTAGCAAGAAGGAAATCTCTAGTACCTTATTTATTAATGAAAATAAAACTTCTTACTCTCAACACTTATTTCACTATATCCAGATTAAATTATATTGACAATTGACATGTGTTGAAATTTGATTGGATCGAATGTCAGTGCTGACTACCACAAAACGAAAAATATATCTAGAAACAATGCGGGAATGATTTCATTACAGCACTGTTTCTAGTGCTGTAATGGACTCATTACGATACCGAAATAGAGAAAAATTATTATGTATCTCAGAAACTATAAGTCTGATATCGCTGAAATATCTAAATCTACAACGAAGTTCCAAATTTGAACACTATTGGATCTATATTATTGGGATATTGAAAAAATATTCGGAACTGTGCAGCTTTGGGTGAGTTCAATATATGGATGGGTGGCCGTTTTTCACGATAATTTTCGAACGGAAAGAGACAGCAACTTGCAATCTTCAGGGTAGGCTGTGCATCCGAATACGACAGCAATTCAAAAAATACAAATCCGATCCCATTTAAACTTGATAGTTACATACGAAATTTCGTATGTATCGAATTACTAGAAATTTTTTCTTAGATAATTTCACGTGTTCACGCTTTCTTTATTCAACACCATGCAGTATTTCGTGAGGGTGTACGAGGCGAGAATAGACAATAGAACATGCGTGCAAAAGCTCCTGACTTCACGTCAGTGTTTTTGCCGCTCTTGTTAAAGAATTTTTTGGAAATTTTAACTAAAATTGCATATTATTCGAAGTACGTAGAATTGAGATAATTTATGACCAATTATTCTCAACTTCATGGATGTATCATATATTCGTGAATAACGATTGTATTCTTCTGAGGTCACCAAATTCCTCTTGAGGTTCTGTTTATAGCATGCAGTAACATGGCTCTTGAGTCATCTTTCGCCATATTCCATAAGTTCATCTGGCTTCACAATCACTATGGCACGTAATACTGGTAAATCGAGTACGAAATAGTTACGGTGTTTGTTTAGCTGCATGAGATCTTTCGCTACGGATAACTTTTGAACATAGACAACTTTTGAATCAAGTTTGTCGAAGGGACGGTTCTTTTACATTTGTGTTCAGAAAGGTATGCCATTTTAATCTTCGACAATCTATGGTTCGAACAGGATAGTGCTTTGTTCCACACAGCCAACGATTGATACGATTTATTGAAGGGACAATTTGGGGAAAACATTATTTTGAGAAATGGCTGCCCTATCAATGGGCCTCCTGATTATTTTCTTAGGGAGTACGTTAATTCCATGGTTTATGCTGACAGACCAACAACTCTGCAAGCATTGGAGAACAATATTGGGCGCCATTCAAGAATAAGATCACAATTATCGAAAAAACTGGTCAAAAATTGGTCTGGTAGGATGCACTTCTTCCCGAATAGTCGTGGTGGTCACATTATAATTATTATTAGAATGGAGGAGTGTGGCTTGTTTCAGCCCTTCAGAACTGTGACCGATACGATATTTTGTACTATTACCCTACCTATTCAATCCTAAGGAGATTGTCAATGGTATTAACCTCCTGTCCATTGTAATGTAGATGTACGCACCCTTGAGGTTCCTTTTTAGACACTCTTGAGCACAAATATAGATAGCTAATGTACCTGCCTGTCAGAGGCCTTATGTCCTATTGCCACAGAGATGTGGTGAAATCCCAAAAAACACAATATACAATACAATATTGGTAAAAGCTCTAACGATCTTGGTTTCTCGTTTCAGAAGCAAGTAGACGATTTAAATAACGATGAAGTAGAGGTGGATATAGATGAACTTCTAGATATGGACACCGAAGAACACCGAAGAAGGCACTTACAGGTGAGAGGATAATTTTAATCATGGGAACTGTTGAATATATGTAAATAAGGCTAGTTTCACAATATGATATTATGTTGTTGACATATTATATGTTTCGGGTTTTATCCCAATTCTTGAACTGAACTGAATAAACTTAACAATGCAATTTACCTACAGATTAAAGAAGTAGGGATTGGTGAAATTCCATTTGTTCGTTAGTGCCTTTGCCCTTCATTGAAACGGGAACTTATCAACCGATGTGTTATGGTTCATCTTCTTTACTCAAATAACTTTTCCAACATGTTTCAGCAAGTAATTCCTTATTTGATGGATCAAGGCCTTGATCAGTAACAGAGAATTTTGCGTACGAGTGTCTAACGGCACTTCTATCCCCAGGCCAGTTCTCAGTGGTGTTCCTCAAGGGTCAGTTCTGGGACCTATTCTATTTCTTTTGTACAATGCCGATTTACCAATCCTAGTAAAATCCTCATGTCCTCTATTCGCGGATGATACCAAGCTCTACAACGACGCTGTCACGAATTCAGCTAGCTTGCAGCGTGATCTGGACATAGTATCTCAATGGTGAAATTACTGCCTCTTGCAGCTGAATCTGGCTAAGTGCGTTGTGTTACATATGGGTAAGAGGAATCAGAGGAACATGTATACGTTGGGGGGATATCCATTGACCACCTCCGATCACCATATAGTTCTAGGATTAATAGTATCTGATGATCTTAGCTGGTGTAGGCATGTTCAGAGAATAACAGATAAGGCGAACAGGGTTCAGTATATGGTTTCCAATTCTTTTTTTTCACTGCGACCCAGATGTTTGCTGCAAAAACTACACATCATATATTCGTCCTATTCTGGAATTTGCGGGACCAGTGTGGTGTCCTATTCTTAAGGGTGAACAACTTGGAGGCAGTTCAAAGCTCATCAACCCGTATTCCATATGGCTTCAATCGTCCAAGCTTCGATGAACGACTCAGAATATTTGGCTCGAGTACTTTCACTGATCGACGAGAGAGCGAAGACCATATTGTTACTTATAGAGCCCTACATAACACATTCGTATCAGACTTGTCATCATTGTTCAGAGTTAACACTAACCGTCTGAGGGTACATCACTTCAAGCATCACAAAAACATTTCAGGACCACTCCTCTTCAGATCTTCTTATCCAATCGAGTTTTCGATGCCTGGAACTGTGTGACCGCGGAGATCGGTGATGCATTGACAGTGAACACCTTAAAAAACAAATATGACGACTATTTGAAAAGAACGATTGTGCCGGCGGATATGTGATTCACTCATGTTTATGTTTTACTTCTGTTGCGGTTCTTCTATCTTCCTTTCTTTGTTATCTGCTGTATTTTCACTTTGTTTTCTGATAAGAAGTGCACTGTCACCTAATTACCTTATTAATCCTTGTAAATTTTACAGCGAATTATAGGCTTATCACAGTTAAAAAGTTATCTGATCTCATAAAGAGCCAAGTTCCTAACTGCACAAAGCTTTTCTCTATCAACCGTCTCACGACACTTCGGTGTACCTGGTGTCTTGCAATAGTCCTATGAAACAGCAAAGTATTACTTTTCGACCAAGATATAGGATTTGTAGAATTAGGGCTGGTAGAGAAAGGCCTTGTACAGCTAGGAGCTCGGCTCTCTATGAGATCTGCTAACTTTTTTATTGAGTAAAATAGGTATTCCTTGCACACCTGCAGTTCTTTTTTCATAGCCCATATAGTTCACTCACTTTCTCGTCATTTATACGCAAATTTAGATTAAATGAAAATACTTGTCCATAAGAAATGTACAAAAACTGCAGGGTTGAGAGTGAAAAGTACAGATTTTTCATTTTTGTTGTTATTTGTATGATCATCCTAGCAGACATACCAAATATCAACCTTCTAGTACCCTAGTTTTATTCACAGATCTGTACATCCCTTTATGAGAGTTGGTGGGTGAAAATCACTCAATTTTGTCGTTGTTTGTATGGTTTTCTTAGCATACATGACAAATCTCAGCTTTCTAGAACCTAGATCTATACACAGATTTGAACACCCCTTTATGGGGATTGGAGGGGGAAATTTACATATTTCTTAATTGTTCTGTTGTTTCCAGCTAATATTAGCCTACACATGCTTCATTGTTAGATCAAGTAAATAATGTAATGCTCGAAGTTCTAAAAAATATAACAGAATGAGTCTTTAAATTGTCCATTAATTTTAATCATATGCCTACTCCATTCACTTTTATAAAGTCTCCCGGTTGGCCATGATGTAGGTCTATCGCGTTTTTGTAACTAAAACTGAGGCAGGTTGGCACTCCTGAAATTTCGTCAATGTCAAAACAATTCTGCGAGAGGTTGCCAATGCCAATTTCTATTCTCAACCTCAAAATAATCTTCCACCTTAGACAAGATATTATCACAGACCATTATCTTTGAATAATGAAGAACTCTTCGCTTTGAAATTGAAAATGCCGAAAGTAGTTTTGAAGAAGCAGAGACAAAGTATCAGGATGTGCTATACAGAACTGAAATCTGCTTATTCCGATCGTAACCCTGATGTTTCGGTATTTGAATGTCTCCCGTAGGCTGATTTCTTGAGAATTTCGAAAAGTAGGGAAATCCATAGGTATGTCTGTTCGTTTAGAAGTGTTCCTGCCGGGTTATTCAGGTACTTTTATTCTTTTTTCAAATGAACTATCACAAAGTAACAGACTACTCTATCCATTATTTTTCATTAAAATTTCAACACTTGATTCTTGATTTCCGTATAAAAATATCTTCTAGAATTGATTATTATTTTTCCGAAGTAAATTCACATTGTGAAAAATACGTAATTACTACGACATCTATGTAGAGAGGACAACGTTTCGTGGTTATCTGACAGGAAAATGACCATAAATATACGCGGTGAAATGTGTCAAACTTTCATGGCCAACAGGGAGACTTTATAAAAGTAAATGGAGTATAGATTCCTCTCACCGAATGAAACACTTTTTTGAATTACCATTTTCCCAGATTCGACTCACGTAAAAATTCATATGTCTTTAAAGATTTTACAATGTGCTGATACACCCCTGCACTTTTTCTATACGTTGAACACAGATAAATCTTAATGTAACCCGTATTGTATATTGTCCAAATCTGTACCATCTGATGCTTGAAATTCAATGAAATTGTTTGAGAGAACTTATTTACTCGCTCAATAATTTTAAAGATTTGGCCCTTGATGCAGTATTTGCAACAAAATTTCTTCACATTTGTTGAATATTAAAGCACTGAACTTGATACCTATTCTATTCATGCATTATCCAATTGCTGCCACTATATAGGTATATATATTATACACAATTTGATCAACATCTATTACACGAAAAATCCTTAAATATCCTAACTTCAAATTTATAAATGAATACAATTATATCGTTGCAACCTCAATATACAATCTATGATCGAACTCCATGGACATGGAGTCTCGATCAGATCAACGTTGCCGGACGTTATCAATTGAAGTATAATTGTAATGGAGGAAATCACAAATTTAATATAAATAAAAATAAAAATTCGAAAAATCACAATATCAGTAGGCACTACTACAGAACAAAATAATAAAATCTTCATCGGCAGCTCGTTTGTACGAAAATCTAATCTATGACAAAGGCGAAGTTTTTCTCTGTCTGTGTTGTGGGGATAAATGATCTAAGGACGATGGCAACGTGGCTTTCACTTTTAATCGAGCGTTTATAGTTAAGGGTCGGATTAATGAAAGCTGAATTTCTGAAATGATTGTAGATACTTATTATAACTTAATAGTCTAGTCAACAAGTGCTTTTTAGGTCAAAATTTTTGCGTATTCTCCGAAAATTATGATTGAGGTAAAATCCGATTCGGAACGGCATTTAGATAGTTTTTGAGAAAATGCTAAGGCCGCTCGCTAAAATTGCAATAGTTATAAACAATTAAGTGAAAAAGAAGGGGATCTGTTTTTTTGCCAATATCTCAAAAAATATCTGAGATAATTCAAATTTGACAAAAGATTCGAGAAGAGGAGGAAATTTCCTAAAACATTGTCCAAACTCCCGGAACTAGGACCAATATTTAAAATTGTCTGAGAGGGTTGAAAATACTCCCGAAAACGGGTACTCCGGCTTGCGTAAGCCTCGCCCACTTCGGACCTTTCATGAATAAATATTATTAAACTTGAAAAAAAAATTACAGGATAGACCAATGAACAATAATCCGTGGTCCAAAAATGTTTATCGTCATTTTTCAATTAGTTATCCCTTAGTTAATGAACAATTTTTTTTAGCAAGAACATTAGCATTTCAAGTAAGCTAATTGTTAAACTATTGATGTAATTTTTTTTCCTTTCGTAAGGTTATTTTTCGAAGGTCCTAGAATAGATTCCTATTGAAAAATTTTAAAAAATATTAATTTTCGTTTTGTTATGAACAATTTACTTAAGTGAAAAATTATAAAGCTTCAATTTATAATATTACAATTGATCCGTTTTCTAATGATCAGAAACTACTCAGAAATGATTTTTAATAATTATTATCTCCTATTCTTTAAAAAATTGTTATGAACCAATTCGTTGCTTATGATATAATTCAAAATTTTCTTTTGAAACATAATTCAAGCTTTATAATTTGTCACTTATGTAAATTATTAATAACAAAACGTAAATTAACAATTTTTAAAATTTTCCAACGGAAAACTCTTCCAAGACCTTTGAAAAATAGCTCCACGAAAGGAAGAAATTCTCAGATTAATAGTTTAACAATTATCGCACTTGCAATGTTATAATGTTCATGCTCCAAAAAATTGTTAATTAACTAATGGATAACTAATTGAAAAATCACGATAAACATTTTTGGAAAATTAAATTGGAAATCTATTCAAATTAGTGATTACCAAAACAAATACAAATACTTAATTCTACAACTTAACTTACTTGTCACTATCTTTCTTTATATCTAGAATGTTTTTGTTGTCCACTTAATTTCTTTTATATTTCTTATTCTGTATCTTCTTTCTTGATTATATTCTTCTTCTGTTTCTTTTTTCGTAGTTATATCCTTATTCTTGATTCAGCAAATTCGAGTACTTCAGTGTTTTCAATTGATTTCTTGGAAATTGGTTAGTTGTTATGATACTTGAGATCGGAGAAATAAATTTGTACTTGAAATCAGATAATTGTTATCATAATTGAGGTCGGAGAATTGAATTTATACTTGAGATCGGAGAAATGAAATTATATTTGAGATCGATGTTGACTCTGTCGCTGCGAAAATCTGACTGAATGACAGGAGACGCGTCCACTCCCTTTTATATCCTCCGATTAATTTGAAAATTCGAGGTTTCTTTGAAATTTTGACAGTTTTAAAATAAAATGCATTTTTCTTGAAATTTTCCTTAATAGCACTGTTTCCTGAATTGTAATGACTGCATAAAATTCGGCCAAATTTTTCTCTTCCGTCTGGTACTACTTCCATGCTCCAACTTGCATTGGAAGTTCCTCAAAATCTTCTGAGTTTCCTGACAGCTATCAATTTTGCAATCTCTTCCACTTTAAATTTAAATATTTCCCTATCTAATTTGTTCTAGCATACCAAACTATTTATAATAATCAATGAGGTCAATTCACATACAAATTAACTTAACATAACATAATAAGAATAAATAATAATGACATTTTTACGTGGTCTTCCAAAATATTGACTTCACATAAATTTTGATGATTCTATCTCATGGAAACTACTCCATAGTTCAATAAGAGTGTATCCTTTACAAATTTACAATGTTTCAAAGATTAAATTTAATTCTTTCCATATGAATTTTATACTAATATGTTTGAATAGATGTCAAATTTCATTCTCAAATTTCAATCTTATTTTACTTCTGCTATATAATTAATTGTATGATTTGAATTCAAATCATATCTTACCATAACAACTTCCCCAAAATTAAAATATTTCTAATTTTGTTAAGGAAAAATTGAACATATTTTAAATTTTTTGATTTAATTTTGTTCGAATTGTAATATTAATTCTGATTAAATTTATATAAATCATTAATGTGGATAATTCCCCTGATTCTATCAGTGCCTATTTCTTTTAGTCTATAACTGTTTAAAATATTATCATTGTCAATCACATATGTTCCCTCAAATGGAGGTAATAATTTTGCACAAATATCCCTATTCTTGTTGGATACTCTGTGTGATCTTATCAGAACTAAATCTCCTTTTTCAAATTTAACATGTTTCCTTCTTTGCTTTCTCTCCATGTTTTTATAATATTTTTCCCTGTGGAATTTATTTTTGAAAGTCTTGAAATTATTCAATTCTATTTCTTTGTTATTGTACCACAACAGAGCTTCTTCCGTTAATTGATTTCTAATGAATTCTTTAAAATAAATAAATGAAGGAAAACATGATTCTTTGTTCTCTAAATATTTTATGAATGGTATTGGATGCTGCTTCTTTACTTTTCCATTAAAATTCATTCTACTCTCACCCAAATTAATTCCAGTTACCCCATTATTTTCTTTAGCCATTATTCTTTCCAGCTTTTCATTTTGTTGTTCTATTCTTTCCTTCTGCATTTCAACATTTTTGTATATTTCATTTTTATTTAATACCAATTGTTCATTAAAATCTTGCTTCATATTAGCCTCAATTAGATGTAATTCCTGGTGATATATCCTATTGTTATTTTCCATTTTCTTTTCTAATAATTCTTCTGTTTCTATTATTCTCTTTGTTAATGATTCATTTATTGTTATTATGTCCTCTTCTATTCTTCTTTCCATTCTTGCTGAAATTTCTTTCATGCTATTTTCTAATTTGTCCGATAATCTATTCATTTCTTTTTTAGAATCCTCCTTCATTTCCCTCATTTCCTTGGTGTTATTTTCCAATTTTTCCAATAATTTATTCATTTCTTCTTTAGAATTCTCCTTCATTTCTTTGGATAATTTATTCATTTCTTCTTTAGAATTTTCCTTCATTTCTGTCATTGCTCGTAAAATATCCCTTAAAGTAATTTCACCCTCATTATCTTGGCTAGCACTGCTTCTCACATTCTCATATTCATCTCCTCTTTCTCCAATCATTGATTTGCTTCGGGTTTCCATTTTATGATTGACAATGCTAATATCAAATTGGTAATGAAATGAAATTCAAATTATTGTGTAAAATAAAACTTAAAAAAAATCAAAATTATTTCAAACACTTGCTTAATATTTGAATTAAGTTGGAAATTATTATGAAATTTGAATATTGGCGCCCAACGTGGGGAAGTTGTTATGGTAAGATATGATTTGAATTCAAATCATACAATTAATTATATAGCAGAAGTAAAATAAGATTGAAATTTGAGAATGAAATTTGACATCTATTCAAACATATTAGTATAAAATTCATATGGAAAGAATTAAATTTAATCTTTGAAACATTGTATATTTGTAAAGGAAACACTCTTATTGAACTATGGAGTAGTCTCCATGAGATAGAATCATCAAAATTTATGTGAAGTCAATATTTTGGAAGACCACGTAAAAATGTCATTATTATTTATTCTTATTATGTTATGTTAAGTTAATTTGTATGTGAATTGACCTCATTGATTATTATAAATAGTTTGGTATGCTAGAACAAATTAGATAGGGAAATATTTAAATTTAAAGTGGAAGAGATTGCAAAATTGATAGCTGTCAGGAAACTCAGAAGATTTTGAGGAACTTCCAATGCAAGTTGGAGCATGGAAGTAGTACCAGACGGAAGAGAAAAATTTGGCCGAATTTTCTGCAGTCATTACAATTCAGGAAACAGTGCTATTAAGGAAAATTTCAAGAAAAATGCATTTTATTTTAAAACTGTCAAAATTTCAAAGAAACCTCGAATTTTCAAATTAATCGGAGGATATAAAAGGGAGTGGACGCGTCTCCTGTCATTCAGTCAGATTTTCGCAGCGACAGAGTCAACATCGATCTCAAATATAATTTCATTTCTCCGATCTCAAGTATAAATTCAATTCTCCGACCTCAATTATGATAACAATTATCTGATTTCAAGTACAAATTTAATTCTCCGATCTCAAGTATCATAACAACTAACCAATTTCCAAGAAATCAATTGAAAACACTGAAGTACTCGAATTTGCTGAATCAAGAATAAGGATATAACTACGGAAAAAGAAACAGAAGAAGAATATAATCAAGAAAGAAGATACAGAATAAGAAATATAAAAGAAATTAAGTGCACAACAAAAACATTTTAGATAAAAGAAAGATAGTTACAAGTAAGTTAAGTTGTAGAATTAAGTATTTGTATTTGTTTTGGTAATCACTAATTGGAATAGATTTCCAATTTCATTTTGATAATTTTCTTTAATTTTGAACCCTCCCTGAAATTTAATTATATATTCGGAATATTTTTCTAAATTGAAAAAAATATTTAATTAATTAATTTTTTTTTATTTGAAAATTTTGATAAAAGAATTTCTCAACAAATTTGGGCGCCAATTTGTTGAGAAATTCTTTTATCAAAATTTTCAAATAAAAAAGAATTAGGTAATTAATTAAATATTTTTTTCAATTTAGAAAAATATTCCGAATATATAATTAAATTTCAGGGAGGGTTCAAAATTAAAGAAAATTATCAAAATGAAATTGGAAATCTATTCAAATTAGTGATTACCAAAACAAATACAAATACTTAATTCTACAACTTAACTTACTTGTCACTATCTTTCTTTATATCTAGAATGTTTTTGTTGTCCACTTAATTTCTTTTATATTTCTTATTCTGTATCTTCTTTCTTGATTATATTCTTCTTCTGTTTCTTTTTTCGTAGTTATATCCTTATTCTTGATTCAGCAAATTCGAGTACTTCAGTATTTTCAATTGATTTCTTGGAAATTGGTTAGTTGTTATGATACTTGAGATCGGAGAATTAAATTTGTACTTGAAATCAGATAATTGTTATCATAATTGAGGTCGGAGAATTGAATTTATACTTGAGATCGGAGAAATGAAATTATATTTGAGATCGATGTTGACTCTGTCGCTGCGAAAATCTGACTGAATGACAGGAGACGCGTCCACTCCCTTTTATATCCTCCGATCAATTTGAAAATTCGAGGTTTCTTTGAAATTTTGACAGTTTTAAAATAAAATGCATTTTTCTTGAAATTTTCCTTAATAGCACTGTTTCCTGAATTATAATGACTGCAGAAAATTCGGCCAAATTTTTCTCTTCCGTCTGGTACTACTTCCATGTTCCAACTTGCATTGGAAGTTCCTCAAAATCTTCTGAGTTTCCTGACAGCTATCAATTTTGCAATCTCTTCCACTTTAAATTTAAGTATTTCCCTATCTTATTTGTTCTAGCATACCAAACTATTTATAATAATCAATGAGGTCAATTCACATACAAATTAACTTAACATAACATAATAAGAATAAATAATAATGACATTTTTACGTGGTCTTCCAAAATATTGACTTCACATAAATTTTGATGATTCTATCTCATGGAGACTACTCCATAGTTCAATAAGAGTGTATCCTTTACAAATATACAATGTTTCAAAGATTAAATTTAATTCTTTCCATATGAATTTTATACTAATATGTTTGAATAGATGTCAAATTTCATTCTCAAATTTCAATCTTATTTTACTTCTGCTATATAATTAATTGTATGATTTGAATTCAAATCATATCTTACCATAACAACTTCCCCAAAATTAAAATATTTCTAATTTTGTTAAGGAAAAATTGAACATATTTTAAATTTTTTGATTTAATTTTGTTCGAATTGTAATATTAATTCTGATTAAATTTATATAAATCATTAATGTGGATAATTCCCCTGATTCTATCAGTGCCTATTTCTTTTAGTCTATAACTGTTTAAAATATTATCATTGTCAATCACATATGTTCCCTCAAATGGAGGTAATAATTTTGCACAAATATCCCTATTCTTGTTGGATACTCTGTGTGATCTTATCAGAACTAAATCTCCTTTTTCAAATTTAACATGTTTCCTTCTTTGCTTTCTCTCCATGTTTTTATAATATTTTTCCCTGTGGAATTTATTTTTGAAAGTCTTGAAATTATTCAATTCTATTTCTTTGTTATTGAACCACAACAGAGCTTCTTCCGTTAATTGATTTCTAATGAATTCTTTAAAATAAATAAATGAAGGAAAACATGATTCTTTGTTCTCTAAATATTTTATGAATGGTATTGGATGCTGCTTCTTTACTTTTCCATTAAAATTCATTCTACTCTCACCCAAATTAATTCCAGTTACCCCATTATTTTCTTTAGCCATTATTCTTTCCAGCTTTTCATTTTGTTGTTCTATTCTTTCCTTCTGCATTTCAACATTTTTGTATATTTCATTTTTATTTAATACCAATTGTTCATTAAAATCTTGCTTCATATTAGCCTCAATTAGATGTAATTCCTGGTGATATATCCTATTGTTATTTTCCATTTTCTTTTCTAATAATTCTTCTGTTTCTATTATTCTTTTTGTTAATGATTCATTTATTGTTATTATGTCCTCTTCTGTTCTTCTTTCCATTCTTGCTGAAATTTCTTTCATGTTATTTTCTAATTTGTCCGATAATCTATTCATTTGTTCTTTAGAATCCTCCTTCATTTCCCTCATTTCCTTGGTGTTATTTTCCAATTTTTCCAATAATTTATTTATTTCTTCTTTAGAATTTTCCTTCATTTCTGTGGATAATTTATTCATTTCTTCTTTAGAATTTTCCTTCATTTCTGTCATTGCTCGTAAAATATCCCTTAAAGTATGTAATTTCACCCTCATTATCTTGGCTAGCACTGCTTCTCACATTCTCATATTCATCTCCTCTTTCTCAATTTATTGATTTGCTTCGGGTTTCCATTTTATGATTGACAATGCTAATATCAAATTGGTAATGAAATGAAATTCAAATTATTGTGTAAAATAAAACTTAAAAAAAAAACAAAATTATTTCAAACACTTGCTTAATATTTGAATTAAGTTGGAAATTATTATGAAATTTGAATATTTAAGCCCAAATTATTGTTATTTGAGCCCCACGTTGGGCGCCAATTTGTTGAGAAATTCTTTTATCAAAATTTTCAAATAAAAAAGAATTAATTAATTAAATATTTTTTTCAATTTAGAAAAATATTCCGAATATATAATTAAATTTCAGGGAGGGTTCAAAATTAAAGAAAATTATCAAAATGAAATTGGAAATCTATTCAAATTAGTGATTACCAAAACAAATACAAATACTTAATTCTACAACTTAACTTACTTGTCACTATCTTTCTTTATATCTAGAATGTTTTTGTTGTCCACTTAATTTCTTTTATATTTCTTATTCTGTATCTTCTTTCTTGATTATATTCTTCTTCTGTTTCTTTTTTCGTAGTTATATCCTTATTCTTGATTCAGCAAATTCGAGTACTTCAGTATTTTCAATTGATTTCTTGGAAATTGGTTAGTTGTTATGATACTTGAGATCGGAGAATTAAATTTGTACTTGAAATCAGATAATTGTTATCATAATTGAGGTCGGAGAATTGAATTTATACTTGAGATCGGAGAAATGAAATTATATTTGAGATCGATGTTGACTCTGTCGCTGCGAAAATCTGACTGAATGACAGGAGACGCGTCCACTCCCTTTTATATCCTCCGATCAATTTGAAAATTCGAGGTTTCTTTGAAATTTTGACAGTTTTAAAATAAAATGCATTTTTCTTGAAATTTTCCTTAATAGCACTGTTTCCTGAATTATAATGACTGCAGAAAATTCGGCCAAATTTTTCTCTTCCGTCTGGTACTACTTCCATGTTCCAACTTGCATTGGAAGTTCCTCAAAATCTTCTGAGTTTCTTGACAGCTATCAATTTTGCAATCTCTTCCACTTTAAATTTAAATATTTCCCTATCTAATTTGTTCTAGCATACCAAACTATTTATAATAATCAATGAGGTCAATTCACATACAAATTAACTTAACATAACATAATAAGAATAAATAATAATGACATTTTTACGTGGTCTTCCAAAATATTGACTTCACATAAATTTTGATGATTCTATCTCATGGAGACTACTCCATAGTTCAATAAGAGTGTATCCTTTACAAATATACAATGTTTCAAAGATTAAATTTAATTCTTTCCATATGAATTTTATACTAATATGTTTGAATAGATGTCAAATTTCATTCTCAAATTTCAATCTTATTTTACTTCTGCTATATAATTAATTGTATGATTTGAATTCAAATCATATCTTACCATAACAACTTCTCTTTATCAAAATTTTCAAATAAAAAAAAATTAATTAATTAAATATTTTTTTCAATTTAGAAAAATATTCAGAATATATAATTAAATTTCAGGGAGGGTTCAAAATTAAAGAAAATTATCAAAATGAAATTGGAAATCTATTCAAATTAGTGATTACCAAAACAAATACAAATACTTAATTCTACAACTTAACTTACTTGTAACTATCTTTCTTTTATCTAAAATGTTTTTGTTGTGCACTTAATTTCTTTTATATTTCTTATTCTGTATCTTCTTTCTTGATTATATTCTTCTTCTGTTTCTTTTTCCGTTCTTGCTGAAATTTCTTTCATGTTATTTTCTAATTTGTCCGATAATCTATTCATTTGTTCTTTAGAATCCTCCTTCATTTCCCTCATTTCCTTGGTGTTATTTTCCAATTTTTCCAATAATTTATTTATTTCTTCTTTAGAATTTTCCTTCATTTCTGTGGATAATTTATTCATTTCTTCTTTAGAATTTTCCTTCATTTCTGTCATTGCTCGTAAAATATCCCTTAAAGTAATTTCACCCTCATTATCTTGGCTAGCACTGCTTCTCACATTCTCATATTCATCTCCTCTTTCTCCAATCATTGATTTGCTTCGGGTTTCCATTTTATGATTGACAATGCTAATATCAAATTGGTAATGAAATGAAATTCAAATTATTGTGTAAAATAAAATTAAAAAAAAAACAAAATTATTTCAAACACTTGCTTAATATTTGAATTAAGTTGGAAATTATTATGAAATTTGAATATTTAAGCCCAAATTATTGTTATTTGAGCCCCACGTTGGGCGCCAATTTGTTGAGAAATTCTTTTATCAAAATTTTCAAATAAAAAAGAATTAATTAATTAAATATTTTTTTCAATTTAGAAAAATATTCCGAATATATAATTAAATTTCAGGGAGGGTTCAAAATTAAAGAAAATTATCAAAATGAAATTGGAAATCTATTCAAATTAGTGATTACCAAAACAAATACAAATACTTAATTCTACAACTTAACTTACTTGTCACTATCTTTCTTTATATCTAGAATGTTTTTGTTGTCCACTTAATTTCTTTTATATTTCTTATTCTGTATCTTCTTTCTTGATTATATTCTTCTTCTGTTTCTTTTTTCGTAGTTATATCATTATTCTTGATTCAGCAAATTCGAGTACTTCAGTGTTTTCAATTGATTTCTTGGAAATTGGTTAGTTGTTATGATACTTGAGATCGGAGAATTAAATTTGTACTTGAAATCAGATAATTGTTATCATAATTGAGGTCGGAGAATTGAATTTATACTTGAGATCGGAGAAATGAAATTATATTTGAGATCGATGTTGACTCTGTCGCTGCGAAAATCTGACTGAATGACAGGAGACGCGTCCACTCCCTTTTATATCCTCCGATTAATTTGAAAATTCGAGGTTTCTTTGAAATTTTGACAGTTTTAAAATAAAATGCATTTTTCTTGAAATTTTCCTTAATAGCACTGTTTCCTGAATTGTAATGACTGCATAAAATTCGGCCAAATTTTTCTCTTCCGTCTGGTACTACTTCCATGCTCCAACTTGCATTGGAAGTTCCTCAAAATCTTCTGAGTTTCCTGACAGCTATCAATTTTGCAATCTCTTCCACTTTAAATTTAAATATTTCCCTATCTAATTTGTTCTAGCATACCAAACTATTTATAATAATCAATGAGGTCAATTCACATACAAATTAACTTAACATAACATAATAAGAATAAATAATAATGACATTTTTACGTGGTCTTCCAAAATATTGACTTCACATAAATTTTGATGATTCTATCTCATGGAAACTACTCCATAGTTCAATAAGAGTGTATCCTTTACAAATTTACAATGTTTCAAAGATTAAATTTAATTCTTTCCATATGAATTTTATACTAATATGTTTGAATAGATGTCAAATTTCATTCTCAAATTTCAATCTTATTTTACTTCTGCTATATAATTAATTGTATGATTTGAATTCAAATCATATCTTACCATAACAATATATATATATATATATATATATATATATATATATATATATATATATATATATATATATATATATATATATATATATATATATATATATATATATATATATATATATATATATACAGGGTGAGTCTTTGACCACTGCATTCATTTTAACCAAAGATTCCTCTCATCAAATGAAACGCTTTTTTCATTTACCATTTTTCCAGATTCGGCTCAGGTAAAAAGTTACAAGCGTTTAAAGATTTCACAATGTGCTAATACACTCCCGCATATAAATTATCTATGACATTGTTGGTGGACGAGAATAAGGGATGGTAACGTGGTTTACAGCTTGATTCAAGATTCCAACCCTCAGGGACGGATCCATAAAAGTAGTGAGATTTCTGGAGTTTTCCATTTTAAATCATTCAATGAAGAATATCTCGAAAACGGTGCGTTTAAGGAGAAATGATGAAGAATAATATAATGTTCTAAAACGATGGAATATTCTTGAAATGACTCAAGAAAAACTTTATATGCTTTCTTTATGCTAATTTCGTTTAGTTTTATGAATCCACGAGTCCATGACTAGAAAACCAGTAGAAGTAGAAAATAACTAATATTTGGAAAATATGTATCATAGTTATAGGAAACTTTACGCCAACATTCATCTTATTCGAAAAAAGGATGTCAAAGCTACAAAATAAAAACTGATATTTTTTCAAAATTTCAACAGCCTGTATCTTTTTACCTGAGCTGAATTTGGAAAAATGTTAAATGAAAAAAGTGTTTCATATGATGAGAGGAATCTTTGGTTAAAATTAATGCAGTGGTCAAAGACTCACCCTGTATATATATATATATATCTATATATGTATATAACTATTGCAATTTTTGCGAGCAATTTCTCAAAAACTACCTACATGCCTTTCCGAATCGAATGACACCTCAATCATAATTTTCGGAGAATACGCAAAAATGTTGAACTTAAAAGCACTTGTTTACTAGACTATAAGCTGAACTTTATCTACTTTCTTTAGGCTAGTCTTTCATAGTTTTTTGAACTGGCGAATTAACTAGGAAACCATTGGAAATAGGAGGAAACAGTTGAGTGGAGAATATGTATCATAGTTATAGAAATTCATTTCATTGGCAATAACCATATCAAAGCTACAAAGGAAGAACTGATTTTTTTTTTATTTCAAGAGCCTGTATCTCTTTACTTGAGCAGAAGAAGTGATGAGATGATGCGAGGAATCTATAGTTAAAATGAATGGATAACTTAGAGACTCACCCTGTATTTAACGATGGTTTGAAGTACATATATTGTATGTCCATTTTTGACAATGTAAGGGTATAGTGATATTTTTAACGTAGGAAGACAGATATATAGAGTTTGTGCAAATATTATAATGAGGAGTAAGTCTCACTTATCCTTATTCGGGACATACAATATTTGCACAGGCTGCTATGTTAGGGTGAAGTGATATTTTGGACGTAGGCAGACATATATCAAAGAGTGGACATACAATGTCGGTGCTTTAAACCATCAATATATTAGCCTATACTCCATGCACTTTTATAAAGTCTCCCGGTTGGCCATGATTTAGGTCTATCACGTTTTTGTCACTATAACAAAGGCAGGTTAGCACTTCTGAAATATCGTCAATGGCAAAACAATTCTATGAGACGTTGCCAATTTCTACTCCAACAAGCAACATAATGTTCCATCTTGGACAAGATATTATAACATATCATTATCTTCGAATAATAAAGAACCCTTCGCTTTGAATTTGAAAATGCCGAAAGCTGTTTTGAAGAAGCAGATGTACACATCAGGAAGTGATATACGGAACTGAAATCTGCAATGAGAAAACTTCATGCTGTCTTAGGACATGTTGAACTCTCGAATGAAATTACTTAGTTTCCTATCCTATGACTATATTTTATGAAGGTTTAACAGTGACTACTACATTTTTAAACTGGTTTATTTCAAGTTGTGCAACAAGGTATTTAAATGTCTTCTGTTGGCTTATTTCTTGAGAATTTCGAAAAGTGGGGAATTCCATAGGACGTCTGTTCGATTAGATTCAGGATATTCAGGTACTTTTATTCATTTTTCAAATGAACTATCACAAAGTAACGGGCTACTGTATCCATTATTTTTCATTAAAATTTCCACATTTGATTCTTGATTTACGTGCAAGAAAATAGCATAACTGAATCTTCCAACCAGTTTATATACGTGAAATATTTCCATAGTAAGAACAGATGACAAATTTGCTTCTAGAGTCGCCAGGTCTGTGGAATTGTTGAATTCACGTAATATCTTCGCAAATTCATTATTTTTCCCAAGAAAATTCACATTGTGAAAAATACGTAATTACTACGACTTCTTTGTAGAGAGGACAACGTTGCGTAGTTATCTGACAGGAAAATGAGCATAACCTAACATTTTCAAAATATACACGATGAAATGTGTCAAAATTTCATGGCCAACCGGGAGACTTTATAAAAGTGAATGGAGTGTACGTACGAAGTCTCAGCTTTCTAGGACAAGGGGAAGTAGGTATAGTTTTATTATACAGGATGTTTGGTAATTCTAATTGATCCTTTAACGGGGTTATACTAGACATCATTTGCAACGGTTTGAGTCCAGTGAACCATGGTCCAAAAGTCTATGGTTAATGAGATATATTGATATTTCGACTTCTGAAAGTTTTTCGACTTACCATCGAAAACAATTAATTTTGTGGAATCTACTCAACACTGAATATACAAAGGAGTTTTTTTTTTAAGCTGATGAGATGAGGATGATTTTCAGAAAAAATGATTCACCAAAAATTTTAATAACCTAAAAAATAAAGAGTCTTAAGTGGCATCAATTGTTTTTCTCATTGAATATTAATGAAGCAATCGCGTATTTCTCGAAAAATTTATGATTAACTCTGCGTAAAAATGAGTGAAAAAACTTCCTTGGTTGATGAACTTTCTAAAACGGTACATATGTAATAAATTTTTCCACGAGATCATAAAATACAGTCGTAAATCCGAGAAAGTAACGAACTTTTTCGATACTTTGTTTTCTACTCATCTCCTCATTTACTAGTGATAAATGTTGCTTGTTACGAGTTGGACTAGTGAAAAAATACACAGTATTTCTCGAATGAAAATTGAAATAATCCTAAATAAACTGATAGTAACTCCAAAGAATTTCAATTCGAGAATAATAATTTCAAAAAGAAAACAGGAGCTTTCTGGCGCTCTAGTTCAAACAGAAAAATGATATCTCTGAAAGTACTGGTTTCTCAGAGTTGAGAATTATATATATATATATATATATATATATATATATATATATATATATATATATATATATATATATATATATATATATATATATATATATATATAAATGGAGAAGAATTCCGCAAAAGAAGCAGAGAAAATAATTCTGCTGGTACCTGCCGACACGTGTTTCTGCTAGTTGGCTTCTTCAGGACAGGGCGCTGTTTTCAGTTATCTTTTCACCTTTTTTTGGTTTCTTGGTTGCCCTGTCCTGAAGAAGCCAACTAGCAGAAACACGTGTCGGCAGGTACCAGCAGAATTATTTTCTCTGCTTCTTTTGCGGAATCACCCGTTATTCTTCTCCATTTAAATATACTTATCCGCATTATCCTATTTTCTTTAATATATATATATATATATGTATTCTTATGATAGAACTGCATCATAAAAGAAATTCAATTCAAATAATAGTTTATTTATCAAGGTTAAATGAGCAATCTGAGAATGAGAACTGCACCATGGAAGAAATCAAATTAAAATAGCTGAAATGAATTTGACTCTCTCTTATAGAACAGGATGACATGTATGAGTATGAACACAGATCATATAATAAAGCTTAGATAGAATAATGATAACAGTCTGTGAAAACATAGAAGTACGATTCATTATTGAAATTTAGAAAAATCATATCTCCGAAAGTATTAGCTTGTTGGGGTTGAAAATGATATCAATGGATATTTATGGTGAAACTGCATCTTAAATAAAAATTGAATTTGAAATTTGTTACTTAAAAAAAATTTTTTTTTTTCGTTACTCCGAAACCATCTGGCCTATTTTGCACAATATCGAACTTAACCGAGATATTCATCTCCCTAACCTACTCTGAAAATTTCAACTGCCTAGCGCATTTCGTTCGAGAGTTATTGTAAAAAAAAAATTTTAATTTTCAAAAAATTTTTTTTACACTATGCTGTAACCTGGTCAATACAAAACTTCACAGACGTATGAAGGTCATGATTCTACAATTTGATGCTAAATTTCAGATAGATCGAATGATCGGTTTCAGAAATATTCATAAAAAATGTTTTTACTAAAATCGGCCATAACTCCGAAACCGCTCGATGGATTTTGCCCATTAACGAACTCAACCGAGATATTTACGCTCCGAACCCACCTTGCAAATTTCAATCCTCTAACTCCTTTCGTTCGAGAGTAATCCTACCTACGGCCGGCCGGACCGGCCGGAAGAATCGATTTCGACCTCGGATTCTTGATCAGAGAGTCGAACCAAAACGTTCGATACCATTTTCAGCCAAAAATTCGAAAATTACAGACATTTGGGCAAATTGATAAGCACTCAGTTCCGAGGAACTAGAGCGCCAAAAAATGCTGATATTTCATTGTGTTATGGGTTTTGTCCCTAGAATAAAATACGCCTAATTGGAGTGGTTTTCCTGCCATATTTTTCGATTTCGTGAAGGAATTATTGACATATGTACCTTTTTGAAAAGCTAATGAGATAAGGAAGTTTTTTCCTGGATTTGTACACCAAGTTCATAACACTTTTTTCGAGTGATTCTCCATTGTTTCATCAAGACTTTATGAGGAAAGCAGTTGATGCCAGTATGACCCCTTATATCTCAGGTTATCTCTTTTTTTAGTAAATACCTTTTCGCATGAAATGATAACCACCTCTGCAGCTTTGAAAAAAATATATTCATTGAATATTTAGAGTCAAGTAGTTTTCACAACATCTATTATTTTCGATAACAAAGCAGAAAATTCCCAAAAATGTGATAAATCGCCATATCTTCGTAACCATATTTTCGAACCATGGTTCACTCGACTCAATTCGTTGCAAATTACGTCTAGTATATCCCCTTTGAAGGACCACGTCGAATTACCGAATATCCCTTATAATATGCATGTATATATTATATACAGACTTACAGTCTTCCCCATTTTTGTCAGTGGGCTAATTCTAGACTGCATACCAAATTTCAGCTTTCTAGGACTTCGGGAAGTACCCTTAGAGGTTTTGATGATATGTAAGTCGGTCAGTTAGCGGCGAAATCGAAATGAATTGAAATTCTACAGATTTACAACACAGAGTTTTTTTGGAAGCACCATTTTCTGAAAAACTCGAATTTTTGATTCATTATTTTCAACTAGTGCTCACTCTTGTACCTTTCAAGGGAAAAATATAACATCAATATTAATTTTTTCATTGTGTAAATATCATAATTTAATCGAAGGTTTGTTAGATTTCTACTGAAGTATTCTTATCTTTTTTACAGGCACTTCTCATAAATGCCAAAGGCTCACAAAATGATGTCAAAGTAAGTGTTCCTTTTTTTTGGATAGATTTAAGCTTATTGGTATCTATTTATAGGTTTATGTAAATAGTTCTAGTTCCCAGTGATAGATCACTGGGAATACTGGGATGTTAGAACGTTTAATTCGAAAAATCCAAAATATACGAATTCTTTAGTAAAGATCGGTATGGTTTGTCACCTTTCTGTAATATACAGGGTAATTCCTAAGTATACTCGACATAACTTCGAAAGCGAATTCTACTGCTGAAATAAATGTAAATTTGATCAGCGAAATGAACATATAGATTCATATATATGTACTCCATTCACTTTTATAAAGTCTCCCGGTTGGCCATGATTTAGGTCTATCACGTTTTTGTAACTAAAACACAGGCAGGTTGGCACAGCTGAAATATCGTCAAGGTCAAAACAATCCGCCGAGACGTTGCCAATTCTACACTCAACATAATCATAAAGAACAGAACCGAAATCTGCAATAGGAAAACTTGATTCTGACATGTGGAACTCTCGAATGAAATGACTTAGTTTCCTATCACTATATTTTATTAAGGCATAAGAATGTCTCGGGTTTCGTAGTACTACCTACTACATTTTGAAACTGGTGTATTTCAAGTTGTGCAACAAGGTATTTAAATGTCTTCTGTAGGCTTATTTCTTGAGAATTTCGAAAAGTGGGGAATTCATAGGTACGTCTGTTCGTTTAGAAATCTTCCTGCCGGGTTATTCACGTACTTTTATTCTTTTTTCAAATGAACTATAACAAAGGAACGGAGTACTATATCCATTATTTTTCAATAAAATTCCAACACTTGATCACCACACAAGAAAATAGCATAATGGAATCTTCCAACCAGTTTATATACGTGAAATATTTCCAGTAACAACAGAGTAAAAAATGTTCTTCTACAGTCGCCAGGACTGTGGAATTATTGAATTCACATAATATTTTCTCAAATTAATTATTTTTCCGAAGTAAATTCACATTGTGAAAAATACTTAATTACTAAGACTTCTATGTAGGGAGGACAACGTTGTGTAGTTATTTGACAGGAAAATGAGCATAACCTAACATTTTCAAAATATACATGGTGAAATGTGTCAAATTTTCATGGCCAACCGGGAGACTTTATAAAAGTGAATGAAGTATAGATTAAATATGTCTCGAAATTGCATTTTTACGGAAATACAGTGTGTGAAAGTTTCATTATAAAAGTGATCAAGAATTCGTGGTCGAAATCGATTCTGTCCGGCCGTCCGTCCGTTAACACGATAACTCTCGAACGAAAGGAGTTAAAGGATTGAAATTTGCAGGGTATGTTTGGAGCGTAAATATGTCGGACGAGTTCGTTAACGGGCGAAATCCACCAAGCGGTTTCGGAGTTATGGCCGTTTTTAGTAAAAACATTTTCTATGAATATTTCCGAAACCGATCACTCCGTCTATCTGAAATTTAGCATCGAATTGTAGAATAATGACCTTTATTCGCATGCGAAGTTTTGTATTGTCCGAATGGCCATAAAGTATCAAAATATATTTTTTTTTACTTTTAAATTTTCAGAGAAAGTTTGGGAGATAAATGCCCGGTTAAGTTATTTATTGGGCAGAATATGCCAGATGGTTTCGGAGTAACGAAACAACAAAATGTTTCTTAACTTATAAATTTAAAATTCAATTTATTTTAGGACGCAGTTTTGCCATAAAGATCCATTGATATCATTTTGAACTCTAACAAGCTAATACTTTCGGAGAAATGATTTTTCGGAATTTCAATAATGTACTTCTATGATTTCACAGAATTCTATAATTATTCCATCTATGAATTATTATATGATCTGTGTTCATACTCGTACATGTCATCCTGTTCTATAAGGGAGAGTCAAATTCATTTCAGCTATTTTAATTTTATTTCTTCCATGGTACAGTTCTCATTCTCAGATTGCTCATTTAATCTTGATTAATGAACTATTATTTGAATTGAATTGCCTTCATGATGCAGTTCGATCATAAGAATACATTGATATAATTCTCAACTCTGAGAAACCAATACTTTCGGACATATAATTTGTCTGTTTGAACAAGAGCGCCAGAGAGCTCCTGTCCACAGGGCTTGAACCAATTTTACAACAAGTATCCAAACATTTTCTCAAACGAATTATGAGTTCCTTTATTCAATAAAAGAACTCTCGAACGGAATGAGCTAGGCAGTTAAAATTTTCAGAGAATTTTCAGAGGGAGATAAATATCACGGTTAAGTTCGCTATTCGGCAAAATAGGCCAGATGGTTTCGGAGTAACGAAAAAAAATTTTTTTTTAAGCAACAAATTTCAAAATAATTTTTTTTAAGATGCAGTTTCACCATAAAAATCCATTGATATCATTTTCAACTTTAACAAGCTAATACTTTCGGAGATATGATTTTTCGAAATTTCAATAATGAATCGTACTTCTATGTTTTCACAGAATGCTATAATTATTCTATCTATGCTTTATTATATGATCTGTGTTCATACTCGTACATGTCATCCTGTTCTATAAGAGAGAGTCAAATTCATTTCAGCTATTTTAATTTGATTTCTTCCATGGTGCAGTTCTCATTCTCAGATTGCTCATTTAATCTTGATAAATGAACTATTATTTGAATTGAATTTCTTTTGTGATGCAGTTCTATCATAAGAATACAGTGATATCGTTCCCAACTCTGAGAAACCTGAGAAACTGAGAAAATTTAATAATTTTCAAATTTTTTTTTACACTTTACGGTAACCCTATCAATACAAAACTCCATATGCGTCTAAAGGTCATGATTCTACAATTGGATGCTAAATTTCAGATAGATCAAGTGATCGGTTTCGGAAATATTCATAAAAAATGTTTTCACTAAAAACGGCGAAACCGCTTGATGGATTTCGTCCGAGATATTTACGCTCCAAACCTAACCTGCAAATTTCAATCCTCTAACTCCTTTCGTTCGAGAGTTATCGTGTTAACGGACGGCCGGCCGGACAGAATCGATTTTGACCACGGATTCTTGATCAGTGAGTCGAACCAAAACGTTCGATACCATTTTCAGCCAAAAATTCGAAAATTACAGACATTTGGGCAAATTGATAAGCACTCTGTTCCGAGGAACAAGGGCGCCAAAAATTGAAAACATAAATGACATGACGTTTATTTCCAGAGTATACTAAGAAAACTTGACTTAATTGATGAGAACTGTTTAATGTGTTGCCGACATTTGGGACCATCACTCTTTTAATCCAAAATGTGGCGCACTGATGCTAAAAGTTTTTAAGTTTTTCAATCGACAAAATTAATTAATAGACCAAACAAAGTCGAACTTTGATAAAAATTTGTTTGCAATTTACTCAAACCAAGAAATTCATAACACAGAAAAGAACCCTCAGGATTATGTTGGGTTTGAAAAATACCGATTCCTGTAGAGGACTTTTCAAAAAGAACAGCATTCTAACAGTTACAGGTGTATACATTTTCGAGATCTTAATGTTCATTTTCAAGAACAACTGTTTGTTCAGTTCCCCAACAACTTACAATCGCGGTTTCAACTATGGGATACCAAAGCAAAGGCTTACAGTGTATGAGAAGGGCTCCTACTTTTCCGCAATATCAATCTTTAATAAATTGCCCAAAAACATTAAATCAACTAGGAATTTGTACAGGAAGCTGATCTATTCCTCTTGTCAGTTGGAACCATATAAGCTGACAGATTATATGGGACTTTGATAGTTTTGTAGCACATACTGAGATCCTCTGAACTGTGTGATACAAGTTGTGAATTAATGAAATATGTATTTGGGACGAATTCTATGTTAAAAATGTTTTGTTTTGATTATGTAACACTGCATTTTAATCTATGGAAGGAATAAAGATTATTATTATTTTTTTTATTATTATTAATTTAAGTTTGCTTATCAAAACGCACGTGTATGTTATGAGATCTCATTACGTGCATGTTATTGTAAAACGTCACTTACAAAGAATGTCGACAGTGCAACTTTTGACTTTTACTGACATGGTCGTAGAAAAAAATATTTATATTTTTGGCGCTCTTGTTCTTCGGAACAGAGGGCTTATCAATTCGTCCAAATGTCTGTAATTTTCGAATTTTTGGCTGAAATTGGTCTTAAACGATTCGGTTCGACTAACTGATCAAGAATCTGTGGTTCGTTATTCAATTTTAATTTAATTTCTTTTATGATGCAGTTTTATTATTAGAGTCCATCGATATCATTCCCAACTCAGAGAAACCAATAATTTCGGTGATGAATTGTCACAGTTTGTTTAATGAATCTCCAACATCCTGTATTTCCGAAGCATTATTATAGACTATTATTATGTAAACTATATACTGTGAAGCAGCAACTGTAGGTAACTAATACATTTTTCATCTCTTTTCTCCTCAGAAATTCATCAATGACTTATTAGACAAAGCAAAGACTCTATAAGATTGAAGTTGAAAGTGCCAAAAAGGTTCAACATAACTTTGGCCCAATGGAGCCAGCACAAACAACCATTTATAATGCATCGATGTTTGTTTATCAAGTGGGAAAACTAAAGAAACTTTCGTCCTCATCCCCTCAATAAGGAAGAAGAATAGCAACAGATGGGGAAACCACAACCAAGTTGATTCGAGCTTTAAACTTACATATAGAATCGTGTCTTCACTGGCTTCTTATAACTGTTACTATCCTGAAGTTATCTGCGATAATATTCAGTATACGAAATCTCTTTTTGTCCAGAAAATCAATTATCATCAATGAACGTTCTGTTTTTCTTCTAACTGCTTCCTTTGTGAATGTGGTCAGTGAGAGTGTTCAAATAATTGTAACTTTTTATATGCAGTGCTAAATTTTGCTACAATATCTATATCATTAGAACTAGTCTATGTGATGAAATATTTGTTATATAACTGTACTGAGTAATTGGATAGAGATCTGCTAGGAAACATTTAGTAAATACCAAATGTTAAACTAAGGCACGCAAACCTGGGAAGAGATAGATAAATGATTCGACTTTGTGATCTAACTTGTATTTCATATCAAACTATTAATGTTAATGCTTTTGTGATTGAACTAAGATACTGTACGTTCTTGAATGTGAGATTTATATATTATTTTTTCCGTTTCAATCATACAATCTTCGAGATATTTATATTATGTTACTAAGATTCTTGTTTTCCTCTTGATCTAACAGGGAATAAAACGTTTTCTCAGCTACTATTGTAGCTGTAGTATATAGGACAAGTTTAATATTTATGTTGTTGAAAATTTGAAAATATGTATGAAGTTTTTTTCAAGCGAGGAAAGTTATAAAAATTCATATCAAAAAGTGTAACTGGATTACATTCTTTCGTTATTTCAATTATTTTCTGAATATTGTGCATAATGTCTGAAAGAAAAACCCATATATAATAATCGAAAATATATCTCAGTATTCACATAAACATAGAATATTTAGTTTTAATATTCGACTTTTCAAAAATCATCTCAGCTCAAAAGTCATTGTCATTCATTCTCAGTTTACGAAATCATCAAGGTGTACTTTGATGAATTTAGAAATAATATTAACCGATCATTTTGTGATCTCAGCCGTCTCAATTTTGACATGTTTATGATAGATTGTATAGAAATAGTAATAAGTTATCCATTTTAAGAATAAATAGTTGAAAACTTATTGTAGAATGTATAATTTAAATCTCATTGATAAACAATAACAAAATGAGCAATAATATGCAATCATGGATCCTACAGCTCCGATCGTTCAATTAAACAGGGCACCATATCATCCTTTGCATAGGAACGTAATGCGATATGAACAATTACTGAGGTGAAGTCAGAAGCTTTTGCGCGCATGTTCTATTGTCTACTCACCTCTATTGGACACTGTACTACGAATTTAGCATCGATACAATACCGTTTTCTGAGCTTTTATAATATATGAATACATTTCATACCATAATGACGGACTTCAGTTACTTCTATGATCACAGAATTTGGAATTGAAATACTTACGCCCCAACTAACTCCAGGATACGATATTCCGCGGAAATTAGTGGGTCGGCATTCTATGAGTAATCACAGAGATTTTATTCGATCAGATTTGTACATTTTGAGTTATAGAGGAAATAACAACAAAATTTCAGATTAGTATAACTCCAAAACAGTTTGGCCGATTATGCCAATTAACGAAGTCGCTGTCTCTTTCCGTTCTCAACGTATCGTGAGATACATAATATTTTTCTGTAATTTTTTTTGAAATTTTCTAGTGGTACTCACAAAATTTTACACATATCTTTATGTCGATATTCTTCAACCAGTTACCAAGCTTCAATTCGACCGAGTCTATATGTTTCATGTTAACGATGAACTAATATTTCAGATGGGTATAACTCCGAAACCGTTGGGCCGATTATGCCCAACAACGAACATAACTCTCCCATTGGGATGCGCAACCTAACCTGAAAATTGCAAGTCCCTATCTCCTTTTGTTCGAAAGTAATCGGGGCAACGGTCACCCAAGCCACGGCAACACGCACCCTAAGCTGCTCGGATCTCCAACAATATATATCCGATCGTGTTCAAACCTGGAACTTGGCAGTAGAGTTAGGTTTTGAAGGCTCTCGCAGAATTTCAGTGATGTCGGACAAATAGTTTCTGATATAAAGAATTTTCTTCAATGATTTTATTAAAATTTTCTAGTGATACGATCCTTGTATATTGTTGTAGGGGGTAACGTTGCACTGTGACCCTAAGATCTATCTCATCTTATGCTTCCTGAGGCTGCAGTGCCCTGTGAGGAGGTGCAGCTTGTTCTTACTGAGGTCTAAGTATTTCTTGGGTCTGACAGTATCAAAGTTCCGGAGATATTTCTTGGGGTGATACATTCCGGGGAGAGATCTCCAGAAAATACCTCTCTCAGTTTCTTCTTTCGTCCGGAATTCACTTTTGTGGGTGTGTCTACCAACCCCACAATAAGGTTCCGGGCCAATGAAGGGGGTTTGTGCTCCTTTCTTGGCAAGTGTGTTGGCCTCCTCAATTCCTATGATTCCTGCGTGACCAGGAACCCAGACCAAGGAGACCAAGAGTAGGCAGGAATGCCTACTTCATTGAGGTTTCTTCGGCACTCCCATATTAGCTTGGATTCGATATCATGGGAGCTCAGAACTTATACGATCCTTACGAAACTTCGTAAGAATTTTCGCGTTGGCATTCTACAACTAATAACCATGGTTGAATTGGATCGTTTTCGAGTTATTGAGGAAATAACCAAATTTCAGATAGGTATAACTCCAAAACCGTTTGGCCGATTATGACTATAAACAAACTCAAATGTCGCATTCGGATGCACTACCTAACCTAAAAATTTCAATTCTATACCTCTTCCCGTCCTCAGGTTATCATGACATAAATAATATTTCTCAAAAATTTTCTAGTGACCCCATTTTGACAAAATTTAACAAACGTCTTCAAGTTTGCATTCCAGAACTACTCACCATGTTTCAATTCGATCGGATTTGTATTGGATGAAAACAAAATGATTATTCGGATGTGACGGAATCTCACCTGTCCTTTTGAAACGCTGTGCCAGCGCATTTTCCAATTCACTCACCATCATGTTTCGTAAGTCAATCAACTCAGGTTCACTTCCTGCTGACTGGTTCTTCGCTTCTATGACTCCAATCTTTAAGAAAGGAGATAAGCTTTTCCCTGAAAACTACCGTCCCATAAGCCTGCTCTCAACTGTCTCAAAGGTGCTGGAAAGAAAAATTAGCGAGCAACTCCTCAAATTTTCTCTTTCCAATGGAATTATACCCAGTGAACAGCACGGTTTTGTACCAGGGCGCTCTACTACTATACGAACCTTCTAACTTGCATATCTGACTGGACTAAGGCACTGGACACCGGCCAGCCTGTGGACGTTGTATACCTCGACTTCTCAAAAGCTTTTGACAGGGTTCCACCTAACCGTTTATTACCAAAATTGGAGCATGTGGGTGTTCCGGGTAGGCTGCTCTATTGCATAGGGGTATTCTTGTCCAACCGTTCATACCAAGTCCGTGTCGGTGGTACATATTCCATCTGCCGAGCCTGTTTTGTCTGGTGTGCCCCAGAGTTCTGTTCTGGGGCCTCTACTTTTTCTTCTGTTTACCTCAGACCTTCCTCTCCAATGTGAATCAACCATGTCACTTTTAGCCGATTACGTAAAAGTAGGTATATAATGACCCAACATCAAACTACGCTACTCTTCCAAAGGACTTGGGGATAACTTGAAAATCTGCTGCGATACATGGTTGCTTCCACTCAACATAAGCAAGTGTCCCGTACTTCACATAGGCAAAACAACCCTCGGTTACGTTATGGCATCGGTGGCGAACATTTGGCTCCAGTCTCCCAGATTGTCGATCCCAGTGTTACCGTTTCGGAGGACCTTAGCTGGTTGGCCCACATAGAATGAATCTCAGCTAAAGCAAAACAATTTACATACTAAACTTGTTCTATAGATCCTTCAGGGGCTGTAATGACCGAACCTTTGGGACAATTTACAAAACTTATGTTTGACCTGTACTCGAGTATGCTGGTCCGGTCTGGTGGTGTTCGACGAAGGGTGCCGCTGAAATTCTTGAATCCACGTAGAGATGGGCCAGCCGTATTCACTATGGTTTCCATCGACCTACGTATGAGCAGAGACTCTGTGCTATGGGGTTGACATATTTTGAGGAAAGGGTTATGCGCGGAGACCTAATTTTTTCATTCAGAGCCATGCAAGGTCACTTCGGTGATGGTATTCGCAATGTCTTCACTCTCAACACGAACAACCTACGAGGGCACGATTTCAAACTTAACCGGGAAAATTTCCTCAGCGTCAATATTTTCTTCCCAACCGCATATTAAACAACTGGAATCGTCTGCCTAACGAGATTGTCCGTTCTTCCTCCGTAAATGGTTTCAAGAATGGATATTACAGGTGGAAGTCATCATGACAGAAGAATACTGGATACAGCTTTTTTTATTTGCCTTTTCAGTACTTTCTTGTATACTACTCTGTTTTTGTTTGTTTCATATTCAGTTCACATAGACAATTGTACGTCTGTACTCTTTTTTTTTTAATATTAATTCTCGAGTTTATAAGTTTACCCTCGACTCGGGTCAATAATGTAATAAATAAATAAATGAACCATTGGGCCGATTAACGCCCGCCGTATTGGAACCGCCTACCCTGAAAATTTCAAGTCGCTATCTCCATCCGTTCTGGACAGAATCGAATTAGACCCCGAATTCTTCATCAGGGAGTCAAATTCATTCGTTTGAGACCAATTTCGATAAAAAATAGGAAATAACAGACATTTGTGCAAAATGATTACGCGATGTTCCCTAGAACATGCGCGAAAAAGAGTAAACGCCATATACGCGGGAAGATATGAAACCCAGCGTCATTGATAAAGTAAAGACACATAGCTTATACAGGATCTTTATAAATAATTGTAACATCGCAGTTGTCTTTGGATTTTTATTTGCCACTTCTCATTTCTTGTGTTCTATTTATATTATATAATTTCTAAACTGATAATATTGAATTATTGTCAATTCTTGAAAGTATATTCCGAAATATGTGCGTAGTGAGAAAAAACTCAGTAGCTCGTTCCGACATTGGTTTATCTCACCAATTTCTCAGAAAATTCTTATATTTCGGTACAGACCACGAAGTAAGAGATCTGAATGAAGTGGAACTGCTTTGCTTACTTGTCTCACTTAATAAAGGAAGAGAAAATTAAAATCTAAAAAAAAAATCTGCTGTATTTTGGCGAGCACATCTTTCAAAAATATTTCATTGGTTTTGAAAAACTCATATACTAACATGAGCTGCTTGTTAAAAGAATTTCTTGAAAAATATATGCTGCCGTTCCTTGATTCATCACGAGCAAAGACTTGACAAAACCATAACGTGTATATATCCCAAGTAACACAATGTTATAAGCGAGCTGTAACAACTCCTAACGTAGTCGTATAGACGATGTAAATCAGTTACTTTTCTCATAAATACTCAGTATCTGCTAGACAACTTTGATGCGTTGATAATAACTAAATTATTTTATAACGATATACAACTTATACTGAAATGTTGTGATGTGGTTGTAGTATACTACAATCTATATATGCCAAAATATTAACATCATTACGACGTTTATACAACTTCCATTACAGAATATATAATATACTGGTTATTTAAATGCAATTACACCGTTATTACATCAAATATTGTGCAGATTATATATCCTGTTGTTTTATATATATCATGCATCTATTTATCTTGCTTTGATTTTCAACGAAATAGAATTAAAATTAGATTTTAATAAAATGAATAGAATTTGCAGGAAACAATACAAGCATTCAACTTCTTTTATAACCGTATTGAGTACAAGAAATGCAATAAATTAAGAGATAAGTGATTGAGACGATGGTTAAAACCGTATAGTTCAAGAAATTTTCATAAGACTCGTTCCTCACTTCACATGTGGAATTTTAATCCAATCTCTCTTGGGTGCACGATACTCCTTTCTGAACTTCTCACAATCTCCCGATGGAAAATATAAATAATCTCCTTTTTCCAGGAAGTTGGAACTGACGTAAAAAATATCTCATGGTCGTCGATCGTTTTTACGATTCTGAAAATTCTTCAAAACACTGTACAGTGTTTTGAAGAAGTTTGTATAAGTAATAATATTAATTATCTAGTGCAGTGCTCGTAGCTTGCCTTGATTAACAGCATAGGTACATAATATCACATACATCATACATAACCTAACTCTGTTTTCTATCATTCTATCGCACCTAAGATAATAGAGTTATCTTTCGCACCTGAGATAATAGAGCTCTGTTTATATACGTTATATTGATGAATTTGTAAATATAATAGAATCAAGCGCGCCAAAAAGGATTTTCTCATGATAATAACTGAAGAAATTTCATCTGAACATATATCTTATTCCATAGCGTCGACGGAAAAGCGACAGGTTTCTTAGTAGATCATCCATAGAGGCAGAGGTTCGATTCCCATCATGAAATTATTTCAGAAAATAAGTTGCAACTAATTAAAGTAAGTACAAAATTGTAATTTCTTAGTGTAATAGCTAATGCAAAGAAGTTGTCATCCTTCCATGGATTTAAAAAGACACGAAACGTTCAAATGAGGTAATTTCTATTTATCAATATCATTTTCGAAGTTGTATAAACGTTATTATCCACACCATAATATCGGTTTTACATAAACCATTACAACCTAATACACAACTTATATCTATGTATATCAGTTGCTTAAGAGGTTGTAATTACAACTTTACAACAGTCGTATATGTAGTGAAATCATTCCCACTTTTGTCGTAGTAACCGTGCTACTGACGTTATCAACGCTATATTATTAAAGTAGCAAAGTCGGAACCATAGAAGATAAATTTTGAGAACTTTCTAAAACGGGCGGTTTCGAAGAAATTTTCGCGAGCGGCGAAGCCGCGAGCCTCGCGAAAGGCGAATATCGCCGCGGCGAGGGCGAGGACCGACGTATCGCCGAAGGCGATTTTCGTCGAGATCGGGAAGTCGCGAGTATTTTAAAAAAATTCCGGAAAAGTCGCGAAATCGTCGAAACGGCGAAAAGCGGCCTCGCCCGAAACCTAAACGCTTTTTCGTTCCTCTCGCCCGACCGTATCTAACGGTATCGATCGAAAGACCGAATATAGACGGATAGAATAGCGAGACACTTTTTCCGATTTTTTTTCCGTTCGTTTCTACGAGCGTTTGAAAATCGCCAAAATGCGGAAAATCGACCGTTTTTATGGAACTATAGAAATAAAACGACCCGAGCGAGGCCGAAGTCGACCGACCCCAAAATTTTGGGATGAAGGTGGCGTTCTGTTTTATCTCACGAAGTAATTAATGGACAAAATCCCACTTGCACATCTCTAATTTTTCGAAAGGAATAGGCTAGACCGGTGCTTCCCAAACTTTTTTACTGTAACGCCCTTGGGGCATTCCCATTTTTGTACGACTCCCCTTAACTCGGCCCCCAAAAATATATACCAATTTAAGTACTAGCCTGTTAATATACGTTATCAGCTCGCTAGACTCGCATCGACATGCGACGCCGCTAAGACGATGTCGCGACGAACAGTTTGGGAAGCCCTGGGTTAGAACTGTTAGAAGCATTCCAAGGTCAAAACTGTCTGAATAGTGAATGTCAATTTGGGAGAATTTAACGAAAATCGATCGATTTTGGAATTTTGGATCAGAAATGTGCCGAGATTTATTCAGAATCGATAAAATCCTTTGGTTACGATTTGATACTTGCAACAAAAATTGATATTTACTAAAGAAAATAGGATAATGCGGATAAGTATATTTAAATGGAAAAGTATAACGGGTGATTCCGCAAAAGAAGCAGAGAAAATAATTCTGCTGGTACCTGCCGACACGTGTTTCTGCTAGTTGGCTTCTTCAGGACAGGGCAACCAAGAAACCAAAAAAAGGTGAAATGATAACTGAAAACAGGTGGCATCACATCAGGAGCGAGCAACCAATTTGTGCCTTCAGCTCTAGGACCTCCAATTCGGAGGTAAACTATGGCATCGGCACGAAGGAAGCATAAGCTACCTGTGCGATGCGACCTCAACCCGAGGATATGTATTAAAGAAAATAGGATAATGCGGATAAGTATATTTAAATGGAAAAGTATAACGGGTGATTCCGCAAAAGAAGCAGAGAAAATAATTCTGCTGGTACCTGCCGACACGTGTTTCTGCTAGTTGGCTTCTTCAGGACAGGGCAACCAAGAAACCAAAAAAAGGTGAAATGATAACTGAAAACAGGTGGCATCACATCAGGAGCGAGCAACCAATTTGTGCCTTCAGCTCTAGGACCTCCAATTCGGAGGTAAACTATGGCATCGGCACGAAGGAAGCATAAGCTACCTGTGCGATGCGACCTCAACCCGAGGATATGTATTAAAGAAAATAGGATAATGCGGATAAGTATATTTAAATGGAAAAGTATAACGGGTGATTCCGCAAAAGAAGCAGAGAAAATAATTCTGCTGGTACCTGCCGACACGTGTTTCTGCTAGTTGGCTTCTTCAGGACAGGGCAACCAAGAAACCAAAAAAAGGTGAAATGATAACTGAAAACAGGTGGCATCACATCAGGAGCGAGCAACCAATTTGTGCCTTCAGCTCTAGGACCTCCAATTCGGAGGTAAACTATGGCATCGGCACGAAGGAAGCATAAGCTACCTGTGCGATGCGACCTCAACCCGAGGATATGTATTAAAGAAAATAGGATAATGCGGATAAGTATATTTAAATGGAAAAGTATAACGGGTGATTCCGCAAAAGAAGCAGAGAAAATAATTCTGCTGGTACCTGCCGACACGTGTTTCTGCTAGTTGGCTTCTTCAGGACAGGGCAACCAAGAAACCAAAAAAAGGTGAAATGATAACTGAAAACAGGTGGCATCACATCAGGAGCGAGCAACCAATTTGTGCCTTCAGCTCTAGGACCTCCAATTCGGAGGTAAACTATGGCATCGGCACGAAGGAAGCATAAGCTACCTGTGCGATGCGACCTCAACCCGAGGATATGTATTAAAGAAAATAGGATAATGCGGATAAGTATATTTAAATGGAAAAGTATAACGGGTGATTCCGCAAAAGAAGCAGAGAAAATAATTCTGCTGGTACCTGCCGACACGTGTTTCTGCTAGTTGGCTTCTTCAGGACAGGGCAACCAAGAAACCAAAAAAAGGTGAAATGATAACTGAAAACAGGTGGCATCACATCAGGAGCGAGCAACCAATTTGTGCCTTCAGCTCTAGGACCTCCAATTCGGAGGTAAACTATGGCATCGGCACGAAGGAAGCATAAGCTACCTGTGCGATGCGACCTCAACCCGAGGATATGTATTAAAGAAAATAGGATAATGCGGATAAGTATATTTAAATGGAAAAGTATAACGGGTGATTCCGCAAAAGAAGCAGAGAAAATAATTCTGCTGGTACCTGCCGACACGTGTTTCTGCTAGTTGGCTTCTTCAGTACAGGGCAACCAAGAAACCAAAAAAAGGTGAAATGATAACTGAAAACAGGTGGCATCACATCAGGAGCGAGCAACCAATTTGTGCCTTCAGCTCTAGGACCTCCAATTCGGAGGTAAACTATGGCATCGGCACGAAGGAAGCATAAGCTACCTGTGCGATGCGACCTCAACCCGAGGATATGTATTAAAGAAAATAGGATAATGCGGATAAGTATATTTAAATGGAAAAGTATAACGGGTGATTCCGCAAAAGAAGCAGAGAAAATAATTCTGCTGGTACCTGCCGACACGTGTTTCTGCTAGTTGGCTTCTTCAGGACAGGGCAACCAAGAAACCAAAAAAAGGTGAAATGATAACTGAAAACAGGTGGCATCACATCAGGAGCGAGCAACCAATTTGTGCCTTCAGCTCTAGGACCTCCAATTCGGAGGTAAACTATGGCATCGGCACGAAGGAAGCATAAGCTACCTGTGCGATGCGACCTCAACCCGAGGATATGTATTAAAGAAAATAGGATAATAGGATAATGCGGATAAGTATATTTAAATGGAAAAGTATAACGGGTGATTCCGCAAAAGAAGCAGAGAAAATAATTCTGCTGGTACCTGCCGACACGTGTTTCTGCTAGTTGGCTTCTTCAGGACAGGGCAACCAAGAAACCAAAAAAAGGTGAAATGATAACTGAAAACAGGTGGCATCACATCAGGAGCGAGCAACCAATTTGTGCCTTCAGCTCTAGGACCTCCAATTCGGAGGTAAACTATGGCATCGGCACGAAGGAAGCATAAGCTACCTGTGCGATGCGACCTCAACCCGAGGATATGTATTAAAGAAAATAGGATAATGCGGATAAGTATATTTAAATGGAAAAGTATAACGGGTGATTCCGCAAAAGAAGCAGAGAAAATAATTCTGCTGGTACCTGCCGACACGTGTTTCTGCTAGTTGGCTTCTTCAGGACAGGGCAACCAAGAAACCAAAAAAAGGTGAAATGATAACTGAAAACAGGTGGCATCACATCAGGAGCGAGCAACCAATTTGTGCCTTCAGCTCTAGGACCTCCAATTCGGAGGTAAACTATGGCATCGGCACGAAGGAAGCATAAGCTACCTGTGCGATGCGACCTCAACCCGAGGATATGTATTAAAGAAAATAGGATAATGCGGATAAGTATATTTAAATGGAAAAGTATAACGGGTGATTCCGCAAAAGAAGCAGAGAAAATAATTCTGCTGGTACCTGCCGACACGTGTTTCTGCTAGTTGGCTTCTTCAGGACAGGGCAACCAAGAAACCAAAAAAAGGTGAAATGATAACTGAAAACAGGTGGCATCACATCAGGAGCGAGCAACCAATTTGTGCCTTCAGCTCTAGGACCTCCAATTCGGAGGTAAACTATGGCATCGGCACGAAGGAAGCATAAGCTACCTGTGCGATGCGACCTCAACCCGAGGATATGTATTAAAGAAAATAGGATAATGCGGATAAGTATATTTAAATGGAAAAGTATAACGGGTGATTCCGCAAAAGAAGCAGAGAAAATAATTCTGCTGGTACCTGCCGACACGTGTTTCTGCTAGTTGGCTTCTTCAGGACAGGGCAACCAAGAAACCAAAAAAAGGTGAAATGATAACTGAAAACAGGTGGCATCACATCAGGAGCGAGCAACCAATTTGTGCCTTCAGCTCTAGGACCTCCAATTCGGAGGTAAACTATGGCATCGGCACGAAGGAAGCATAAGCTACCTGTGCGATGCGACCTCAACCCGAGGATATGTATTAAAGAAAATAGGATAATGCGGATAAGTATATTTAAATGGAAAAGTATAACGGGTGATTCCGCCTGTTTTCAGTTATCATTTCACCTTTTTTTGGTTTCTTGGTTGCCCTGTCCTGAAGAAGCCAACTAGCAGAAACACGTGTCGGCAGGTACCAGCAGAATTATTTTCTCTGCTTCTTTTGCGGAATCACCCGTTATACTTTTCCATTTAAATATACTTATCCGCATTATCCTATTTTCTTTAATACATATCCTCGGGTTGAGGTCGCATCGCACAGGTAGCTTATGCTTCCTTCGTGCCGATGCCATAGTTTACCTCCGAATTGGAGGTCCTAGAGCTGAAGGCACAAATTGGTTGCTCGCTCCTGATGTGATGCCACCTGTTTTCAGTTATCATTTCACCTTTTTTTGGTTTCTTGGTTGCCCTGTCCTGAAGAAGCCAACTAGCAGAAACACGTGTCGGCAGGTACCAGCAGAATTATTTTCTCTGCTTCTTTTGCGGAATCACCCGTTATACTTTTCCATTTAAATATACTTATCCGCATTATCCTATTTTCTTTAATACATATCCTCGGGTTGAGGTCGCATCGCACAGGTAGCTTATGCTTCCTTCGTGCCGATGCCATAGTTTACCTCCGAATTGGAGGTCCTAGAGCTGAAGGCACAAATTGGTTGCTCGCTCCTGATGTGATGCCACCTGTTTTCAGTTATCATTTCACCTTTTTTTGGTTTCTTGGTTGCCCTGTCCTGAAGAAGCCAACTAGCAGAAACACGTGTCGGCAGGTACCAGCAGAATTATTTTCTCTGCTTCTTTTGCGGAATCACCCGTTATACTTTTCCATTTAAATATACTTATCCGCATTATCCTATTTTCTTTAATACATATCCTCGGGTTGAGGTCGCATCGCACAGGTAGCTTATGCTTCCTTCGTGCCGATGCCATAGTTTACCTCCGAATTGGAGGTCCTAGAGCTGAAGGCACAAATTGGTTGCTCGCTCCTGATGTGATGCCACCTGTTTTCAGTTATCATTTCACCTTTTTTTGGTTTCTTGGTTGCCCTGTCCTGAAGAAGCCAACTAGCAGAAACACGTGTCGGCAGGTACCAGCAGAATTATTTTCTCTGCTTCTTTTGCGGAATCACCCGTTATACTTTTCCATTTAAATATACTTATCCGCATTATCCTATTTTCTTTAATACATATCCTCGGGTTGAGGTCGCATCGCACAGGTAGCTTATGCTTCCTTCGTGCCGATGCCATAGTTTACCTCCGAATTGGAGGTCCTAGAGCTGAAGGCACAAATTGGTTGCTCGCTCCTGATGTGATGCCACCTGTTTTCAGTTATCATTTCACCTTTTTTTGGTTTCTTGGTTGCCCTGTCCTGAAGAAGCCAACTAGCAGAAACACGTGTCGGCAGGTACCAGCAGAATTATTTTCTCTGCTTCTTTTGCGGAATCACCCGTTATACTTTTCCATTTAAATATACTTATCCGCATTATCCAGATTATCCTATTTTCTTTAATACATATCCTCGGGTTGAGGTCGCATCGCACAGGTAGCTTATGCTTCCTTCGTGCCGATGCCATAGTTTACCTCCGAATTGGAGGTCCTAGAGCTGAAGGCACAAATTGGTTGCTCGCTCCTGATGTGATGCCACCTGTTTTCAGTTATCATTTCACCTTTTTTTGGTTTCTTGGTTGCCCTGTCCTGAAGAAGCCAACTAGCAGAAACACGTGTCGGCAGGTACCAGCAGAATTATTTTCTCTGCTTCTTTTGCGGAATCACCCGTTATACTTTTCCATTTAAATATACTTATCCGCATTATCCTATTTTCTTTAATACATATCCTCGGGTTGAGGTCGCATCGCACAGGTAGCTTATGCTTCCTTCGTGCCGATGCCATAGTTTACCTCCGAATTGGAGGTCCTAGAGCTGAAGGCACAAATTGGTTGCTCGCTCCTGATGTGATGCCACCTGTTTTCAGTTATCATTTCACCTTTTTTTGGTTTCTTGGTTGCCCTGTCCTGAAGAAGCCAACTAGCAGAAACACGTGTCGGCAGGTACCAGCAGAATTATTTTCTCTGCTTCTTTTGCGGAATCACCCGTTATACTTTTCCATTTAAATATACTTATCCGCATTATCCTATTTTCTTTAATACATATCCTCGGGTTGAGGTCGCATCGCACAGGTAGCTTATGCTTCCTTCGTGCCGATGCCATAGTTTACCTCCGAATTGGAGGTCCTAGAGCTGAAGGCACAAATTGGTTGCTCGCTCCTGATGTGATGCCACCTGTTTTCAGTTATCATTTCACCTTTTTTTGGTTTCTTGGTTGCCCTGTCCTGAAGAAGCCAACTAGCAGAAACACGTGTCGGCAGGTACCAGCAGAATTATTTTCTCTGCTTCTTTTGCGGAATCACCCGTTATACTTTTCCATTTAAATATACTTATCCGCATTATCCTATTTTCTTTAATACATATCCTCGGGTTGAGGTCGCATCGCACAGGTAGCTTATGCTTCCTTCGTGCCGATGCCATAGTTTACCTCCGAATTGGAGGTCCTAGAGCTGAAGGCACAAATTGGTTGCTCGCTCCTGATGTGATGCCACCTGTTTTCAGTTATCATTTCACCTTTTTTTGGTTTCTTGGTTGCCCTGTCCTGAAGAAGCCAACTAGCAGAAACACGTGTCGGCAGGTACCAGCAGAATTATTTTCTCTGCTTCTTTTGCGGAATCACCCGTTATACTTTTCCATTTAAATATACTTATCCGCATTATCCTATTTTCTTTAATACATATCCTCGGGTTGAGGTCGCATCGCACAGGTAGCTTATGCTTCCTTCGTGCCGATGCCATAGTTTACCTCCGAATTGGAGGTCCTAGAGCTGAAGGCACAAATTGGTTGCTCGCTCCTGATGTGATGCCACCTGTTTTCAGTTATCATTTCACCTTTTTTTGGTTTCTTGGTTGCCCTGTCCTGAAGAAGCCAACTAGCAGAAACACGTGTCGGCAGGTACCAGCAGAATTATTTTCTCTGCTTCTTTTGCGGAATCACCCGTTATACTTTTCCATTTAAATATACTTATCCGCATTATCCAGATTATCCTATTTTCTTTAATACATATCCTCGGGTTGAGGTCGCATCGCACAGGTAGCTTATGCTTCCTTCGTGCCGATGCCATAGTTTACCTCCGAATTGGAGGTCCTAGAGCTGAAGGCACAAATTGGTTGCTCGCTCCTGATGTGATGCCACCTGTTTTCAGTTATCATTTCACCTTTTTTTGGTTTCTTGGTTGCCCTGTCCTGAAGAAGCCAACTAGCAGAAACACGTGTCGGCAGGTACCAGCAGAATTATTTTCTCTGCTTCTTTTGCGGAATCACCCGTTATACTTTTCCATTTAAATATACTTATCCGCATTATCCTATTTTCTTTAATACATATCCTCGGGTTGAGGTCGCATCGCACAGGTAGCTTATGCTTCCTTCGTGCCGATGCCATAGTTTACCTCCGAATTGGAGGTCCTAGAGCTGAAGGCACAAATTGGTTGCTCGCTCCTGATGTGATGCCACCTGTTTTCAGTTATCATTTCACCTTTTTTTGGTTTCTTGGTTGCCCTGTCCTGAAGAAGCCAACTAGCAGAAACACGTGTCGGCAGGTACCAGCAGAATTATTTTCTCTGCTTCTTTTGCGGAATCACCCGTTATACTTTTCCATTGATATTTACCACGATCGGTACGTATACGCCGGTGGAAATGAATAACCTCAAAATGGACTGAACGGATGGGTTTTCGTGAAATCAACGATTATCTGTTATAAATTACCTGGAATATAACTCTATAAGTAAGTACTATAAGGTAATTACTACTTTACTTAAATTTATAAAGATTTCGACGATTTTCAGGTCAGTTGATCTCCCATCAGTGTATGAACATAAATATTAGGTACTACAATTTTGAAGTTTTCCAGGATATATCACGATAGAAAGTAACCAACCAGCCTATATCGAATAATTCCGTTAATTTACATTATCTATTTCTATACGTAAGTATTTTTTAAACATTGGTGGAATTTAAGCGAATATCCGAAACAAAGTAGTTCCCCTACCAAATATAATAATAATAATGCCTTTATTTCCACATTCAAGTACATTTAAATTATAACCGATTGGTCATGAGAGAAAGGGATTGGTCTTAACAACTGTGTTATGGTTATTCGCTTGAATTCGCCTATAGTATACTTTCTTCCTGTGGTCAAGTAATATAAATGTCAGTGTTTCTTCTGGATCGAGGATAGGATTCTGACTTTTAAATGAACGATACCAATCTCCAATAGAGGTAAATCAATTTAGGAAACAGGTACTAAAATCTATTTGCAACAGTATTGTTTTATTGAACGTTGAAATGTGAGGAATGCCTAAGAAGAATGGTGAACTTGGAAACATGACTCTTTTAAATATCTTCATTTATGCATAATGTTTATGTTACACTGTAAGTACTTATTATTATTAGTGCTATTCATTTGCTTCATCTGTGAAGGGAGATAAATTGTCCACAAGTTTGGCATCAGTTCAGTCTGTCATCTTGATTACGATGATACTGATTCCAGATTAATGGACTGACGAAACACATTACACGGTCTCTTCTCGATGAAAATGCATTGGATTCTTCGAATTCCATAAACTTGCTGCTTGAAATACAATCAGTTTCCCGTTTCTCTGACATCAATCATGAATGGATGTCCGACTGAACTGATTCCAGATTGACCATAACCTCCTTCTTACATGGGGCTCATTGGACCTGAACCGGCCTGTGGTATCTCTCTCAGGCAGCGGGGAGGGAGAACAACAGATGGTTGGGCCAAAAGGTCCAGGAAATCTGGACTCAGACATGCTCTCTCAACAATTACTGGCCCATCAGCTGAAAGAGCCAGACAATGGCTCAGATTCTCTAGGGTATACCTGAGAATCCTAACAGCTGTGTACACGGACCACTGTGACCTCAGAAATGAGCTAATTACGCTGCGGTTGATTCAGGATGAACTCTTGATTCATCCAGTGGGTAGGTTAGATGTGATTAAGTTAGTTATATGGATTTAAAAACTGGATCTGCTAAGTAATTGGTTTATACCTATAAACTTATGCCATATTTAGCACAGCACTGTTAATTTTCTTCCCAACAGTGAATGTATATATTTCAACAAAATTAACTATCGAAAATGAAAAACCACTATACAGGGCGATTTTAGTAAAATGTCATCTCGAGATATCTATCATGCGGACAATTATAAACTTTGTAAAACCGTTGCAAAAGGAAAACCACTGCTACTCAGAGAATTTTTCGAAAAATTACAACATAAAAAGGGCTTGACCAATTCTGATCAAACTTTGTGTGTGTGTTGCGGTGTTGAGTGGATCTTAGAGTCACAATAGGAAACCGGAAGCTGGCGCTGTATCCGGTTTATAGGAAGAACGGCTGGACCGATTTCAACTAAACTTTGTGTGTGTATCTGAGGATGTGTCAGGTCCACAATATACCCCGGTAGGTGGCATTGCAATCGGTCTATAGGAACTCAGATATGGCTCGACCGATTTTGATGCAACTTTACTTTTGAGTTACTTTTTGTGATCTGAATCTTAATAAACATTATTATTATTGTGTGGGTGGGTGTCGAGGTTACAATAGAAACCCGGTAGGTAGCGCTATATTCGGTTTATAGGAACTCAAAAACACCTCGACTTTTTCGACTGAGTGAACTACCGGTCCAATTGATCTACTAAAAAATGTAGATCTACTGGAAAAAAGAAGATCTACCGGAAAAATGTAGATCTACCAGAAAAATGTGGATCTATGGCTAGGTAGATCTGCTGGCTCATCTGAATCCCAAAATATGGACTGCTGGCCACCAGTCACTATTACTAAAATGAAGATGGGTTTCATAGAAAAGGAACAAAAAAACTTTTTTGAAAATTTTACTATAAACGTGACGATTTTTCGGACGTTAGGAGGGGGGGAGGGGGGAAATTTCTGAGGGGTTTCGCGAGGAAAAAGACGGAAGTTTCGTAGGGTTTCGCGTTTTCGGAGCGAAAAGAAGGGGGTGTATTTTTAAAAAAATCGCAAAAACGCCGATTTTGGCAAAAGGTCCAAAATGAAGGAAACGAGATCGGAGGAACGGTGGCGTTCGGAACGACGGTATTTGCAGGAACGCGAAGACGAGATTCGAAATTAGTCCGTAACACGGCCCTTTTTTCGATCCTATCTTTCGTTTTCCCGGAAGAACGATAGGAAAATGTGACTTTTTCGCGAAAATCGACAAAATTCTGACGTTTCACGTATTTCTGTGACGAATTTTAACGCGGCTCCTTCAAAGTCGACGTTTTCGGTCTGAACGAGCCACGATAAATGTCAAGTCGATTTTGAATTTCGAACGGAATTACTCGAAAATCTTGAAATCGAATAGAAAAACCGTGAGAAATATGAACGAGTAACCGATTTCGATCGATCGCTTGACAGGATTGACGATATTGTGAAAATCAAATGACGGAAATCGTCCCAGTACTATCAAATCTTTATGTGCCAGATAATCGGAACCTATTAACGGAGCTGGCATGGCCGAGCGGGCTAAGGCTTGGAACCAAAGCTCCCGAGCCTCGCGGAGCGGCGGGATCGAATCTCCGAGCGTCCGAAACTCCGAAATAGCTCTTTCTTGGTTTTTTTTAATTTTTTTCCATTGAAAAACTTAAAGGAGCATGCTCCAGTAAACGTATCTTGGGATTTGGATCTTTTCGTTAAGTTACGAAATCTATAATGAATATCCGTTCGATCGGACGGATTTTTGCATTAAAATTACTCAAAATATTCAAACATTAAGCAGAAAATTAACTATACAGGGTGTTTCAAGTAAAATGTCACCCCTAGAGATCTATCGTAAGGAGAATTCTCAACACTGTAAAACCGTTACGAAATGATAACCGCTGAAATACGGGGTGTTTTCAAAAAAATTTCAACTCCGAAACCGCTGTATTGGGTTTATAGAAACTCAAGAACGGCTGAACCGATTTCGATGAAACTTTGTGTGTGTATCTGAGTATGTGTCAGGTCCCTAATATACCCCAGTAGGTGGCACTGCTATCGGTCTGTAGAAACTCAGAAATGCCTCGACCGATTTTGATGAAACATTGTGTACGTGTTTGAGTGGCTCTCAGTGTCACAATAGAAACCCGTTAGGTGGTGCTGCATTCGGTTTATAACAACTCAAAAACGACTGGACCGATTTCGATGGAACTTTGTGCGTGTATCTATCAAAGTTCCAGATCCACAATATTCCCCGGTAGGTGACACTATAATCGGTTTACAGGAACTCAAAAATGGCTATACCGTTTTTAATGAATCTTTGTGATTGTATTTCGGAAGGCACAAAGGTTCACAATACGATTCTGTATGTAACGCTATATTCGGTTTTTAGCAACTCAAAAACTCCTGACATATTTCGATGGTACTTTCGGGTATGAATGATTCTCAGAATCACAACAGGACCCGTTAGATGGCATTGAACTACCGGTTCAAATTATCTACCGATTCAATTTATCTGCCGATTATATTGATCTACCAAAAAAATTTAGATCTACTGGAAAAATGCAGATCTACCGGAAAAAAGTAGATCTACCGGAAAAATGTAGATCTACCGAAAAAATGTAGATCTACTGGAAAAATGTAGATCTACCGAAAAAATGTAGATCTACCGGAAAAATGCAGATCTACCGGAAAAATGTAGATCTCCCAGAAAAATGTGGATCTATTGCTAGGTAGATCTGCTGGCTCATCTGAATCCCAAAATATGGACTGCTGGCCACTAGTAATGTACTAATTTGATACTGATTTACGTAGGCTATCGGTTTTTTGGATTGTTATATAGACGTCCATACGACCGATATTCATAACACTTTTGCTACTTGGGATATAACCTCCCAATGTAGTGAGCATAATGTATGATGAACGTGTTTCTTTTTGCGCTCTTGTTATAAGTGAGAAGTGAACTGAGTATACGATTTCTCACTTCGTGAGGTTGATCATATTTCGGAATGCACATTCAGATCATTTTTAAAATTCGTGAAATTTGAGTTTTCAAATTTTTTAAATCTGCAATGCCTTATGATTTGAAACAAAGGACATTTATTGTGATGTCCTATTACCGCAATGGTAAATTAATCAATGGTGAATGGATTTACTCTGTAGCGGCATGTAAAAGGAATACCTGGCGAAATATCCTGATGTTCAAATTCTAAAATCTTCTCTGAAAGCCCAGAAGTGTTATAAACAGATTTATGTAGACTGGAAACGTTAACAAAAGAAAATCAAATCGAAAGACCTCAAGTTTCTCAAGAAGATATCGAAGAACTGAAAACACGAGTTGAACAAAATCTTTTAAACGTCCCTGAATAAATTATCTTTACAGTCTCTGAGTACTTGCCTGAAAGTATTGAAAAAGAACTGAATTGGTACCCTTAAACAATAAGTATGGTACAGCAACTCATACCAATAGATATTCCACGTAGCATATTGGTTTCGAAATAATCTTAATGTCGACAGATTATTCGACTTACCTTTTTTTAGTGATGAGTCTTGGCTCACTTGTTGGTTTCTGTGAATTCACGAAACTACAGATTTTGGAGAATCAGTTCTATTGAGACTCCAAGACATTCGCAAAAAGTTGGTGTGTGGTAAGCAGTTTTTTGTCGTAGAATAAGGCCCAGTTTTTATCGTGATAGGTGGAAGGTAAAAAATAATAATTCTGGAACCATTCATAATAAACCAATTAGATGATGAAGAAATACTGTTGGTATATTTTCAACAAGATGTAGCAACTGTTCACACTACTTCCGCAAATCTAAGCTATTTGCAGGAGTTCTATGACAACCTTATAATAAGTCGAGGACTCCAGCCTTCCTTTCCAACAGGCTCCCCACACTTGACTCCCCTGATGGACTTTAGCATCTTTGCATATATGAAAGATGAGGTTTTCAAAAGACAATACGATAATATTGAGGACCTCTAATCATCAATAACAATGTGCTGCCAAAATATTGGCCAACAAATGTTAAGAAATATTATTGACAACAAACGAAAAAGAATTTATAAATGCCTTGAGAATAACGGAGCACATTTTGAACATTTGATATGAGAATTCATTTGTTAAATGCCACAAATGGCGAAACTCCCAAACTGGCAGTTATTCAATGTATTCTGTCCATTTGTATTGATATATTACCTGCATTTGAACATTTCAACATACATAGTTTGCATTCAGTTATTAGTATTTACATCTCAAAAATTCTAAATAAGATTTCAAAAATTCTTCCATTCAAAGAAAAGATTAGTCATATCTGTACATTAGCTAATATGATATCTCTTGAGAATGACCAACTAATGAATAATTCACTCCCGATTCAATCAGCTTGATATTTTCTGGAACAAAACTCCTTAAAACGGAGTAAAATTCCAGTATAATTCGTCATTCTTGATTATTTCAATCAAACTACCCTACTCTGGTAATTACAAGGTCTGTTATATAAACCCAGAGAAGGAGTTAAGGCCGATGCAGCTCAGCTCAGCCACGCCAAAATATCTTTCAATGGGTTTTTAGATAAGTTCGTATATTTGCCAATGTAAACAAATTCGAAAGTTAGGTTATGCATATATTATGAATTATGTGGCTGGAATTGCAAAGTTGAACAGCATGCAGTTTCGGAACCAAGTACGATGTTGCAATCATTTGTAAAGACAATGAGAAATTATATACGATTTACACTAATTTATTTAATATTGTGACCCGTTTCGTCGACACAGCGACTTCATCAGACTACTGGGTCTACAATATTTTATTTAAACCCTAATAATGAGATCGACATCACGGTATCCAATCTAAATTTTGAAGGAACATAATGAGCCTGTAGATCCCTTTGACAACCTGAAACATTTTATGATAACTGATTTCATTCCAGATTATTCAAGTATACTTACTTCTGCAAAGTGAGACATATTCAACCTATAAAGTGGTTTGATTCTTAGATGAAGAATTGAACCAACTTGGGCTTGAAAAATCTTGAAACTGCTTCTCAGAGATGGGTCTATATGATACCATGAAATATTATATAGTTCCATTTGAAGCAACGAACTCTGTGAATTGTATTTTTTAGATTCCATGGAAGGCTAACTTCGATCTTATAAATGTTCAACTCGTCCTAAACGATTGGGAGAAAGCTCAGGGGCGGCTCGGGTGCGAAATATATATGTAGGTACCTATATATGTTTATGAATATGTTTGAGACCCACCACCGTCACTTTTGATAGAAAGTTACTAGAGTTCAATAGAATGATGATTCATGCCTAGTTTCATGGAAATATCATTCTTTTCAAGGTTAAAAAAAAGATTTTTTCGAGTTATCATTTATTTTTAAGAATTAAGGCTTTATAATATCAAACTCCACTTTTCGAGCGCTTACATCAGCAAAATCCCTCACAATGTCACTTGTTTCGATGTGGATTTCTTTTTCTTTAATTTACTTCACGACAATGACGACCTTAAGTAATTATTAATTAATGTCAATTAAAAAAAAAAACAATCACTCTGTCAGTGCACACATAGGTACCTCACAAGAGATCTTAGGGAGGTTACAATGTGGATGTATTGTGAGCACCTATTGTGAGATCCTCTTATAGATATCGCAAGTGTATCGATAATGAAATATTCCTATTGTGAGCTCCTCAAGTCGTAGCAAATTAAACAAGTATAAGAAAGGAGGAGTGCTGTAGGGATCTATTTCATCCCTAGCCACTTCTCGTTTCCACTGGTACATGGCGCAATCTTCTACGCCGTACCCGGAAGTGCGTCGTTAATAACACGAGTCATACTCGATCTACGCATGAGAAATCCTGAGGACATATACCGGGTGTTACATGAGTGGCTGACTATAGCCTAGTGGTAAATGCAGGTCATCCAGACCTTTCAGAAAAATAGCTTTTGTATCCAAAGGTAGTGAGTTTCAATAAGATAGATAATTAGATAAGATAGATAGTTAGATAAAGAGTGATTCATGAATGTGGATCCGATTTTTCGATATCCATAACTTGGGAATCAGTGGTCCGATTTTGATTAAATTTGGTGGTGTAATTGATTATTTTCAGGGTATTACTCAGAACATCGAGGTTTTTATTTCAAACGTCTAAATCCAGATTATCTACATCAATTTGAAAAATGTCGTTATTGGCATGAAGAAATACTGATTTCAGTCTAATAAATTCAGTTTTTGTTTTAAAAGGAACACTTATTTCAAGAGAGTGACAAACAAACGAATTGATATTTGATGTTATTTTTTTTGTAATATGGTCCTGTTTTTAATTTTTTTTGGTCATATTTAATGTCATCTGCTGATATTTTGGATTTAACGCTGTTCAACGTTAACTATTTCGAAACAACAACTAGCTACCATGTTTCAATTCAATCGGGTCTGTATTGGTTGATGACAAAATTATTACTCGGTAACCGAATAATGCCCATTAACGAACTTGTTCATCGTAGCGCCACCTACCCAGGAAATTTCAAGTCGCAATCTTTTTCCTTTCTCAAGTTAGCGTGGCAACGGCTAGTCGGACATGGTAAAATTTGACCTCGAATTCTTCATCAGTGAGTGAGCAAAATTTTAATATTACAGACATTTGGGCAGAAAGATAACGCGATGTTCCCCAGAACATATGCGCAAAAATGCTTCTCACACACCATATTATTGTAATAAGATGGTTTGAAATTTTCTCTGGGAATAATTTTCAACAAGCCAGAATCCGTTGGGAATTTGAAAACGTGCGCCTACGATCCATATTTACACTGATCAACAATTGCTAGGGATCACTTATGAACTTCTCTTCATTTGTATTTTTTTCAAGTTATCTCGTGAATATCTGTACATTATATGTTCTCTAAGGAAAAATTAAGATGTTTTGAGTTGATTATATCAAATTTTTCCTCACTTCATCGGCTCTTGTTCACAAATTCGATTATTATCTGTAGGCTGTTACATGTGGAGTGAAAAGCAATGTGGTATTTGTTATTAAATCTGTTTTTTTCTCTGGTTCAAACACATAAGGTGACAATAATTGAAGAAATGAGAACCATATTAGCTTATTAGTCATGCCGAGAAGACGTTTGGCTTCCTTTGCAACTGGACCAAATCATACGGTGGATACAGGAAGGTTTGTCCCAGCGAGAAGTGTCCCGGCGGTTGAATGTTTCGCAAAGTGTCGTGAGTCGAGCTTGGAATAGGTTCATCCAAAACGACTCAGTAGCTTATGTTCATGGGGGAGGTCGGCAGCGCAGTACAACAGCTGCCCAAGATCGTCTTTTGGTCCTCAATGCTAGGAGAAATCCCACTTACCCGGCGTCGCGGCTCAATAGATCACTGAGAGTTGCAACAGGAGTTCTAATTTCGAACCAGACTGTAAGACGACGACTACATGTTCGTGGTTTGAGAGCACGTAGGAGGGTACAACATCCCCGTTTGAATAGGGAACACCGGGTTCATCGACGGCAATGGGCTGAGGAGCACCGCAATTGGACAGTTGAAGATTGGAGCCGATGTTTATTTACGGATGAGTCTAGATTTCGTTTGGTCAACTCCGATGGACGTATTCTTGCTTGGAGGGAAAGAGGTCGAAGGTATGCAGAACAGTTTATGGTACCCACAACAGCTTTTGGCGGAGGTTCTATATGTGTATGGGGAGGCATTTGTTTGAACCAACGCACAGAGTTGGTTGTTCTGCAGAACACCACAATGACCAGCCAGAGATATCACGATATGATTATTGAACGCATAATTGTTCCGTTTGCGGCTGCCTTGGGCGAGAATTTCATTTTAATTGACCTTAATGCCCGTCCACACCGTAGTCGTCTGGTTAATGAAGCGCTAGAAACTCATGCTATTGATAGGATGGACTGGCCAGCTCGCTCTCCAGACATGAATTGCATCGAACATGTCTGGTCTGAGATGTCTAGACAATTGTCAACCTTAGAACAACCGATCAATAACCTGGAGGACCTTTCTAACGCTTTACGGGATACTTGGACGAATTTGCCCCAAAATTTTATAAATCGTTTGATTGAAAGTATGCCTCGTAGGGTAGAATGCTTGAGACGAGCTCGTGGGGGGCCAACTAGGTACTAGCTTAACCGAAACTTCAGCCTTCTTGTGGTGTCATCATAAAATTTTTATGTTATTCAAACACAGAATTTTGAGTGTTCCTAATAAAGTCTTTTTTTCTCTCCAACTTTCCATTTTTTCATTTTTTTCTCAAGTGAACCATATTATCAACTGAAAATACTCTGATATCTGACTAAATTTATAATCTTGGAGCGAATAATTCAGAAATAAATTTAGAAAAAGTAAGTGATCCCTATCAATTGTTGAGCAGTGTATTATTCCATCTACTCCTAGCAACACAACACATGTAAGGCTTTTTGAACACACAGGTAGTACTAATAAGTACTAGGTATATCACAAAAGACAATTAATTCATTGACACCTTTTTCACAGCAGGTTGAATACTGAAAATGAACTCAGAAATGTCAAGGAATTCTAATTCAAGTTTCAGAGTTGTGTTCGAAAATTAACTCCACGGAGTAGAGTAGAGTTTTTGAAGGTTTGACAGATTTACTCTAGAGTTACTCTGACACTGACACTGACAGTGACAGAAGGTGCCAATATCGGAAAATAGGTTATGTTGGTTTAAGAAAGATCCTATTATTATTGTTTTCTTCACATATATGTAACTCTTATCATAAATATATATTGTGAGCAGTATAAAAACTATTAAATTACCTCACAAAACATTCATAAAACAGTTAGACAAAGATACTAGATTTTCCTTCCCATGAGTTATGTCAATTTTGACAGGAGTAAAATGGACTCCGAGTCGAATACTCCGACTTTTCGGACGACAGTCACAGAGTAAAATTTACTCAACTCTTCCGTTTTCGGACGCAATGGAGTAAATATTACTCTACGGAGTTAATTTTCGAACGCAACTCAGGAGTCGATTAAATTACAACAATTTGATAAGAGTATCCTATTATCCTGACTAGGATCGTCAGGACTAATACATTTCGTTAGGGATTTCATGTTACCAGCACCTTCGCCATTTTGCAATACATATACAGTTGTCCCCGAAGTCCACGTCAATTCGAAAGCGGGTGATATTACAAGTCATAATAGTTATCAGAAAAATATACAAAAAATGTATGTGATGTAATTTCAAAATTATAGGCATTTAAGGAAAATCGACAAAATCTATACTTTGTGATGGCTATTCAATTCCCATTTCTACAAATCTTAATTTTTTGCCAATTTTATTCTTGTTATGTCATCCTGAATAATGCGTCTGTATATTATTGCCCAAAACTTCATGACTTTTGCCCCCGTTTGGAGCAAAATGTTACTTTTTGCACCACTACATATTCAAAGCTCATATTTCGTCCAATTTCAACTGCCTGTACTGAAAAAAAAATGCATCACGCTAGTTCGGCAAGTAACTGTAAAAATTAGCGCATTCTATGAGGATTCCAAAATGGTACAACAATTGCTAGTAATTCTGCAAGTTTTTTGGCTAGAATTTTGTCTGCTGAGAAATACATTTTCGAACCAATTTTTCCTAAAAACTTCAATTGATTCTGGTGTACCCAAGCCTTCAATTCAGGCCGTTACTGTAAGATTTCTGGATGAATTAAAGAGAAAGCTAATAATTCTACGATGTGTGAGCGATGCAGGTGATAACGCCAGATAAAAGTTGCTCTTCTACTGTTTCCAGGTAGTCTGAATCTTTTTTATATTCATAATTGAATTTTCAAATTCAGAATAATTTTCTAATAAACGTTACAACAACATAAATATTGAATAAATGTTCAAACTGTCTCCATTCCGCCGCAATACATGTTCAACATCGTTGTAAAAAAGATCTGAGTATCAGACTGACTAATTCTCCGTTATTGACATGATTATTCAATTCATAAGGGTCAGGAATAATACCTACAGGAGCTCAAAAAAATATACATTTTAAATGTAAAGAGCTTAAGCTCAAGTCACTTTGTGATTAACAGTATTGATGAGAAACAAATAATTGAAACAAGAAAAAAAATAACCAAAAAGAAACACATGATGAACGGCTTTCATTATTATTCACCGTAGGTCAGATACATTTTCGATAGGTAAACCTAATCGGACCGTAAAACATCCTCCAAGAATCGTGTATCCCCCGGTGTCTTCGAATCATCATTTGATAAAATCCAACTCTGGGAGGTAATCTCGGGGTTTTAGAGTTTGTACCCTCTGAGGGGGGTTTCTCAAGGTTACGAGTTACGCATGTATTTAGCGATATTCATGAACGCGTAACACTCGGGTTACTTGCAAACTAGAGTTAACTCGCAATTGAGAAACCAGCCCTCAATGTGATAAGGGTGTAACCTGTTTTTTTTTCCTTATTCTGTGTGCAGTACTTGTGGATACCGTGGGCACTTTCTTAACTCTCTTCATTTGTTTCAAATAAAGAACTCAAAGTAACCACCGTTAGTGCACTAGAACAATTTAGAGTTTTTTTTTAGTTTGTTTCGTAAATGGATTTCTCAGCAGAAAAAATTCTAGCCAAAAAACTTGCAGAATTACTAGCAATTGTTATACCATTATGGAATCCTCATTAAATGCGCCAACTTTTGCATTTACTTGCCGAACTAGCGTACTACATTTTTTTCTCAGTACAGGCAGTTGAAATTGGACGAAATATAGATTTAAATATTTAGTTGGACAAAAAGTAACATTCTGCTCAAAAGTGGGGCAAAATTCATGAAGTGTTGGGTAATAATATACAGACGCATTATTCAGGATGACATAAGAAAAATAAAATTGGCAAAAAATTAAGAATTGTATAAATGGGAATTGAATAACCATCACAAAGTATAGATTTTATCGATTTTCTATAAATGCCTATAATTTTGAAATTACATCACCTAATTTTTTTTTTTATATTTTACTGATAACTATCATGACTTGTAATATCACCCGCTTCCGGCTTGATGTCGACTTCTGGAACACCCTGTATACGAAATCGTTCTCTCACGAATTGTTTGAAAATTGATTGACACGCTTTTATAAGCTTCACCTGTTTGTTTGACCCACTTCAGAAGATAAGATATTATTTAAACTTTGTAGATATTTCAGGAGCCGATGACTACAATAATTCGATAAGAGTATTCTATTATCCTGATTAGGATCGCCAGGATTAATAAATTTCGTTAGGGATCCTCTGCATGAAAGTACGAGCTAGAATGTGCAATCTGAGTATGCGATAAATCAAACTGAAAAAATAAATAATAGTTTGAAAAAACTAAGAGAACACGCTTTAATGATAAATCGTATTACATAGAGAAGAGCGTTGGGTAATAATATCAGTTCTTGTAAATATTCGATCGGCACAATCAGTGAAAAAAAAAGCACTGACGTGAAGCCAGTGGCGCGCGTGTTCACGGTGGCTAATTTGAATTGAGTGGTGAGTACTACCTTTCGGGTAGATCTTCGGCTCGCTCTATCCACTGAGCTTGAAGTACTCATCATTCAATCCAAATTAGCCACCGTGAACACGCGCGCTGAAGAGTACTGACTTCACGTCAGTGCTTTTTTCTTCAAGTTCCTTTAACAAATATAGGTATCGATACAGTTTGGCTGTTAGCTTTACCATAGATCGAAAAAAATTGCGGTTATGGGACCTCCGTTAGGATCGCAATTGCTTCTTCTCCAAATCCGAACTTATTTTGATATAGATCTACCGAATATAGTTATTTATAAATTCGCCTCAGGGCCACCATACAGACATTTTAACTCGGAAACAACGCTATTTCCCCCAAACTGACTTGTCTCCGTGCAATGAATTGACATGAATATTCTTTTAAAACCCCACAATATCGGCTCATTACTCCGAACATAACCCATACAACCCAAAAACAGTCACCTCTCGTCTGCGCATATAGTCGTGGCTGCATGTCCTTCCAAAATTACACACCTCAAAAAAAACTCCGATACTCCAACACTAGTGGTTCAGGAGATATCGCTTCTTGAATCCACGAATGCGCAGACCCTCACCAGGGGATTCTATGGAGGAATAATATCCGCCACCCCAAAACCCCAATCCTCTTTGACGAAAACACCAGCAGTTAAATCACTGATGGTCTGCTCATGCGCATAACGAAAAATGCCCGTAAGGGGTAACATCGATTTCAAAATTAGCTCCAGGGCCACGGTATGGACACTTCAACTCTGAAACAACGCTACATCCCCAAAACTGACTTATCCTTGCACTGAATTACCATGAATATTCTTCCGAAACCTCACAATATCGGCTCAGCACTCCCAACATAACCCATACAACCCAAAAACAGTCACTTCTCTTCTGCGCATGCGCAATCTACTTGCGGCTAAAAGTCCTCTCAAAATCACACACCTTACAAAAAACTCCGATTCTCCAACACTAGTGGTTCAGGAGATATCACATCTTTGATCCACGCATGCGCAGACCCTCAGAAGGGGATTATTTGGAGGAATAGCATCCGCCACCCCAAAACCCCAATCATCTCTGACGAAAACACCACCAGATAAAACACTGATGGTCTGCTCATGCGCATAACGAAAAATGCCTGTAAGGAGTAACATCAATTTCAAAGTTAGCCCCAGGGCCACGGTACGGAAACTTCAACTCGGAAACAACGCTGCATCCGCCAAACTGACTTGTCCTTGCACTGAATTGCCATGAATAATCTTTTAAAACGTCACAATATCGGCTCAGCACTCCCAACATAACCCATACATCCCAAAAACAGTCACTTCTCTTCTGCGCATGCGCAATCTACTCGCGGCTAAAAGTCCTCTCAGTATCATACACCTTACAAAAAACTCCGATTCTCCAAGACTAGTGGTTCAGGAGATATCGCATCTTTAATCCACGCATGCGCAGACCCTCACCAGCGGATTCTATGGAGGAATAGCATCCGCCACCCCAAAACCCCAATCCTCTCTGACGAAAACCCCACCAGTTAAATCACTGATGGTCTGCTCATGCGCATAACGAAAAATGTCTGTAAGGGGTAACATCAATTTCAAAATTAGCCCCAGGGCCATGGTACGGAAACTTCAACTCGGAAACAACGATGCATCCGCCAAACTGACTCGTTATTGTACTGAATTGTCTTGAATATTCTTTTAAAACCTTACAATATCGACTCAGCATTCCCAACATAACCCATCCAACCCAAAAACAGTTACTTCTCTTCTGCGCATGCGCAATCTACTCGCAGCTAAAAGTCCTCTCAAAATCATACACCTTACAATAAACTCCGATTCTCCAACAGTAGTGGTTCAGGAGATATCGCATCTTTAATCCACGCATGCGCAGACCCTCACCAGAGGATTTTATGGAGGAATAGCATCCGCCACCCCAAAACCCCAATCCTCTCTGACGACAACCCCACCAGTTAAATCACTGATGGTCTGCTCATGCGCATAACGGAAAATCCCTGTAAGGGCCACGGTACGGAAACTTCAACTCGGAAACAACGATGCATCCGCCAAACTGACTCGTTATTGCACTGAATTGCCATGAATATTCTTTTAAAACCTCACAATATCGACTCAGCATTCCCAACATAACCCATCCAACCCAAAAACAGTTACTTCTCTTGTGCGCATGCGCAATCTACTCGCGGCTAAAAGTCCTCTCAAAAGCACACACCTCACAAAAAACTCCGATTCTCCAACACTAGTGGTTCGGAGATATCGCATCTTTTATCCACGCTTGCGCAGACCCTCACCAGGGGATTCTATAGAGGAATAGCATCCGCCACCCCAAAACCCCAATCCTCTCTGACAAAAACTACAGCAGTTAAAGGACTTCTCATCTGCGCATGCGCAATACGAAAAATGCCCGGAAAGGACAGCATGAACCTCAAAAATATAGGTTTCGACATTAAAAGCAAAGTATTCCGCAAACTAGTAGTAATTTTTTGATTTTGTTCATCTCACGTGATCTTCACGAAATTTTGTAAAAGTGTTGGCTTTGGTCTTTTGCATCTAACTACTGAGTTTCAATGTAATCAGATCAGTATTTTTCGAGTTATCGTGAAAACAAAATTTTTAAATTTTTTAAATTTTTTTTTGCCACTTTAGGGCCGTCCGTTCAACACAAAACTTCGCAGGCATATAAAGGTCATGATTCTACAATTTGATGCCAAATTTCAAAAAGATCGAGTGATCGGTTCCGGAAATATTCAATAAAATTTTTTTACTAAAAACGGCCTTAACTCCGAAACCGCCCGGTCGATTTCGCCCGTTAACGAACTTGTCCGAGATATTTACGCTACGAAACTACCCTGCAAATTTCAACGCTCTAAGTCGTTCCGTTCGAGAGTTATCGTGCTAACGGCCGGCCGGCCGGACCGGACGGACATAATTAAATTTGACCTCGAATTCTACATCAAGGAGTCGAACCCAATCGTTTGAGACCATTTTCGAAAAAAAAATCGAAAAATACAGACATTGTGACGAAATGATAGCACGCTGTTCCTTGCGGAACACGCGCGCAAAAATAGTTGAGAAATCCAAAAGCGTGTGATTCATAAAATATATATTTTATTGATTATGTCCGGCCGGCTGGCCGTTGCCACGATAACATAAGAACGGAAAGAGATTGCGACTTGAAATTTTCAGGTTAGTTTGTGAATCTGAATTCGGTTTTGGAGTTTTACCCATCTGAAATTTGGTTCTGATTTCCTCAATAACTCGAAAAATATACGAAACCGATCGAATTCGAACATGTTAATTAGCTAATTAGATCCAAATTTAAATATGGTTATTAGTTGTAGAATAACAACGGGAATTTTAGTGAGGATCATATAACTAGAAAATTTTTTAAAAATCATTGGAAATCATTGATAAAATTCTATACATCAGAAACTGACATCGCTGAAAATGCGGGAGCCTTCAGAACGTAGCTCTACTGCCAAGATCCAAGTTTGAACACGATCGGATCTATATTGTTGGAGATCCGAGTAGCCCTGGGTGAGTTCAGTAGCTGGATTGGTTGCCTCGATAACTCTCGAACGAAAGGAGATGGGGACTTGCAATTTTCTTGGTAGGTTGCACAACATGTGAATGGGAGAGTTAAGTTCGCCGTAGGCCATAATCGGTCCAACGGTTTCAGAGTTATACTTATCTGGAATATTATTTACTCGATAACTCAAAAAATATAGACTCGATCGAATTGAAGCTAGCTAACAAGTTGTATAATATCGACATGAAGACGTGTGTAAAATTTCGTGAGGACTGAAAATTTTTAAAAAATTACGAAAAAATATTATGTATCTCAGGATTCCATAAGATATGACATGATGACATATTAGATTATAACGTTAATTTTTCCGGCTCTTTTTTTCAATATTTTACACAATACAAAGTAAAACATGCAACAATGGGAGATGATAGCCCTACATAAGGGTCCTGTAGCGGTCTTCGAACATTCTGAATAATCATCGCTTGGACTGGTCAACCTGGTTTTCAAAGAGATCCTCCTGGCCTTACGAGCAACATTTTCCTTTTTGAATCCAAATATTGAAGAGGTTTCTAAGAACAATATCTTTGAGAACTAGCGGAGGCGATTCTTATCCAAGAGATCCCATGCGCCTAGAGAGAAGTAAATTTGTGAGAGGACACTTTTGAAAGGTTATGTATTATTTTTAGTTTGTTATTTCTTCTCCTCTTGTCTTTCTTTTATTCAGGTTGAGTTTCGGGTATCCTGGAGAAACTTTTCTATTTTTTGAGAAGGAGTTCATATTTAAGAAATAAATGCCTATCAATATTTTTAAATTTGAGCAAATTTTGTGAACAATAGTTACCATTCACAACACTCACGGGGAGTTAGGGTTTTTTTGCTGAGGTTTTTCCCTAAGCTCTTGTATCATACGTTGAATTGTATGGTACCCCGTTGCAACAACCTCTGCTAACACATATAAAGCTCTCAGTCAAAAGAATATACATGGTGAGTCTTTAAGTTGTGCATTAATTTTAACCAGATATTCCTTCTATTGAGAAAAATCCTTAAATATCCTATATATCTTCAATGATACTTAAAAATTAATTCTAATTCCAACCTCAATATAAATCACAGCACAGAACACTAATAATCGATGATCGAACTTCGAGCTTCATAGTAATGATCTATTAATAAGTAGAAAAAGAGCGTATATAGAGAGGCATTGACTCCAACATAAGAGTGAGATGCAATGATAGAAATCAGCTGATGTAGGGCAAAATATTGTGTTTGCAATGCTAAGTCTTACTAAATTATCATATTTTATTCGTTTTTTCCATGTTCATTGAATTGTTTTTGACTTATTTAAAGTTTTATAAAAATTAATATATTTTATATCTAACAATGGAGATGGCCTATTAGGCGTTCGGTTGTACGAATATGATATAAATAAGGCATTAAATTTCAAAGGTAAGCTATCTGAATCTTAGGAAATAATGATTTATACACATTCTAAAATATAAGAGACGAAAGTAGGTATTCGAAATAGTACCAGCGAAATGGTAAGAGCTGATATCAATTCTGCAGAATCGATCATAATTTTTGACTGAAAATGGTCTTAAATGATTTTGTTCGACTCACTGATCAAGAATCCGTGGGAGTAGGGTGCACCACATCGAAAACCTAATGCATAGACGTTCTACTGCATCGAACTTTACTGCAACGACGAAGCAACCCATCGAAAAACCGCCCACTTACTAGTTAGTGTTCGTGCTTTCTCCTGATTGGCCGAACGTGAAATCCCCTTTATCGATCGTCTTCGTCCGTAGTTTCGGTGGATGAAATGTAATTTATTTCAAAGAGTGTACATAAATAGCCAGTGAACCGATTTTGATGTTGTGTGTTGCCTAACACACAGCTGTAAGGGGCTAATGAAAACTGAAGGTTGGAGTCCGGTATTCATGCAAACATACCTAAGGTATGATTATATATATATCATATGAATATCCCGATTGAATTCAACGCTCAAAGGTTTTGATTAATTTGAAATTTTGAAATTTCAAATTGAGTTCATTTGAAGCTTCAATTTCACTTATTGCGTCGAAAATTTCGTATCTGGACAGTGACCAATTTTCTTTATGCTTGTTTCTGAGATGCATTTCGACTTAACAAATCGATCCCTGTTTGTTTTAATTTCAGGAACCTCCGCGTTCCGGAGATATAAAATTGTGAAAATTTCACTTACTGAGTCGAAATTTTATTATCCGGGCAACGTTCTAAGAACGGCTGATGTTAGCCAAAATAATGTAACCTCTTGTCTCTTATAAAGATTATAATAGATGAATGCGAAGAAAATCTGGCAAGATACTTAAGTATCCATGGAGTTAGTCGAATTTTCAATTTTCACAATTTTATATCTCCGGAACGCGGAGGTTCCTGAAATTAAAACAAACAGGGATCGATTTGTTAAGTCGAAATGCATCTCAGAAACAAGCATAAAGAAAATTGGTCACTGTCCAGATACGAAATTTTCGACGCAATAAGTGAAATTTTCAATTTATATTCAATAATATATATATATGCATTTAATAATTCATATTTCTAGAACTGAAATTACGTAGAAATTGAAGCTTCAAATGAACTCAATTTCAAATTTCATAATTTCAAATACATCAAAACCTTTGAGCGTTGAATTCAATCGGGATATTCATATGATATATATATATATAATCATACCTTAGGTATGTTTGCATGAATACCGGACTCCAACCTTCAGTTTTCATTAGCCCCTTACAGCTGTGTGTTAGGCAACACACAACATCAAAATCGGTTCACTGGCTGTTGACGTACACTCTTTGAAACAAATGACCTCTCATCGAGCCAAACTACCGACGAAGGCGATCGATAAAGGGGTTTTCACGTTCGGCCAATCAGCAAAAAGCACAGAACACTAACTAGCAAGTGGGCGGTTTTTCGATGGGTTGCTTCGTCGATGCAGTAAGGTTCGATGCAGTAGAGCGTCTGTGCAATGAGTCTTCCTTGTAGTAAGGCGCACCGCTCAACTTTAACAAGCTAATACTTTCGGAGATATGATTTTTCAAAATTTCAATAATATATCGTACTTCACAGTTTTCCCAGAATGCGAATTTTATATGTCTGTGTTCTATCAGAGCTGAGCCGAAGCATTGTGCTTAGTGCTTGTGAATGTGCTTGAAGCCTTTTTGTGCTCCCGAGTACTGTGCTCCCGAGCACTTTTTAAAACCAGTGCTTAGTGCTTAGTATTTCAAGCACTTTATAAAAAGGCTTAGTGCTTAGTAATCCCTTAAGTGCTCCAGAGCACTTCGAAGGATTACTAAGCACTAAGCTTATCCGAAATCTTGTCGAAACACGAATAGACGATGACGCGCTGTAGTCGGAGGAGTTAATGAGTACCAGATTTATTCGTTTTATGCATTTAAAGTTATATCTTATTTACAATGCTGAATTGCTTATGATTACAATCACAATAGAAAATTATGCTATCCGATTTCTGCAGATTATATTTTTGACATTTTAAGAAATTAAAAAAAAAGCGACTTCATGTTGATCAATTCGAATTAAATTATGTATTAATGAAAAAATGCCCCAAAGAGCCCTGAATTCACGTCAGTGCTTTTTTATTATTAAGGGAAAGAAAATACTTGGCCTAAGTTTCATAATATAATACTATGTTGTTGTCATATATGTTTCGGGTTTTGTCCCATTTTTAAACAGGGAATAGTATATTCTAAAACAAGTTGCAGAATGGGCTGATATTCAAACACGAATGCGAAATTCGAAAACGAACGACGAAGGAGCGAGTTTTCGTACGCATGAGTATTGGAATTGCCTTCTGCAACGAGTATTAGACGATATTTTCTCTATTTCAGGCAAGTTTTGTAAAATACTGTTGAAATTTAATGAAAAATTCGGATTATAATCCTAGTGACTTTTCTATTGTATCTAATATCATGAATGATTCAAATTTAGCAAGAAGGAAATATCTAGTACCTTATTTTTTGATGACAATAAAACCTTTCCTCTCAACAATTATTTCACCTTATCCAGATTATCTTATATTGACAATAATTATTGACGTGTGTTGAAATTTGATAGGATCGAATGTCAGAGCTGACTACCACAAAACGAAAAATATAACTAGAAACAATGAGGGAATGAGTACATTCCAGCACTGTTTTTAGTGCTGGAATGATCTCATTACGATACTGACATAGAGAAATACATTTTACATGTGCAGAAACTGAGGTGCTTAAGGAATTCATATTTCCATTCATTGTATCATTTCCTTGAATAATAAAGACCTTTTCAATACGTGTGAGAATCGAACAAATTACGAGATCGTTAGTTTTATAGAAATTTGTTTCGCTGCACTCTATTTCTTATCCTCCAATGATGCATATGAGGAGTGCAGGTTTGCTAGTTTACATGTTTCTCCAATTGAATACAATTTTATATAAGAATTCGCAGAGAATATCCTCATTTCCATCTAAAAGTGCTTAGTGTTTAGTGCAAGAAAAACCGAATTACTTTTATAAAGTGCTCAGTAATCGCAAGCCTTTTGTGAGAACGTGGTGCTTTGTGTTCGGGGCTTGGGATCATTTTTATTGAGTGCTAAGTGCTTAGGGCTTGAAGCACTTTTCTTCAGTGCTCGGCACAGCTCTGTGTTCTATCTGTTTGCGGTGGGTACAGTTTGAAAGATAAACGTCATTGATATCAAACGAAACTGAAAGTTTATTTCTGGAGAGATTGGTTCATGTAAGCATATAGACAATTTGAAATTCGGATTCGCTAAGTTCAATGGCAGAGTTTTTGGTAAGTGAGTCGAAAATGAATGATGCAAGGAAGTCGAGAGTAGTAATACTACAGGGTTTCTGGACCAAACAATAGAAATCATGACGTCACATTTTGGGTGACCGCTTTGTAGGAATTAATGAAAAAATTCTCGGCGACGTAGAGATTCGAACCGGCACCCTTCAGATTATGAGTCCGACGTGTTACCCGACCCGGCCACTGAGGCTCGACGTTATGGAACCGTCTTTGGAACTACATATAGAGATCGAGCAGGTAGCACCTTTTCAGAGGAACATTCTAGAACTAATTAACATGTTTGAATAGACATTGTGGGTGGGGTCGAGTATTTTCATTGTGAAATGCCTGTTATCGGAATCATTCAATAACATATTCCTATATACTAGTTAGGATTGAATGCAAAATGACCAATGAAATAACGTAATCAGCTATGATTATATAATTTTCAGAGTATATTTGCGAAATTAATATCGTGAATAAGTTCGACATTATTGGGTAAAATCAAAAACAATATTAAAGGCATTAAGTATTTTTATTGACATAACGTGAAATGTCTATTATCCACATCATTCAATACCTTATTCTTATAGTAGTATCGGAATAATTCAATAACATATTCGCATGGAACCTACTTACACATTATCAGATTGATTAATTCTATTAAATGCATTTTTGGTTATCACGAAATAAATGTAGGTTTTGTCTGTATTATTTCACAATGTGCAGGCATTTATTTCATCTATTCAAAATCATGATATAAAATATCACTGGTTTTAGAAGAAAACAAAGTAGTTAGGATTGAATGCAAAATGACCAATGAAATAACGTAATTATCTATGATAATATAATTTTCAGAGTATATTTGAGAAATTAATGTGAAATATTTAATCATCTTCTGAAATATTTCGAGTACCTATGTGATATCTATGGCCATAGACAAACAATTGCAAGAGATCAGTTTAAGTTTCACACGAAAAACCCTCGCTATTATTCGATAAATCGCAGGTAGATTGAACAGAATCTAGTTTGAAACCCACACAAATACACTAGACTCTTTTGTTCCCAAAACTTTTCGATCGTTTCCTAAAACTATTCATGGGATATTTTATGTTGGTCGTAAATATTTCAATACTCACATATTAAGCTTAGAAGGAAACAATTCAAACAGGAACAAATCCCACGCAACATTATTAGATGTGATCGTAGAGAATTCTTTATTGTATTGGGGCGGTGCGCAAAATCATGTTAACTTATTGTTAGTTCAAGACAAATATTACCCAAAATTGAGCGATTATGATGTAGAGCCTTTGGAAACAGCAAGTAGCGGTACCGAAATTCGATATCACTATTGTTACATTAAAAACCTTTCACGACTTATCTCAACTCAGCTCTCGAAGTTTAAGGCGAAGAAATTTATATGCGACAGGTGCTTGATTTATTTTTCGACTGAGATGAAATTGAATGAACATTTTGAATTGTGTAAAGATTTAAATAATCAAAAAGTAACTTTTCCAAATTACGATTATGTAGAATTTCGAAATTTTGTTTATAAACAAAAATGTCCATTTATTCTTTATGCAGACTTTGAGTCATTACTCAAGCATTGCAATAAAAAAATAGGTTTAAGCCCTGTGGACAGGAGCTTTCTGGCGCTCTAGTTCAAACAGACAAATTATATCTGGTATTGGTTTCTCAGAGTTGGGAATTATATCAATGTATTCATATGATATCACTGCATCATAAAGGAAATTCAATTCAAATAATAGTTTATTAGATAAGTAATAATAAATTACCTTGTAATCGATCAAAAATTTCCTGATCTACGTTCACCAAACTACAGAATTATGCTTTCAATATTTACATAATATTTTCAAACATTTTCGGGTGAGGTCCCCGTTGCATCGCTAAAATACGAGTATTTCAACCCCAATATTTTTGAAGTTACAATATTCCCTTCTGTCAAGTTGACATGAGAATTCATACATAGAATAATAATTATATCAATCTGTGAAATACGATTTACATTGAAATTTTAAAAAATCATATCTCCGAAAGTATTAGCTTGTTAGAGTTGAAAATGATATGAATGGATTCTTATGATAAAACTGCTTATTAAAAAAAATTTGATTTGGAATTTGTTTCGTAAAAAAAAATTTTTTTTTTGTTTCTCCAAAACCATCTGTACGATTTTGCCCAATAACGAACTTAGCCGAGATATTCATCCCCCAAACCTACTCTGAAAATTTCAACTCTCTAGCTCATTCCGTTCGAGAGTTATCGTGCTTACGGCCGGCCGGACCGGCCGGACAGAATGAATTCCGACCACGGATTCTTGATCAGTGAGTCGAACCAAATCGTTTAAGACCATTTTCATCGAAATATTCCAAAATTACAGACATTTGGGCAAATTGATAAGCACTCAGTTCCGAGGAACTAGAGCGCCAAAAATTAGCGAAGGATCATTCAAGTACCAGGAACATGTGCCTTATAGTGTAGGTTATTATTTTAAATGTGCATATGACGATAGTTTTTCACGTTACGATAGTTTTCGCGGTGAGACTTGCTCAGATTGGTTTGCTGATGGGATAGATAAAATTGCAAAATTTGTTTATTCTAATATTAAGGAGATTAAACCAATGATAGGTGCACCAAGTGAAGTTGGCACCCATTGACATATCTGTGAAATTAAATTCAGCAATGAGGATGTGATAGTAAGGGATCATGACCATTTTTCAGCTGAATTTAGGGGGTGGGCACATCAAAAGTGCAACCTTAATTTTCGAAAGCTCTTTATTGTTCCAATAGTTATTCACAATTTATCTAATTACGATGCTCATTATATTGTCAAATCTCTATTACCTCGGGGCAGAATCGCAACCTTACCTATCTATAAAGAAAAATACATTTCGTTCACATATTATCATGAGGAAACCAATCTCAGATTCAGGTTTATTGACTCTTTCAAATTTATGGGAGCTAGTTTGGAAGAATTAGCGTCGACATTAATTCTTGACAATTTTCAAACTTTAAAAAAAGAATTTGCAAGTTTTTGTGATGACGACTTTGAACTCCTAACAAGGAAGGGTATTTTTTGTTATGATTACATGACGGACTGGGACAAGTTGAATGAAACAACACTACCATCAATAGACAAATTTTATAATAAATTGAACGATGCGCACATTGACGTGAAAAGCTATCGTCATGCTCAAAACGTTTGGCAAAAATTAGGTATAAAATCATTGGGTGAATACAGTGACCTATACATGAAAACAGATATACTTTTGCTCGCTGACGTGATGGAAAATTTTAGGCAAACAGCATTAATGACATACAAACTTGACCCAGCATGGTATTATACTATGCCTGGGTACAGCTGGGACTGTATGTTAAATTATACTAAATGTAAACTGCAATTACTTAAAGATATCGATATGATCATGTTCGTGGAAAAGGGTATACGAGGGGGTATGAGCTGCTGCATGCACAGATTGTCTGAAGCCAATAATCCCCAGATGCCTAATTATGACGTCTCAAAGCCCGAGTCATATCTGCTTTATCTTGATGTTAATAATTTGTATGGCTGGGCAATGAGTCAATATTTACCATTTGGGGGTTTTGAATGGGTAGACATATCTGTAGATGTGAGCATCATTCCTGACGATTCTCCTGAAGGATATATTCTTCAAGTAGACCTGGAATATCCTCACCACCTACATGATCTGCATAAAGACCTCCCGCTGTGTCCGGAGCACAGCATCCCCCCGGGCTCAAAGTTTTACAAATTACTCTGCTCACTCTCTGATAAGAAAGACTATATAATTCATTATCGGAATTTGAAAATTGTTTTAGAATTAGGTTTGAAAGTAACACAGATTAAAAAAGTTTTGAAATTTAAGCAGTCTCCCTGGCTAAACCCTATATTGACCTTAACAAGGAATTGCGAGCAAAAGCAACAACAACATTCGGAAAAAATCAATTTAAATTTGCAAATAATTCAATTTTTGGTAAAACGATGGAAAATATTAGATTGCACAGAGTTGTACGCCTGGTATCCAAATATGAAACCAGGTACGGGGCAAAGCATTGGATTAGTTCGCCAAGATCCCATAGTCGCACAATTTTCGGTGAAGATTTGATGGCAATCGAACTTAATAAGAATGAGCTCTTATTTAACAAACCACTTTACATAGGTCAGGCATAGTATGCATTACCACTACTTTTTAGCAATCGACAAATGAGAGTATTGTTGAAACATATCTGGGGCGGTTTTAAGATCGAAACCCCCAATAATTGTTAATATTTCCCCTTTTTTACCCAGATGAAGGAACCTCCTATATTTCCTTCTATCTGGGCTTTGATATACATTTTGAGACTGAAACAACTCACTACTACAAATACCATTGTAACTATTACATCTCTTAGTGCAAGAGACATAACTATTCTTGATCTGTCGCGAAACAATAACATTGTCTTGTCTTCGTTGGCAACTTAGTAGTCACTTCTGCCCTTTTCCTATAGAAGGGAGATTTTATATTGTATCAATAGTGCATTGTACAATAATTCGTGCTTGTTATCGAAGTAACGGTAACAACAAAATACAGTTAATTGTTTATTAAAAGTGCGTTCGAATATTTCACCACTTCCTATCCTCGTAATTGTTACTTTATTACAAGTAACAACTTACGCAGTAATCAATGAGATTACTACTGGGTGCTTAAAGTTAAGTATACCCCCTCGGCCTCAAGCATCACCCTGATAAAACAATCAGGGTGTATAATTCTGGTCCTTCGAAAATAATTACTTATATCATGATAAAAGCATCAGGACTCACATATTATCCTTCGAAACCATAACAGTCCTGATAAACTAATCAGGATACAACAAGAGTATTTTTAGCAATTCTTGAAAATTGTATGTACAGGATGTTTTACAAGATGTGGAATACAGAAAATAATTTTCTCAGTCTAGACCAGCGCTATCAACAAGTCATTATGAGTAAATATTAGGCATAGGCCTATACTCATTCCCTGAAATTGTCATCAAGATCCATGCAGGCTTTCAAGGATTATGCCGAATGAAAATTTTTGATGAAATACATCCTGTATCTCTTAAACGAATATAGTTAGGATACATTGCGAACACTGATTTAGACTCACCAAAATGTCCTGCACCTGTACTGAAAGCCTGCACAATCATTCGTGAAACACCCTGTATATATCGAATACCACACCTATAATGGACGATTACGTTGGAGGACTGATAGTTAATTTAACGACAAATTTGATAATGTCCATCCGTGGGACCGTTTGTACGCACTGTAACTTTAGAAATTACTTAGTTACTAACTGCATAGCTGGGCATGATGCACCCAGTAGGTCTCAAAATAAAATCCTTCAAATTTTAATTATATAATAGAATATTTTACGAAAAACGAATTGAACCAAGTTTGAAGCCGCTTTAACTTTATGCCGAATTTCCTCCATATCAACCGAAGTAGCATAGATAAGCTTATTTTAACAAATTTTTTTAAAGGGTTCTGTTAAAGTGCGTTACGCTGCCATAGCTGCCAAACCAGACTTTTTAGAAATTTCCTTTGAAAGCATTTAAAAAATCACTCATTTGTTGAATAATTTTATTTGGGAACACCCTGTATATTAGAAAATAATTTCCTGAGATACAGAATTGAAACTACAAAGGGCGTGCTTTCAAACGAAATTTCTAAAAGGTCTGGTTTGGCAGCTATGGAAGCGTAACGCACTATTGCAGGACCCTGTATACCTCGAGAACAACTCTCCATGTGCATCTTGGAATTTGTATACAAGGTGTTAAAAACAACTGTAAAAGATCTCAAATACGTCTAGTTTGTTATATAAAACTTTTTCGAATTCACACCCCTAGCTGAGTTATAAACCCTTGAAAGGATGAATTGATTTTTCAGTTTTCAATTTTAATGTACCGACCCAAAATATTCAGACACATTTTAAAAAGTATTAATATACGATACGTGGTATTAGTACCACTAATTTTTAAACCCGCTACTATATTTACTTGGGGTTGAAACAAACAAGCCCTTCTATAAATTATTCCATAACTTCTCAGACATTCGTGAAATTAGAAAAGTGAATATATTTTCCGAAAGAAAATTCAATTATGGAAATGTTTTGTCTCTCGTATTTAATTCGTAACTTCAGTAGTTTCGGAGGCAATTATTGAAATGTAAGATCAATTTTTCTACGGTTGATACCAGGACCCCGAGATATCTGTAACTTTTAACAACTTACCCCCGTAACGGGGGGTGCAAGTCGGAATATTAAACTCATGAAACTGGGGAAGTTTCCGAAGACCCAGAAACATTTAATCTGGTAGGTAAAGTAAAATTAGCGAACAAACAAGATAAAAATTATTAAAACTTTGTGTGGGTCTGTGTAGGAAACTAGGATAGAATCCTAGAAAGCTGAGATTTGGTACCTAGGCTAGGACAAGCATACAAACAACAAAAAAAAAATGAGAAATTTATAATTTTCTCCCTCTATTCCCTTATTAAGGGGAGCGCAGTTTTGTATATAATTTTTATTAAATTTAATTACATTTGATGTAAATCCGGATGCAAAGATTCACAAGAAGCTTTTACAGTTAAAAAGTTATCAGATCACATAAATATGGAAGCCTCTAGCTATACAAGCAGTTTTTCTAGAAGGTCGAAAAGTATGGCTAGGCTAATTCATAGAACTATTGCATGACACAAATTTCTAACAGTGAAATCTTCTTGTGAGACTTGACAACCAACAGTTTTACATAAAATATTTTTGGTGCTAAAAGTATATCAGTAAGATAGTAAGTTTTTGAAAATATAATTTTTTGATGTACAATCATTTTCATTGAAATTCAATTGATACTTAAGGACTCAAAATAAGATAGCAGTTCACAAATGACTTATTAATTTTTTCACAGGAAGGATAATGAAAAAATATACTAATAGATGTATAAACATATTTCAACTAAAAAAAAGCATCTGTAATTCCAAAGTGGATTTTTCTTTTGCAAGCCATACTCCTGACATGTTGAGTCAACGTTTCTCTCCTTTTGAATGACTTTGAGCAGATTTCGCAATTAAATCTTTTTTCTTGGAAACAGTCATATCTCATATGTTTGTACAAAGATTCCTTCTTGGAATATGACCTCGAGCATTGAGTACATCTGTAATTATCTGGAAAAATAATGCTGATTAGTAATGAGATTTCAGTTGTGGAACAATAAAAAATACAGAAATACAGAAATGCAAATAAACACTAACTGGTATACGAAACCTACCAGTTCAGGTATCATATTGAATTATTTATCAACGCATTTTGCATCAGTACCATTAACAATCTACTTTACAGAGCGATCAACATAAGAATCACTACATATCACGACCAAAACATAGAAAAAATACAGAATAAACTGAAAGTTAACAGATATCCTAAATTCTTCGTTAATAAGATTTTTGCAGAACTTTTACAAAATTTAAGAACAAAACAGAAAATACTCCCTACTAATTAAGATATTATTATTGCAAGGACTATCACAGAAAATTTAAAGAATTCTAAAAATGGAAAATAAAGAATTAGCCTTCTACAATATGAAAACAGTTGGCACGTTATACAACATCAAAAGCAAGATTTAAAAAATTGGCTCAAGCCCTGTGGAAAGGAGCTTTGGCGCTCTTGTTCAAACTTTGACACATCATATCTCCGAAAGTATTGGTTCCTCAGAGTTGGAAGTGACATCAATGTATTCTTATGATAAAACTGCATCATAAAGGAAATTCAATTCAAATATTAGTTTATTTATAAAGATTAAATGAGCAATCTTACAATGAGAAATGTACCATGGAAGAAATCAAATTAAAATAGCTGAAATGAATTTGACTCTCTCTTATAGAACAGGATGACATGTACGAGTATGAACACAGATCATATAATAATTCATAGATAGAATAATTACACCATTCTGTGAAAACATAGAAGTACGATTTATTATTGAAATTTCGAAAAATCATATCTCCGAAAGTATTAGCTTGTTAGAGTTGAAAATGATATCGATGGATTTTCATGGTGAAACTGCATCTTAAAAAAAAAACTAATTTCAAATTTGTAATTAAAAAAAAAAAATTTGTATTTCGTTACTCCGAAACCATCTGGCCTATTTTGTCCAAAAATAAACCTAACCGAGATATTCATCTCTTTAACCTACTCGACTCTGCCTAGCTGAGCAACTGCCTAGCTCATTCTGTTCTAGAGTTACTGTAGAAACTAAATTTGAAAATTTAAATTTTTTTTTTACACTTTACGGCATCCCGCTCAATACAAAACTTCGCACGCGGATAAAAAGCATTATTCTACAATCTGATGCTAAATTTCAGATAGATCGAGTGATCGGATTCGGAAATATTCATAAAAAATATTTTTACTAAAAACGGCCATAACTCCGAAACCGCTTGGTAGATTTCACCCGTTAACGAACTCGTATGAGATATTTATGCTCCAAACCTACCCTGTAAATTTCAATTCTCTAACTCCTTTCCTTCGAGAATTATCGTGTTAACGGACGGATGGCTGGCCGGCCAGACGGCCGGAAAGAATCGATTTCGAACACCGATTCTTGATCCCTGAGTCGAACCAAATCGTATGAGACCATTTTCATCCATTCGAAAACCACAGACAATTGGGCAAATTGATAAGCACTCTGTTTCGAGGAGCAAGAGCGCCAAAAAAGATCACAGATCTGGAGTGATACATGGGACTTCGTGTGTTAGATAAGTGAAAGACAGAGAAACTACAGCCCTTTGTTCCCATTCCTCTAAAGAAGATCTCAGGTTTGATTTTTCAGATATTAAAATTTATGAAACGAAAAGCATTTCAATAAAAGAAATATTTAAAAAAAAGATATAATAAAGTAGAGAATTGAACTTACGTGATATGCCACGATATGTATAGCAGATAATCATACGCTTCGATCTTTCCTAAAGGGCTGCTTTTTTCACAGAAAGGTTTATTATTCATCATCAAATCCTTAATATTTCTACATCCATTCACCTTTCTATTTTGACCCTATTTTTCATAAATCGCAAACCATAGAAAGTTGGTAATAGTTAAAGAATTGCTGGCAAAACTGAGTTTTAGTGAAGCATCCTAAAAACCACTATAAATTCTGCAGTATGGACATTTTATCTTTCAATCAAATAATAGCAATACATAAGGAGAATATTTATTGAATACTAAACCTCACAAAGATAATATTACAAACGGAGGTAATCTTACAGTAGTCATGACAAAAATAACTATATACCTACTAAGCAAACTTTCTGGTACATTCACTTGGTTCAATATTTTTCTTTGAATTTTTAACAATATGAAAATAAATATCTCAACATAAATCTTCCCGAATTAAAATATATCACAATATATAACAACTATGGCACAGGAAATGACTAGAAAATAAAGGCAGTACAACTTGAGACATGAATCAATATTAATTATATCAATAAACATTCAAAATAATTTTGGAAGCGGATTTACAATATTGAAGTTATTTTCAAAAGCGTCAAAATATTGTCGGGAAAACCTACACCTTAATTTCTGTAATGAAAATTGGCGACCATGACCAATTCCAATAACAGAATATTGTGAGTTATCCTGATTCAACCAGTCTCTCACATCAAATATTTTGTTAATTCTTTCTTAATTTCTATAAATAAAGCAACTGAATTAATTGAAGCAATTTCGAACTTCGAATATCCAAAATTTGACAACGCATGTCAAACCAACATCTCAGATCAAGCAGGCATTCTTAGCACTACACACAAAAATATATTAGGGATGGCAAGTTTATTTCCAGGTGTGACATTATTATGTTTTAAGATGAAGAGGAACGTATTCTGAATTGGGCTCAAGCTTGTCCGATAACTCATTCTAATGCCGGGTCCAGACGAGTGTAATGTAACGCGTAATGTAAGGCGAATTGTCCGTGTGGACGGTCTACGGGCATTGCATGTAACGCTCGTCTGCCGTCCACACGGAGAATTCGCCTTACAAAAGTAAACTTACAACGGATGAGAGGATACAAAGCTCATACAAAGCGGATACAAAGCTCATACAAAGCGCATACAAAGCGGATACAAAGCTCATACAAAGCGCATACAAAGCTCATACAAAGCTGATACAAAGCGGATTCAAAGCTCATACAAAGCGCATACAAAGCGGATACAAAGCTCATACAAAGCGCATACAAAGCTCATACAAAGCGGATACAAAGCTCATACAAAGCTCATACAAAGCTGATACAAAGCGGATTCAAAGCGGATTCAAAGCGGATACAAAGCTCACACAAAGCGGATTCAAAGAGGATACAAAGCGGATACAAAGCTCACACAAAGCGGATACAAAGCGGATACAAAGCGGATACAAAGCGGATACAGTTGAAATATGTTTATACATCTATTAGTATATTTTTTCATTATCCTTCCTGTGAAAAAATTAATAAGTCATTTGTGAACTGCTATCTTATTTTGAGTCCTTAAGTATCAATTGAATTTCAATGAAAATGATTGTACATCAAAAAATTATATTTTCAAAAACTTACTATCTTACTGATATACTTTTAGCATCAAAAATATTTTATGTAAAACTGATGGTTGTCAAGTCTCACAAGAAGCTTTCACTGTTAGAAAGTTGTGTCATGCAATAGTTCTATGAATTAGCCTAGCCATACTTTTCGACCTTCTAGAAAAACTGCTTGTATAGCTAGAGGCTTCCATATTTATGTGATCTGATAACTTTTTAACTGTAAAAGCTTCTTGTGAATCTTTGCATCCGGATTTACATCAAATGTAATTAAATTTAATAAAAATTATATACAAAATTGCACTCCCCTTAATAAGGGAATAGAGGGAGAAAATTATAAATTTCTCATTTTTTTTTGTTGTTTGTATGCTTGTCCTAGCCTAGGTACCAAATCTCAGCTTTCTAGGATTCTATCCTAGTTTCCTACACAGACCCACACAAAGTTTTAATAATTTTTATCTTGTTTGTTCGCTAATTTTACTTTACCTACCAGATATACCGCCGTATTCACAAAGCGTTGTTAAGTGTTTCAATCTCCGTTAAGTCCTAACGGAGGACCTCAGTTAAGGATAAATATGAATCGCAACCTCAATTAAAGTATTTAACGGTGGTGAGACAGGCCTGTTTCACGTTAATTTACACGTTAACTGAGGTTGTGATTCTTAATTATGCTTAACTGAGGACCTCAGTTAGGACTTAACGGTGATTGGAAGGTTTGTGAATACGGCGGTAAATGTTTCTGGATCTTCGGAAACTTCCCCAGTTTCATGAGTTTAATATTCCGACTTGCACCCCCCGTTAAGGGGGTAAGTTGTTAAAAGTTACAGATATCTCGGGGTCCTGGTATCAACCGTAGAAAAATTGATCTTACATTTCAATAATTGCCTCCGAAACTACTGAAGTTACGAATTAAATACGAGAGACAAAACATTTCCATAATTGAATTTTCTTTCGGAAAATATATTCACTTTTCTAATTTCACGAATGTCTGAGAAGTTATGGAATAATTTATAGAAGGGCTTGTTTGTTTCAACCCCAAGTAAATATAGTAGCGGGTTTAAAAATTAGTGGTACTAATACCACGTATCGTATATTAATACTTTTTAAAATGAATGTGTCTGAATATTTTGGGTCGGTACATTAAAATTGAAAACTGAAAAATCAATTCATCCTTTCATGGGTTTATAACTCAGCTAGGGGTGTGAATTCGAAAAAGTTTCATATAACAAACTAGACGTATTTGAGATCTTTTACAGTTGTTTTTAACACCTTGTATACAAATTCCAAGATGCACATGGAGAGTTGTTCTCGAGGTATACAGGGTCCTGCAATAGTGCGTTACGCTTCCATAGCTGCCAAACCAGACCTTTTAGAAATTTCGTTTGAAAGCACGCCCTTTGTAGTTTCAATTCTGTATCTCAGGAAATTATTTTCTAATATACAGGGTGTTCCCAAATAAAATTATTCAACTAATGAGTGATTTTTTAAATGCTTTCAAAGGAAATTTCTAAAAAGTCTGGTTTGGCAGCTATGGCAGCGTAACGCACTTTAACAGAACCCTTTAAAAAAATTTGTTAAAATAAGCTTATCTATGCTTCTTCGGTTGATATGGAGGAAATTCGGCATAAAGTTAAAGCGGCTTCAAACTTGGTTCAATTCGTTTTTCGTAAAATATTCTATTATATAATTAAAATTTGAAGGATTTTATTTTGAGACCTACTGGGTGCATCATGCCCAGCTATGCAGTTAGTAACTAAGTAATTTCTAAAGTTACAGTGCGTACAAACGGTCCCACGGATGGACATTATCAAATTTGTCGTTAAATTAACTATCAGTCCTCCAACGTAATCGTCCATTATAGGTGTGGTATTCGATATATACAGGGTGTTTCACGAATGATTGTGCAGGCTTTCAGTACAGGTGCAGGACATTTTGGTGAGTCTAAATCAGTGTTCGCAATGTGTCCTAACTATATTCGTTTAAGAGATACAGGATGTATTTCATCAAAAATTTTCATTCGGCATAATCCTTGAAAGCCTGCATGGATCTTGATGACAATTTCAGGGAATGAGTATAGGCCTATGCCTAATATTTACTCATAATGACTTGTTGATAGCGCTGGTCTAGACTGAGAAAATTATTTTCTGTATTCCACATCTTGTAAAACATCCTGTACATACAATTTTCAAGAATTGCTAAAAATACTCTTGTTGTATCCTGATTAGTTTATCAGGACTGTTATGGTTTCGAAGGATAATATGTGAGTCCTGATGCTTTTATCATGATATAATTATTTTCGAAGGACCAGAACTATACACCCTGATTGTTTTATCAGGGTGATGCTTGAGGGGGGTATACTTAACTTTAAGCACCCAGTAGTAATCTCATTGATTACTGCGTAAGTTGTTACTTGTAATAAAGTAACAATTACGAGGATAGGAAGTGGTGAAATATTCGAACGCACTTTTAATAAACAATTAACTGTATTTTGTTGTTACCGTTACTTCGATAACAAGCACGAATTATTGTACAATGCACTATTGATACAATATAAAATCTCCCTTCTATAGGAAAAGGGCAGAAGTGACTACTAAGTTGCCAACGAAGACAAGACAATGTTATTGTTTCGCGACAAATCAAGAATAGTTATGTCTCTTGCACTAAGAGATGTAATAGTTACAATGGTATTTGTAGTAGTGAGTTGTTTCAGTCTCAAAATGTATATCAAAGCCCAGATAGAAGGAAATATAGGAGGTTCCTTCATCTGGGTAAAAAAGGGGAAATATTAACAATTATTGGGGGTTTCGATCTTAAAACCGCCCCAGATATGTTTCAACAATACTCTCATTTGTCGATTGCTAAAAAGTAGTGGTAATGCATACTATGCCTGACCTATGTAAAGTGGTTTGTTAAATAAGAGCTCATTCTTATTAAGTTCGATTGCCATCAAATCTTCACCGAAAATTGTGCGACTATGGGATCTTGGCGAACTAATCCAATGCTTTGCCCCGTACCTGGTTTCATATTTGGATACCAGGCGTACAACTCTGTGCAATCTAATATTTTCCATCGTTTTACCAAAAATTGAATTATTTGCAAATTTAAATTGATTTTTTCCGAATGTTGTTGTTGCTTTTGCTCGCAATTCCGTGTTAAGGTCAATATAGGGTTTTAGCCAGGGAGACTGCTTAAATTTCAAATTTTTTTTAATCTTGTTACTTTCAAACCTAATTCTAAAACAGTTTTCAAATTCCGATAATGAATTATATAGTCTTTCTTATCAGAGAGTGTGCAGAGTAATTTTGAAAACTTTGAGCCCGGGGGGATGCTGTGCTCCGGACACAGCGGGAGGTCTTTATGCAGATCATGTAGGTGGTGAGGATATTCCAGGTCTACTTGAAGAATATATCCTTCAGGAGAATCGTCAGGAATGATGCTCACATCTACAGATATTTCTACCCATTCAAAACCCCCAAATGGTAAATATTGACTCATTGCCCAGCCATACAAATTATTAACATCAAGATAAAGCAGATATGACTCGGGCTTTGAGACGTCATAATTAGGCATCTGGGGATTATTGGCTTCAGACAATCTGTGCATGCAGCAGCTCATACCCCCTCGTATACCCTTTTCCACGAACATGATCATATCGATATCTTTAAGTAATTGCAGTTTACATTTAGTATAATTTAACATACAGTCCCAGCTGTACCCAGGCATAGTATAATACCATGCTGGGTCAAGTTTGTATGTCATTAATGCTGTTTGCCTAAAATTTTCCATCACGTCAGCGAGCAAAAGTATATCTGTTTTCATGTATAGGTCACTGTATTCACCCAATGATTTTATACCGAATTTTTGCCAAACGTTTTGAGCATGACGATAGCTTTTCACGTCAATGTGCGCATCGTTCAATTTATTATAAAATTTGTCTATTGATGGTAGTGTTGTTTCATTCAACTTGTCCCAGTCCGTCATGTAATCATAACAAAAAATACCCTTCCTTGTTAGGAGTTCAAAGTCGTCATCACAAAAACTTGCAAATTCTTTTTTTAAAGTTTGAAAATTGTCAAGAATTAATGTCGACGCTAATTCTTCCAAACTAGCTCCCATAAATTTGAAAGAGTCAATAAACCTGAATCTGAGATTGGTTTCCTCATGATAATATGTGAACGAAATGTATTTTTCTTTATTGATAGGTAAGGTTGCGATTCTGCCCCGAGGTAATAGAGATTTGACAATATAATGAGCATCGTAATTAGATAAATTGTGAATAACTATTGGAACAATAAAGAGCTTTCGAAAATTAAGGTTGCACTTTTGATGTGCCCACCCCCTAAATTCAGCTGAAAAATGGTCATGATCCCTTACTATCACATCCTTATTGCTGAATTTAATTTCACAGATATGTCAATGGGTGCCAACTTCACTTGGTGCACCTATCATTGGTTTAATCTCCTTAATATTAGAATAAACAAATTTTGCAATTTTATCTATCTCATCAGCAAACCAATCTGAGCAAGTCTCACCGCGAAAACTATCGTAACGTGAAAAACTATCGTCATATGCACATTTCAAATAATAACCTACACTATAAGGCACATGTTCCTGGTACTTGAATGATCCTTCGCTAATTTTTTTATTGCAATGCTTGAGTAATGACTCAAAGTCTGCAAAATCAAGCACCTGTCGCATATAAATTTCATCGCCTTAAACTTCGAGAGCTGAGTTGAGATAAGTCGTGAAAGCTTTTTAATGTAACAATAGTGATATCAAATTTCGGTACCGCTACTTGCTGTTTCCAAAGGCTCTACATCATAATCGCTCAATTTTGGGTAATATTTGTCTTGAACTAACAATAAGTTAACATGATTTTGCGCACCGCCCCAATACAATAAAGAATTCTCTACGATCACATCTAATAATGTTGCGTGGGATTAGTTCCTGTTTGAATTGTTTCCTTCTAAGCTTAATATGTGAGTATTGAAATATTTACGACCAACATAAAATATCCCATGAATAGTTTTAGGAAACGATCGAAAAGTTTTGGGAACAAAAGAGTCTAGTGTATTTGTGTGGGTTTCAAACTAGATTCTGTTCAATCTACCTGCGATTTATCGAATAATAGCGAGGGTTTTTCGTGTGAAACTTAAACTGATCTCTTTCAATTGTTTGTCTATGGCCATAGATATCACATAGGTACTCGAAATATTTCAGAAGATGATTAAATATTTCACATTAATTTCTCAAATATACTCTGAAAATTATATTATCATAGATGATTACGTTATTTCATTGGTCATTTTGCATTCAATCCTAACTACTTTGTTTTCTTCTAAAACCAGTGATATTTTATATCATGATTTTGAATAGATGAAATAAATGCCTGCACATTGTGAAATAATACAGACAAAACCTACATTTATTTCGTGATAACCAAAAATGCATTTAATAGAATTAATCAATCTGATAATGTGTAAGTAGGTTCCATGCGAATATGTTATTGAATTATTCCGATACTACTATAAGAATAAGGTATTGAATGATGTGGATAATAGACATTTCACGTTATGTCAATAAAAATACTTAATGCCTTTAAAATTGTTTTTGATTTTACCCAATAATGTCGAACTTATTCACGATATTAATTTCGCAAATATACTCTGAAAATTATATAATCATAGCTGATTACGTTATTTCATTGGTCATTTTGCATTCAATCCTAACTAGTATATAGGAATATGTTATTGAATGATTCCGATAACAGGCATTTCACAATGAAAATACTCGACCCCACCCACAATGTCTATTCAAACATGTTAATTAGTTCTAGAATGTTCCTCTGAAAAGGTGCTACCTGCTCGATCTCTATATGTAGTTCCAAAGACGGTTCCATAACGTCGAGCCTCAGTGGCCGGGTCGGGTAACACGTCGGACTCATAATCTGAAGGGTGCCGGTTCGAATCTCTACGTCGCCGAGAATTTTTTCATTAATTCCTACAAAGCGGTCACCCAAAATGTGACGTCATGATTTCTATTGTTTGGTCCAGAAACCCTGTAGTATTACTACTGTCGAGCATAATTTACGAGTCATTCTCTAATTATGGAAGATTTAGAACGGGATTTCCAAATAATGTACAGGTAGTTATTCCTTAGTAACACTTTTCGAGATTTCCTATAAAAGTATTCTGGTTTGAGGTCTCTCTGGACTGATTACATTAGATTTGTTTCATAAATAAAACTGGCTATTTCATTCACTCAATTTTTCCGAATGACTCCTGATTTTGTAATACTTGTAACCAAAATTGGACGTCATATAAACATAAGATGTAAAGGAATTTCAATTTCTTTCTTAATTCGAATTTACCATGGTGCTTCAACAATTTTTTTTGTGTTTTTGAACTATTTTTTATTTACAGTGGAACCCTGCGACGGCCCCTTAGGCCCAGGTACACCGCACCCCCTGCATCCTAGCTAGAACCGCCCCTGAGAAGGCAAGATCGTGATATAGATCTTCTCCTCAATAATTAACCGACAAAATATGACGAACTTTTCAAGTGTTATCACTGAAAGGAAGTTCTTTATGTATTGTAATGTACTCACTGCGTCTTCCAGGCATTGTCCTGAGTAGCAGGATAGCCACTGCATAAACATCCATATGATAAGTTGTAAGATATTTCCAATACCACCAACCTTAAATAGAAATACCTTACTCGCCATTATTCTTATTATTATGACATTGTAATCTACATATATGTATAAATGTTCGTGGGAGTGGAATAAATTTGGAAAAAGACGTTAAGTCATTCCTTTAAGCGACGTTTCGCAACTTTATTGTTGCTTCTTCAAAGCTCTACAAAGAACACATAGATAATATATAACAACAATGAAGATTACAATATTATAACACCTCGGAAGCGGCAAACGTCCATCAATTTCCATTCAAGATTAGCGAACTGAAAATTCATTGAAAGAATGATCGCACAAGTCAGCTGGTTACTCTGTCATATGATAAAATAAATAAACATTTACGTACTTCGCTGGCGTACAGATGTATGAAAACTAGTTTCTTGATTGTCGAATGTATGTACTGAAATGACTGGACGCTACCACCCCCACAAGTAATACACCATATCGCTGAGATACACAAATGAAACAAACAAAATGATACAAACGGGCAATGCACCCTAAAATAAGTAATATAAACAAAATCAACTCGAATCACAAACATTAAATCCCGCCCCGGGAAAACAGATTCAGGATATTATAGTAGATAGCACTTAAGCCCAAACAGTCAGTTCTTAGATTGACATTATCGGTTAAGTGAATCTGTATCATTTCCCCCATATTTCGCTTGAACCAATTGGACTCCCTATCCAAAATTGTTGTTTCCTCAAACTTGAAATCGTGACCAGTACTGAAGTGATGTAAAGCTAACGCTGTTTTATTCGTCTTGGCCTGATTGTGATTTTTGCAATCGTTTTTGTGCTGTCCTATTCTCGTTTTCAAATACTGTTTCGTCTGTCCTATATATGATTTTCCACACGAACAAGGTATTTTATAGATGACGTTTGATAGGTTGTTAAGCGGTGTTGGGTCTTTCAACCGTGTGAACAGATAATTTGTAGTTTGCACACTATAGTATGCTAAATGGGTGTTGTGATTGAGAGCACCATTGATTGCTTGTGAAAGACCCTGTACAAAAGGAAATCTGAAGTAGCGACCATCTGAAGTAGTTTTTTGAGTACTTATACGACCATGGTTTATGAAAAATGAGCGTATGTATTGGTTGACAAAACTTCTAGGGTAGTTATTGTTGCTCAAGATGGCCCTTATTCGCTCCAAGTTGGTATCATGATATGAAAAATGGCTTAAATTCACCATTCTGTACAGGAGTCCCTTAATTGTACTTATCTTATGGTTGATCGGGTTATTGGAATGAAAATTTAATATTCTACCCGAACTTGTAGGCTTGCAATACCAGTCTGTCATCAGTTCTCCGCTCTCAGTCCTCTGAACTTCCACATCCAAGAACGCTATTTTCTTGTTCTCTTCTTTTTCGATGGTAAACTGTATCTTGGGGTGGAAGGAATTGAAAACCTCAAGTATAACATCGTGGTATCCTTCGGGTATGGCTGTTATTGAGTCGTCAACATATATCCAGAAAAACGGAACCATGAACGTTAACTCAGTCATGACGGAAGAAACCAATTCGTCCATTATAATTTCTGCCAAAATTGGGCTCAAAGGATTCCCCATAGCACTCCCATCCAATTGTAGGTAAATACTCCCCCTAAACTGAAAGTAGCTTGACTCAAGACAAAAGTCAACCATCTCCATGAACAGTTTTCGCGGAATGTTAGTGTACGCCGAAATAAAATTCCATCTCTTGTTCAGTATAGTTCGAACTAGTTGTTTGGGTATGTTCGTAAACAATGAGATCACATCTAACGAGATTAATCTATAATTCGGAGGTAAGCGTACGTATTTCAGGTTATTGACGAAGTCGAAAGAATTTTTAACTTTATAGGTGAATGTTGTTGCCAATGGTAGTAAAATATTATGTAGAAACACTGCCAGCCCATATGAAGGAGCGTTAATGCAGCTAACAATTGGCCTCAGAGCGAACGAGTCTTTGTGGGTCTTTCTGAGTCCATATATTTTGGGTGGAACAGAATTGTTAGTTTTTATTTTCTTGCTTTGTGTTATATTGATGTATTCATCCTCGAGTAGTAACTTCACAAAACCATTGACACGGTCTTGGAATTTTTTGTTGGATCCTTCGCAATTGATTTGTACACATCCTCATCTGTGAGCATCTCAATCATCTTGTTTTCATATTCAGTCTTCAGCATAAGAACAGTGGAATTACCTTTATCAGACCTCCCCACCAAGATGTTGTCGTGATTTTTCAGAAAAAACTTTGTCTCCACAATGTCTCTCATAAGATCTCTATGTGATTTCGGCATTTCATAAGACATGTAAAAGTTTGTTAGAATATTGGTAGTACGTGCTCTAATCCTGTTTTTCTCATTCTCGTCCTCGTACTGACTCGAAATACAATACTCCAAATCCTTTATAATCGTGTGAATAGGGATGTCCTTTTTCTGCAGAGGCAAACCAAATTTAGGTCCCAAGGACAGAACTCTTTTGACTGGATTGGGCAGGTCTATCTGTGTGTAATTATGTATAAAATTTTCGTGATTTCCTGTGAGTAAATTGGTATGTCCATCTCGCAGGTTTTCAACCTTTTTTATATTTGCCCTCTTGATTCGTTGAAATCTTTTTTCGAAATGACAAGCATTCGTGTTCTCTACTTCTCGAAAAATGTCCTCCGGAAGAAGTGTTCTCAACTGGTCCATTAATAGTTCGATGGAATTTAAAAGTTGTTTGTATCTCCATATTGTAATATCGATTTCAACATTTAAAATCGATTTCTTAAAGTTGTCAGCAATGTTCTTAACTCTGCTTTTAAAGGGATGTTTTTCAATGCCTAGGGGTTCAAGACAACCGATATTATTTGTAATATGTTTGGGAAATATGTTCAGACATCTACACTGTAACAAAAATATACGCCTATTTTTAACCGCAGCCAACTTCATTTGATCATTCGACCACCTCTTCATTAATCTATGTGCTCTGTCACCATACATGTTCTTAATATCTTCGTAAAACCCCATTTCTCTCTACTCAATTTGACTATTTCGTATTCCTTATTATTAAATATATGTATAAATGTTCGTGGGAGTGGAATAAATTTGGAAAAAGACGTTAAGTCATTCCTTTAAGCGACGTTTCGCAACTTTATTATTGCTTCTTCAAAGCTCTACAAAGAACACATAGATAATATATAACAACAATGAAGATTACAATATTATAACACCTCGGAAGCGGCAAACGTCCATCAATTTCCATTCAAGATTAGCGAACTGAAAATTCATTGAAAGAATGATCGCACAAGTCAGCTGGTTACTCTGTCATATGATAAAATAAATAAACATTTACGTACTTCGCTGGCGTACAGATGTATGAAAACTAGTTTCTTGATTGTCGAATGTATGTACTGAAATGACTGGACGCTACCACCCCCACAAGTAATACACCATATCGCTGAGATACACAAATGAAACAAACAAAATGATACAAACGGGCAATGCACCCTAAAATAAGTAATATAAACAAAATCAACTCGAATCACAAACATTAAATCCCGCCCCGGGAAAACAGATTCAGGATATTATAGTAGATAGCACTTAAGCCCAAACAGTCAGTTCTTAGATTGACATTATCGGTTAAGTGAATCTGTATCATTTCCCCCATATTTCGCTTGAACCAATTGGACTCCCTATCCAAAATTGTTGTTTCCTCAAACTTGAAATCGTGACCAGTACTGAAGTGATGTAAAGCTAACGCTGTTTTATTCGTCTTGGCCTGATTGTGATTTTTGCAATCGTTTTTGTGCTGTCCTATTCTCGTTTTCAAATACTGTTTCGTCTGTCCTATATATGATTTTCCACACGAACAAGGTATTTTATAGATGACGTTTGATAGGTTGTTAAGCGGTGTTGGGTCTTTCAACCGTGTGAACAGATAATTTGTAGTTTGCACACTATAGTATGCTAAATGGGTGTTGTGATTGAGAGCACCATTGATTGCTTGTGAAAGACCCTGTACAAAAGGAAATCTGAAGTAGCGACCATCTGAAGTAGTTTTTTGAGTACTTATACGACCATGGTTTATGAAAAATGAGCGTATGTATTGGTTGACAAAACTTCTAGGGTAGTTATTGTTGCTCAAGATGGCCCTTATTCGCTCCAAGTTGGTATCATGATATGAAAAATGGCTTAAATTCACCATTCTGTACAGGAGTCCCTTAATTGTACACTGAGAGAAATGTTAGGGTTAATAATTAATAATTCTTTATTTGGGACAGTTTTGTTTGTCATAAATAAATTTTATTAATTATTAATAAATATTATTAATAGTTAGAACAACTTGATAAAAACCTTATTTCTCAGAAATATTCCATTTATTTGGGCAAGATTTATTAATAATCAAACTGGTTTATTACCAATAAATAAATGTAATCCAGAAATGTCATGTTCAAAAATATTATTAACTATAAACAAATAATTCATTTCCACCAAACAAATCTTATTTGAAGTAAAATTTATTTATTATAAATAATTCGTTATTGAATGATAATAAACCTTTTTGATGTAGTGATAAACTTTGTTATCTATGAATAAATCGTATATTAATAATTAATATATATTAATTTTAAACCAATATATATTTATTTTTAAAACTCAAATAAATCCATTATTTGGGACAAATAAATATTTATTACGCCATATATGAATAAGGGGTTTATTTAATATGAATAAACTTTATTATTTATAAATAAACTGTTCTCTCAGTGTACTTATCTTATGGTTGATCGGGTTATTGGAATGAAAATTTAATATTCTACCCGAACTTGTAGGCTTGCAATACCAGTCTGTCATCAGTTCTCCGCTCTCAGTCCTCTGAACTTCCACATCCAAGAACGCTATTTTCTTGTTCTCTTCTTTTTCGATGGTAAACTGTATCTTGGGGTGGAAGGAATTGAAAACCTCAAGTATAACATCGTGGTATCCTTCGGGTATGGCTGTTATTGAGTCGTCAACATATATCCAGAAAAACGGAACCATGAACGTTAACTCAGTCATGACGGAATGGTGCTCTCAATCACAACACCCATTTAGCATACTATAGTGTGCAAACTACAAATTATCTGTTCACACGGTTGAAAGACCCAACACCGCTTAACAACCTATCAAACGTCATCTATAAAATACCTTGTTCGTGTGGAAAATCATATATAGGACAGACGAAACAGTATTTGAAAACGAGAATAGGACAGCACAAAAACGATTGCAAAAATATTTGCGTGAAGTTATCCACACATTCTCATCCACACATTATGACGTGGGGACTGTCGAATATGGGATATACGGAATTTAACGAGCAGTGTTGCCAGACTGACAATTATTCCCTTATTAACAAATTTGTCAAAATAGGAGATTACACGAGCATTAAAATTCATTTTAAATCATAAGAGGGAGTTTAACATACAATTATGACCGACAAAATATACATGTGTCTTATATAAATGATTAATTTTCCTCGAAAAGCATCCAAGTGTCCCAACGAATATGATAATAAATTCTTGGTTTTCTATGATGACCTTCATTTAGAATGAATATGAATTTCAGCTCGACATAACGTACAGGGTGAGAAAATAAATACTGTCTTGGAAAATGATGTTTTTTCCACCGAACGACGGCCATTGCATCGAGTATTTTTCTATTCTTACATTCCTTAGATGACACTTATTCAGAATAAAGATGAATTTTTGCTCGACGTATCGTACAGTGTGGGAAAATAAAAACTGACTAGGAAAATAATGTTTTTTTCACTGAACGACGGCCGTTGCATTGAGTATTTTTCTATTCCTATATTCCTTAGATGACACTAATTCGGAATAAAGATGAATATTTGCTCGACGTATCGTACAGTGTGAGAAAATAAATACTGACTTGGAAAATAAGGTTTTTTTTCTGAACGACGGCCGTTGCATCGAGTATTCTTCTATTCTTACATTCCTTAGATGAACCTCATTTAGAATAAAAATGAATTTTTGCTCGACGTATCTTACAGTTTGAGAAAATGAATACAGACTTGGAAAATAATGTTTTTTTCACTGAACGACAGCCGTTGCATCGTGTATTTTTCTATTCCTATATTCCTCAGATGACACTAATTCGGAATAAAGATGAATTTTTGCTCGACGTATCGTACAGTGTGAGAAAATAAATACTGACTTGGAAAATAATGTTTTTTTCACTGAAAGACGGCCGTTGCATCGAGTATTTTTCTATTCCTATATTCCTTAGATGACGCTAATTCGGAATAAATATGAATTTTTGCTCGACGTATCGTACAGTGTGAGAAAATAAATACTGACTTGGAAAATAAAGTTTTTTTCACTGAACGACGGCCGTTGCATCGAGTATTTTTCTATTCCTATATTCCTTAGATGCCGCTAATTCGGAATAAAGATGAATTTTTGCTCGACGTATCGTACAGTGTGAGCAAATAAATATTGACTTGGAAAATAATGTTTTTTTCACTGAACGACGGCCGTTGCATCGAGTATTTTTCTATTCCTATATTCCTTAGATGACGCTAATTCGGAATAAAGATGAATTTTTGCTCGACGTATCGTACAGTGTGAGAAAATAAATACAGACTTGGAAAATAATGTTTTTTTCACTGAACGACGGCCGTTGCATCGAGTATTTTTCTATTCTTACATTCCTTAGATGAACCTCTTTTAGAATAAATATGAATTTTTGCTCGACGTATCGTACAGTGTGAGAAAATAAATACTGACTTGGAAAATAATGTTTTTTTTACTGAACGACGGCCGTTGCATCGAGTATTTTTCTATTCTTACATTCCTTAGATGAACCTCATTTAGAGTAAAAATAAATTTTTGCTCGACGTATCGTACAGTGTGAGAAAATAAATACTGACTTGGAAAATAATGTTTTTTTCACTGAACGACGGCCGTTGCATCGAGTATTTTTCTATTCTTACATTCCTTAGATGAACCTCATTTAGAATAAAAATGAAGTTTTGCTCGACGTATCGTACAGTGTGAGAAAATAAAAACTGACTTGGAAAATAATGTTTTTTTCACTGAACGACGGCCGTTGCATCGAGTATTTTTCTTTTCTTACATTCCTCAGATGATACTAATTCAGAATAAAAATGAATTTTTGCTCAACGTATCGTACAGTGTGAGAAAATAAATACTGACTTGGAAAATAATGTTTTTTTCACTGAACGACGGCCGTTGCATCGAGTATTTTTCTATTCCTATATTCCTTAGATGACACTAATTCGGAGTAAAGATGAATTTTTGCTCGACGTATCGTACAGTGTGAGAAAATAAATACTGACTTGGAAAATAATGTTTTTTTCACTGAACGACGGCCGTTGCATCGAGTATTTTTCTATTCCTATATTCCTTAGATGACGCTAATTCGGAATAAAGATGAATTTTTGCTCGACGTATCGTACAGTGTGAGAAAATAAATACTGACTTGGAAAATAATGTTTTTTTCACTGAACGACGGCCGTTGCATCGAGTATTTTTCTATTCTTACATTCCTTAGATGAACCTCATTTAGAATAAATATGAATTTTTGCTCGACGTATCGTACAGTGTGAGAAAATAAATACTGACTTGGAAAATAATGTTTTTTTTACTGAACGACGGCCGTTGCATCGAGTATATTTCTATTCTTACATTCCTTAGATGACACTAATTCAGAATAAAAATGAATTTTTGCTTGACGTATCGTACAGTGTGAGAAAATAAATACTTAGGTACTTGGAAAATACTGTTTTTTTCACTGAACGACGGCCGTTGCATCGAGTATATTTCTATTCTTACATTCCTTAGATGAACCTCATTTAGAGTAAAAATGAATTTTTGCTCGACGTATCGTACAGTGTGAGAAAATAAATACTGACTTGGAAAATAATGTTTTTTTCACTGAACGACGGCCGTTGCATCGAGTATTTTTCTATTCTTACATTCCTTAGATGACACTTATTCAGAATTAAGATGAATTTTTGCTCCGCGTATTGTACAGTGTGGGAAAATAAATACTGACTTGAAAAATTTTGTTTTTTTCACTGAACGACGGCCGTTGCATCGAGTATTTTTCTATTCCTATATTCCTTAGATGACACTAATTCGGAATAAAGATGAATTTTTGCTCGACGTATCGTACAGTGTGAGAAAATACATACTGACTTGGAAAATAATGTTTTTTTCACTGAACGACGGCCGTTGCATCGAGTATTTTTCTTTTCTTACATTCCTTAGATGACACTAATTCAGAATAAAAATGAATTTTTGACGTATCGTACAGGGTGAGAAAATAAATACTGACTTGGAAAATGATGTTTTTTCCACTGAACGACGGCCGTTGCATCGAGTATTTTTCTATTCTTACATTCCTCAGATGACACTTTTTCAGAATAAAGATGAATTTTTGCTCGACGTATTGTACAGTGTGGGAAAATAAATACTGACTTGGAAAATAATGTTTTTTTCACTGAACGACGGCCGTTGCATCGAGTATTTCTCTATTTCTATATTCCTTAGATGACACTAATTCGGAATAAAGATGAATTTTTGCTCGACGTATCGTACAGTGTGATTAAATAAATACTGACTTGGAAAATAATGTTTTTTTCACTGAACGACGGCCGTGCATCGAGTATTTTCCTATTCCTATATTCCTTAGATGACACTCATTCGGAATAAAGATGAATTTTTGCTCGACGTATCGTACAGTGTGAGAAAATAAATACTGACTTGGAAAATAATGTTTTTTTCACTGAACGACGGCCGTTGCATCGAGATTTTTCTATTCTTACATTCCTTAGATGAACCTCATTTAGAATAAATATGAATTTTTGCTCGACGTATCGTACAGTGTGAGAAAATAAATACTGACTTGGAAAATAATGTTTTTTTTACTGAACGACGGCCGTTGCATCGAGTATATTTCTATTCTTACATTCCTTAGATGACACTAATTCAGAATAAAAATGAATTTTTGCTTGACGTATCGTACAGTGTGAGAAAATAAATACTTACTTGGAAAATACTGTTTTTTTCACTGAACGACGGCCGTTGCATCGAGTATTTTTCTTTTCTTACATTTCTTAGATGACACTTTTTCAGAATAAAAATGAATTTTTGCTCGACGTATCGTACAGTGTGAGAAAATAAATACTGACTTGAAAAATAATGTTTTTTTCACTGAACGACGGCCGTTGCATCGAGTATTTTTCTATTTCTATATTCCTTAGATGACACTTATTCGGAATAAAGATGAATTTTTGCTCGACGTATCGTACAGTGTGAGAAAATAAATACTGACTTAGAAAATAATGTTTGTTTCGCTGAACGACGGCCGTTGCATCGAGTATTTTTCTATTCTTACATTCCTTAGATGAACCTCATTAAGAATAAAAATGAATTTTTGCTCGATGTATCGTACAGTGTGAGAAAATAAATACTGACTTGGAAAATAATGTTTGTTTCGCTGAACGACGGCCGTTGCATCGAGTATTTTTCTATTCTTATATTCCTTAGATGAACCTCATTTAGAATAAAAATGAATTTTTGCTCGATGTATCGTACAGTGTGAGAAAATAAATACTGACTTGGAAAATAATGTTTTTTTCACTGAACGACGGCCGTTGCATCGAGTATTTTTCTATTCTTACATTCCTTAGATGAACCTCATTTAGAATACAAATGAATTTTTGCTCGACGTATTGTACAGTGTGGGAAAATAAATACTGACTTGGAAAATAATGTTTTTTTCACTGAACGACAGCCGTTGCATCGAGTATTTTTCTATTCTTACATTTCTTAGATGAACCTCATTTAGAATAAAAATGAAGTTTTGCTCGACGTATCGTACAGTGTGAGAAAATAAATACTGACTTGGAAAATAATATTTTTTTAACTGAACGACGGCCGTTGCATTGAGTATTTTTCTATTCCAATATTCCTTAGATGACACTAATTCGGAATAAAGATGAATTTTTGCTCGACGTATCGTACAGTGTGAGAAAATAAATACTGACTTGGAAAATAATGTGGTTCATCTAAGGAATGTAAGAATAGAAAAATACTCGATGCAACGGCCGTCGTTCAGCGGAACAAACATTATTTTCCAAGTCAGTATTCATTTTCTCACACTGTACGATACGTCGAGCAAAAATTCATCTTTATTCCGAATTAGTGTCATCTAAGGAATGTGAGAATAGAAAAATACTCGATGCAACGGTGTCGTTCAGCGGAACAAACATTATTTTCCAAGTCAGTATTTATTTTCTCACACTGTACGATACGTCGAGCAAAAATTCATCTTTACTCCGAATGAGTGTCATCTAAGGAATATGGGAATAAAAAAATACTCGATGCAACGGCCGTCGTTCAGTGAAAAAAATATTATTTTCCAAGTCAGTATTTATTTTCTCATACTGTACGATACGTCGAGCAAAAAATCATTTTTATTCTGAATAAGTATCATCTAAGGAATGTAAGAAAAGAAGAATACTCGATGCAACGGCCGTCGTTCAGTGAAAAAAACATTATTTTCCAAGTCAGTATTTATTTTCTCACACTGTACGATACGTCGAGCAAAAATTCATCTTTATTCCGAATAAGTGTCATCTAAGGAATATAGGAATAGTAAAATACTCGATGCAACGGTGTCGTTCAGCGGAACAAACATTATTTTCCAAGTCAGTATTTATTTTCTCACACTGTACGATACGTCGAGCAAATATTCATCTTTATTCCGAATAAGTGTCATCTAAGGAATATAGGAATAGAAAAATACTCGATGCAACGGCCGTCGTTCAGTGAAAAAAACATTATTTTCCAAGTCAGTATTTATTTTCCCACACTGTATAATACGTCGAGCAAAAATTCATCTTTATTCTGAATAAGTGTCATCTAAGGAATGTAAAAATAGAAAAATACTCGATGCAACGGCCGTCGTTCAGTGAAAAAAACATTATTTTCCAAGTCTGTTTTTATTTTCTCACGCTGTACGATATGTCGAGCAAAAATTCATTTTTATTCTAAATGAGGTTTATCTGAGGAATGTAAGAATAGAAAAATACTCGATGCAACGGCCGTCGTTCAGTGAAAAAAACATTATTTTCCAAGTCAGTATTTATTTTCTCACACTGTACGATACGTCGAGCAAAAATTCATCTTTATTCCAAATTAGCGTCATCTAAGGAATATAGAAATAGAAAAATACTCGATGCAACGGCCGTCGTTCAGTGAAAAAAACATTATTTTCCAAGTCAGTATTTATTTTCTCACACTGTACGATACGTCGAGCAAAACTTCATCTTTATTCCGAATTAGTGTCATCTGAGGAATATAGGAATAGAAAAATACTCGATGCAACGGCCGTCGTTCAGTGAAAAAAACATTATTTTCCAAGTCAGTATTTATTTTACCACACTGTACAATACGTCGAGCAAAAATGCATCTTTATTCTGAATAAGTGTCATCTAAGGAATGTAAGAATAGAAAAATACTCGATGCAACGGCCGTCGTTCAGTGGAAAAAACATAATTTTCCAAGTCAGTATTTATTTTCTCACCCTGTACGATACGTCGAGCGAAAATTCATTTTTATTCTGAATTAGTATCATCTAAGGAATGTAAGAAAAGAAAAATACTCGATGCCACGGCCGTCGTTCAGTGATAAAAACATTATTTTCCAAGTCAGTATTTATTTTCTCACACTGTACGATACGTCGAGCAAATATTCATCTTTATTCCGAATTGATGTCATCTAAGGAATATAGGAATAGAAAAATACTCGATGCAACGGCCGTCGTTCAGTGAAAAAAACATTATTTTCCAAGTCAGTATTTATTTTCCCACACTGTATAATACGTCGAGCAAAAATTCATCTTTATCCTGAATGAGTGTCATCTAAGGAATGTAAGAATAGAAAAATACTCGATGCAACGGCCGTCGTTCAGTGAAAAAAACATTATTTTCCAAGTCAGTATTTATTTTCTCACACTGTACGATACGTCGAGCAAAAATTCATTTTTACTCTAAATGAGGTTCATCTAAGGAATATAGGAATAGAAAAATACTCGATGCAACGGCCGTCGTTCAGTAAAAAAAACATTATTTTCCAAGTCAGTATTTATTTTCTCACACTGTACGATACGTCGAGCAAAAATTCATATTTATTCTAAATGAGGTTCATCTAAGGAATGTAAGAATAGAAAAATACTGGATGCAACGGCCGTCGTTCAGTGAAAAAAACATTATTTTCCAAGTCAGTATTTATTTTCTCACACTGTACGATACGTCGAGCAAAAATTCATTTTTATTCCGAATTAGCTTCATCTAAGGAATATAGGAATAGAAAAATACTCGATGCAACGGCCGTCGTTAAGTGAAAAAAACATTATTTTCCAAGTCAGTATTTATTTTCTCACACTGTACGATACGTCGAGCAAAAATTTATCTTTACTCCGAATTAGTGTCATCTAAGGAATATAGGAATAGAAAAATACTCGATGCAACGGCCGTCGTTCAGTGAAAAAAACATTATTTTCCAAGTCAGTATTTATTTTCTCACACTGTACAATACGTCGAGCAAAAATTCATCTTTATTCCGAATTAGCGTCATCTAAGGAATATAGGAATAGAAAAATACTCGATGCAACGGCCGTCGTTCAGTGAAAAAAACATTATTTTCCAAGTCAGTATTTATTTTCTCACACTGTACGATACGTCGAGCAAAAATTCATCTTTACTCCGAATTAGTGTCATCTAAGGAATATAGGAATAGAAAAATACTCGATGCAACGGCCGTCGTTCAGTGAAAAAAACATTATTTTCCAAGTCAGTATTTATTTTGTCACACTGTACGATACGTCCAGCAAAAATTCATTTTTTTTCTGAATTAGTATCATCTAAGGAATGTAAGAAAAGAAAAATACTCGATGCAACGGCCGTCGTTCAGTGAAAAAAACATTATTTTCCAAGTCAGTATTTATTTTCTCACACTGTACGATACGTCGAGCAATAATTCATCTTTATTCCGAATTAGCGTCATCTAAGGAATATAGGAATAGAAAAATACTCGATGCAACGGCCGTCATTCAGTGAAAAAAACATTATTTTCCAAGTCAGTATTTATTTTCTCACACTGTACGATACGTCAAGCAAAAATTCATCTTTACTCCGAATGAGTGTCATCTAAGGAATATAGGAATAGGAAAATACTCGAAGCAGCGGCCGTCGTTCAGTGAAAAAAACATTATTTTCCAAGTCAGTATTTATTTTCTCACACTGTACGATACGTCGAGCAAAAATTCATTTTTATTCTGAATTAGTATCATCTGAGGAATGTAAGAAAAGAAAAATACTCGATGCAACGGCCGTCGTTCAGTGAAAAAAACATTATTTTCCAAGTCAGTATTTATTTTCTCACACTGTACGATACGTCGAGCAAAAATTCATTTTTATTCTAAATGAGGTTCATCTAAGGAATGAAAGAATAGAAAAATACTCGATGCAACGGCCGTCGTTCAGTGAAAAAAACATTATTTTCCAAGTCAGTATTTATTTTCTCACACTCTACGATACGTCGAGCAAAAATTCATATTTATTCTAAAAGAGGTTCATCTAAGGAATGTAAGAATTGAAAAATACTCGATGCAACGGCCGTTGTTCAGTGAAAAAAACATTATTTTCCAAGTCAGTATTTATTTTCTCACACTGTACGATACGTCGAGCAAAAATTCATATTTAATCCGAATTAGCGTCATCTAAGGAATATAGGAATAGAAAAATACTCGATGCAACGGCCGTCGTTCAGTGAAAAAAACATTATTTTCCAAGTCAGTATTTATTTTCTCACACTGTACGATACGTCGAGCAAAAATTCATCTTTATTCCGAATTAGTGTCATCTAAGGAATATAGGAATAGAAAAATACTCGATGCAACGGCCGTCGTTCAGTGAAGAAAACATTATTTTCCAAGTCTGTTTAGTAAAAAAAACCTTATTTTCCAAGTCAGTATTTATTTTCTCACACTGTACGATACGTCGAGCAAATATTCATCTTTATTCCGAATTAGTGTCATCTAAGGAATATAGGAATAGAAAAATAATCAATGCAACGGCCGTCGTTCAGTGAAAAAAACATTATTTTCCAAGTCAGTATTTATTTTCCCACACTGTACGATACTTCGAGCAAAAATTCATCTTTATACTAAATAAGTGTCATCTAAGGAATGTAAGAATAGAAAAATACTCGATGCAATGGCCGTCGTTCGGTGGAAAAAACATCATTTTCCAAGACAGTATTTATTTTCTCACCCTGTACGTTATGTCGAGCTGAAATTCATATTCATTCTAAATGAAGGTCATCATAGAAAACCAAGAATTTATTATCATATTCGTTGGGACACTTGGATGCTTTTCGAGGAAAATTAATCATTTATATAAGACACATGTATAGTTTGTCGGTCATAATTGTATGTGAAACCCCCTTATGATTTAAAATGAATTTTAATGCGCGTGTAATCTCCTATTTTGACAAATTTGTTAATAAGGGAATAATTGTCAGTCTGGCAACACTGCTCGTTAAATTCCGTATATCCCATATTCGACAGTCCCCACGTCATAATGTGTGGATGAGAATGTGTGGATAACTTCACGCAAATTGCAAAAATCACAATCAGGCCAAGACGAATAAAACAGCGTTAGCTTTACATCACTTCAGTACTGGTCACGATTTCAAGTTTGAGGAAACAACAATTTTGGATAGGGAGTCCAATTGGTTCAAGCGAAATATGGGGGAAATGATACAGATTCACTTAACCGATAATGTCAATCTAAGAACTGACTGTTTGGGCTTAAGTGCTATCTACTATAATATCCTGAATCTGTTTTCCCGGGGCGGGATTTAATGTTTGTGATTCGAGTTGATTTTGTTTATATTACTTATTTTAGGGTGCATTGCCCGTTTGTATCATTTTGTTTGTTTCATTTGTGTATCTCAGCGATATGGTGTATTACTTGTGGGGGTGGTAGCGTCCAGTCATTTCAGTACATACATTCGACAATCAAGAAACTAGTTTTCATACATCTGTACGCCAGCGAAGTACGTAAATGTTTATTTATTTTATCATATGACAGAGTAACCAGCTGACTTGTGCGATCATTCTTTCAATGAATTTTCAGTTCGCTAATCTTGAATGGAAATTGATGGACGTTTGCCGCTTCCGAGGTGTTATAATATTGTAATCTTCATTGTTGTTATATATTATCTATGTGTTCTTTGTAGAGCTTTGAAGAAGCAACAATAAAGTTGCGAAACGTCGCTTAAAGGAATGACTTAACGTCTTTTTCCAAATTTATTCCACTCCCACGAACATTTATACATATATTTAATAATAAGGAATACGAAATAGTCAAATTGAGTAGAGAGAAATGGGGTTTTACGAAGATATTAAGAACATGTATGGTGACAGAGCACATAGATTAATGAAGAGGTGGTCGAATGATCAAATGAAGTTGGCTGCGGTTAAGAATAGGCGTATATTTTTGTTACAGTGTAGATGTCTGAACATATTTCCCAAACATATTACAAATAATATCGGTTGTCTTGAACCCCTAGGCATTGAAAAACATCCCTTTAAAAGCAGAGTTAAGAACATTGCTGACAACTTTAAGAAATCGATTTTAAATGTTGAAATCGATATTACAATATGGAGATACAAACAACTTTTAAATTCCATCGAACTATTAATGGACCAGTTGAGAACACTTCTTCCGGAGGACATTTTTCGAGAAGTAGAGAACACGAATGCTTGTCATTTCGAAAAAAGATTTCAACGAATCAAGAGGGCAAATATAAAAAAGGTTGAAAACCTGCGAGATGGACATACCAATTTTCTCACAGGAAATCACGAAAATTTTATACATAATTACACACAGATAGACCTGCCCAATCCAGTCAAAAGAGTTCTGTCCTTGGGACCTAAATTTGGTTTGCCTCTGCAGAAAAAGGACATCCCTATTCACACGATTATAAAGGATTTGGAGTATTGTATTTCGAGTCAGTACGAGGACGAGAATGAGAAAACAGGATTAGAGCACGTACTACCAATATTCTAACAAACTTTTACATGTCTTATGAAATGCCGAAATCACATAGAGATCTTATGAGAGACATTGTGGAGACAAAGTTTTTTCTGAAAAATCACGACAACATCTTGGTGGGGAGGTCTGATAAAGGTAATTCCACTGTTCTTATGCTGAAGACTGAATATGAAAACAAGATGATTGAGATGCTCACAGATGAGGATGTGTACAAATCAATTGCGAAGGATCCAACAAAAAAATTCCAAGACCGTGTCAATGGTTTTGTGAAGTTACTACTCGAGGATGAATACATCAATATAACACAAAGCAAGAAAATAAAAACTAACAATTCTGTTCCACTCAAAATATATGGACTCAGAAAGACCCACAAAGACTCGTTCGCTCTGAGGCCAATTGTTAGCTGCATTAACGCTCCTTCATATGGGCTGGCAGTGTTTCTACATAATATTTTACTACCATTGGCAACAACATTCACCTATAAAGTTAAAAATTCTTTCGACTTCGTCAATAACCTGAAATACGTACGCTTACCTCCGAATTATAGATTAATCTCGTTAGATGTGATCTCATTGTTTACGAACATACCCAAACAACTAGTTCGAACTATACTGAACAAGAGATGGAATTTTATTTCGGCGTACACTAACATTCCGCGAAAACTGTTCATGGAGATAGTTGACTTTTGTCTTTAGTCAAGCTACTTTCAGTTTAGGGGGAGTATTTACCTACAATTGGATGGGAGTGCTATGGGGAATCCTTTGAGCCCAATTTTGGCAGAAATTATAATGGACGAATTGGTTTCTTCCGTCATGACTGAGTTAACGTTCATGGTTCCGTTTTTCTGGATATATGTTGACGACTCAATAACAGCCATACCCGAAGGATACCACGATGTTTACTTGAGGTTTTCAATTCCTTCCACCCCAAGATACAGTTTACCATCGAAAAAGAAGAGAACAAGAAAATAGCGTTCTTGGATGTGGAAGTTCAGAGGACTGAGAGCGGAGAACTGATGACAGACTGGTATTGCAAGCCTACAAGTTCGGGTAGAATATTAAATTTTCATTCCAATAACCCGATCAACCATAAGATAAGTACAATTAAGGGACTCCTGTACAGAATGGTGAATTTAAGCCATTTTTCATATCATGATACCAACTTGGAGCGAATAAGGGCCATCTTGAGCAACAATAACTACCCTAGAAGTTTTGTCAACCAATACATACGCTCATTTTTCATAAACCATGGTCGTATAAGTACTCAAAAAACTACTTCAGATGGTCGCTACTTCAGATTTCCTTTTGTACAGGGTCTTTCACAAGCAATCAATGGTGCTCTCAATCACAACACCCATTTAGCATACTATAGTGTGCAAACTACAAATTATCTGTTCACACGGTTGAAAGACCCAACACCGCTTAACAACCTATCAAACGTCATCTATAAAATACCTTGTTCGTGTGGAAAATCATATATAGGACAGACGAAACAGTATTTGAAAACGAGAATAGGACAGCACAAAAACGATTGCAAAAATCACAATCAGGCCAAGACGAATAAAACAGCGTTAGCTTTACATCACTTCAGTACTGGTCACGATTTCAAGTTTGAGGAAACAACAATTTTGGATAGGGAGTCCTATTGGTTCAAGCGGAATATGGGGGAAATGATACAGATTCACTTAACCGATAATGTCAATCTAAGAACTGACTGTTTGGGCTTAAGTGCTATCTACTATAATATCCTGAATCTGTTTTCCCGGGGCGGGATTTAATGTTTGTGATTCGAGTTGATTTTGTTTATATTACTTATTTTAGGGTGCATTGCCCGTTTGTATCATTTTGTTTGTTTCATTTGTGTATCTCAGCGATATGGTGTATTACTTGTGGGGGTGGTAGCGTCCAGTCATTTCAGTACATACATTCGACAATCAAGAAACTAGCTTTCATACATCTGTACGCCAGCGAAGTACGTAAATGTTTATTTATTTTATCATATGACAGAGTAACCAGCTGACTTGTGCGATCATTCTTTCAATGAATTTTCAGTTCGCTAATCTTGAATGGAAATTGATGGACGTTTGCCGCTTCCGAGGTGTTATAATATTGTAATCTTCATTGTTGTTATATATTATCTATGTGTTCTTTGTAGAGCTTTGAAGAAGCAACAATAAAGTTGCGAAACGTCGCTTAAAGGAATGACTTAACGTCTTTTTCCAAATTTATTCCACTCCCACGAACATTTATACATAGGTATATTTAATAATAAGGAATACGAAATAGTCAAATTGGGATTGTAATCTACCTTAACAACTAAATATCCAGTTATTCCAATCATCAATATGTTATAGACATTGTGATTTAGTACAAATATAACACCGACGCTTTCATTCATTTGTCCAACCAATCTGTACAAAAAAGTTTATCGTTAAAAATATTAAGATGAGATTAAATAAGAACATTAATGAAAGAGTAATAACATTAGAGCACTAGATTTCGTACAAATAAAATGAAGGTATGAAAGTTATTTACTATACTATATACTACTATACTACCTATATCTCAACACACGGCATACTTAGTATTCTTAGGTACACAAGGCGAGTACGGCAGAAATTTCTGGATTTTTTTTTCAAAATGGCGAAAAACCTGTAAATTTCCCGATTTTTTTAAAGATGGCCAAATTCCATTTCGTCTTCTCAATGTACTTGATTTTCAAAGATTTTCCGTGAAAACATTCTTTCAAAAACCAAACACAACTTTTTTTTACATGTCTAGGTACAGTTAAACCGGCAAACTTACTATTAATAATGTTTTATTCACCTTTATTGGGCACTCTTATTAGAATTTACCATCGATATAGACCGTTTTCTCAGCTTTTATAAGTTATGAATACATTATAGGTACCTACAATGTAATGTACACTACAAAAGTAACTACACTCTTGTCCACTACAGTTTTTGTCGTCTGACATAGGTTTCGGAAACAAAGTTTCCATCTTCAAAGACGAAGCTCTGCTAAAGCATGCAATCAATTTCTACATTCCAGTACGGGTTGACATTATACCCTTAGTCATAAAATAATTAGTGAGAATAATGAGTTGTTAATAGGGGTTAGGTCATTATTGAGTAAAATATCCTTTCTCTTATACATTTCGATACCTTCAAGTGTCTCTAAGTACGCTCTATTGGAATTTTTCAACAATTTGACGGAATTTTCTGAAATTGAGTGGCCAGTTGTTAAAACGTGATTTGTAACCGCAGATTTATCGATGTTGTTGTTCCGAATGTGTCCCGTATGCTCTTTATACTGTGTGAGAATGTTTCTGGTTGTTTGCCCGACGTAACACTTGTTGCAATCTGAACATTTAATTCTATATATATCCGATTTTAACATGTCCGAAGTTTTATCGAATGTATTTCCAAGAAGTTGTTTAATTTTCGTGGAAGTTTTGAAAGCCAGTCTCATATCAACCTTTTTAAAAATATTCTGGAGTTTGTTGTTTGTTTTCGGATGGAACGTGAACGCGTGGAAACCTTATACCGTTTTTATTTCTTTCGTTAGGGTTATGTTACTGAAGAGATTTTTATCTTTATGATTGTTGATGAATTTCTGAACTAATTGATGACTATACCCGTTTCTTTCGGCAATTTCGAAAATCATTTTTCCTTTTTTCTTGAAATTTACATTGCTTAGCGGAATATTAAATAACCGGTTAACGAGGAAATGTAAGCTGGCTGTTTTATGTAACCAGGGAGCTACCGAATCAGATGAAATGTAAATCTCAGAATTAGTAGGTTTTCTAAAAATGTCAAAACTAATTTTGAGTTATCTCTGGATACTTTTAAATCTAAGAATAGTAAGTAGCCGTCCTTTTCCATTTCGAAGGTGAACTTAATAAATGGGTATTTACTAATTAAGACCATGGTAAATTCGCTGATATTTAAATTTTCATCAACAATTGCAAATATGTCATCTACGTACCTAGCCCAAAATTTTGGAAAATATTTGTGTTCTTTTTGGCGCTCTTGTTCCTCGGAACAGATTGCTTATCAATTTGCCCAAATGTCTGTAATTTTCGAATTTGTGGCTGAAAATGGTCTCAAACAATTTGGTTCGACTCACTGATCATTAATCCTTGGTCGAAATCGATTCTGTCCGACCGTCCGTCCGTTAACACGATAACTCTCGAACGAAAGGAGTTAGAGGATTGAAATTTGCGGGTAAGGTTCGGAGCGTCAATATCTCGGACGAGTTCGTTAACGGGCGAAATCCACCAAGCGGTTTCGGAGTTATGGCCCTTTTTAGTAAAAACATTTTTTATGTATATTTCCGAAACCAATCACATGATCTATATGAAATTCAGCATCAAATTGTAGAATAATGGCCTTTATAAGGATGCGAAGTTTTGTATTGTTCGGGTTGCCGTAAAGTGTAAACAAAAAAAAATTAATTTTTAAATTTTGTTTCTACCGAACCGAATGAGCTAGGCAGGAAATTTTCAGAATAGGTTTGGGAGATAAGTATCGCAGATAAGTTCCTTATTGGGCAAAATAGCCCAGATGATTTCGGAGTAACGAAAAACAAAATTACTAATACTTGCAAATTTCAAATTCAATTTTTTTAAGATGCAGTTTCACCATAGAAATGCCAATAAAGAATCGTACTTCTATGTTTTCACAGAATGATATAATTATTTTATGTATGAATTATTATATAATCTGTGTTCATACTCGTACGTGTCATCCTGTTCTATAAGAGAGAGTCAAATTCATTTCAGCTATTTTAATTTGATTTCTTCCATGGCGCAGTTCTCATTTTAAGATTGCTCATTTAATCTTGATAAATAAACTATTATTTGAATTGAATTTCCTTTATGATGCAGTTCCATCATATCTTGATACTTTTGTTGCCAATAATACAAACTGCGTCACTGTCGAGCATAACCCGTTGAAGCCTTGGATAAAATGTAAAATTATTAGGACCATACAGGTCAAAAAAGCCTTTGGCGAAGATATACTCGAAGCATGAATACAACAGATTATCAGAGATTTTTCAAACACGTGCGTAGCAACCTCAACAGCAAGGTTGCAGTTCCGGTGGTCCGGAATGGTTCTTGCAATCTTTGTGCAAGCACTCTCGAGTCAGCTAATGTGCTCGCTGATTTCTCTACCTCTCATTTCACGGATGAACAATCTTCCAGTCAACTCCCTTCGGTGTGCTCTCGACCTGGATAATGTTTTTTTGTCCAAAGAACTGGTGAGAGATCATTTATCGGCTCTGAATATTTCTTCTGCTCCAGGTGCCGACGGGATTACGCCTCTTTTACTTTCACGATGCTCCATTGGTTTTGCAAGACCTCTATACCTTCTGTTCAAACGATCTTTGCTACCTCCTGCTGGCGATCAGCTATTGTACCTCCGATCCATAAGGGTGGAGATAAGACTTTGCCTACCAATTACCGGCCCATAAGCTTGGTGTCAACAATTGCTAAAGTATTTGAACGTATCTTGGCGGATCAAATTCTGGAATTTGCAGAGGCTAACCACTTAGTCCCTAAAGAGCAATATGGCTTCCTTCCAGGTCGTTCAACCCTCACTAATCTCCTTTCTGCAATAAATGATTGGAGTAGAGCGCTCGACGAGGGGATTCCAATGGATGTTATATATCTAGATTTGTCAAAAGCTTTCGACCGTATGCCTCCCAAACGTTTGGTCAAGAAATTGGAACACCTTGGAATACGTGGCCGCAGTGGTGTAACGTACATCCCCCCAGACCCCCCATTGGGGGGGGGGGGGGCCGCGGGGTCTGGGGGCCCGGGAGTTGAACCTTTTATTTAATTCTTACTTTATCTTGTTGTGAACCAATTGATAGTAAAAACTAATTTTCTGCTAATGTAATATATGTATTTCCTGGTTAAAATGTTTAGTATAGGCGAGTGAAAATACACTCTGGATCGTAATATATCGAAATAAGTAGCATCGATACTTGAATCGTATCGCTTTGAAAGTATCCATACATGAAATATCGAGTATTCACGTATTAGTGTACAGTCGGAAAATAAATCATTTCGATTTGTGAATGAGATGTCTAAAAACTTTTACAACAAGTACATGTAAATCTTACCTGTAAAGATCATATAATTTTAAATTAATTAATTGAAATATTTATTATAATAAAACACAATATGCTCATAGTACCTAATTAATTCTCTGATTTACTTCCTTCCATTTATTTCTGACAATTTTAAGTACCTATCAAAACTATTCCCGGATGCATTAAATATATAACATTTATAAACGAAATTTCCGTATCTGTTGATATGGAACTAAAAAAATTGGTTCAAGCCCTGTGGACAGGAGCTTTTTTTTCTACAAATGTTATCCTCACCAAATTTTGCAAACATTTTTGCGTTGGCATTCTACAACTAATAACCAAGTTTGAATTCAATCGGTTTAGTATTTTTCGAGTTAATGAGGAAAAAAAAACCACCAAATTTCAGAAAATTTCAGATGGCTATAACTCTAAAACCGTCGATTATGCCCATTAACGAACTTGTCCGTCGTATTGCGATGCGCCATCCACCCTGAAAATTTCAAGTCGCTAGCTCTTTTCGTTCTCAAATTATCGTGGCAACGGACGGCCGGACGGCCGGCCGGACAGAATCAAATTTGACCTCGAATTCTTCATTGGGGAGTCGAACTGAATCGTTTGAGACCAATTTCGTCAAAAAATTCGAAAGTTACAGACATTTGGGCAAAACTATAACGCGATGTTCCCCAGAACATACGCGCAAAAAAGTGAGTAATTCCTGAATATTCTATGCAGAGTAATCAGTTCTCTAAATTGTTTGAAAATTGGAAGAAACAGTTTCGCAATAAATTCATCTCTGACGCCAATTAGCGTGCCAACAGTGTCCAGATAGGGTCATAAACGTGTGATTTATGAAGATTTCTTGACGGGCGCGTGTCTTTTATCCCATGGTATAAGAATATAATTCTTTTACCATGTTTTATCCCCTTTTCCACTCAGTGTAGTGTAGCGTCTCACACTTTCATGGTGTGCGTTGCGCCTATTCAGTGTCAGTGTGAATTTTCTAATTTTGACGGTCGTTTGTGAAGTGAACTTTCATCGTATTGAGTGTGCGTGTGTAAAGAAGCAGTTGTAGTGATGATGCCCTACAAACACCTAAGTGGAGCGCAAAAAAGAAAAAAGAAGGTGGAAGAAAAGAAGAAACAGTCTAAAATGACCAAAATAGACATTTTCTTACGACCTTCGACATCAAAACTGACTTCAGACACTCCGAAGCCCGAAGAAAATGTTGATTACTCTGATGATGACGGTTTCTCAAGTTACGACTTATCACCTTCAACAACTAGACTGACCGTGGATCTAAAGCCCAATGAAAATATTGATCGTTCTGCTGATGAAGATCCATCTGGTTACGACGTATTGCCTTGTTCGAGTTTTAGTAGTACAAGCCGAGATATTGAAATAGTGGAAATTCCATCAGACCCGGTGAAAGAGCCTGAACAAACAGAATGTGACATTGAGCCAGTTTGTAGTTTTAATTCAAATAATATGTTTCCCACAGACCGGGCCCATTTCACAGAAAACGTAAATGACTTCACTAAGCAGCTTATTGTGCGACATGGTCCATGCAAACCCATGGGCCCTTTTCCAAAAGACCCGAAACAGAAAAATAGGCAATTTTCTACAGCATATTATGAAATAAGGACTAAGACCGGCATGTGTATTCAGAGAGATTGGCTATGTTACTCTTTGAAGGAAGACTACGTGTACTGCCATCCTACTGGCTTTTTGCGGACAGATCCTCACCTCACTACCACAATAACTTGGTTAATGGTGTCAGGTACTGGGAAGGAATTGCGAAAAAAATTAAAGAGCACGAAAATAGCAGTTCACACTTAAAAGCTTGTGTCACCCTTAATTTTTGGGTAAAACAAAAAACAATAGATACTAGTTTTATAAATGAAATAGAAGAGGAGACAACCAAATGGTACAAAGTGTTACATAGGATAGTTAATGTAACCCTTACTCTTGCGTCATGTAACTTGGCCCTTAGAGGCCATCGAGAACAGGTTGGAAAAACTAACAGTGGCAATTTTCTGGCAATAATTGAACTTTTAGCAGAATATGATCATGTGTTACATGAACTGTTGAGTGAGAATACAAAACAAAAGTACTTTAGCCCGACCATACAAAATGAACTGATTCAGGTTCTAGGTGATAAGGTTAAAACCGATATAGTGAGAGATATCAACGATGCAATGTTTTATTCAATGATCTTTGATACCACTCTAGACATCACCAAGAAAGACCAATTGTCCACGATAATTAGATATGTGACAATCCCTAAAGATTCCTCAGGCAAACCTACATCATTGGTGATAAATGAGAGTTTCTTAGGGTTCAAAGTGGTGGAAGATCAATCAGCAGGTGGAATAGAAGAAGAAATTCTACTTAGTCTTCAAGAGAATAATATACCACTTACTAAATGTAGAGGACAGGGATATGACGGCGCAGCTACAATGTCTGGAGCTTACACTGGAGTAAAAACCAGAATTTTAGAAAAACAGCGAACTGCTAAATTTGTGCACTGTGCGGCACACAATTTGAATTTGGTAGCAAATGATGCCATGGCTGGTATCCCTGAAAATGTTTCATTTTTTGGAATCCTTGAACAACTCAATACGCCGTATTCACAAAGCATTGTTAAGTGTTTGAATCTCCGTTAAGTCCTAACTGAGGTCCTCAGTTAAGGATAAATTTGAGTCGCAACCTCAGTTTAAGTATTTAACAGTGGTGAAACATGCCTGTTTTAGCCTGTTTCACCACCTTTATCCCTTATTGTCCTTTATTATCCCCAATTTTTCCTTAACTGTGGACCTCAGTTAGGCTTAACGGAGATTGAATGCTTTGTGAATACGGCGGTATGTCTTTTTTAGTCAAAGCAGCAAAAGATGGGACCTTCTCACTTCGTCTTCTAGATCTTTAAAGAAGCTTTGCCCCACAAGATGGGCCTCAAGAACTGATTCACTAAAAGCACTTAGCCACTGCTTTACAGATGTCATGAAAGCTTAAGCTAAACTTACTGTTATTTCTACAAAACCCAAAGAAAGAGCCGAAGCGATGGGATTGAAGAAACAGCTTGAGAAGTTTTCGTTCGTTTTTCAAGTCGTTATTCAAACAAAAATCCTTGAAGTTATCAATGTAGCATCAAAAAACCTTCAACACAGAGGGTATGATCTATTTGAGGCAGCTTCACAGTTTTATTATTATTATTATTATTATTGATAAGGGGTTACACAGTTAGAAAGAGCAAAAGAAAAACTTGTCTATATGAAAAATAACTTTGAAGAAATAAAAGCCTCTGCCATTACACTTTCAGAGAAATGGGGAAATAGCCCCGAGTTTGATGAAAAAAGAAATAGAAAAGTAAAAAAACACTTTGACGAGCTTTGCCAAGATGAACGACTATTGGATAGTGAGATGAACTTCAAAGTGTGTGTTTTTTGTGCAACTCTTGACACACTTATTTCTCAGTTGAACCTTAGATTCGAAGCAATGTCTGAAATCAGCAAACTGTTCTCAGTGCTGTCTCCAGCGTTTTTGTTACAGGCAGAAGACGCAGAAGTCACAAAACAAGTCAAAATCCTAGTACATGAGTACGAAGAAGATTTGAGTGTTGACCTTTGCTCTCAATTAAAAGCCTTTACAGGAGCTCTAAGGCCAGAGATTGAGAAGTTGTCAACGATCCGGCAACTAGCAGAACTGTTGTTTTTGGACAATTACTGGCTAACGTCTAGCTTCCCGGACTTATGCACAGCGTTTCTTCTCTTCCTGAGTTTACCAGTGACAGTCGCCAGTGCTGAGAGATCTTTCTCCAAGTTGAAGCTCATCAAAAATTATTTACGAAATACCATGGCCCAAGAAAGACTCAGCAGCCTTGCGTTATTAAGCATAGAAAACAAAAAAGCTAAAGAGGTGAATTCAGATGAAGTTATAAAGACATTTGTTGCTAAGAAAGCTAGAAGGCAGAAGAAGATATTGTTGTAGCACCAGACCATCAACCACCATCAGATCATCACTGTCCTACAAAACTAAGTCTTTGTTTACAAATATCTATTTGTTTTGTATCTATTATATCTAGGTTTCTATTATATCTCCGCAACTTTGGTATCTATTATATATTGTGTCTATTAACATTTTAATTTTTTTTCAAAAGAGTTGATTAAAACCAACGTTATTGTTAATTAACATGTTTATATCAGTCCTGTTTTCTCCATTTGAAATAATGTATACATAAGTTTAAAATTATTAGCGAAATTGTTGAGGAAGGCTTATCAGACAGCAAAAACTTATAAATGTTTGATATGATTACACAGATTCAGTCTAGCTAAGTGTAAAAATTAATTTCAAATAATAGTTACAATGATAAAGTAGAAGAGCTTATAAAATGTTAATTATAACGAAATCGTTAAAGTATATCGGTTCAAATTAATGCAGTTGGTTTATTGGATACTATAATAGTTTCTAAAAAATAGACTACTATGTTTCACCTACAAATGAATTGTTGGACAGTCATATAAAATAAATGGTTGAGGACTGAGGTAAGCCTATTATAGAATTGACTTTGGTAATGAATTAAAAGATGATACAAGAGAATGGGTAATTATTAGGTGTATTGTGATAGGAGCTGAAGGAGGAGTGGGGCCCGGGGACAATCATTGGGGGGGGGGCCCGGCTGAGAAACGTTACGCCACTGCGTGGCCGTCTGTTGTTGTGGATGGAATCTTTTCTGAGTCTGAGAACTTTCAGGGTGAGGGTTGGTGGGGATTTCTTGTCCGTGGAGGGACGAGTTCTGAGTGGGGTGCCACAGGAATCGGTGCTTGGACCAATTCTTCTTCTGTTTTACACCGCCGATTTCCCTCGTCTCATTAGGTCCAGGTGCCTGCTGTATGCTGATGATACTAAAATATATGGAGTCCCATCATTGAACACTTATCAGCTGCAGCTCGATCTTGATACTATCACCCAGTGGACGGAGGACTGATTGTTGCCGCTCAACACTGATAAGTGTTTTGTCTTATACATGGACAAAAGGAATACACGTATACCGTACTCACTCGCTGGCAGTCCCCTTAACGTGGGTGAGATGCAAAGGGACTTGAGATTGCTGTCACTTCAAACCTGGACTGGTCTGAGCATATCTCATCTGCATGTGCAAAAGCCAAGAAAATCACTAACTTGATTCAAAAGTCTTTCTGTAACTGCAGCATTCAGACAATGAGATTGCTATACGAGAGCTACGTGAGACCAATTATGGAATATGCCGGACCTGCCTGGTGGGTTGCTCTCCAAGGATATAGAGTTTTGCTGGAGTCGGTCCAGAAATGGTGTACCAGGGTTCCGTTTTCCGCCTATGGTTGACCCGACTACAATACCAGGCTGCAGATTTTTGGTCTAACATCATTCGAGGATCGCCGTACTAGGGGGGATTTAATAGTTTCTTATCGAGCCATAAATAATGAATTTGGAGTTGATCTGCGTCATTTGTTCGAGTTCAACAAGAATAACCTCCGGGAACATAATCACAAGCTTGCCAAGGAGCCATTTAGGACCAGTACAAGGCAATATTTTCTGTCCAATAGAATATTCGATCGGTGGAACGGTTTGCCCAGATCTGTTGTTGAGTCCAGTAGTGTGATTAGATTTAGAACAGCTATGATGGATGGAAACTCCACGGGAGTGCTTTGTGAAGTGTATTTATAGTGCTGGATTTATAGCCTGGACATATTTTTTTGTATTTTTTCTTTACTTTACATGTGGAATATTTCTCTTTTTGCGCGTATATTCTGAGGAACATCGCGTTATCATTTTGCCCAAATGTCTGTAACTTTCGAATTTTTTGACGAGAATGGTCTCAAACGATTTGGTTCGACTCCCCAATGAAGAATTCGAGCTCAAATTTGATTCTGTCCGGCCGGCCGTCCGGCCGTTGCCACGATAACTTGAGAACAGAAAGAGCTAGCGACTTGAAATTTTCAGGGTTGGTGGCGCATCCCAATACGACGGACAAGTTCGTTAATGGGCATAATCGGCCAAATGGTTTCCGAGTAATAATTTTGTTTTCAACCAATATGAATCCGATCGAGTTGAAACTTGGTGAGTAGTGGTAGAATATGAACCTAAGTAAGTTTGTGAAATTTTGTGCGTATCGTATGGCTAGAAAATTATTATTTATCATTATTTTTGTTGTCACGATAACTTGAGAACGCAAAGAGATAGCGGCTTGAAGTTTCCAGGTTAGGATGTGCATCTGAACACGACATTTGAGTTAGTTTATAAGCATAATCGGCCGAACGTTTTTAGAGTTATAGCCATCTGAAATTTGGTTGTTTTTTTCTCCTCATTAACTCGAAAAATACTAAACCGATTGAATTGAAACATGGTTATTAGTTGTAGAATGCTAACGCGAAAATTCTTGCAAAATTTGGTGACGATAGTATTTGTGTAAAATTTTTAAGAAATTCTATATGTCAGTAACTATTCGTCTGAAATTGCTGAAATTGGCAAGAGCCTTTAGAACCCAACTCTACTGCCAAATTTTAAGTTTTAACACAATCGGTTAAATATTGTTGGCGATTCGAGCAGCCTTGTGTGAGTTCAGTAGATGGGTGACCGTTGCCTCGATAACTTTCGAACAAAAGGAGATAGGGACTTGCAATTTTCATGGTAGGTTGCATATCCGAATGGGAGAGTTAAGTTCGTTTTTGGGCATAATCGGTTTAACGGTTTCCGAGTTATACCCACCTGGAATATTATTTCCTCGATAACTCAAAAAAAAAAAAAGATTCGATCGAATTGAAGCTTGGTAACTATTAGTAGAAAATCAACATAAAGACGTATTTAAAATCTTTTAACAACCGTACCCCTAGAAAATCTTGAAAAAAAGACGAAAAAAAAATTTTGTAAGAACCGTACCCCTTCAAAATTTCAAAAAAATTACGAAAAAAAAAAAATTACGAAAAAAAAAATTGGTTCGAGCACTGACGTGAAGTCAGGAGCTCTTGCGCGTATGTTCTATTGTCCATTCTCCTGTGTTGGACACCCTTAATCGAATTTACCATGGTAAATTATGTTGTCCATTCTCCTGTATTCGACACTTAATTCGAATTTACCTTATGTTGTCCATTCTCCTGTATTGGACACTTAATTCGAATTTACCATGGTAAATTCGAATTAAGAGTGTCCAATACAGGAGAATGGACAACATAATTTACCATGGTAAATTCAATTGAGGGTATCCAATACAGGAGAATGCACAATAGAACATACGCGCATAAGCTCCTGGACACTCTTAATTCGAATTTACCATGGTAAATTCGAATTAAGTGTCCAATACAGGAGAATGGACAATAGAACATACGCGCAAAAGCTCCTGACTTCACGTCAGTGCTTGAACCAATTTTTTATTGTTAACTTGTGAGTTAATAGATTTTACCTCTACTCTTCAACAATAAATAATAATAATAATACCAATCAACATCTGGAGTCTCACACTCCTGAGAGAAGCGGACCCTCTTAGGGCGGGCTATAAAAGGCTTTTCCTCTCGAGCGGATAAAAAAAAATTCATTTTTTGAATTTTTTTTTTACTAGAAATTTCAAAATAAATTAGTACAAAATATTATTTATCTCACGATAACTTGCGATCGGAAAGAGATCGCGACTTGCAATTTTTAGGGTAGGTTGCGAATCGAAATGCGTCATTCATTTTGATAATAGGCATAATCGGCTAATCGGTTTTGGAGTTATATTTATCTCTAATTTTGTTCTCATTCCCTCAATTACTTAAAAAATACTAAATCGATCCTAATAGAACATGGTAATTACTTGAAGAATGCCGACGTGCAATATTGAAATATTAAAATTAAATTTCAACTTATTCATTTGTATTTCAAGATAATGAACGTTTGAAGCTAATGATTCATGTAAATTGTCTGTGAAAATTTGTTTTCATGGGTTAGGGGAAAAGAGTTATTGTGAAAATAAGATTCATTTATTTAGATACCAATCTATATATTGTTTTATACTATTTATTCAACCTCTCCGTAAAGTATTCGTCAACTATGTGCTCGTTGAATTTACTGATCCCCTTTAAAGTGAACATTTACAGATTACTTTCCTTTCGGTAAGGCTACTTGACAGTTTACAGGTCGTAAAATATATCAGCCCTCAGTGAACAAAAAAATTGTATACCTCACTGAAGCCGTAATACAAACAAAGGAAATAATTTCGAATAAAACTCTATTAACATTTTCGATTATTTACTTCAAGAGAGATCAAGAATAACATTCATTTTGAAAATTCAATACTACATCAAGCAGCATGCAATGCATTTTTTCGAGTTTGGACCACTGCTGCCCACATAATCATGGAGGATTCGTGAAACACTGCAGGGAGGATAAATACTTGTATATAGATTATTATTAAAATATGATAACTGACTTTCTCCATTTCCTTATATACTACTTATCGTTGTAAAATATACTTGGATTTTCCTCCGCAACACTCGGATACATCATTTTCAAAGTTAGCGTTGAATTATCAAGCCATTCTATTATAATATTAGTAAAATCTGTTCTTCAGAGGTATTCATTGTTAAGCATGCTAAGCAACAAGCATTTAAGAAACATATACCTGAAGTTCCACGGGAAAACAATATACATAATATATACCTACACACATGTTATATTGCATCACCTTCTACTCCTATATTTTAAAATATTCTGCAATTAGAAAAATTAAAATGTTTCGTTAAAAATGCCTATTATATAGGTACACGCTGGCATCCAAACACCCTGATGATGGATCGTAAGAGACCCATGATATCAGGAAAACAGATTTGTTTGAATAGAAACACTAGATTTTCTTCTTGGCTATTCCACTTTTGAACTTTAAAAATTTTAGTGTTCATGTCATCTTGGTTGCCTCTTATCAATATTAAATTTTCTCATGAGATATACTTAAGCTTCACAAATATTCAATCGACTAAGTTCCATATACCTTGTTTTTAAGAATTCTATCTGCAGTAACTCCAAGAGTAACTCATGCATTCTATTTGTCGAAAAGCATTACTTTTTTGCTCTATGTCAACTGGACCTTAATTCATTCCAACCTGAAAGGAAATATTAAGACTTGGATTTCTCTGAGTAATGTAATTCATTCAATTCACTTCTATTACTTACTGCTGATTTTTAGCCAGAAATCCTGAAGGACATATACCAGATATCTTCTTTCTGAACAACTTTTCCTCAGTTCTCCATAATTTGGAATTTCTTTCACATACGTAAACAATATTTCTAGATTCCTCCAATCTTCAAATACAAGGTAATCTCGATTATTTTCAACAGAAGGAATACTCGTTCGTACTTCGTGGATTGAGAATATTTTGTTTACGTTTTGTATTTGTGTTTTGATCACATTCAGATCAGATTCGATGTTGAGGTTAAAACGGGGCGCATGCGATGTAGGGCTATCATCTCCCATAGATTTGTGATGAAATAATACGATTTTCCCATAACATACGCGTAAAAGATATGTCATCATGACATTCCTATTTTTATTTTTGAAGGTTCTCGCAAAAATACGACCATAGACAACATATCATACGACGATTCACATCCGCTACCGAACTCACAAAATGCTGCGCGTTTCTCCAACAATATAGATCCGATCGTGTTCAAACTTGGAATTCTGCAGTAGAGTTAGGTTCTGCAGGCTCTCCCAAAATTTTAGCCATGCCGGACGAATAGTTTATGATATATAGAATTTTTTTCAATTATTTTTAATTATTTTTTTTTTTTTATTTTCTAGTTATACCATCCTCACGAAATTCTGCAAAAATTTTCGCGTTGGCATTCTACAACTAATAACCATGTTTGAATCCAATCGGTTTTGTATTCTTCGAGTTAATGAGGAACAAAAAACATCCAAATTTCAGAAAATTTCAGATGGCTATAACTCTAAAACCGTTTGGACGATTATGCTCATAAACAAACTCAAATGTCGCATTCAGATGCACAACCTAACCTGAAATTTTCAAGCCGCTGTCTCTTTCCGTTCTCAGGTTATCATGACAACAAAAATATTTTTAATAATTTTCTAGCGATACGATTCTCACAAAATTTCATAAACGTGCTTAGGTCTATATTCTACAACTATTCACCAAGTTTAAATTCGATCGGATTTATTTTGGTTGAAAACAAAATTATTACTCGGAAACCATTGGGCCGATTATACCCATTAACGAACTTGTCCGTCGTATTGGGATGCGCCACCTACCCTGAAAATTTCAAGTCGCTAGCTCTTTCCGTTCTCAAGTTATCGTGGCAACGGACGGCACCACAGAATTAAATTTCACATTTGGGCAAAACTATAACGCGTATGTTCCCCAGAACATACGCGCAAAAAAATTGGGTTAAGCACTGACGTGAAGTCAGGAGCTTTTACGCGCATGTTCTATTGTCCATACTCCTGCATTGGACACTCTCGAATTTACCATGGTAAATTCGATCGAAGAGTGTCCAATGCAGGAGTATGGACAATTGGACATGCGCGCAAAAGCTTATGACTTCACGTCAGTGCTTGTTTTTTCATAGATTTTTTAACAGAATTCGAACGAAGAAAGTTAGATTTTGTTTTCAGATCCCTCAAAAGAGTACAAGAGTTAATTCAAATAATAATTGGACTACAATAAATGATTTATACAAACTTTCATAATAATACCTACCTTGAAGCTTCAATGTAATATTCCACACAACATACTAGTTTAGCCTTCATCTCCTTATAATTATTCTTCTCATACTTCATTTGCTTCAATAAATCTATTACATGATGAATTCTTGTAGATATTACAGAACTCGAAAGGTACAGTGATAAAGAACTTGCCAAATTCGGAATATGCGTCAATACAAATACAGCGCTATATACAGCAAGTAATGGCTTCAACTTCTGATTCACTTCTGTTGGAAACCAAAATGGTGCCAATAAGCCACACACATATTGAGGATCATCAACCGAATCTTTTCCATTACAGAACACATCATCTAGGTAACTGCCGATTGCTACTAGACATATATTTATAAAAACAATATAGTAAATTGTTTTCGTGGTATATTCGATAACCTTTGTGGTATGTTTATAATTCTTCAGTGTTTCAGGTTTCATTCTGCTCAAACTGGTGAGCAAATTTAACAATCTATTTCCATATAAGAAGCCCAAAGAAGCTGAAGAATAATACATTATGCAATAATTGGCATAATAAAAACCATATACACATTGTGTTATATTTTTTCCTAAAATAAATTATCAATATAACTAATTTCTCATAATTTATATTTCGAGCCTAGAGGGGACATATATAAAAAGTATTTTTTTACATAGAATTTGATTTTGTCATGGAAAATAGGGCTTAATCATTAAAGGATACTGTATGAGGTGTATTCATTAATGGTTTCTTTCTGGGTTTTCTCTCCCAAATCCAAAAATATCTATAAAATAAAAATTTATTATTTTGTGAATTGCTCCTGCGTAAGAAACACCAGATATTTGTCAGAAGCAATCTATCAAACAATTTTGCCTAACAAAGAACAACGAAACAACATCAACGATGAAACATCTATTTCGTAAAGTTTCGGAGTCTATATCAGACTCCTGCTCAGACCCACAACGAAAATTTTCAGAATTATTTTTGTTGATAGCTATTCGGAAATTCGAGAATTTTCACATTGACATTATTTAAAAATCATATTAACATAGTTTCACTTCGCATAGAAATTTCCAAGTTCGAACTCCTTTTTTAATAAAATTCAGCCAAATATGGTCTATTCCAATTGAGCAATTTGAAAATTGCATTCTCCGTTCAACAAAATACAAGTTGACTCATAAAGTTTCCTGTTAATATAATCAGATTTTGTCATCAGAATCTTTGTATTAGGCCAGCCTCATACGTCTTTGAATTCATATTCTTAAATTCATAATCTGAATTCTGGTGGAAGCTTGCGAAATCTAGAAATTAATACTCTGAAAAAACCAGAATGTTTGAGGAGAATAGTAAATTAGTATGTAATTCTGTGTTTTCTGAATTAATAATATGAATTAATAGTATAAATTGAGAAGGACATTCCGGCTGTATAAGGCTGGCCTTACTATAATCCATCATGTGATCTCCTTGGATTGTATACATACATATTCTGCTATTTTTGATTTATGTGTCTCTATTTCTCAAGTTGTTCTTATGTTCGGACTTTCTTACTTCTAATGGTCTGGATGCTTCTCCTTTGTACGATTTACCACAAATACATGGAGTATTATGTACACAGTTTTTTTGATTTTTGTTTTTCATTCAACAAATTATGTTGTTTTTCTTGTCGATTATTATGTTGTACTAGACTGATTGTTATTTTATTATAAGCTCTTCTATCTAACTTCATCATTGATGTATTTATGAATTGCCTCGGATATCCGTTATCTTCAAGAAATGTTTTGATGAAATCAATTTCATTATTTCGAATTTCAAGATTAGAACAAATTCAGATAGCACTATCGTAAATTGTTTTGATAACACCACTTCTCACACAAGTCGATGGTTTGAACAGAAATTCTAATATTGTATATTATACTGGTGTCCCATTACCGCGAAAAAGTAGAATATATTCTTACGGATGACAGTTAAGACAAAAATTCGTTCGCAAGAGTTGTTACTCTTGGACTAGTGCATCAGCCTAAAATAGTGCCAATTATACAGGGTGTCTCTGTGAAGCGATACGACAACCAAGTGTGTATTTCACTTTTTTCCTATGGAAACGTATAAATATTATGCAGTACTTAGGAACAAATTGAGATTCTCTATTTAACAAAAACAATATTTTTCCGAAATTATGCAGCGTTGCCGAGATATTACGAAAAATGTAAAATTTCGCGAAAAATTTCGACTTCATTCTCAGATTGTTTTGAACTTAAATATTCCCATTTCCCAGAATTTTCCCAATAGATGAGATAAGAAAGGATGGTTGAAGACTGATGATATTCAAGAATTTGATTTCCTTATAGGGATTGCTTTTGACAGGGTCTGAAAGTTGAGCAATTTTAACGAACCAAAATTTCATTTTTTCAAGTGGCTTGCCTTTATTTTATTCGACATTTCAATAGAGCTCTTTTGGCCCTCAAAAATTCATTCCACACCTAGACTCTAAGGTTCATACTTTTTGGGTTATCTCACTTTTATTGTTACAAGGAATTTTCAAAGCTTTTCAAGCCTATTTACTAGGTGCCCGTGCTTTTGATATTTCAATAATAATAATTGTCAGTCATGAATTAAGTCGCTTTCCAAGTAGAATTCTATTAGGGCCGGTCTATACGCTACGTTTTGTGCAACCTTTTGCCTGCACAGTTTACCACGTTCATAGATTAGAGTTGTGTAGATTGGCAACTCCAGTGCTATCAGCGGGAACAATGTTTTGGCGACATCTAACAGCTTGGAAGGAAGTAATACATGTGTTTAAATATATTGTCAATAGATGTAGCTAGAGAAAATGTCTATGCGAATTGTAAACGTAAACAAAAACATTGAATTTCAATTTAAAATTATATTTTCTTGTTGATGAAGTTAGAAGCAGTGTGAGTTAAGGTGAGTGAAATTTTCTTGACTCTACAGAGATTGGTTCAACAGAGGTATGTTACTTTTCATTTATCTATTTTCATAAATAATAATAATAAAGTCCTTCAGCATTGTACATTTCACACAACTTACAAAAAAAGAAAGTTTATAATGTTAGATATTATATTTGTATTATTTTAATGCAGTCCCATTAGGTTATCATTAAATAAATTATATTTTCAATTTTGTTCAAGCATGGAATGATTGCATTTCAATAATTGGTCTTTTATTATTGATGGTATTCAATTAAAACAAAACATATCAAAATTGTTTAGTATCTACTCCTCAAATATCTAATGATGCAACATAATAAACAAGATATCACAAGATTTACTAATAGCCAATCACTGATTTATTGATTTAATTAAATTGATTTAATTAAATCAATAAACATTTTCAGGAAATTACTGGGACAGAAGATTCAAACGAAAAATATTCACCTGTGCCTAAAGACCTTCAAACTAGGCAAATACCACTGGAGAGAAAGATACTTAAATATATTTCTGGATTTTTGCTGAGGAAAAATAAAAAAAATAACATAGCAAATTGCTACTGCACAAAAATATTTCTCCTCAGGGAAAGTGCTTCAGACTATGCAGATGATGAGCATATTAAAGAAAAAGAATGCAATAAATTCAAAAACAGATTGTATTATGTGAACAATGAATTTTTAAACAAAATGTCTAGGGCCTATATGCCATAAAGTAATTCTAAGTGTGGATCTACATAAAAAAATGTTCTCAAGCATTTATTGAATTTATTGCGAACAAACTTTCACTTAACAAGCTGTGAACATAATTATTTAATATCTACAACAATATTTAAATATTTCATCAATATAAAAATATCTTGTAATGTAATGAAAGGACGTTGTAAAAATATTCATAAGAATTGTTCTGAATATTTTAGGTCTGCAAAAAAATTGATGAAAAATATTGCAAATATAAGAGGTAATTATTAAAGCAAACATGATTTCTTATTTTCCATTTTCCCATAGCATCAATAACTGAAATAGGTTTTTGACTTTGAAATGTTTGTAAATGGAAGAATATTACTTTGGTTTATTATTCATCATTAAAATAAATAACCAATACTTTGGTATTTAATTTATGATACTAAATAATTACAGAGTGATGTTCTCACGTTTACATGAACATTTCAAGTTCCCGCAATACGTTGAGATTCGTCACAATAAGCGACGATCCTAAATCTACCCGAGCTTCCTTCCAGGCCGGCAGAGGTCGCGGAAACGCTGTTCCAAAAAATCTTGCGAGTTTCCAATCTACACAACTCTAATCTATACCACGTTGTAGGTAAAGCAGTGATGCCAGATGAAGCCGATCAAATATCGTGAGCTAGGTCGGTAAAAATCGTGAGAAATCGTGAGATATTCGATGACGTCACCATTAGAGGGAATATTTCTAATTTGAATTGAATATTGTGACGAAAATTAAATCAATGAATTTATGTGCTCTATAAGTAGTCGTACTTGAAATCTAAAATGTAAATGATAATAATAAAACAATTTTACCTAAAAAAAGTATATTAATAATATGCTTCATTTTTTTATTTGTTGAACGAAATAAATGTATATCCATGCATATATTATATCATAATCAGAATTAATATTGAGATCTTCGAAGTTCAAATTTCTCAATGTCCACCTCACAATTGTTTCTGGCAACTTTGGGATCAAAAAATTCAACCTTGACAAAATTTGATTGATGCTTTCAACATAAAAATTGGGACAATTTTAGTTCATGTAGTGAAGTCTCTTACAAAAAGCTGTTGCTTATGGCAGGTCCAAAATATATTTTCTCTAATGCAATGAAAAATTTGTATGCTTAAAAAACTGTATTAGGAATTTTTATATTACATAAGAATAAATTAATTTACGGATTTATGAATATAACAGATATTTAAACACAAAAAATAAGAATACAAAACAATGTGTACAAAACAAGTTGCAGAGAATAATATTTAATATAATGTATATATAATATTAATTTATGTTTGGGCATTATTCCGAGGAATCTGAATCAAACGGATTCTTTTTCTGCCCATAAAGTATTTCACTTTTATGCCTATTCAGTAGATCATTAGTGATTGTGAAATTGTAGCAGTCGCCAGTATTATCAACTAAACTTTTTGTTAGGAGCATTCCCTCTAGAGTTTCGGATTTCAATCGATTCCTCGTTCTTGTTTTATTCAAGTTTACCTGCGAGAATATTCTTTCCACATTTGCGCTCGAATGTGGCAGACTTAATAAATTAAATACAAGATTAATTAACGTCGGAAATTTTTTTTCTCCGCTACCTAACCTGATATCAGAGATGTTGGCCCAAAATTCGATTATGTCAGTATCAATATTTATATTGAAATCTTGATAATTTATCGTTCTCAATGCTCGCCACTCGTTATCAAGTTCCTGAATATTATCTATTAAATTGGGGAAATGTAAGAAAATGTTTGAAATTGTCGTGATTTTTCTACTAATTACAATTTCTGGGTCAAGAAACTCTAGTTTCTGAAAAATGGAGTCATTCAATGGAAATCTAGACAATATTTGATGAATGCTCTCAATATAAAAATTGAGACATTTCAATTTCAATTCATGAAGACAACTTTCTTGCAGAGTGCTGTTATTTATACAAGCTCCAAAATACATTTTCTCCAATTCCATGAAATTTTGAGGATCTTTGTAATCGAAATCATGAAAATTCTCGCTTAACATTATTTCTTCTTTGATAAAACATGCCATGATTATTTTGACAGTTTCTTTCACCTCTCTGTATAGTTTGTGAATTTGCGGTTTTTCGCTCTGCATTATCCGATTGAGACGAGTGAAAAATGGTAGTGCGTAAGATAAAAATTCTAGATACATTTTAATCTCTCGTTTTTGTAAATATTCAAGGATTGTTTTAGCCTCTATTATATTCTTGAAGGATTGCTCAGTAAAATATAAAACTAATGCATTATATTGATTCAACAATCGCTTCACAACACTTTCTAAGGATAACCATCTAGTTGCCGAGGGGTGTAAAATTTTCAACTGGTCACTGTTGGTGAATTCTTGGAACTCCTTGAATTCACCTACTCTTTTAGGACTGTTACTAAAATAATTATGAATGTCCCTGGCAAGCTTTTCTACCTCTCGAGGTAATTTCTCGCAAGCATAACTTGCGCATAAATGAAATGTATGACAGATGCATTTCATTATGAATATATTAGGAATTGCCTCTCTGAATCTACTGACAACGGAATTATGAGCACCCATCATATTATTTGCACCATCAGAAGCAAAGCCAATACAATTCTCTTTAAAATTAATATTATTATTATTTAAGAATGAAACGATATGTTGGTACAAAGCAGCTCCAGTAGCTTCTTGCACAGGAATTAGAGTCAAAAAGTAATCTTTGATCTTTTTGTTCTCAACGTTGACTCGAACTACTAGGCATAAAGTTTTAACACATGAACGGTCTGTCGATTCATCTGCAATCAGACTAAATTTGTTTTTTTTCATGAGGTCGATGATTCTTTCTCGTTCTGTGTATCCGGTTACATTAGTTATGATAGATTTAACTTTAGTTCGTCCACAATTAATTTTTCGCCCTATTTCAGAATCCGAACATACTGCACTGATGAGAGCGCCAAAGTGATCCATTAATTTAAATGGTAAATTATGTTCGCATAAAAATCCAGCGATTCTAATATCGGCTTCTTTAACTTTTACATCTAAATCTAGGCTTTTCTTTTGGCTGACAAACATTGCAGAAATCGACCTCTGTCCAGTGATAGCTGTTGATGTTTTTTTATGTTTCATGGTTTGGGAATGTTTAATAATTTCACCTTTCCCATGGCTGATGTTTACGTCAGAATTACAGGATTTACACCTGAATAAAAGGAAAATGAAAAAATTAACTCACATTTATTCGAGTATAACTTTAGCTTACCAGGCGTAATTGGGCCCCCTCTTGCTCTTTGAGATCCAGTTGAATTCTTTTTCCCACACCTCCTTATATTTCTGATCATACGATGGTTTCTTCCTTTTTGCCGAATTTGAAGTAGAAGGAGTATCAGGATCATCACTACTTGACATGATTTAATTTATTTTTCACTCGATATAGTCATGAAATATTTCTTTCTTCAGAAGGGCGATTCGACTTGAAGTTATAAACACTATAATAATCTATAATCCACTCAAAACTAATACGTAGTACGTCAACACTGATCAAGATTACTCTCCATCCACAAGTGCGTTATTTTATTTAGAAACTAATGCATTTGAAGCAGTAAATCCCTGATTTAGCAAATATATCGAGGACGGGGAATACCTCAGCAATAAGTTGGAAAAGAAACCTTATAGGGCATATTCACATTCAGTTGATCCATTGGATCCGAGATGGCAGGCCGACAGTAATCTATATAAACTTAATCATAAAACTGTATTCCTAAGACATTTTTTGAGTTATTATCATAAAGATTCCTACAATGAGTTGAATTACAAACTACAGCAGAAATCGTGAGATATTGGGTCCAAATCGTGAGATCGTGAGATTTGGTGTGAAATCGTGAGATCTCACGATTAATCGTGAGATCTGGCATCCCTGAGGTAAAGACCGGTCCATCCGCTACGTTTTGCACAACCTTTTGTCTGCGCAGTCTCAATACGGAATGAAAACGTAGCAATTTTTAGAGCGTCTACGCATGGTGCAATGATATCTGTGTATTTCGCGCAGTTCTAGTGATATCATCATGGATTTATCATAGTTACTGTCTACATGTAGCGACAAATCTGCACAGATCACGGATATACAGGGTCTTTCACGAGGAACCTCACCCATATTTATACGGGAAACTACTGAACGTATTTTCATGAAATTCAGCACTTATAAGTACTTCACGATGCTGATGAAATCTAAAATATTTTCAAGGCATGAGCACCTCCGGTTTTTCCGGAAATGACGTAACTTCCGTTTTTCAAATTAGAACACCATTTTTTCAATGCAGAAATAGATTCCTTAGAAAATTTCAAGTTATTTTGATGTAACATTTTTCAGTTTTGGTTGGAAAATTCTCTCTGAGCGGGAAAATTCGAAAAAAAAATCGAGATTAGAGCTCCGCTGAAACAAGAATAACTTGACAAACTTGAGAAATGTCGGATCTTTCGTTAAGAAAACTATACACAGAGAAAAAAGTGTGGTAGAAGATGAGAACAACGAATGTACAGTTCTTGCATATTTTCGTGTGAATCCTCAAAATTCTCTCAAAGATGCCGAGATTGATCTGGGATTATCTCAATCGAGTGTTTGGAGAATATTAAAAAAACATAAAATGCACCCATATAAATTCAATAGGGTACAGCATTTGAAGGAAACTGATTTCGTCAGGAGAACAGAGTTTTGCGAAGCTATGATGATTCGATTTCAAGAGAATGAAAACTTTTTGGACTGTATAATTTGGACAGATGAATCTGAATTCACAAAGAATGGTTCTTTCAATAGGCATAACAGTCATTATTGGGATGAAGAGAACAACCACCACTTCAGACAATGGAACTTTCAAGAAACCTGGAGTTTCAATGTTTTTTGCGCCATCAAAAATAATGCAATTCTCGATGTTCACATTTATGATGGGACTTTAACTGGTAAGATAGAACACTACACATGTTTGCATTATTTAAAGAATGTTCTCCCTTAGGAGATAGATCTATCTCCTAAGGGAGAACATTCTTTAAATAATGCAAACATGTGTAGTGTTCTATCTTACCAGTTAAAGTCCCATCATAAATGTGAACATCGAGAATTGCATTATTTTTGATGGCGCAAAAAACATTGAAACTCCAGGTTTCTTGAAAGTTCCATTGTCTGAAGTGATGGTTGTCTGTACTAGCGGCTTAATTATTTGAGTCAATATGTCAGAATATCGATATTCTGACATATTGACTCAAATAATTAAGCCGCTAGTACAGAACCATAATGACTTATGGTATCAACAAGATGGCGCGCCTCCACACAATTCACTCAATGTGTCAAATATCCTCTACAGGCTATTTGAAGATCGATGGTTGGCGAACAATGGTCCACATCTTTGGCCACCACGTTCTCCCGATTTAACTCCTTTAGACTATTATGTTTGGGGTAGGATAAAAAATATTGTCTACTCAACTCCCCTGACTGATAAAGAGGACTGCATAGAACGAGTCAGAAATGCGTTCAGGTTTGATTAGATTTTTAGATTCATAGTTTTGAAACTCAATTTGGTTTTTAAACACTTTTGCAGATCTCTTCCTCCCGATGAAATAAGAAGAGCAACGCGCGAAGCATTCCTGAGACGTATAAATAAATGTCTAGAAATTAACGGTCAAAACTTTGAGCATCTTCTCTCGTTATAACTGCGAGAGTTTGCAATGGTTCTCCTAATAGTAACTTGAAGTCGGTTTCAAGAAGGGGTGAAAAATCTACAGCATGGTTCAAATAACAGTTCCTGAAAATTTCATCTTTTTGGCGTGAAGGGAAAAGAAATAGCTGAAAATTCAAGACGAAAAACAGTTTTTTGTGAATAACTCAGAAAATATCCATTTTAGGGCAAGGGTGTGATGCATACACTCACATTATTTTTTAACGTAGATTCAATATCTGCCAGAAAAAAATGGGGTTCTAATTTGAAAAAATTGATTTTTCACGATTTTGTCATCCCTAACTTTGAAAGCGATTTTTTCACCCCCTGTATCATGAATCGCGATTTCGATTTTTAAAGTGGATACATCAATCTTACATCTTGAAAAATCCCAAAAATGAAAATTTTCCATCCAAAAACCTCGAAGTTATTCTTGTTTCAGCGGAGCTCTATTTTCGATTTTTTTTTCGAATTTTCCCGCTCAGAGAGAATTTTTCAACCAAAACTGAAAAATGTTACATCAAAATAACTTGAAATTTTCTAAGGAATCTATTTCTGCAATAAAAAAATGTTGTTCTAATTTGAAAAACGGAAGTTGACGTCATTTCCGGAAAAACCGGAGGTGCTCATGCCTTGAAAATATTTTAGATTTCATCAGCATCATGAAATACTTATAAGTGCTGAATTTCATGAAAATACGTTCAGTAGTTTCCCGTATAAATATGGGTGAGGTTCCTCGTGAAAGACCCTGTATATGCTATCTAGCTCAGTTATCGCTTCAACTGCAACGTTTCCGCGCTGTTTTCAAAACTGCGCAATTTTCCTATCTACACGCAACGTTTTACCTGCAACGTGTTGAGCTGTGCACGGCAAGAGGTTGTTCAAAACGTAGCGTATGGACCGGCCTTAAAACAGCATGAATTTTCTGGAGAGAAGACAACCGAGCAAAGTTGATTTAGAAAATAAGCACTGACGTGAAGTCAGTACTCTTTGGCGCGCGTGTTCACGGTGGCTAATTTGAATTGAGTGATGAGTACTTCAAGCTCAGTGAACTGAGCAAACCGGGGATCTACCCAAGGGATAGTGGACACCTCACTGTCGATTCAAAAATTAACAGTGCTGTATCTAAGCTTCCGTTAGGATTGAGTAACACTGTTGAAAAAGAACACAAATGACTCTCCTTAGTCGCACAAGCTTCTACAAGATTCTGAGGGATCTCCTTGAGAAAGACTTGGCAGGGTCAGTATAATCATAATCATGTATATAGCACGCGCGCCAATGCTGATTGACCCCACGTCAATACTTTTTTACACTTTTTCTTTCATTGTTGAGTTAATCTGCATTTGGCGACCGAGCTATATACATGATTATGATTATACTGACCCAGCCAAGTCTTTCCCAAGGAGAATCTTCTAGAAGCTTGTGCGACTAAGTAGAGTCAGTTGTGTTCTTTTTCAACAGTGTTACTCTATCCTTACGGAAGCTTAGATACAGCACTGTTAATTTTTGAATCGACAGTGAGGTGTCCACTATCCCTTGGGTAGATGTAGATCTCCAGCTCGCTCAGTTCACTGAGCTTGAAGTACTCATCACAGAATTCAAATTAGCCACCGTGAACACGCGCGGCAAAGAGTACTGACTTCACGTCAGTGCTTTTTTTTCGAGTTCCTTCAACATATATGGCTGTCAATACAGTTTGGCTGTTAGCTTTACCGTAGATCGAAAAAAATTGCGGTTATGGGACCTCCTTTAGGTACGCAATTGCCTCTTCTCCAAATACGAACGTAATTTAATATAGATCTACCGAATATAGTTATTTATGAATTCGCCCCAGGGCCACGATACATACATTTCAGCTCAGAACCAACGCTATTTCCCCCAAACTGACTTGTAGCCGTGCAACGAATTGACATGAATATCCTTTTAAAACCTCACAATATTGGCTCATTACTTCCAACATAACCCATACAACCCAAAAGCAGTGACTTCTATTCTGCGCATGCGCAATCTACTCGCGGTGGCAAGTCCTCCCAAAATCACACACCTTACAAAAAACTCCGATTCTCGAACACTAGTGGTTCAGGAGATATCGCATCTTGAATCCACACATGCGCAGGCCCTCACCAGGGAATTCTATAGAGGAATAGCATCCGCTACCCCAAAACCCCAATCCTCTCTGACGAAAACTCCATCAGTTAAATCACTGATGGTCTGCTCATGCGCAAAACGGAAAATACCCGTAAGGGGTAACATCAATTTCAAAATTAGCCCCAGGGTCACGGTACGGACACTTCAACTCGGAAACAACGCTACATCCCCCAAACTGACTTGTCCTTGCACTGAATTGCCATGAATATTCTTTTAAAACCTCACAATGTCGGCTCAGCACTCCCAACATAACCCGTACAACCCAAAAACAGTCACTTCTCTTCTGCGCATGTGCAATCTACTCGCGGCTGAGTCCTCTCAAAATCACACACCTTACAAAAACTCCGATTCTCCAACACTAGTGGTTCAGAAGATATCGCATCTTCAATCCACGCATGCGCAGACCCTCACCAGGGGATTCTATGGAGTAGTAGCATTCGCCACCCCAAAACCCCAATCCTCTCTGACGAAAACTACAACATTTAAATGACTTCTCATCTGCGCATGCGCATAACGAAAAATGGCAGCATGAATTAAAAAAAAATGGTTTCGGAATTTCAAGCGAAATATTCCACAAAATAGAGTAATTTTTCGAATTTTTTCATGTCACGTGATCTTCACGAAATTTTGTAAAAGTGTTTGCTTTGGTCTTTTGCATCTAACTACTGAGATCCTATTCAATCAGATCAGTATTTTACGAGTTAACATGGAAACAAAATTTTAAAATTTTGGAAATTTTTTTTGTCACTTTATGGCCATCCGTTCAGTCACAAAAAACTCCGATTCTCCAACACTAGTGGTTCAGGAGATATCGCATCTTGAATCCACGCATGCGCCGACAGGCACCGGGGGATTCTATGGAGGAATAGCATCCTCCACCCCAAAACCCCAATCTTCTCAGAAGAACACCCGAGCAGTTAAATTATTTCTCGTCTGCTTATGCGAATGACAAAAAATGCCCAAAAGAGGCAGTTACACCTCCAGTCGTTCACCGTTCAGACAAATTTCGAAATCCAATTCGAAATTCCACACATCGTTTACGCATTAATTCAATTGCCATGCTAGTATGTGGTCCATATATTAATCAGTTGCCCTCGTACATATCGACTTGATTCAGATAAACGCGCAAAAAATACGTCGGAACGAAATCTGATCACCAGATGTTCCATGTAGGAATTCGAAATTTAATAATTTGTCCAGTTTAGATGTTCAAAATTATTAATTTTTTTAGGCTCCTAGTGGTCTGTTCGCAGTGAAATTTTGCACACCCCAAGAGGTCATAATTCGTCACCAAAGTGCAAAAACTGAACTCGATCCGATATTTTGTTTTGGAATTTCAAGCAAAATTTTCCGCTGATAGTTAAAAATTTTTTAAATTTTTTCTACTCATGCTATCCCCCCGAAATTTTGCACAAGAGTTTTCATTGTTAACTTCGCATCTAACTACCGAGCTCCAATTCAATCAGATGAGTTTTTTTCGAATTATGGTGAAAACAAAATTTCAATTTCATTTTCAAATATTTGGCATTTTTTTTTCTAGTATACAGCCATCCGATCAATACAAAATTTCGCATTCATATGAAGGCCTTGATTCTACAATTTGATGCTGAATTTCAGATAGATCGAGTAATCGGTTTCGGAAATATTCTTGAAAAACGTTTTAACTAAAAATGGCCGTAACTCCGAAACGGCTTGATGGATTTTGCCCATTAACGAGCCTGTCCGAGATATTTACGCTCCAACCATGACCTGCAAATTTCAACACTCTAACTCAGTCCGTTCGAGAGTTATCGTGCTAACGGCCGGACTGGCCAGACCGGCCGGACGGACAGAATTGAATTTGACCTCGAATTCTTCATCAGGTAGTCGAACCCAATCGTTTGAGACCATTTTCGTAAAAAAAATTCGAAAAATACAGACATTGTGACGAAATGATAGCACGCTGTTCCTTGCGGAACACGCGCGCAAAAATTATTGGATCGATTCCCAAGGACTGGAAATATTGCATATGTGAAATGTTCTAAGACAAAAAAGCACTTTCTGAAGAATTTGAAATGATGGGGAGGTTGGAGGTTGTCGAAAATCCACATACCTCTGTTAAAAAAATTTCGAGACAACTCTATTTGAGCAAGACTTCTGTTATCAAGATAATCAGGAAGAATAAATATCATCCTTATCACATGCGGAAAATGCACCAATTATTAGACCAAGACTTCGAAGCCAGAATAGCGTTCTGTGAATGGGTGCAACAGAAAATTCAACTCAATAGGGAGTTTTTAAATTTTGTATTGTTCGCTGACAAAGCAACATTTCATAAAAATGGATTTTCGAATAAACGTAACTCAAATTTTTACTCCACTGATAGACCTGATTATTTTCAAACTGAGAGCCAAGATAAGTTTTCACTGAATATATGGGATGGAATTATTGGAAATCATGTCATCGGGCCTCATTTTTTCGAAGGTACCTTAACCGGAGAAGGTTACTTGAATTTCTTGATTAACGACCTACCAACATGTTCCGTATAATATTAAAGGACAAATGTGGTATCTACATGATGGCGCATCAGTTCACCACACAGCGCTAGGGTTAAGACACATCTAGATGCTTTATTTCCACAGATATGGATTGGTAGAGGAGGTCCGTGTAGATGGCCACCAAGATCTCACGAAAATGGACTTCTTCAGGTGGTTTACATAAAAGACAAAGTGTATGCGACTCCAGTAACCCCTAAAGAAAATTTAAAATTTCGAAAGAGGGAAGCTTTCCGAAGTATTCCCATTGATACATTTCTGCACGGAAGTGAATAGAGCCCAATTTGAACATTTACCTTGAGATGAAAAATTCGGTTTTCGTTTAAATTTTTATGTTCATTTCTCGAATTTAATTAGTATATTATTAATTTTTGCGCGTATGTTCTGGGGAACATCGCGTTATCATTTTGCCCAAATGCCTGTACTTTTCGAATTTTTCGCCGAAAATGGTCTCAAACGATTGGGTTCGACACCCTGATCAAGAATTCGAGGTCAAATTTGATTCTGTCCTTCCGGCCGTTGCCACGATAACTTGGGAACGGAATGAGATGGCGACTTGAAATTTTCAGGGTAGATGGCGCATCCCAATACGACGGACAAGCTCGTTAATGGGCATAATATAGTTTCCGAATATAATATATTTGTCTACAACCAATACTAATCGGATCGAATTGAAACTCGGTGAGTGGTTGTAGAATATAAACCTAAGGACGTCTGTGAAATTTTGCTAGAATCGTATCGCTGGAAAATTTTAAAAAAATCATTGAAAAATATTATTTACGTCACGATAACCTAAGACCGAAAAGAGATAGCGACTTGAAATTTTTAGGTTTGGTTGATAATCTGAATGCGCCATTTAAGTTTGTTTATTGCCATAATCGGCAGAACAGTTTTGGAGCTATAACCATCTGAAATTTGTTCCTTAATTCCTCAATAACTCGAAGAACACAAAACCGATCTAATTCAAACATGGCTTTTAGTTGTAGAATGGGAACGCAAAAATTCTTGCAAAATTTCGTGAGGATCGTATAACTAGAAAATTTTTTAAAAATCATAGAAAATTATTGAAATAAATTCTATATATCAAAAACTATTCGTCTGACATCGCTGAAATTTTGCGAGATCCTTCAGAACCTTACTCTACTACCAAGTTCCAAGTTTGAACATGATCGGATCTATACTGTTGGAGATCCGAGCAGCCTTGTGTGAGTTCAGTAGCTGGATGGGTGATCGTTGCCTCGACAACTCTTGAACAAAAGGAGATAGGGACTTGCAATTTGAGGATAGGGTGCACATCTGAATGAGAGAGTTAAGTTCGCCATGGTTACCATGGTAAATTCGATTAAAAGTGTCCAATACAGGAAATCGGACAATATAATTCACCATGGTAAATTCGATTAACAGTGTCCAATACAGGAGAATGGACAAGAAAACATACTCGCAAAAGCTTCTGACTTCACGTCAGTGCTTGAACCAATTTATGTTATGTGGATTTTCTCCAACAATACAGTCATTTCATTCACTTCAGAAAGTTTTTGTTTTCGTTCATTTCTCATATGCAACATTTACAGTTCTTGCGACTTGATGCAATAAATTTTCTGAAGTATCTTCTTGAGTTCTTAATTATAATTGAAATATCAAAAGCACGGCCACCTAGTGAATAGGTTTGAAATGCTATGAAAATTCCTTAACAATAAAAATGAGATAAATCAAAAAGTATGAATAATGAAAAATGGTACCGTTGTTCATAAATCAACAAGTCCAGAGCGTTCCTGCCAATAGCGTCTTCATAATGGCTTCGTATAATTAATATACTTATGCATATATTTCACAAGTCAAATAAACCCAAAGGGATTTTATTGATTTTCCGAGAAGCAAGGTTTAACACGGTTCAGTTTAGTTGAATTCGTTAGGAAGCTACAGAGTGATGAAGACAAGGAAGCCAGAAACGCGTCTTTTTCTGGGCCTTCATCAGTACTCTGTAGCTTCCTAACAAATTCAACTAAACTGAACCGTGTTAAGCCTCTCGCAGCCGGCATGAGCAGTTATACATAAATGCCCACGCCACCTATGAGACAAAATAAGGAATTCAGCCTTTCCCCGCCAGTGAAAATTTGAAGCGTGAAATCATATGCCACCATTCGCTCGATTTTATTATATAACTGCTCATGCCGGCTGTGAGAGGCTTAACAGGGTTCAGTTTAGTTGAATTTATTAAAGGAACCATTTAGTAAAGTACATACCTCCCAAAGTATTCTTTAATGATTACTTACTGTGGTGTTGTTGAATATCAATTTTTTACTATAATTCTACAAACATTTGCGATTGTCAAGTGATAATATTTTGAATAAAATCTAATAAATCATCTCACTCACTTTTAAAAGATTGATAAAGGTAGCCAACCAATCCTGTTAAAAAGGGGACTCCGAATAATAGTTTTGGGATAACGAACTTAAGCAGCAATGCCTTATTATACGATCCCCCATCTTCTGGAAAAAATGAAACCGCCTGGGCGTAATTAATGAATGCTTTGAATACTAGTATTTCATCTTCTTTGTACTTCATTTTGTGTCTAGATTTGTCAAGGACATATCAAAATTAATCAATGATTTCATCCGTTTATGATCTATACAATTTCTGTTGCTTCAACCAATGTCTTTTGTAAAAGTAATCTTATGAACTCCAATCCAAATAATATAATGTGTTCCAATATCATTAATTTGTATGGGTGCTCATATATTATTGGGAAGTATAATCATTATCCACTTTCCAATTACAAACTTCTTGTTAACAGTGAAGAATAATGATTACAAATAATTTATATATTTCAGAATAATCGGGTCTTTATTATAAATATAACACAAATATCGATATCCCTTGGTACCTTGTTTACGTAACAGGACCTGAGTTAGTTTTTTTGTCATTTTTGCGCGTATGTTCTGGGGAACATCGCGTTATAGTTTTGCCCAAATGTCTGTAACTTTCGAATTTTTTGACGAAAATGGTCTCAAACGATTTAGTTCGACTCCCCAATGAAGAATTCGAGGTCAAATTTGATTCTGTCCGTCCGGCCGGCCGTTGCCACGATAACTTGAGAAAGAAAATAGCTAGCGACTTGAAATTTTCAGGGTGAGTGGCGCATCCCAATACGACGGACAAGTTCGTTAATGGGCATAATCGGCCCAGTGGTTTCCGAGTAATAATTTTGTTTTCAACCAATATAAATCCGATCGAATTGAAACTTGGTGAGTAGTTGTAGAATATGAACCTAAGCACGTTCTTGAAATTTTATGCGATTCGTATGGCTAGAAAATTTAAAAAAAATTATTAAAAAATATTTTTGTTGCCATGATAACTTGAGAACAGAAAGAGATAACGGCTTGAAGTTTTCAGGTTAAGATGTGCACCTGAACGCGACATTTCAGTTCGTTTATGAGCATAATCGGGCAAACGGTTTTAGAGTTATAGCCATCTGAAATTTTCTGAAATTTGGTGGTTTTTTGTTCCTCATTAACTCGAAAAATACTGAACCGATTGAATTCAAACATGGTGATTAGTTGTAGAATGCCAACGCGGCAATGTTTGCAAAATTTGGTGAGGATAGCATTTGTAGAAAATTTTTAATAAATCATTGAAAATAAAAAAAAATTCTATATATCAGTAACTATTCGTTTGAAATTGCTGAAATTTTGCAAGAGCCTTCATAACCTAACTCTACTGCCAAGTTTCTAGTTTTAATACGATCGGTTAAATATTGTTGGAGATTCGAGCATTCTTGTGTGAGTTCAGTAGATGGGTGACCGTTGCCTCGATAACTTTCGAACGAAAGCAGATATGGACTTGCAGTTTTCAGGGTAGGTTGCGTATCCGAAAGGGACAGTTGAGTTCGTTTTTAGGCATAATCGGTCTAACGGTTTCCGAGTTATACCCACCTGGTATATTATTTCCTTGATAACTCAAATAATAAATATTCGATCGAATTGAAGCTTGGTAACTAGTAGTAGAAAATCAACATAAAGACGTGTTTAAAATTTTGTAGGAACCATACCCCTAGAAAATTTGAAAAAATTACGAAAAAAAAAATTTTAAGAGCCGTACTATTAGAAAATTTAAAAAAATCACGAAAAAAAAATTGGTTCAAGCACTGACGTGAAGTCAGAAGCTTTTGCGCGTATGTTCTATTGTCCATTCTAAGTGTCCAATACAGGAGAATGGACAACATAATTGACCATGGTAAATTCGATTGAGGGTGTCCAATACAGAAGAATGGACAATAGAACATACGCGCAAAAGCTTCTGACTTCACGTCAGTGCTTGAACCAATTTTTGTTAGTATGTTCTGGGAAACATCGCGTTATCATTTGGCCCAAATGTTTGTGATTTTCGAATTTTTCGCTGAAAATGGTCTCAAACGATTGGGTTCGACTCCCTGATCAAGAATTCGAGGTCAAATTTGATTCTGTCCGTCCGGCCGGCCGTTGCCACGATAACTTGAGAACGGAAAGAGATAGCGACTTGAAATTTTCAGGGTAGTTGGCGCATCCCAATAGGACGGACAAGTTCGTTAATGGGCATAATCGGCGCAATGGGTTCCGAGTAATAATTTTGTCTACAACCAATACTAATCCGATCGAATTGAAACTTGGTGAATAGTTGTTGAATATAAGCCTAGGCACGTTTGTCAAATTTTGTGAACATCGTATTGCTAGAAAATTTTAAAAAAATTATTGAAAAATAATATTTACGTCATGATAACCTAAGAACGGAAAGAGATAGCGACTTGAAATTTTCAGGTTAGGTTGAGAATCTGAATGCGCCATTCGATTTTGTTTATATGCATAATCAGCAAAACGGTTTTGGAGTTATACCCATCTGAAATTTGGTTGTTATTTCCTCAATAATTCTAAAAATATAAAACCGATCCAATTCAAACGTGGGTATTACTTGTAGAATGGCAACGCGAAAATTCTTGCAAAATTTTGTGAGGATCGTATTTATAACTAGAAAATTTTTCAAAAATCATTGCAAAAAATTCTATAAATCAGAAACTATTCGTCCGATATCGCTGAAACTTTGCGAGAGCCTTCAGAACCTAACTCTACAACCAATTTCCAAGTTTGAACATGATCGGATCTATATTGTTGGAGATCCGAGCAGCTTTGTGTGAGTTCAGTAGCTGGATGGTACATCATGCTACATGACAGTGTAAACAATTAGAAGTGAAATTGTGTCAAAGTTACATATCTATCTAGGAAGGTTACTCATAAAAAATTCCTCGACGCTATATGGTTCCATTTCCAGTAGCATTTTATAGATCCTTTTTTTGTATACTTTAATATTAGTTTCTGTTCGGATTTCTATTGGGCAGTGGTTGAAATATTTTATTGACTGATATTGTGGCCCCTTTTCCGTTATTGTAAGCCGGTGTGCTGGGTATAAAATCTGCGAAGTTCTTGTATTGTAGTGTTGAGTTCTATTTTCAGTATAATAATGTCTGTTGTTGAAAAGAAAAAGTAGATTCGCTTGTATGTGAATAGCAATTGTTGTTAAAAGGCCGTTCTGCTTGAATTTACTTCTGCAAGAATCCTTCGACTTCATGCCGAGAATGATTCGTAGTGCTCTTTTTTGTATCTTGAAAATATCACTTATGTTTGAACTCGCTCCATAAAATAGAATTATTCCATGTCTTAATTTCGATTCGAAAGAGGTTTAATAGATTATTTTTAAAGATTTTAAGTCTAAATACTGTTTTATTACCCTTAGCAGATGACAAGCTATTGAAAGATTTTTTGATAACTCTTGAATATGTTCTGTCCAGTTTAAATTTTCATTTATGCATAATCCAAGGAATTTTGTTGTTTTATTAAATTGAATCTTTGAGTTTGACAATTTGAGATATTCTGGGGTGTCATATCCGGCATGATTAGTTTTGAAAAGGATGATGCTTGTCTTGTCTACATTCATGCTCAATTTGTTTTTGGTAAACCAATTTTCTGTTCGATTCAGAACTGCTCCTGCCATGATGGTCATTTCAGGAAAGTTATTTGCTTTTAATAATATATTTGTATCGTCGGCATAATTGAGGACATATCCTCAATATGACCTTCATATCATATGAGAGTAGGAGTTCACAGAAGGCCTGTTTGTTTCTGCAACCATTGTTGAGTAGATCTATATTGAAATCTCCACATAACACCACCTCACATTTCTTACTTCTTATATCAATCTGATCCGAAACCTCTTCCAATTTCTGCAGAAATTGTTCACAGTCTCCTGGGGGTCTGTATATCGATATTATAGTTACTTTCCTTTTATTGATGTTGATTTCAGCTGCTGCTATCTCTATGATATTTATAATTGATTCTCCAACAAGGTCTTTTCTCTCCACATACTTTATTCCTCTTCGTATAAACACGGCACTTCCACCATGTTTATTGCTCAACCTGCAGTAAGAACTGGCCAGGACAAAGTTTTGGATCCCAATATGAAGAATTTCTTCTTTTGTTTTCCAATGTTCGGTAACACAGCACACATTTATGTTCTGTATGCTGTTAATCAAGGCTTCTAATTGATTAATTGAATTTCCTATGGATTGGACATTCTGATGTAGTACCAAAAAGTGGTAGCAGGATCTTTCTGTTTCTTTTGTTGAATTTGTATGTTTTATTTCTTTTGAATGTATGTTAAACCCTAAGTCTTTAGGGACACATTCTCTAAAAAATGTTTGCCTATTATGAAGTTGAATCTTGAAAATAGGACTCCACTAGGCCAAAATTCACTATTATATATCTCTTCTTTTATATCTGTTGGCATTCCTACCATAAAACTTTTGTATTGGGTTTTCGTATTTGGTATTTCCAGATCGTTAACAACTATGTGTTCGACGCTTACACTGTTCTTGTCTGATAGGTATTCCTTGATATCTGTAGCTGTAACTGTGTTTTTCACCCTTGATACAAATAACCATCTTATCGTTGTTTGGATTGATTGATTCGAAATTATATATGTTTTGGTTATCTCTCTCTCTCATTCTCGAACAAACAGAGCGCCAAAATAGTAACCCCCTATTTGGGGAGGTTTGAACATGGGCTCAGCTGCGTGGCTATGTACCCAATCTCAGTAAATCTTAGTAGTATATCCTGGTGTCCCTGGGGCCAACGGGAGTCTCGGAAAAGCCGATCACCAGGAATGTAACAACCTCGTGTACATTCACTTTTCAACAATCACAACAAATCTGGACAATCTTTCCAAACTTTTCACAAATTATAATTACACTTTTCACATTTATTAATCTTAGTCGTTCTTTATATATATTTTTCAATTTATATTAAATTTGGGAGCTCCAAACTGGGACGCGGGGAAAGTAGACATCCCGCCGTAACGACCATTTTGGAACTCCTCAATGTTTTGGTTATGTGATTTATCAAAATTTAGATTAATTTACTCATAGATTGGACTTGATCAGAATTTAGGTTATCAGTCTGTCTTCTATGAAACTCTTTGCTATTTCTGTGTTCTTCTTCTTTCTTCATATGTTGCTGTAGTTTAGATGTTTCTCTAACCTCATTTGACACTTGGCTTGTAGTTCTTTGAAGAGCCATTTTATTACTTGACCTACTAGTAGGGTTGCCAACCGTCCTTTATTTCAAAGGACAGTCCTTTATTTTAAAACTATGTCCTTTGTCCTTTTGAAAGGTGTCAAAGGTCTGCAGATGTCCTTTGAAATCACCCGAAAATATAAATAAAAATATTTTCAAAATAATTTCAAAAAAATCCACACACCATGATACGCCATCCAAAACATAAATACTCAATTTTCACGCTAAATGTTAATAAAATGTAAAAAAAAAAGCACTGACGTGAAGTCAGTACTCTTTGGCGCGCGTGTTCCTGGTAGCTAATTTGAATTGAATGATGAGTACTTCAAGCTCAGTGGATAGAGCGAGCCGAAGATCTACCCAAAGGATAGTGGACACCATTCACTGTCGGTTCAAAAATTAACAGTGCTGTATCTAAGCTGCCATCAGGATAGAGTAACAAAGTTGGAAAAGAACACAACTGACTCTTCTTAGTCGCACAAGCTCCTAGAAAATTTGGGAGGGTCAGTATAATCCTAATCATGTTTATAGCACGCGCGCCAAAGCAGATTGACTTTTTACACATTTTCTTTCATTGTTAAGTCAATCTGCTTTTGCGCGCGTGGTATTAACATGATTAGGATTATACTGACCCTCCCAAATCTTCAAGGAGCTTGTGCGACTAAGGAGAGTCAGTTGTGTTCTTTTCCAACTTTGTTACTCTATCCTGATGGCAGCTTAGAGACAGCACTGTTAATTTTTGAACCGACAGTGAATGGTGTCCACTATCCTTTGGGTAGATCTTCGGCTCGCTCTATCCACTGAGCTTGAAGTACTCATCATTCAATTCTAATTAGCCACCGTGTACACGCGCGCCAAAGAGTACAGACTTCACGTCAGTGCTTTTTTTTTAAGTTCCTTTAACAAATATAGCTATCAATACAGTTTGGCTGCAAGCTTTACCGTAGATTGAAAAAAATTGCGGTTGTAGGACCTCCGTTAGGAACGCAATTGTCTCTTCTCCAAATCCGAACGTATTTTAATATAGATCTACCGAATATAGTTATTTATAAATTTGCCTCAGGGCCACCATATAGACATTTCAAGTAGGAAACAACGCTATTTCCCCCAAACTGACTTGTGTCCGTGCACTGAATTGACATAAATATTCCTTTAAAACCTCACAATATCGGCTCATTACTCCTAACATAACCCAAACAACCCAAAACCATTCACTTCTCGTCTGCGCATGCACAATATACTCGTGGCTGCAAGTCCTCCCAAAATCACACACCTTACAAAAAACTCCGATTCTCCAACACTAGTGGTTCAGGAGATATTGCATATTGAATCCACACTTGCGCAGACCCTCACCAGTGGATGCTATGTAGGAATAGCATCCACCACCCGAAAATCCCAATCCTCTCTGACGAAAATACCAGCAGTTGAACCACTGATGGTCTACTCATGCGCAAAACGAAAAATGCCCGTAAGGGGTAACATCGATTTCAAATTAGCCCCAGGGCCACGGTACGAACACTTCAATTCGGAAACAACGCTACATCCCCCAAACTAACTTGTCCGTGCACTGAATTGCCATGAATATTCTTTTGAAACCTCACAATATTGGCTCAGCACTCCCGACATAACCCATACAACCCAAAACCAGTCACTTCTCTTCTGCGCATGCGCAATCTACTTGTGGCTGAAAGTCCTCCCAAAATAACACACCTTACAAAAAACTCCGATTCTCCAACACTAGTGGTTCAGGAGATATCGCATCTTGAATCCACGCATGCGCAGACCCTCACCAGAGGATTCTATAGAGGAATAGCATCCGACACCCCAAAACCATAATCCTCTCTGACGTAAACTTCAGCAGTTAAATCACTGATGGTCTGCTCATGCGCATAACGAAAAATGCCCCCAAGAGGTAACATCAATTTCAAAATTGGCCCCAGGGCCACGGTATGCACACTTCAACTCGGAAACAACGCTATTTCCCCCAAACTGACTAGTGTCCGTGCACTGAATTGTCATGAATATTCTTTTAATACCTCACAATATAGGCTCATTACTCTCAACATAACCCATCCAACCCAAAAACAGTCACTTCTCTTCGGCGCATGCGTAATCTACTCGCAGCTAAAAGTCCTCTCAAAATAACACACCTCACAAAAAACTCCGATTCTCCAACACTAGTGGTTCGGGAGATATAATAATAATAATAATAATAAATAAACAAATTTATTGCCCATCTGAAAGACTTACATAATATTTATATAATAATACATATATAGTTACATCAAAAGTTAGTACAAATGGCATATCAGATGAACAAATGGCAATTGGTTCAGACACCAAGGTAAACCCAGGTCTGTTCTTCCACCAATGCCCCAGAATATTTATGAACAAGATGAGCGATTCAGGCTGTGAAAAATATAGTGAAGAAAATGAAGGGAAAAGGGAAAAAAAGGGAAAACAAAAAGTAGAGACAGGAAGAGAGGATGGGGAAGGAAAAAATATGTAGATGGATACTCGACTGAGATTTGTTCCTCTTTTACACTTGACTTTCCAACAAATATCTCTTATATCTACTCTTGAATACACACGGGGTTAAGCTAATATCGAAGAATCTCAATTTCATCAAATTATTCATGACAACTACAATATTGTAGGAGAATGATCTCTTGAATACTTCCTTTCTATGAGAGGGTATCGTGAGCAAATTTTTGCGACGGATATTGAGGTTGTGGACATCGGTTCGGTATGTTAGCTTTGCATGTAAATAGGCCGGACATCTAAATTTTATAATTTTGAAGAAAAAACAGGACATGTGTAATTGGCGGCGGTTATACATATTGAGCCAGTTGCAGTCTCTAAGCCTGTGAGAAATTCTCTCATAACGACGAACTCCAAAAATTAATCTTAAGCAAGAATTTTGCACCTTCTGAATTCGCTTCTTATCCGCGCAGTCCAAACAGGGACCGTAAACCTCATCGCAATGATCGAAATGGGACAGCACAAGAGAATCACATAACATCTTTTTCGTATCGATGTCCAAGAAATGTCTCTGTGCGTATATCATCTTTATTGTAGAGTAAGCCAATTACACTTTATTTGTGACGTGATTACTGAATCTCAACCCACAATCTACTGTTAAACCGAGACTCTTTGCATGATCCGTGAAAGGCACAACATCATCACCAATTTTTAAAACAATATTCTCTAAGGATGTTTGACGAATTGAACTTTCACACAATAAAAGGGCTTGAGTTTTACCAGGATTCAACTTCAATAAGTGATCACTAGAGATTTCGAACAGGTGGGCAAGATCAACGTTTATCAAACACGTTGATTCAGCAACATCGTCAAATCCGAAGGAACAATAGATCTGTGTATCATCAGCGTAAAAGTGATGACTACAAAATCTGAGCGAGTTTTGGAATCTGATCGTGTACATAGTGTAGAGAAGGGGTCCCAAAATGCTTCCCTGCGGAACACCAGAATATAATCTTCTCCTTGAAGAGACTCTCCGCCGTATTCACAAAGCGTTGTTAAGTGTTTGAATCTCCGTTAAGTCCTAACTGAGGTCCTCAGTTAAGGATAAATAAGAATCGCAACCTCAGTTTAAGTGAAAATTAACATGAAACAGGCCTGTTTAAGCACCGTTAAGGCGGGTTTATACAGCAAATAAGATAAGATAAAATAAAATAAGAAATAAAATAAGAAAGTTAAACATGTACATTTCTATGAGAGCGTTTATACACGAAATAAGATAAGATAAGAAATAAGAATAAGCATTAAAGTTGGCCAACTCTCATCTTTATTTCTTATTTTATGTTATTTCGTTTGGGAAATGACAATGCGCATGCTCAAAGAGTGAAATTCATAGAACTTGCATTAAATTGTCAAAAAGCTGCGATTTGATTGGTTCATTCTTATTTCTTATTTTGTTTTAGATTATCTGTATAAACCGATCCGTTTAACCCTTAATTCTTATTTTATTTTAATTTGTTTCTTATTTTATCTTATTTGCTGTATAAACCCGCCTTTACATACGTTAACTGAGGTTGCGATTCTTATTTATCCTTAACTGAGGACCACAGTTAGGCCTTAACGGAGACTCAAACACTTAACAATGCTTTGTGAATACGGCGGATTATCACCTACTCGAACACGTTGGAATCTGTCAGTAAGAAATGACTCTAAGAACTTGGATGCGCTGTCTTCAAAACCCAAGAAATGTGAAATCGCGACAAGAATGTCGTGGTTTATCGTATCGAAAGCTTTCGTGTAATCTAACAATACAAGAACGCCTATTTCATTTTGATCCTGAGACCTCAAAAGATCATCCACGACATCCGAAAGAGCAGACGCGCAACTATATCCCCGACGAAACCCCGATTGTTTAGGAGGTAATAAATTATATTCCGACAAGTGTGATCTGATTTGCAATTCCATAACTTTCTCCAACACTTTAGATAGCGTAGGTAAAATACTTATTGACCTTAAATGACTTAGATTAGTTGGTTGATTCATTTTCGGGAGAGGTATAACACTTGCAAATTTCCAATCTACTGGGAAATACGACTTTAAAATGCATTCATTCAATATATGTGTTATGAATGGTATCAAAAAAGGACAGAATAGTTGGATTATCCTTATGTTAAGATTATCAGTTCCCTCAGCATTTGACGTGATGCTAAGAATGATCATTGAAACCGATTCATCAGTCGTAGTCGAAAAAGAAAAAAGAGAATTGTAAGATTTATAGTGATTATGACGATAAAAATTCAGAATATCATTCCTAGGCTGATTCTGATTCTCAGAGAAAGAAGTGAAAAATTCATTGATTTTACTGACATCATCCAAACCTGGCGGTAATGCAGTTGTATTTGGTTTTTTCAAACTCAGTTTTCTCAACTCTTTCCATTTCTCCCTCAAGGAGCCACTACTGAATTTAGTTCTTAAGTACCTATGCTTTTTTCTCTGCTTTCACTGCCATGTTAGTATAATTCCGAAGCTGTTTGAAGTATGCCCATTTTTCTGGGGAGTTTGTTCTTCTATATTTACGAAGAGCAGCATCCCTTAGTTTCTGCAGCAATTTAATATTATCTGTAATCCATGGGCACTTCTGCTTTTTATTCGAACGGCTGTATGTTCTTATGGGCGCATGTAAATCAATCAATCGTCTCATACCATCAGTAAGCAGTCCTATCTTCTCATCAATACTTTCTGTTTCGTATATTACATGCCATTGCACTCCATCGCATCTTTAATCTACGCATGCGCAGTCCCTCATCAGGGATCTGGATTCTATGGAGGAATAGCATCCGACACCCCAAAACCCCAATCCTCTATGACGAAAACTACAGCTGTTAAATGACTTCTCATCTGCGCATGCGCACAATAAAAAATGCCCGGAAAGGGCAGCATGAACCTCAAAAAAATAGGTTTCGGCATTTTAAGCAAAGTATTCCGCAAAATAGTAGTAATTTTTTGATTTTTTTCATGTCACGTGATCTTCACGAAATTTTGCAAAAGTGTTTGCATTGGTCTTTTGCATCTAACTACTGAGTTTCAATTTAATCAGATCAGTAATTTTCGAGTTATCGTGAAAACAAAATTTAAAAATTTTTGAAATTTTTTTTTGCCTTTTTAGGGCCGTCCGACCAAAACAAAACTTCGCAGGCATATAAAGGTCATGATTCTACAATTTGATGCCAAATTTCAGAAAGATCGAGTGATCGGTTCCGGAAATATTCATAAAAAACGTTTTGACTAAAAACGGCCTTAACTCCGAAACCGCTCGGTGGATTTCACTCGTTAACGAACTTGTCCGAGATATTTACACTACAAAACTACCCTGCAAATTTCAACGCTCTAAGTCGTTCCGTTCGAGAGTTATCGTGCTAACGGCCGGCCGGACCGGACGGACAGAATTGAATTTGATCTCGAATTCTTCATCAGGGAGTCGAACCCAATCGTTTGAGACCATTTTCGAAAAAAAATTCGAAAAATACAGACATTGTGACGAAATGATAGCACGCTGTTGCTTGCGGAACACGCGCGCAAAAAGATGTTCATTCAACCCAGACTACTTCCAACAACCCCCCCCCCCCCCAGGACCGAAGTCGTTGATGTCCTTTATTCCAGTAGCTCAGAGTTGGCAACCCTACCTACTAGGTTGGGTTGATTTAGTTCCATCTTTGTCTTGCATGCTGTTGACGTTTGTTGCTTTCACTTTGTTTGTTTTGAGTACTTTTTTTTTATCCTTTATTGTGCCAGGCAACTAGGGCCATCTACACAGTTCTATACTTCTTCCGAAGACTCTTACAAATTATTTTTAGGACATGCACAACCACCCAACACCACATCCATGCCCTGAGCGGGATTCGAACCCGCGACCCCGGCACCACAGTAGGTCTTGATCCCCACTGCACCACCTGGGCCGGAATTTTTTGAGTACTTCTCTGTAACTTTTTACAGTATTTTCCTGGTTTTTATGTTCGCCTTGTTTAACCTTTTCCTTGAGTATGGAAATATATTCTTGAAGTATTATATTTCTTTCCTGAATTTCCGATATTTGTTTTCAATGCTTAATGTTTTTACTTGCGTCTCAGAATCCGTATTTTGACAAAACTGATCGCTTGATATTTCTTCCGTAGCCTCCTCGTGTTTGCATGAGGCTGATTTTGAGTTTGCTGCATGTACAATACATGATTTGTGGAAGTATTCTTGACACTTATTGCACTGTACTGGAACAACAACCTTTTTATTGCAATGTATGCATTTAAATTCAGTATTTTTGGATGTTTTCTTCTCACGATCTACCGAGATGTTTTCACTCGACGCCATGACACTTATTCTGACACTTATAATAGATAAACATTTCGTCCGTATTTCGGAGATTATTTGTAATTCCTAACCAAATATATACAATGTCACGAAGACGAACAACTAACTATGTTATTTATTAAACTAGCAAGATGGAGTTATTGATTAATTTTCTGGAAACACCCGAATATTGATAACCGCTACCAAAAAATTGAAGACTTGCAAACACCTAAACAAATATTACTTTTTAATTTTTTCCTGTCTTCAGTCATGACTTTGAATGCACACTTCTAAGTTAAACGGAACAGTATGTCTCCTAGTTTTCTCCTGAACAAATTCGCTCAGTTCTTCAATTAAATCAAAAGAAGTCATCTTTGTATTATAAGGTTGAATTAATAGTGTATATAATTTCCATTTGCCCATTTTTCATCAGTTAGTCTTCGAATGTCTCCAACTTAAATAAATAAATGAATAAAATTCTCTCAGCTCTTCAATTGAATCAAAAGCAGGCTTCTTATTATTAAAGTTGAATAGTTTGAGAACTGTTCTGTTTACAAATTTATCAAAGGACCTACCTATTTTCAATATTTCGAATTCTTGGAAGAAAAAAATGGTTCTCTGACATATTTCAAATATATGCTCTTAGCAAGTAGGTACTAATATGAGGTTGCTAAGATAGCAATATGTTTATAAAAATGACAGATCATAGTGTTCAAAATCGATGATCAGAATAGCAATATTTTGAATCTTGCTGTAGAAGCAATAACTTTTTCATAGCAATATTACTATGCGCAAACAGAATAGGTCTGTTTAAGTCAAACAGTGTCCGCACCATTTATTCTATGCATCTATGTAGGTATCCAATAGAAACATAAAACATGAAAAAAAGTTTCGGATTCGACATATACGGCCTATAATAAAGGGTTTAACAATTATTAGAGGTTTCATATTGATTGATGAGAAAGACCATTTTATTTTTCGAAAAATTTAATTGAATTTCATTTCTTCAACAGAGGAAGGTTTTGCAATTAATAATAACTAATTAGTTCAGGTTCTTTGGCGCGCTTGTTCAAATGTATAGCCAGAGCGATAGCCCATCCAGGTACTGAACTAGCCCAAGACAGCTTGGCGTCCAAGAAAAAATAATATTTTCACAATACTTCCATTAATATAGATCCGATCGAGTTTAAATCTAGAAATCAGCTGTAAAATAAGTTTTTGAAAGTTCTTGCAAAATTTCAGCAATTTATGTGGTATAAGTCAAAAAATTGGTTCAAGCACTGACGTGAAGTCAGGAGCTTTGGCACGTATGTCCTATTGTCCGTTCAATTTTGGAAGAATTTGCTAAGCGGCATTTTACAACTAGTTACCAAGTTTGAATTGGATCGGTTTTGTATTTTTCGAGTTCAAGGGAAATAAAAACCAATTTTCAGATGGGTATAACTCCAAAACCATTTAGCCGATTATGCCTATTAATAAACACAAATGTCGTATTCAGATTCACAACCAACCCTAAAAATTGCAAGTCGCTATCTCTTTCCTT